>CM077509.1:11530943-12730943 GCA_039654745.1 Houttuynia cordata | reverse complement strand
CATGCTGGTGAAAATTTTCCATTTTTTAGGAGGATATAAAGCAAAATTACACTATAAATTTTATCAGACATAAAAAAAAAAAGAATTATAGTACTTTTCTACAAATTAGCAAATAATACATGTCATTATAGTAGTTTTGCTTATATATGGAGTGAAATAAGAGATTATGATATGGCGTCCCGGAGTTAAGTATTGTTGGTTAGTAGACACCCTTTTTGGTTTTAAACGAGGATGTAAATTCAGTGCAATAATAAACTAAATTACATAATAAATTTATTTTTCTTGAGGCATGAATTGACTCGTTGCAATAAATAGTCATCGTTCAATATGGAGAAATTAATCCTTGAGCTAAGAATCCAATGACATTTAATGAAAAATAATATATTACAAAATTTGAGAAAAATAAAACATTTAATACAAGGATTAAATGTATTATTATTAATACAAGATCACATATACGTAATTGTTCTTTAATACAATATATAAAATACCTTTCATGCAAGTTCGAAATTGCAGTTACTATATGTAATACCTTTTAATACAATATACGTTGAAAAAATATATTTTCAACGGAATTTATCAAAAACATTTAGCGACAGTTTCAAATCCGTCGCTATATCTAGCGATAAAAGGGGCAGCAGTTATCGAGGGATTTAGCGACGGAGTATGTCCGTCGCTAAAGGCATTTTTTTCTTCCACAGGTTCGTTTGACTCGGGCGAGTTGACTCGGAGAGTCACTGGAGGCATAGCCCGAGTCATGCAAGTTTGAATCAGCAGGCGAGTCTGACTCATTTTGCTACTGAGCCGAGTTGACTCGGACGAGTCTATGGAGTCAAAACCGAGTTTTCAAACTATCACTTGAGCCTCGAGCTTGGCTAGCAACTCAAGTTACATTGCTGTTTGAGCCGACTCGTGCAGGGTATTTCACAAGCTGACTCGTCTTACTGTCATTTTTTTTTAAAAAAAAAAGAGGATTAATCATTCATAGCGAGCTTTTTATAGGTCTACATAACACTAGAAGTTTTGCCAATTACATTTTCCTAGAAAATTTAGTAAGATTCAGCAAAGGTTTATTTGGGACAACTAAAGTTTTTTTATTGTCCATGAAGTTGATTTGTTTAATGACTCCATAAAATTGACGGTTATGCTTTAAATTCATCTCTTATATGAACATTGATTTCAGCGTTGTACTTTAAAAAATGCTCAAGCTACGTCCGTTCAATATACGTCAGGGTAATACGTCATTGATCATTACTGTGTTTTGAAGTAGTAGCTTCATCATGTACAAAACTAATGTCAATGTAGCATTACTCTTCCACTTTTCTCAAACAACCAAATACCAACCCCTGAAATGACATGACTAAATGGCCTGTCTAATGCTAAGTTCTTTTAGCAGTCCTACTACCAAGTAATCCCATTGGATGTATATGATAAGGTTGGGAACCAGAATGAGCAAGCACTGATCCAAGAGGCACTTTCTCCTGTCCTATTAAAATGTTTTCTGAAGGTAAAGGACAAAATAGATGTACAAAGAGGCTTTCTGGGCCAAAGAATACGGATAACGAGATAAAGTGTGTCATCCGAATCCGGCAAAGTAAGCCTGCTAGAAGTCCACTTTTGAAGATATTGATAGGGTCCACTTCTTCTCTTCTCATGATTAGTAAATAATTTTGACGTTGCAAAGCCTTTTCCCCAGTTTCCCCAAACCAAAATGTATATAACCTGCTGTTCTTAACAGATTTTTCCCGGTATTGGGGTATTCTCACATTCTTCAATTTATTTTGGCCTTTGGTCTTAATGAATTAGGATACAAATAATGTTTAGTACGGATGGAACTTCAGTCGATTTTTAGTTTTAACCCTACCCAACTAGACCCGGCCTTATTAGGTATGGGATTGCTTATGTAGTACCTGGATCCGGTTCCGGTTTTGAAAGAGGAACAGACCCACCGGGTCGGGGCGGCTTCAGATATTAGATAAAAATACTTGCCCGACCCGGATATATATAAAAGGTCCATTCCAACAACCTAATACCCTATCCCATTCCCCCCTCTCGATCTTCTCATCTCCTAATTTCTCACTCCAGTGACGCCGGCCCGCCTCCCTCCATTGTCGCCAGCCCGCCGCCCTCCATTCAGCCTCCCTCCAGTGCCGCCGCCCCGCCGCCCTCTCTTTGAAGCTTTTGCCCTCTTTCTCCTCATTTGTCGCACTATTCATCGAGATATCCACCGAGGGCTCCCAATTTCTCTATCGTTTTAAAATCGAGTCATGTAGAAATACTAAAAATTTTCAGTTAATTATCTGATTCTTTATTGCTATATGCGATCAAGCATTCTTTTTTCTGCTTTGAGTTTGATTTTTTTATGACATTTGGTTATTTCAATGATTAGAAAACTGTTGTTGTAAATAACATATAGAAGTGCACACAAACTCAATCAATGTCTTAAGTGAAAAAAAGGTGCAAATGTGATTTTTTAAGACATTAGATAGAGATGTTGTGGTGAAAAATGGGTATTGCTGACTGCTAGTCATTCATTGTAAAAGTTTGGTTCTAGGATTGTATTCTCTTTCAAAATCTTGTGAATTAATCCATGTTCTAAAAAAGTGTAGAGTGTTAACAAATGTGCAATGTGTTGAGTGCTAAAAGATGCGTTACAAATATTGAGTTTGTTGGTTTGATTTTGTTTTCAATTCCATGCTTATTTTTAATTTCTCTTTATTAGTTTTCATATTGGCCCTGTGTCAGTGATACCACACTTTGTCTCCTGCTGAGAGGAGCTTCTAAGACAAACTTCATAGTAGTTTAGACTAGTATAGTAGTATAATTTGCATATAGTATACATTATTGTATTTGTCGCTTATTTCTTGGTTATTATGGCCTAATTTATCCACTTCAACACCTTTTTTCGACTAAAGAGGTTTTCGTGATGTAAGGGGGTATATTAGAGTCACCTTTTAAAAGGAGTTACTATTCATAAAAAAATTAAAGGAGTTACTATTTTAATGTATATGGCATTGAAGATATAAAAGTTCTAGTATTGGGGCAGTTCTGGGTCCTTGAAACTGGACCCGTGGTGGGTCCGAGAAGTTCTAGGTTTGAAGAATTAAAATGGTTATGGGACTAGGTTTGCCATTACCCTACCCAAACCCGCCCTAATTCCATCCCTAATGTTTTGATAATTTGTATTTGGCCTTCCGAATAACTGCATAATTAATGGTATAATTGTTATACGATACATATGTATTTTCGTATTGTCAAAAAAACAAGGATCTATGTTTGAATATATTCCACTCATTATCAAAAGAATGTGCTTAACTCCTTCTGTCCCATACTAAAAGACCACATATGAGAAAAAGGTGACAGTTAATGATGCCCATTTTACTCCATCCACTAACTTTTTTTTACCCTATTCACTAATTGCCATGGCAAGGATAATATGAACTAGGACAACTAATATGATATGTAGATTATTCCAAATAAATAAGCCCACATCTTGTGCTAAAGTGTTACTCCCAACATCAGAAAAAGACTCGGTACAGTGTGGACAACTGAAATTTTTTAGGCCACGGTAAACCCGAAAGTGTGGAGAGGCCTTTGAGGCTGAGAAATAAGGTTAATTGTACCTATTTAGCTATTACTTTTTTCCGGACTAAGGGATTATGATTTTACTTGGAGTTTACATGCGGCAAGGGATCGGGAATTTAAGTGAAATACTTTGCTTGGGATTCTTGGTAACCAAGAGAAATCCTTCAAGAGTCCGGATCAGAAGCACCAACGTGCCACAGCTAGAAGTCGTAAAAACCCAAAATGCTACTTCTGCTTTATTTTCACGGCCACCTCATGTGCCCCTTATGGAATTGCAATGGGCCCTACATTTCATTTCCACGTGATGTTGGCCGTGACAAAAAAAGCTGGAGGTCATCGCAGCTTCTGTTAACATCACAGGCTCCCTTTCCAAATTTAAATGAGTTCAGAGAGAGTTAATTGCACCAAAACGCATACCTGGCAGCCTATTGTGCACCGTTGGAATAAGATGTTTACTGATGGTGTGCATGAGTTATGAGGGGGTGGGCGGAGCCAGCCATGCGATCAAAATCGCACAGCCCAAAAGCACCCGATGCATGTTGTGTGCGTGTTCCCGGGCACATGTAAGCAGGACCGATTCAAAGTTAGGCTACCATATGTTAGTCCACATCGATACTTTGATTGGCTTGCAACTGGGCGTCCAAGTAGGAGAATTACTCAACTTATTCCACCGTGATCGCTGCACAACAGGTACTCCGTTACGACCGCCACCATGTTTTCAACGTAAAGTCCACAGGAATGGGTGGTGAACGGTGAACCAACTCCAACCTACGCCAGTTTTGGCCGGTGGACAGAAGAAAGGTGATAGAACTTTCCAAGCATCTAGGGCTGTTTCCATCTTCTTTATTTATTTCAAGCGTTCAAAGACAGCTCCTCGGTTTCTTTCTACATGTGTCAAATCGTCTATTAAAAAGAAGTCTTAAATCAGTTTTCAGCTTAGACCAAGCCTTTATGTTTTTCTAAAGTTTGCAGCTAGACCCATGAGGCCATGATCATCCACCTGCTTCCAGATCTTGTGTCCACACTTGTTCGCAAACCATGTCGACCAAAGTTTGAAGTTTGGCTGATCGGAGCCAAGTCTTAAATATTCTGATCATATTTCCGGACGTAGCTTTTTGTACCCTCAGATTACAGCTTGATCCTTGAAACCGGGACATTCACTGTTAAGTTTAATTAAATATAGCAACAATGTTGAACAAGAATTCCAAATGTATTGTTAAACTTCAACACTATTTTACGTCTTATTCTTAATCCATTAGTTGAATCAGTTTTCATCTTAATGTTCTGAAGTCAAATGGCCGTTTTGATTGGTATTTTTTCCTTAAAGAGTATTCAGATTGTGTTGCCTGCCATTTCTATAACTCGGTTATACTCCTTCCATTCAGAAATAAAAGGAAGGATTTCAAAAAGGTGGTTTGTAACTTTGTATTAATAACACTAGCCACAATTTTCAAATCCTCCCTCTTTTCTGAACGGAGGGGGTATATCTTTATATATTATATGTAGGATACAGGTGATGTAAAAGAGGACAAAGCTTGATGTATTTAAAGTGGTAATGCTTAATAGGTATGGAAAAACTTGACTGAGATATCCACAGAGCTGTTTAGAGGAGTTCAAGAGAGAGAAGGTCTAGGTTTAGCTTATTGAATCCTCAACATACAAATCTGGCAAAGGTACGGGGATCGATTATGAACATCCCCCGGAAAAGACCTAGATATTTTGAATTTTCGTTTACAGCCTTTCAAATCTTAGCTGCATTAATTAAATTGCTGTAGTCATATTGCATGATTAATTCGTGATTATTGATCATTTGCAAGCCATTCCTCGGCTGCCAACTTGAAATCACTTGAGCCTCGAGCTTGGCTAGCAACTCAAGTTACACTGCCCGCCTGTAACAGCTGTTTGAGCCGACTCGTGCAGGGTATTTCACAAGCTGGCTCGTATTGCAGTCGTTTTTTTTTTTTTTAAAAAAGATTAATCATTCATAGCGAGCTTTTATAGCTCTACATAACACTAGAAGTTTTGCCAATTACATTTTCCTACAAAATTTAGGAAGATTCATCAAATGTTTGTTTGGGACCACCAAAGTTTGTTGATTGTCCGTGAAGTTGATTTGTTTAACGACACCATAATAATGACGGTTATGCTTTAAATTCAACCCTTATATGAACATTGATTTCAGCGTTCCACTTTGAAAAATGCTCAAGCTACGTCCGTTCAATATACGTCAGGGTAATACGTCGTTGATCATTACTGTGTTTTGAAGTAGTAGCTTCATCATGTACAAAACTAATGTCAATGTAGCATTACTCTTCCACTTTTCACAAACAACCAAATACCAACCCCTGAAATGACATGACTAAATGGCCTGTCTAATGCTAAGTTCTTTTAGCAGTCCTACAACCAAGTAATCCCATTGGATGTATATGATAAGGTTGGGAACCAGTAAAGGGTAATTGTGCCACAACGGAAGCGAATTTAGGATTTTAATCCGTTTGATGTGGGTTCTCAAATTTGGGTGTTTTCCTTAAATCAACAAATAAAACTCAAAGATTATGAAATTAGAAACACCAACCTTCGGCCTTTGTGCCTACGAATCACTCCACGGATTAGAATATGTCCGAGAACACCAAATCCTTCACCGATCGAGTGTAGAACCTTGTGAAAAGCTATATTCCCCGAATTAGCTTTTTCACCCAACGAAATCAAGATCACCAAAATCAATGCGATTTCAACCAAAAGACGCCTTTCTCATTGGCATTGAGGGCGTCCCCTCTATTGCCCTTAATAAGGCATAAATCCGTTACAAATCATGCCAATTTCGGTTTCCCGAAATTGCTCAACAGAATTTCCAAGATGGTGACTCATATTTGACAATTCCATTTTGGTCGTACCAAAACGGCTAATTCCAAATAAGTGATTTCCGGATCGGTGATGATTACAGTGTCTCTTCCAATTTAGTGTGGACCGGGCCCACGGAAGCCTAACTACTCCACATGCCTACACACGCACGAGAGAGCCGACTCCTCTCAATCAAGACAAGTAAAATGGGACAAGAACCCATATTTACTTACAACCAGAATGAGCAAGCACTGATCCAAGAGGCACTTTCTCCTGTCCTATGAAAATGTTTTCTGAAGGTAAAGGACAACATAGATGTGCAAAGAGGCTTTCTGGGCCAAAGAATACCGATAACGAGATAAAAGTGTCATCCGAATCCGGCGAGTAAGCCTGCTAGAAGTCCACTTTTGAAGATATTGATAGGGGTCCACTTCTTCTCTTTTCATGATTAGTAAATGATTTTGACGTTGGAAAGCCTTTTCCCCAGTTTCCCCAAACCAAAATGTATATAACCAAGCCTGCTGTTCTTAACAGATTTTTCCCGGTATTGGGGTATTCTCATATTCTTCAATTTATTTTGGTCTTTGGTCTTAATGAATTAAGATACAAATAATGTTTAGTAGGGATAGAACTTGGGTCTGTTTTTACCCTATCCAACTTGACCTAGCCTTATTAGGCCAGTTTTGGGATTGTTTATGCAGTACCTGGGCTAGTTTTGGGATATATATATATATATATAGAGAGAGAGAGAGAGAAAGAAAAGTTTAAATGAGATCCCTCTCATATAACTTATATGAAGCCACTTTCAATCTTAGCCATTAGATCTTGATTTGACGGCTATAAATTATTACAAAGAACTCACTTACCTACTGATTTCACACTCACCTACCTACTGACTTGATACCCACCATCGGATCGGAATCCAACGACCCAAAAAATGCCTCATGCAACTTATATGAGAACGATCTCATGTAAACCTTTCTTTTATATATATATATATATATATATATATATATATATATATATATATATATATATATATATATATATATATATCCGGTCCATTCCAAAACCCTAATACCCTATCCCATCCCCCCCTCTCGATCTTATCATCTCCTAATTCTCTCACTCCAGTGCCACCGGCCCGCCTCCCTCCACTGTCGCAAGCCCGCCGCCCTCAATTCGGCCTCCCTCTGGTGCCGCCCCCTACTGCCATCTCTTTGAAGTTCTTGCCCTCTTTCTCCTCTTCTTTGTCGCACTATTCATCAAGATCTCCGCCGAGGGCTCCCAATTTCTCTGTCGCTTTAAAACCAGCTCATGTAGAAATACCAAAAATTTTAAGTCCATTATCTGATTATTTATGGGTATATTCGATCAAGCATTCTTTTTTCTGCTTTGAGTTTGATTTTTTATGACATTTGGTTATTTCAATGATTAGAAAACTGTTGTTGTAAATAACATAAATACTTGGTATCATTATGATTGGAAGAAAGAGTTATTTCAATGATTAGTGTGATTGTTGATTCTTTAGAAGTTTAATATTAGCAATGCAGTGTAAAGTGAGAAGTGCACACAAACCGTTTGATGAATGTTTATGTGCAAGAAAAGTGCAAATGTGATTTTTTAAGACATTAGATAGTGATGCTATGGTGAAAAATGGATATTGCTAACAGCTAGTCATTCATTGTAAAAGTTTGGTGTTTTTATATGGTTCTAGGATTGTATCCTCTTTCAAAATCTTGTGACCAAGGACTTAATTCATGTTCCAAAAAAGTGGTGAGTGTTAACAAATGTGCAATGTGTTGAGTGCTAAAGGATGTGTTACAAATATTGAGTTTGTTGGTTTGATTTTATTTTCAATTCCATGTTTATTCTTAATTTCTCTTTATTAGTTTTCATATTGGCCTTGTATCAGTGACACCACACTTCGTCTCCTGCTGAGAGGAGCTTCTAAGGCAAACTTCACAATAGTTTAGACTAGTATAGTAGTATAATTTGCATATAGTACATATTATTGTATTTGTCGCTTATTTCTTAGTTATTCTGTCCTAATTTATCCACTTCAACACCTTTTTGGGACTAAAGAGGTTTGTGTGATGTAAGGGGGTGTATTAGAGTCACCTTTTACAAGAAGTTACTATTTATAAAAAAAATTAAAGGAGTTACTAGGTTTAATGTATATGACATTGAAGATATAGAAGTTCTGGTACCGGGGAGATTATGGGTCCTTGAAATTGAACCTGTGGTGGGTTTGAAGAATTAAAATGCTTATGGGGCTAGATTTGCCAATACCCGACCCAAACCCGCCTCAGTTCCATCCCTAATGTTTTGATATTTGGCCTTCCGAATAAACGCATAATTAATGGTATAATTGTTATATGATACACATATATTTTCGTATTGTCAAAAAAACAAGGATGTATGTTTGAATATATTCTACTCATTATCAAAAGAATGTGTTTAACTCCTTCTGTCCCATACTAAAAGACCAGATATGAGAAAAAGGTGATAGTTAATGAAGCCCATTTTACTCCATCCACTAACTTTTTTTTTTACTCTATTCACTAATTGCCATGGGAGGGATAATAAGAACTAGGACAACTAGTATGACATGTAGATTATTCCAAATGAATAAGCCCACATCTTGTGTTAAAGTGTTACTCCCAGCATCAGCAAAAGACTTGGTACAGTGTGGACAACTGAAATTCTTAGGCCACGGTAAACCCGGAAGTGTGGAGAGGCCTTTGAGGCTGAGAAATAAGGTTAATTGTACGGCTATTACTTTTTTCCGGACTAAGGGATTATGATTTTACTTGGAGTTTACATGCGGCAAGGGATCGGGAATTTAAGTGAAATACTTTGCTTGCGATTCTTGGTAACCAAGAGGAATCCTTCAAAAGTCCGGATCAGAAGCACCAAGGTGCCACAGCTAGAAGTCATACAAACAGAAAAATGTTTCTTCTCCTGCCTTATTTTCACGGCCACCTCACGTGCCCCTGAGCCCCATATTTCGTTTCCTTTAACCATACTAGCAGGTGACGTTAGCCATGACAAAAAAAAGCTGGAGGAATAACATTACTCTAAAAACCCAATCCAATCAGCCATCAACCAACAAGCCAGTAGTTTTCACTAAACACAAGTTTCAGTGTATGAGGACCACCTAAGATTCAAATCTGGATTCAGCCATCTAAGGATAAGGAGTATCTTGGCCGATTTTGAAAGGATAAATCTTCAAATTAATAAACTGAACAAGAAAGAATAATCTCAAGCCTTGATGTGGACTAGTCTATTGCTGAGCAGTCTTCCCATATTTTGCCATGAGTTGGTCATCCCAGCTTCTGTTAACATCACAGGCTCTCTTTCCAAATTTAAATGAGTTCAGAGAGAGTTACTTGCACCAAAACGCATACCTGGCAGCGTATTGTGCACTGTTGGAATAAGATGTTTTATGATGGTGTACATGAATTATGAGGGGGTGGGCGGGGCCAGCCATACGATCAAAATCGCACAGCCCAAAAGCACCCGATGAATGTTGTGTGCGTGTGCCAGGGCACATGTAAACAGGACCGATCCAAAGTTAGGCAACCATATGTTAGTCCACATCAATACTTTGATTGGGTGGGCGTCCAAGTAGGAGAAATACTCAACTTATTCCACCGTGATAGCTGCACAACTAGTACTCCGTTATGACCGCCACCATTCTTTCAACGTAAAATCCACAGGAATGGGTGGTGAACCAACTCCAACCTACGCCAGTTTTGGCCGGTGGCCAGAAGAAAGGTGGTAGAACTTTCCAAGCATCTAGGTATGTTTCCATATTCTTTATTTATTTCAAGCGTTCAAAGACAGTTCCTCAGTTTCTTTCTACATATGTGTCAAATCGTCTATTAAAAAAAAGTCTTAAATCAGTTTTCAGTTTAGACCAAGGGTCCATTTGATTGATCTGAATCTGAATCTGAAAAATCTACTTAAAATTCTGAAAAGCCATTTGTCTGAAATTATCCCAACTGAATCTGAAAAGTCAGATTCAGATGAAACAAATAGAATAGGCTTCTTCTTCCTTCAGCAGGCTAGCAGGTGACCATGTCTCCTCAGCAGGCTAGTAAGTAGCACCACTGTGTGGCCGAGTGGGGCTGGCGAGGAAGGAAGCAAACTAGCTAGTCTCCTCAGCAGGTTGGCAAGGAAGGAGCAGAACCACCACTGTGTTAGCCGAGTTGGGTTCCAAAACCTCCAACTGGGTAACTTCTCCAGTTGCTTCCATTGCAGCGGTGCAACTTCCCGGTGCCGGAGGGCCTCAACGAGGAGGCCAAATGGTCTTGTCCAACAAGAAGCTCAAGCATAAGCTCCGAGCCGCCATAGCCGAATCGGCGACTGCAGCACTGGCGGCCGCAGATGGCGTCGAGCAAGGGTCTAATAGCAAGGTTGAGTCGCTTGAGCGGATTTTGAATGATGGGGCTCAGAAAAGATCAAAGCTTTCAAAGCGGGAGAAGAGGAAGAAAGTGTTGCCGCCATCGGATGAGGTGGCAAAACCGGCGGAAGAAGGTGGCGGTGCCGATGGAGGGGTGGATGGTGGTGAGGTGGGTGGCGCGAAGAAGAAGCAGAGGAAGAGGAAGTCTGGTGATGGAGAGGGTCGGCAGGATGAGGAAGTTGTGGGTATCGGTGGGCACGCAGTGGATGGTTGCGGGGAGTTTATGGCGGCCTGGGAGAAGGGCATTCTTGATATTCTCAAGTGTGCTGCCTGCACCTGCCACCACAACTTCCACCGCAAGGAGACAGACGGCGAGCCTGCATCTTCCTCCGCCCTGCTGGCTGTGGCGGCTACCTCGGCCTATGGTCACGGACCCTTCTCGCAGTACTACCGGACGCCCGCGGGGTACCTGCATGTGGTGCAGCACCACCGGCCGCCGCCAACGCTGACGATTCCCTCCACGTCGGGGGGTGGCGGTGGCATTGGTGCGGCGCACAGTCAGGAGGTGATGGTGGGTGTCGAGGCCATGGAGGGTCGGAGTATTCATTTGGAGGTCGAAAATATTTTCAGAAAATTCAGATGGATTTTCCCATCTGAATTTTCGGGCTCCTTTGCATACATGGGCTGAATTCAGACACCTGAAAAGCCCAAAAAGTTGGACTTTTCAGCCACTTATTCAGTTCAGATTTGAATAAGTGTAAACAAACAGCCCCCAAGCCATTATGTTTTTCTAAAGTTTGCAGCTAGACCGATGACCATCCCCCGCTCCCAGATCTTGTGTCCACACTTGTTCGCAGACCATGTTGACCAAAGTTTGAAGTTTGGCTGAGCGGAGCCAGTATTCATATTTTGGAAGACATTGTAATCAGGCAGAGAGTGTAAATCATAGCAGTCACCAACAAGTAATGCTATTTTCCCTTCAAGCTTCTTTCGTTTCATGTTAAGAGGAACAAACTCTAAAAGAAGACATTCAACTCCCTCAAACCAGCAGCAGCATGGAACCTTAGAGAGGATGGCAAATTGGATCCTTGATTTCTGTTATAATTAAGTAATGTTGTCAATTTGAAAACTTGCCCACCATTTTTTTTTATTATAATTGAATAGACCAGTCTTCTGATTAAATTGTTCAATTTTCTCAAGCCCAAATTCATCAGTATGCTTCAACCGCAAATTAAAATTAAAAGTTCTGAATGCCGTCACATACTAGGATGATATTAGTAGAACGCAGTGATGCTGGTCGACAAGTAGGTGAATCTGAACAAGAATATAACCTTGAACTGTGGAAGCCATATTTACAATTCCAAGCCAGCCCATCATCCATTAGCAATGAAAATTAAGGACCCTTAACCCTTCCAACCTACTATTCTAACCAAAGAAGAATGCCAAGAACCATCAAGTGAAACTGCTACTGCCTATACAAGTTACCTTTGTGTGTCTTACGAGTCCTATCTGTGTGATCATCTGTGACTGAAATGCAACATTAAAATTTTGTACAAATACTATAATAGTGGAAGTGAAGACTATGGTCTAACCAATCCAAAACTGTATAGAGTTTTAGCCTTGAATAAGGTGCCAAATAGAAATCTGGTTGGAGACTCTCGAGGTGGCGATTTAGGGTATCCTGCATCACCTTTTACTTGTAAAATTGTCTGACCGATAGACTGTCGAACAGTATCAATGATCTTGGCATCAACAGGATTGCCTGTAGCATCGCGCACATAGAAAGTGTTAACGGCTTTCCCTCCTTTTGTCGTAACCTCTGCTCTTGTCACCAATAGGCCATTCTCACGAATAATTCGAGTTACATCAGAGAGCAAACCAATGCGGTCATTTGTACATAGCTCCAATTTTAAGCCCTGCAATTATTTTTTAAATCTATTAGCATCATGTTAGGTAAATATGCTTCTGATTCTCAACAAACATATTTCTGAGATCTTCATATCAAATACATGGACAGAATTTGATTGTATCCAATCTGATTGAGCCACAACAATCTGCCGGAATGTCAAGCATAACAAAATAAGAAGGAATTTCATAGCAAATTCGTCTAGTGTGTATACCTCGGACACTCGTCTCTCTATTGCAGCTTCCAGACATTGAATGACTCTTTGTCTCTCAGCTTCGGAATTGACAGGGGAACCATCAATGTGCTTGATATAGTATTCCTATGAGAAAAATACATTTTACAGCCAGATCAATACACAGATAAATAATGTCACAAATAAGAAAGTAATTAAGTTCACAATGTACCTGATAAGCTTCAGGCCTCTCAGCATCCACATTTCCATGGAAAACCACATATTGCATGTCTGTCAAAGTGCATACTGTGTCAAACAGAAGCTTTGGACGATCTTTACACTTGATTGTGACTACGGAATAATCCTTAGAACACAAATTGTTCAGGGAGACATCAGGTCGCTGGGTGTTGTCAACAGTATCAAGATCAGATCTCTCATAATCTCGATCAGCAAACATCATTTGGTGCAGCCTCCTCTCCGTATGAGTAGACCCCAGAGAAACAACCGTCTTGGCACCTCTGGTCTTGTTATTTCCTCTAAGCACATTACACAGTAGTTTCTTCATCATAGACAGCCTCTCTGGGTCCGTAACAGATGAATTGGTTGCCTCATCTGTAACATGCATCACGGCTGCTACCCTGGCATTGTGGGTCCAGACTTCAGCATTTACCACACTGCATTGCAGGTCAGTGAGAACAGCAGAAATTTCAGAAAGCAAGCCCGGTCTGTCGGTACCCGTCAGTTCAATAGATGTGTAGTTGGTTGAAGGTTCAACACCCACTGATCTTACTTGAGGCATGAAGAAAGAATCTGAACTGAGGGACTGCAAATAAACTCGTAAAATAAGTACACGCACTTAGCATAGTCGCAGTCGTAAAAATTACAACAATGATGGATCATAAATAGAATAATTTACTTTTTGAATGTAGTCCAAAATCTCTTCATCCCTAAGTTTGTTCCCATCTTGATCAGTAACATTAAAGACTGAAAAACAACCCCATAAAATCACCTTTAAAAAATTGTAGACTAAAAAGACTTGCAAAAGTACAAATAAGGAAAGAATGAAACTCATACCATCCATGAACCAACCACCATCAGAGGATATATAGGCCTTCGTTATGATGAGATTCAGATCAGTAAGTACTTGGACCACCTCTACAAGCATACCATGCTTATTTGCACTGTCAACCTATTCCACAAATGATAACAAGATAACACAGAGAATTCAACACTGTACAATTCATACCATTTCCAAAAGAAATATACGAATCAAGAAAATGATAAAAAAGGGAAGAATAAGTTTTCGTACCCGAATAACGGTTGCATTCTTGCAAGCCTCGTTATCAATTACAACCCTAAGACCAAATAAATAGAGCAATAAATCTATTAGATGACGAATATTTAAGATATCAAACGGATAAGGTATTGAAAACTGCTTTATCTGCAGCATTAATTCGGGCATTTGCAACGCACCTTGGTGGGTTCATTCTTCTCAAAAACTTTTCATATTCATCGTCCATGTTCCACGAAGAAGTCCACGTATAAGCCTCTGAAACACAAAAGATGAATATAAGAGAAGCACAAAAATTGGCAAGTTTTCAGATCAAATTAACGTAGCATTTTAGGATTTCAAGCTGAAATTATAAAAGACTGACAAGTACAAATGGAATTCATAACTAGTCGGAAAAACAAAAATTAGAGAAACTAGTGAAACAAATCCAAACATAATGTTACCATGTCTAACAAAAAAACATAAGAAAGATCCAAAAAAATCGACGCAATAGTAGTAGAAAAGAGAACAACTCAGATTCCTTTTTTTTGTAAGAAAAAATAATTCAATACAGCCCCTCCATGAGCATTAGACACAAAGCAAAACTAGCAATTACCATCACCCGAATTACTCCAATTCCAAATGGTGATAACAAAACCATAAAAAAGAATAGAAAAGAAAAGAACGACAGGACACATTTTAAGTACCAAAATCCGAAAAACTAATCCACAAGACCAACATCAGATATTTAAAAAAACAGAACATTCAACAGAACCCATCACCCAGAAGCTCACGAAATACCAAGAAACATAAAAAACTAGCTCCCCTTATCACAGAAAACTCCAGGCTAAGTGGTCAACCATAAGTAGCAAAATTGTACAACCCAACCCGTAAGCAGGAATTTGAAAAACAAGAAAAAAAAAACAAAGAAGACATACCCATCTCAGCAGAAGATCTTTAACACCACAACCAATTCTATGCTTAAACTCTTCTCTCGTTGTCCCCCAAAACACACCTACAGAACTACAGAAAGAAGCCCAAAAATCCAAATCTTTCTCTCAATCTCCGCCAGATCTCCAGTCTCCAACATGCAAAAACACTGCCTCATCCGCCCTCGGCCCCTTCTTTCAAGGGATTCATCGTCCACGAATCCCACACGAAAACCGGAAACTTCCGAATTCCTTCTCCTTTCCTGGCCACTGCCTTTCTTTGGAAACCTTCCATTCCCGGACAATGAAAGCAAAAGCGATGCAAGATTTATCCGAGCTGGAGGATCCCAGCAAGGCAGGACGGCGCAGGTTAAGCCCCTCCGCTCCCTTGTCCGGCGCACTTTAGCATCCTCGGTCGTTTCTCATTTACCGTCAGATCAAAATTCAACGGATCAATATGACTTGGCTCATGTAAGCTGTATAAGCCCTTATTTTAATTATCAACCAAAAAAGAAACTGAGGTGATTAGTGAATCCGGTCTCCGACTTTTGCGGAATTGGAAAGTTTAATTGTCCTAATAACAGCAACTCGGGAGCTCGCTGTGGGCCCCACGTGCGGATTTCGCACGTGTTACGGAGTCGGGGAGGAGCTGGCTTGCCTCCAAAGCAATGTCCGCAAAACGCTAAAATTTGAAGAGAGGACGATGAATGGAAGGTTTCTCGCTGGAGGCGTATCAAAGCGGGATTTCTTGCCGTCTCTTTCTGCTATTTTTTTCAGGTTTGGAAAAAAGTACAGAATCTTGGCAACATGGGCGGGCTATGAGTGGATTACTTGTGATTATGATTAATCAACAATGATTTAATTTTAGTAAGATCTAATAAGTGATTATGTCATTATGAGTGGCTTGCCCCTTTGCCATAGTGTGCTGCTGGAGAGGAGAGGCCCTAGGTTGGATCCGGGCCTGTGGCACCTTTGAGTGGGTTTGGGGTGCCGATTCAGTTCAACGGTTGAGATGAATTTTTGGATATGAGATAAGACAAGTGTAACCTTCTTACCCTTTTTAAAAGATATTTCTATATGCTTTTTTTAGATGTGTAATAATTATATGCTTTTTATGAGCACAATGTAAAATTACCTTAGTATACGACTTTGGAAAACAAAATAAATACTCCCTTGTTTTCATATTTATAGTCTTACTGTTTCATATGCTGTTTATAGTCCACAGTGGATGTTTTATTATACTGTACCATTTATGTTTTTTCCATATCCAGTTGAAACACATCGGGTCGTGTTTCATGCTGGATATAGAAAAAACATGGATGCTACAATAGATCTGGACAATCCACTGTGGATATTTACTTATAATCGTGCCCCAAACAGCTCAATATATGGTTTTTCAAATAAAACTATTACTATCGAATGGAGGGATATCAATATGGAATTGAGCTACACTAGTATTAAGTGTCCTATTTGCCTTAGTATATCCTAAGGCACAGTGACCACTACATTACTGCATAATGCAGTCAAATGCTATAAGAGGCCCACTCTTTCTTTGTCCAACAAAACTTTTGGTGCATGGATTTGATGCATAGATAGCACTGTCATTTTCCATAATTTGATGGTCATACTAGTCCTCACGGCATGAATCATACTGGATTTGATGGTCATACACAGTTCTCAGTGACTTTATTAGAATCATATGTCATAACAAGGATCATACTGAATTTGCAGATATGAGCTGTTAAGTGACGAACCTTTCTTCTCTGGTGGCTGATTCATGTTTTCTCAGGCTACTCACACCATTGACTCCGGATTTTCTTTTGCCGAAGTAATTTAATTTCGTTTGTTCTTATCAAGCTCTCAGATTTAGTAGGTCTTTAGTCATAATAACAATGGCTGGGGAAAAGTGGTTTATACATTTTGAAGAAGTGAATTTTGTTGCCGACTTCATTTCATGTTTCATTTTGTTCCTGAAACAGTGGTTGGCAAAATGGGCATTTAATTTCTGTTTTATAGTTCTCATTTTCTGTTTTCGGTAACCAAGAGGGTTTTTTCATAAAGTAGCAATTCCGATGCAAATAAATGTATTCAAATGATGTCTGTTCAAATGTCTATATCTACCATGATGTGCTACGGATGCAATTTTTTTCTCGATCATGTATTTTTATTACCTTTAGATGATGTCTTCCGGATTGTTGCTTTCTATTGTTTCTGCATTTTTTTGCTATTGTTAGCCAGTGTTCAGTTTTACGGAAAATAACTGTCAAACAATCTTGATCAGTTTCTTCCTTTGTGAAAGAAAGATTGTTCACTTTTAAGTTGCATTAATAAGAAGGAGCTGCTTTAACATATGACTTATGGTAGTCTAAATTTGGAAATGGCCCATTTGTAATTACATTTCTGTTTACCTTAATATTGGTTTCTGTACAATGTCGCGAAGGAGATTAATAGTTTCAGTTTCAAGGGCTGACCAAGTATATGATCTAAATCTTAATCTGCATTTATGCTACTCTGTAGTCAGAAGTTGCATTTTTCATATTTTCCTACACTGACCATTTTATTTTTTATTTGTAGGTTTTGTCCAGGAAAGATTTTAGAAAAAAACAATAGCAACTCCTCTAGGGATAGTTAACCTTCAGTCAAGAATCTGGAGTTTAATGTTAAGTTTATGAACGGTCATCAGCCTCAGCCTAAATATCACTCCTGTCAAAAAACTTTTTTATGCATAATCAATTTGGTGAATACATGTACTTTTTTGTCTGCTATAGAAGAAGGTTTAAAGCTGACGCATTCACTTCTTCTGTAATTTTCACACCTTCTTGATCATTTCGTAAAATCCACTCAAGCTCATTTTCAAATTTTTGGGCACCTTAGAGGGATGTAGCATCATGGTCAGGGAAAAAACATATCCATTCGTTAGAAAATTGGCCCATCGGATATTGTGGTTGAATAGGTAGAGTGCATACGTCGCTCATATCCATGGACTAGGTCAGTTCTCCTAATTGTGTTTCTATTCTTGCAATAGTTTGTGTGTGCGAATGGATAAGTTGGGTCCGCCGGGAATTAGGATGGTCCTCTCTCCTATGAAGACCTTGGGCCTCATTCACATACTTGCGTATAAAATCAGGGTACTCATGGGCCAAATGGCACTCCACTGGGGTATGAATATGACTTAATCAAAGAGCATATGGTTCTGGTTCCGACATAAAAGGAGCTGTAGATTATAGAGAAGATGTGCTACTCCTAAAGTTAGAGTGATTATCCCAACCACAGTTGTAAGTATTAGCATATAAGGGGTATGGGTGGTAGGGCACTTCATAGGGAAGGGGATTAGGTGTGTGTGAGGAATAATAATCATTAAAACACCTATATGGGTTCTCATGGCTAAATCCATATAAAGGTGAAGATATTTCTTCACCGTGCATTCATCAACACCCAAATCATAATCACACATCCACAAATCAGAAAATCAATCCTAGATATCCACAATTAGCAACCCTAGATATCGACAATTAGCAGTCTTAATAGCCACAACTAGCACGTCATGCAGTCACAGAAAAAAATTAAAAACACTAAGCACCTAGATTATTCTAAAAAGAAGGTTAAGAGTGTGCAAACAGTGGGAAGGGATGGCCCTTCCAACGTTGGCGAGAATTCCATGTCTTTCTTAATCTTGCAGAAGAAAGAAAAACATAAATTAAGCTACTGAAAAGCAATCTAAATTAACACTAACCTACTCTAAAACGAAACTACTCTAACTAGCTAAGAATTCGGTAAACAATTCGTGCTGTCCCGGGCAATGGCACCAAAATCTTGATCATTTAAAATTAAACTATTGCAAGTGCACAAGGTAATTGTGTACTACAGCGAGTATCAAAGGTTGTCGAACCTCATGGACAGTTAAACAATTAACTAACTTCAAGAGAAAAGTGTAGTTTTTAGTTACTCTAAGGAAAGTAATGAACTTTAACTAATCTAATTGAGATTTAATCAATATGTGGAAGAGACCAAGGCTCCGAATCCACCACAATAAACTAGTGTATCGTCTCTCTCTCTCTTGAATAAAGATATTTCTTCACCATGCATTCAACACCCAAATCATAATCACACATCCACAAATCAGAAAATCAATCCTAGATATCCACAATTAGCAACCCTAGATATCGACAACTAGTAGTCTTAATAGCCACAACTAGCATGTCATGCAGTCACAGAAAAAAATTAAAGACACTAAGCACCTAGATTATTCTAAAAAGAAGGTTAAGAGTGTGCAAACAGTGGGAAGGGATGGCCCTTCCAACGTTGGCGAGAATTCCACGACTCTCTTAATCTTGCAGAAGAAAGAAAAACATAAATTAAGCTACTGAAAAGCAATCTAAATTAACACTAACCTACTCTAAAACGAAACTACTCTAACTAGCTAAGAATTCGGTAAACAATTCGTGCTGTCCCGGGCAATCGCACCAAAATCTTGATCATTTAAAATTAAACTATTGCACGTGCACAAGGTAATTGTGTACTACAGCGAGTATCAAAGGTTGTCGAACCTCATGGACAGTTAAACAATTAACTAACTTCAAGAGAAAAGTGTAGTTTTTAGTTACTCTAAGGAAAGTTATGAACTTTAACTAATCTAATTGAGATTTAATCAATATGTGGAAGAGACAAGGCTCCGAATCCACCACAATAAACTAGTGTATCTTCTCTCTCTCTCTTTTGAATAAAGATATTTCTTCACCATGCATTCAACACCCAAATCATAATCACACATCCACAAATCAGAAAATCAATCCTAGATATCCACAATTAGCAACCCTAGATATCGACAACTAGTAGTCTTAATAGCCACAACTAGCATGTCATGCAGTCACAGAAAAAAATTAAAAACACTAAGCACCTAGATTATTCTAAAAAGAAGGTTAAGAGTGTGCAAACAGTGGGAAGGGACGGCCCTTCCAACGTTGGCGAGAATTCCACGTCTCTCTTAATCTTGCAGAAGAAAGAAAAACATAAATTAAGCTACTGAAAAGCAATCTAAATTAACACTAACCTACTCTAAAACGAAACTACTCTAACTAGCTAAGAATTCGGTAAACAATTCGTGCTGTCCCAGGCAATGGCACCAAAATCTTGATCATTTAAAATTAAACTATTGCAAGTGCACAAGGTAATTGTGTACTACAGTGAGTATCAAAGGTTGTCGAACCTCATGGACAGTTAAACAATTAACTAACTTCAAGAGAAAAGTGTAGTTTTTAGTTACTCTAAGGAAAGTAATGAACTTTAACTAATCTAATTGAGATTTAATCAATATGTGGAAGAGACCAAGGCTCCGAATCCACCACAATAAACTAGTGTATCGTCTCTCTCTCTCTTGAATAAAGATATTTCTTCACCATGCATTCAACACCCAAATCATAATCACACATCCACAAATCAGAAAATCAATCCTAGATATCCACAATTAGCAACCCTAGATATCGACAACTAGTAGTCTTAATAGCCACAACTAGCATGTCATGCAGTCACAGAAAAAAATTAAAAACACTAAGCACCTAGATTATTCTAAAAAGAAGGTTAAGAGTGTGCAAACAGTGGGAAGGGATGGCCCTTCCAACGTTGGCGAGAATTCCACGACTCTCTTAATCTTGCAGAAGAAAGAAAAACATAAATTAAGCTACTGAAAAGCAATCTAAATTAACACTAACCTACTCTAAAACGAAACTACTCTAACTAGCTAAGAATTCGGTAAACAATTCGTGCTGTCCCGGGCAATGGCACCAAAATCTTGATCATTTAAAATTAAACTATTGCAAGTGCACAAGGTAATTGTGTACTACAGCGAGTATCAAAGGTTGTCGAACCTCATGTATAGTTAAACAATTAACTAACTTCAAGAGAAAAGTGTAGTTTTTAGTTACTCTAAGGAAAGTAATGAACTTTAACTAATCTAATTGAGATTTAATCAATATGTGGAAGAGAGCAAGGCTCCGAATCCACCACAATAAACTAGTGTATCGTCTCTCTCTCTCTTAAATAAAGATATTTCTTCACCATGCATTCAACACCCAAATCATAATCACACATCCACAAATCAGAAAATCAATCCTAGATATCCACAATTAGCAACCCTAGATATCGACAACTAGTAGTCTTAATAGCCACAACTAGCATGTCATGCAGTCACAGAAAAAAATTAAAAACACTAAGCACCTAGATTATTCTAAAAAGAAGGTTAAGAGTGTGCAAACAGTGGGAAGGGATGGCCCTTCCAACGTTGGCGAGAATTCCACGACTCTCTTAATCTTGCAGAAGAAAGAAAAACATAAATTAAGCTACTGAAAAGCAATCTAAATTAACACTAACCTACTCTAAAACGAAACTACTCTAACTAGCTAAGAATTCGGTAAACAATTCGTGCTGTCCCGGGCAATCGCACCAAAATCTTGATCATTTAAAATTAAACTATTGCAAGTGCACAAGGTAATTGTGTACTACAGCGAGTATCAAAGGTTGTCGAACCTCATGGACAGTTAAACAATTAACTAACTTCAAGAGAAAAGTGTAGTTTTTAGTTACTCTAAGGAAAGTAATGAACTTTAACTAATCTAATTGAGATTTAATCAATATGTGGAAGAGACCAAGGCTCCGAATCCACCACAATAAAGTAGTGTATCATCTCTCTCTCTCTCTCTTTTGAATAAAGATATTTCTTCACCATGCATTCAACACCCAAATCATAATCACACATCCACAAATCAGAAAATCAATCCTAGATATCCACAATTAGCAACCCTAGATATCGACAACTAGTAGTCTTAATAGCCACAACTAGCATGTCATGCAGTCACAGAAAAAAATTAAAAACACTAAGCACCTAGATTATTCTAAAAAGAAGGTTAAGAGTGTGCAAACAGTGGGAAGGGACGGCCCTTCCAACGTTGGCGAGAATTCCACGTCTCTCTTAATCTTGCAGAAGAAAGAAAAACATAAATTAAGCTACTGAAAAGCAATCTAAATTAACACTAACCTACTCTAAAACGAAACTACTCTAACTAGCTAAGAATTCGGTAAACAATTCGTGCTGTCCCGGGCAATAGCACCAAAATCTTGATCATTTAAAATTAAACTATTGCAAGTGCACAAGGTAATTGTGTACTACAGCGAGTATCAAAGGTTGTCGAACCTCATGGACAGTTAAACAATTAACTAACTTCAAGAGAAAAGTGTAGTTTTTAGTTACTCTAAGGAAAGTAATGAACTTTAACTAATCTAATTGAGATTTAATCAATATGTGGAAGAGACCAAGGCTCCGAATCCACCACAATAAACTAGTGTATCGTCTCTCTCTCTCTTGAATAAAGATATTTCTTCACCATGCATTCAACACCCAAATCATAATCACACATCCACAAATCAGAAAATCAATCCTAGATATCCACAATTAGCAACCCTAGATATCGACAACTAGTAGTCTTAATAGCCACAACTAGCATGTCATGCAGTCACAGAAAAAAATTAAAACACTAAGCACCTAGATTATTCTAAAAAGAAGGTTAAGAGTGTGCAAACAGTGGGAAGGGATGGCCCTTCCAACGTTGGCGAGAATTCCACGACTCTCTTAATCTTGCAGAAGAAAGAAAAACATAAATTAAGCTACTGAAAAGCAATCTAAATTAACACTAACCTACTCTAAAACGAAACTACTCTAACTAGCTAAGAATTCGGTAAACAATTCGTGCTGTCCCGGGCAATCGCACCAAAATCTTGATCATTTAAAATTAAACTATTGCAAGTGCACAAGGTAATTGTGTACTACAGCGAGTATCAAAGGTTGTCGAACCTCATGGACAGTTAAACAATTAACTAACTTCAAGAGAAAAGTGTAGTTTTTAGTTACTCTAAGGAAAGTAATGAACTTTAACTAATCTAATTGAGATTTAATCAATATGTGGAAGAGAGCAAGGCTCCGAATCCACCACAATAAACTAGTGTATCATCTCTCTCTCTCTTTTGAATAAAGATATTTCTTCACCATGCATTCAACACCCAAATCATAATCACACATCCACAAATCAGAAAATCAATCCTAGATATCCACAATTAGCAACCCTAGATATCGACAACTAGTAGTCTTAATAGCCACAACTAGCATGTCATGCAGTCATAGAAAAAAATTAAAAACACTAAGCACCTAGATTATTCTAAAAAGAAGGTTAAGAGTGTGCAAACAGTGGGAAGGGATGGCCCTTCCAACGTTGGCAAGAATTCCACGTCTCTCTTAATCTTGCAGAAGAAAGAAAAACATAAATTAAGCTACTGAAAAGCAATCTAAATTAACACTAACCTACTCTAAAACGAAACTACTCTAACTAGCTAAGAATTCGGTAAACAATTCGTGCTGTCCCGGGCAATGGCACCAAAATCTTGATCATTTAAAATTAAACTATTGCAAGTGCACAAGGTAATTGTGTACTACAACGAGTATCAAAGGTTGTCGAACCTCATGGACAGTTAAACAATTAACTAACTTCAAGAGAAAAGTGTAGTTTTTAGTTACTCTAAGGAAAGTAATGAACTTTAACTAATCTAATTGAGATTTAATCAATATGTGGAAGAGACCAAGGCTCCGAATCCACCACAAAAAATTAGTGTATCGTCTCTCTCTCTTTTGAATAAAGATTTCTAATTAGCTAGCATATTCCTCTCGGACATATACTTGTCAACTCAAAATATAGTGCTCTCCTCTCGGACGTAACACATAAAATGATTAAAGCATGGAATTGTGATCTATCTCTCTCGAGTATAAACCAATGAAACTTTATTAGTATATAACACTTCAGGTTACTCACGTTCCTCTTGGATAAGCAAGTGCTCTTTCAGATTGAAATCCAATTAATTCACTCTTGTCTCTCTCGAGTACAAAGAACAAACTTCAATGAATTAACTTTAATTGCATAATAAGGAGTCATACACCAACTATAGTAAACATAATATGAGAGAAAAGAAACTATACAACTAGTCTATTGGGCTTCATCTATGCCATGGAAAGGAGTTTAGCCTTGCATTGGAAGAGAACCCATCATCATGTTCTTCTTCTTCTTCTCTCATTTGCTCTAGCCTCCAAGGTCTCCAAAGGGACTTAAAACGCTATTCTCTAATGCTCAATACGTTCTCTTTTAAGGTCTATTTATAAGGTTGAAGAGAAACTATGAAGTCCCCTTCCAAATCCAAGTCGAAATAAGTCAAAATGGCATTTTCCGTATACGACGATCGATCGCTCCATATTACCGATCGCTGCATAATCGATCACTTTCTTTCACAAATTCCTGCGTTGTCGCGCCGATCGTCTGTTTCATCTGGTCAGCCAATTAATCATTTTCTTACCAATCAATCGTGATTTACTATATTGCGCAAAATCAAAAACTCTAGTAAATGCGATCGATCGTTTTGAGTGCTGATCGATCGCTGTCTTCGATAACACTGTTTCTCGGCTCTGGCGATCAATCGTGTATAAAATGCCGATCAATTGTAAGTATTGTTCATAATATTCAAATAGTTACAACTTTCTACTCTGAACTCCGAATTGCACGTGGTCAGTGGCATTGGAAAGCTGATCTCTTGATCAGTCCAATCAGAGATATGCACACGAAGTTATGATGATTTAACCATTGAAGTCCTTTTTCACCTCATTTATGTATCTTATTAAAGTAGCACTAATTCTAATCAAACACTAGAATAACATAAGTTTAGGAGATAATAAAATGTATATTTCAAGTATATATCACTTATACACACTCACGAGCTATAGGATGGTCAGTGGCTGAGAATAAACCTTGAGGACCAGGCCAAACCTTCTAGGGAGGGGCAGAGACGGTTGAATCCTCACATGCGGGAGGTGGTGTGAAACTGTTAGATGTTGGAATCATATATTCTATCTCCGACAGTGAGTAGGTGAGTCCCATCCAGGTTGTAACCAAGAAGTCGGGCTTAACTATGAAAATAAACTCTGATGGTGAACTTGTGCCTGTGAGAGAGACCACGGGCTGGCGGGCATGCATTGATTATAGGAAGCTGAACCCCAACACCCGTAAGGACCATTTCCCTCTGCCATTCATTGACCAAAACCTGTAGAAGCTAGCGAGCCAATGATTTTTATTGCTTTCTAGATGGGTACTCGAGATATAATCAGGTGCCGGTCTTTCCAGGGGATCAGGAGAAGATAACTTTTACATGTCCCTTTGGTACATTTGTATATCGTAGGATGCCTTTTGGTCTTTGCAATGCCCCTACTACATTTCAATGCTGCATGATGTCAATTTTTTTTGATATGATTGACAAGTTCCTGGAAGTTTTTATGGATGATTTTTCGGTATTTTGCGCTTGTTTTGATGATTGCTTACACAACCTTACTTTGGTTTTGAAACACTATGAGGAAACAAACTTAGTGTTAAGTTGGGAAAAGAGTCATTTCATGGTTCAACAGGGAATTATGCTTGGACATGTTATATCAAAAAGGGGTATAGAGGTCGACAACGCAAAGGTGGACCTGCTTGCTAATTTATCACCACCTACATCAGTTAAGCAAATACGGTCTTTCCTTGGCCATGCAGGGTTTTATCATCGATTCATCAAAGATTTTAGCAAGATATCATGTCCACTATGTCACCTTCTAGGTTAGGATGTGCAATTTGAATTTGATGAGTCATGCAAAGAAGCCTTTACAACCCTAAAAACCCTTCTCTCTAACTCCCCCATCATTAAGCCCCCTGACTATATACTGCCCTTCGAAATAATGTGTGATGCATCTAATTTTGTTTTAGGGGCAGTGTTAGGCCAACGTATCAACAAAATTCCTCATGTTATATACTATGCTAGCAAGACACTCACTGATGCTCAATTGAATTACACTACTACCGAAAAAGAGTTGCTTGATGTTGTGCTTGCATTAGATAAGTTCAGGTTATATCTCCTGGGCAGTAAGATCATTATTTTCTCTGATCATGCAGTCTTGCGGTACCTTCTTTCCAAGAAGGATGTCAAGCCAAGGCTGATTCGTTGGATCTTACTCCTGCAGGAATTTGACTTTGAAATTAAAGATAAGAAGGGATCTGAAAATATCGTGGTTGATCATTTATCCTGAATTCCTACTCATGACTTGCTCAGCCATGAACTTTTGAGGGATTCCTTCCCTAATGAGCAGCTTTTTGCTGTCTCCACCATATCCCCACCTTGGTTTGCTGTGGGTCAAATCTCAACCTTTTAGTCTAAACATGATAAAGACGTGTTCTTCTCACGCGTCAAACATTTCTATTGGGATGACCCTGATCTATAAGATATGTGCTGATCAAGTCATAAGACGATGTGTCCCCAAGAGCGAGTTTCATAGCATCTTATCTTTTTGCCACTCTCAGGCCTGTGGTGGATACTTCGGTGGCAAGAAAACTGTAGCCAAAGTACTTCAAAGTGGTTTTTATTGGCCAACTATATTTAAAGACGCCCCTTATTGTCAATCTTGTGATAGGTGTCAGAAACTTGGAGCTTTGTCTAAAAGAGATATGATGCCCTTACAATTGATTTTAATCATTGAATTATTTGATGTTTGGGGTATCGATTTTATGAGACCTTTCCCACCATCTTTTGGTCATACATATATTCTTGTTGCTGTGGATTACGTGTCTAAGTGGATAGAAGCTGTTGCCACTAAGACCAATGACCATAAAGTTGTGCTGGAATTTCTAAAATCTTATATCTTTAGCAGGTTTGGAACTCCTCGGGCTATTATTAGTGACAGAGGTTCTCATTTTTGTAACATGTCATTTGAGGCTCTTCTTAAGAAATACTCTGTCACCCACAAGGTCGCCACTCCATATCATCCTCAAATGAGCGGCCAAGTGGAGGTCTCAAATCCCCAAATCAAGCAGATTCTTGAGAAAACAGTTCCTCCCGATAGAAAGGATTGGTCCTTGCCGCTGCATTATGCATTATGAGCTTACCAGATAGCATTCAAGACCCCTATTGGCATATCTCCTTACAGATTGGTATATGGCAAACCATGCCATTTACCTGTGGAGTTGGAACACTGGGCTTATTGGGCTATTAAGGCCTACAACGTCGATATGGATAAAGCCGGTGAGCAACGAAAACTCCAACTGAGTGAGTTAGAGGAGCTGCGGTTTGATGCATATGAGAATGTCAAACTCTACAAGATGAGAACCAAGGCTGTACATGACAAGATGATTTCTAGGAAATCCTTTCAGCTTGATTAGAAAGTGTTACTCTGCAATTCTAGGCTACACTTATTTCCTGGGAAACTCCGATCTCAGTGGTCTGGGCCTTTTATTGTGACTGAGGTATTTCCACATGGTGCTGTTGAGATCCGCAATCCAAACGATGGGAGTATATTCAAAGTTAATGGCCACAGCTTGAAACCCTATCTCGAGGCTATTAGTGACATGGACGACATGGTGGTACATTTAAATGATCCACCAATTACAACATTTGAATGCTCCACCAATTAGTGACATGGAAGACATTAAACTTAGCGCTTGGTGGAAGGAAACCCACATATTCAGGTATATTCTTTCCTTGTTTTCCTTTCCTTGTTATCATTATCATTGTAGTTTTATATTGTTCTGTTGTGAACGTCAGGCCCAGGACGTCAGCACACATACGTAAAACGCACGAATATCTGTTGGGCCCTATCTATGAGGATTAGATTGCTTTCCTTTTTAATAAAAGTCATATATTTTGTAATCATGCCCGTTTAGGCTAATTATTTGGTAATGGACTGATAGAGAATAATCAGGGGCCAATTAAAGTCCAATTAGGGCCCATCTGGCAAGACTGATGGCGCGGGCCTAGGAGCTGCGCCCAGTTGCTTTTCTTTATAAGGAGGTCTTCCTCCTCTTTTAAGGTTTATGCAATATGAATTGATCTTCTTCCTACTATTTCTTCCTTGTCTCCCTCCCTTTCTCCGGCCATGATACCTAGCCCTGTTCGTGTCCCATGCCGGGACACAACATTGGTATCAGAGCTGTTCGATCTGCGGGCTGATTCTGATTCCACACAGACAATCCTTTCCGTGCTCATGGAAATCCAAAAGCAAGTCGAGGAACTGCGATTGGAGTACGCAGAAGAGGAGGCCATGCGAGCTGCCGCCATGGCCACGCCGCCGCCACAAGGCATGGTCCTGGACCCCTTCATCGTCATGCAGATGCCCTTTGGGTTGACCCACATCAAGTCAGCCATGGCCATTTCCCATCCCACGCCGGTTCTACCACTTCCCATCCAGCCACAGCCATGGCCACCCCGCCACCGAGAGCCGCCACCGAGAGCCGTCACCGGATACTCCGCCCAGCCGAGGTGGGGCTTCCCATAGCCACCTTCGCCATCGTGCGAGCCCCACTACGGCAGCTTCTTCGCTCCGCCGGCCGCGCCTTCTACCTCCATACCACCGTGCTTTCTGACTAGCAGGACAGACCTGATCGAGCTCGAGACGAGCGACCACCACCCTATTGATGCTATCGCTGCCATGCAGAAGCTCAACTTCTCCCCTCATGCCCCGCAAAAGACCGACTTTCTCTGCAAGGCGCTACCTTTCTCCACCTCCACCGCTGACCCTACCTATGTCGATTCCTCCTCGCCAGCCACATGGTTGCAGCCCATCCACCATTCCTCGGGCAGGCTCGACCTCACCATCACCCCCAACTCCGTCCCAGCCCCTACCGTCCCTGCCTCTGTCGATCCCTCCGTCGCCGCCCCAGTTGGCACTCCACTCCGCCGACCACAGTCACCTCGCGGATTGCAAACCTGCTACCTCTTCCCTCGCCGCCACCCAAAGATAGTATTTTTCCGAAAATTATGGTCGCCACAGCGCCGCCCACCTCGCCCTAGGCTACACCGACACTGTCGTCTCCGCATACCGATGGCCCATCGCTCTCTTCCGGCTCTGCTGCCGCCTCTGCTGCCTCCGTAGCCTTTGCATTCTCAGGGACATCCCAGGATGCTGCATGTTCGAAGAAATGACCCAAAGACGCTATCGATTGTTCAGGATAGTGGATAAACTTTCGTGTCTGACCAAGAATGTGAGTGAATTCATTGTGATTTGTGTGTCAGACCATGAGCACAAGTTACCATATCATATTAACTTATGCCTAATAATAATTGAGAGCAGTAATTACATGTCTAGTGGTGGATTCATTGCCTTGATACTTTTCCATATTGATTAAATCTCAGTTAGATTAGATAAAGGTCATTGCTTTCTTTAGAATTAGTTAAACTACATCTTTTCTTCTCTTGAGTTTGGTAAATATTTAACCGTCCCTGAGGTTTGAAAACTATTAATACTCGTTGTAGTACACAATTACCTTGTGCACTTGCAATGGTTTAATTTTAAACGATCACCTCACGTGGTGCGATATGTTATGCTTTAGAGCCATGTGTCATAAGGAGCCAATGCACTCCCTATGAATAGCGCTCCATTCGCCGACTTGACTGGCCAACCGACCTCCTAGTTAGAGCAGTGCTGCTGCTTTGCATTGTTGCCAAGCACCATGTGGCGTTTATTTCTGTTTTTATCCCCAAATTCCAATGATCATATCTCTTTAGTGATTCATGTGTTCTTTGAACCACTGACCTCATGTCAATGAGTAGTATCAAATAACACCCACCATTATATACTCTTGATGAACTTTTAATGCAGACCCCGCTTGCCCAACACGCTTCCCTAACAATAACTACTGCTCCCATATGTCTGTTTTTTAGTGTTCTTGGGGTCAATCTCTTTGTTTTTCTGAGCCTATCATTTTATTGAGATTTTGACACTAATTATCTTCACTAAAAGAGCCAAATCCACTTTATTCATACTTACGATTAATTTTACATGTATACATTTCATAAGTGTTACATATCACTTGTCTTAGAGTTATCTACCTTTTTTTAGTAGTTTTCTACATATTTTGTAACAACCCAGAAATTCATTGAATTACTTTTGGATTTGCTAGCAGCCTAGCACTATTTTGGAGGACTCAAATTTGGAAATTTGAGTTCACCAACAACCGCATCAACAAAGGCTTTGTTGGTGGCACGCCGGATTGCGGGTTTGAGTTGGAAATTATTTTCACTCTTTAACCCTAGACTACATAAGATTTGGGGTGACTAAAGGAGTCATTTTTGACTCATTAGCATACCCTAAATGAGAGAAGAACGGTCCAGAGAAAGAGAAAGTCAAGTTTGAGGACGCTTGAAGGAGATCTATCAAGTGTTCAGGGTAGGATCCACTAACTCTAGCTGTATAATGTTTTGAAGATATAAAGCTTCATGTTCAACAATGATCTTGGTGTGTTTTACATGGAGTAATGCTTGAAATGATCTATGTAGTATATCTAGTCATGAGATGAGTTATTTATATGTATCATGATGCATGAATGATATGGAAAGCCATGTATGCTTGCTATTATTTTTGGATGATGCATGAAATGCTCTTTGACATCTTTTATTGCTCCTACGACTTGTTGCAAACTAGGGCCTAGGGTTGTAGGTCAACCAAAGACCCTTTCTGTACGTTGGTGACATGCAAGTTCACCGACTTGGTATAGGCTATCGGTGAGGTTGTCGATGGATGAAAGAGTGTGATCATCCTCTCCAGTCCATTTACAACTCACACATACCTTATTGTACGTTTAGTTGGTGGAGTTGTTGGTGAATGATGTGTGTCTAAATACATGTATATGATATTTTTGGAGTACTTGAATAATACGTGAAAAGCAATTAATCTTGCATGAGACAATTTTGTAGATTACTTCCGTACATAGTAATATTTCTAATTAAACGGAATGTGATTTGTGGTAGCATGAACATAGAAGAATAGTGTTGTGGTAGGTCTAAGGAGCCCATGACCAACCAACTAATAAATCTAGTAATAACTATGATTGTAAACCACAATGGAATTAGGTATACCTGGAGGGAGCAAAATTTGGGTTAAATTGTGAACTAGCTGATGAAAGAACCATGAAAGTTGGTGTGATCTGAAATGGGAGCACTAAGGTATGATCTTTTGGCAAGAGCACCATAGGCCAAGGATAGGCCATAGAACTTCATGAGATCTCTAAATCATGTTGAAGCCCAAGTATTGGATGATTCGACATTCATGGCAATTGAAGCCCAAGTGGGTTGGACCATGAATCCCAATGTGGCTGCACGAGGCTAAAGGTGTTAAGGGTTAATTAATAGTAAACCTTTCAGAAAAATAGCTTATGAGAGAAGAACTCTACTGAGATAGGAAGTAAGAATGAACGTAGGTTTCACTGGAAACATGGGGGCCAAATGTCATTATTTGTGGAATTATCCTATCTTGATGATTATGGTGTTCGTGTTCATTGTTTTATTCTTCTTGTGCAACTTCAGGATGCTCGGGGAGTTCCACATTGGTGAGAGGATTGAAATAGTATTCCTAGTCAATTGCATGCCTAAAAGCAAGTAGTTGGTCATATTTCTTATTTAATGAAATTTATGTTATGATATTAGACTATTCAATAAGTATTACGTCTGTGAAAGAGCAAGATATGCCTCTTTTGATTTGAAGTAATGACTATGATGATGGATGATATCATGAATGCTTATTGGAATCACATTTGTCTATGGATTAAGATCTATTATTCATTAAGTATTATTGGTAATTGGGTTTCTAGTTATACTTAGGTTATCATGTGGTAAAAGTAGAATTAATGAATAACATGATAGGGAAGTAGAATTTGTTTTGGCAGATTTTGTTCTCTGTCAGAGTCTATGACAAGTGCCAACGACAAGTCATATATTATTGACTGATTTGATAGTGAACTGCTGAGTATAGTTTTCCAAATTATATATGAAGAAATAATTAAACCATTAAGTGAATTATTTTATGGTTTAGTTCAACGAGTATGGTTTAGTAGAAGCAGTATGAATAGTTGAATCCAAAATATGATATGTGAGTTCAACGACAAAACATCAAACTACAAGTCTAGAGTCATTGAATGACTTGTCAGTGAAACTGATAACAAGAAGAATTAGGAAGAAGTAACAAAAGCATAAACCTAGGGATGGCAAAGGTAAGGTACAGTTACAAAATGGCTTATACCATTACCGTTACCGTTTATTAAATCTTTGTCCATAACTGTTCCACCATTAACCATCACCACTACTATTGATTTCCTAAAGCCACATTATTTACCTTCTAAACACAAGTAAACCTAAAAATTAAATAAATAACAAATAATTTACAACCAATGGTGTAACAAAATTAGGTTTAATCTAAATAAATTAAAATTTTAACTAGATAAACCTTTGCATATAAATTTTAACTAGTAAAAGAAAACCTCCAATTAAAAGAGTTTCCTTAATAATGAATCTTGTGCATCTAAATTCAAAGCGGCCTAACTATAAATAAGATTAAATGTCAGATATAATTTTAAGAATTACCTTGACTTCACAATCCAAAATCTAGGTGGCAGAAGTGTCAAAAAAGTAAGTTTGTGAACTATACCAAATGGTAAACGGCAAATAGATATGGAAGAGCTTCTTTCATTACTTTTCCATTTTGAAAAGGGTCGGATAAAATTATCTATTTATTTTTCTCAGCGATATGTATGGTCGGTAGAGTGGTGGAACCTTATGTTGTACATATAGGAACCAGTGAGGTAGTAATCGTGAGTTCTCTAGGAACCAAGGGTTAGGGACAACAACTATTAAGCATGAGACATTAATCACAATGTCATAATCCACACTAAGAATGAGATAGTAGGATTAAGAGGAAAGAAGGCTAGACTCTTTTTTTCCAAAAGAGGACCAATAGCAAATGAATGAAGGAAGAATTCACGTGCCACAAGAGCAAAGAACTATTAAGGTCAAAGAATTATTTCTGTGGTGTTTGCAGTGAGTCTGGAAAAGAAACCGTCTAGACTAGATTGTGATCTTTCTATCTCTACTTCTGTTAGAGACTCAGTGGTAGCAACTGAGTATCTGGAGGATTCTCCTGTTGTGATTGAGGACGTTGTGATGATTGCTAACCTTGATTGCTAACCTTGTATTGCTTGAGATGTTTGATTTTGATGTAATTTTGGGTATGGATTGGTTAGCTAAGTTTGGTGCTATTGTAGACTGTGGTAAGAAGAGAGTTTATTTTAGAATCCCGGGAAAGAGAGAATTAATGTTCCAAGAAATTCTATCAAGGAAGGAAAATTATCTGAATTCTGCAATGAAAGTTTAGAAATTAGTAGCTACGGGTTGTAGATCCTTTTTAGCGATTGTGTTATCAGTTGAGAAGACTACCCCTAATATAGAGGAAATTGAGGTGGTGAATGAATTCCTAGATATCTTTCTGGAGGAGTTGCCTAGTTTGCCACCAAGGCGGGATATTGATTTTACTACAGATCTGATGCTGGGAACTGCACCGATATCGAAAGACCATATCGGATGACACCTGCTGAATTGAAAGAATTGAAGGATCAGTTACAAGAGTTGTTGGATAAACGTCTCATTCGGCCTAGCGTGTCCCCAAGGGGAGCACTGATCGTTTAAATATAAACCCTTGCAAGTGCACAAAGCAATTGTACCACGGCGAGTATAGAAAGGGTTGTCGAACCTCAGGGACGGTTAAATATTTTACCAAACTCAAGAGAAGAAAAGATGTAGTTTAATTAATTCTAAAGAAAGTAATGAACTTTAGCTAATCTAACTGAGATTTAATCAATATGGAGAAGTATCAAGGCAAAGAATCCACCACTAGACATACAATTACTACTCTCGATTATTATTACACGCAAATTGACATGATATAGTAACTTGTGTTCATGGTCAGACACACAAATCACAATGAATCCACTCACGTTCTTGGTATGACACGAAAGTTCATCCACTACGGTGTAATCAATTCTATCCTTGGTGGGGCATAAAATTAATCACAACTCTGTTATAATGCAATTAATCCTATCCTTGGTTGGGTATAAAATCAATCACAATATCTAATTCCATTCATAATCAATCAAGTCTTTGGTCAAGCACTCAAAAGAATACTCGTGAAATTGCATTAAGCATGAACCATAATCAACTTTATAAAATTAAATTAACAAGAGTAACAATACACATCTAAGGCTTCATCTAGCCTTGAATAAAAGTTTAGTTACACATAGAAAAAAAGAAAAGAGAAGCTTGTTTATGTAGATCCATCGTCATGAATCTTTCTTCTTCTTTGCTCTAAAAGACTCCTTCTCTTGCTCCTCTCTTGCCTCCAAAGTATGTTCTCTAGTAGCCAAAACGTTCTCCTTTAAGGCCTATTTATATGTTTGAAGAGAAACCACGAAGTCCCCTTTCAAATCCGAGTCGAAATAGGTCTAATTTCAATTTGCCGCATACGGCGATCGATCGTACGTATTGCCGATCAATCGTCTACCGATAGATCACAATTCCTTTGTTATTTTCCTTCAATCGATCGTCCTGCCGATCGATGCCATATGACTCTGATCGATCGTTGTTACTATCTTGCGTAAATCAAAAACTCCAATAGAAACGATCGATCATTTTAAGTGCCGATCGATCGTTTCCTTCAATACCACTATTTTGCGGCTCAGACGATCGATCGCATTGAATGGCCGATCGATCGTAGTTACTGTTTACAATCTTAAAATAGCTATAACTTTATGCTCCGAACTCTGAATTGTGCGTGGTTAGTGGAGTTGGAAAGCTGACTTCTTGAACTTTAATATGAATCAGTCCAATCCGAGATTTGCACACAAAGTTATGATGATTTAATCATTAAAGTCTATTTTCACCTCATTTCTTGGTATTACTCTTGTTTTCTACAAAAACCAAAAACTATATTAAAGTAGTAGTAATTTTAATCAAATACTAACATAAATATAAGTTTAGGAGATAATATAATTCATAATTCATGTGTAAATCACACCCTCCAAACCTACATTTTGCTAGTACCTAGCAAAACAAAACAAAACAAAATCAAACAATCAACTAAAGGAACTAATGCATAAAAGTAAACACCACTTTTGTAAGGAACACGATTGCATTGAGCGTATGCAACAAGCCGTTAAACCTCTAGGTATCCATAGTACGACGAATTTTGTCTCATGAGGGTTTGCAGCCATGCTACCCACAAACATGTATTGATTAAAGTAATTAACCTAAGTGAAAACACAATAAAACAAATTAAAACATTGCAAAACACACAACCTATTATCCTGACAAATGCAAACTACAATGCTTAAGAAAATCAACACACGTATTTGGTTCATAATCAACATGAATATAGAAGCCCTCAAGTAAGTGGTTTTATTCCACACTTTCATCTTCAAAATTTCTGCTCAATATAATATAGCATGATAACATAAATAGTAAAAGTGTAGAACATTGTAACAATACATTCTAAATTTCTGTTTTACACAGATCTAGTGTTACCCATTAACCAAAGAACATCAGAATCTACATAATCATCGTAATCTTTAGGTTCATGATAGCACAAATCTACGCGCCTCATTCGAGTCCAAAATTTTAGATTTGAGAGGATAATACACCATAAACTTTTTTTAATAGAAATGTGTAAGGCCTGACTTCAAGATGCTTAGGTTTAGCAATGACTCAGGCCAATGACTCCTAACCAATTTGGCTTAGGGCATTAGGTTTTAAGAGGCCGCTTCGGGCCCGAGCATCAGCCTAAGTTAATCCTATAATAGTCAAGCAACCCCTTTTTTTTTATTTTCATTTTTTTCGCATTTTCAGCATTCATATTTTCAAACATCTTTCAGCAATCTTTATTCGTCCAGGCTGTATTATACTCTCAACTTATTTCTGGTTCCAATCCCTTGCCATAGCCAAGTAAATAGTCTATCATGATCTTTTAAGCTCAACAGACAACCACATATCAACTAATGACTCTGACTAAAGATATCCCACTTAAAATTAGCATTCAACAAATCTGTAGATGGTATTACTTTATGTACTAGTGTGTGTGAGTGAGTTTTCTTAGCTCAAGCACATGTTCGAAGAGGACTGTAACAGAAAGATATGCTCAGTTAAGTGTATCTATCCTCCAGTATGCTTACTCACAATTCCAAAGCAAATTAATCTCTTAAGAATTGAAGCATGCATTATTAGAGGATAAACTATCAAAGCCTATGAAAAGTACTAACAAACACCCTAGAAACTAATCAAATTTTTATGGTTTTTTTTCATTTTCTGATTTTTATTTTTATGCAAGCAAGATGCCCTCCCCCAAACCTATTATGAACATTGTCCTCAATGTGAACAATATAAAACTAGAATGATCATATAACAAAGAAATATGAAAACGAGAGAATACACCTGAATACGTGGGTTGCCTCCCACCAACGCTAAGTTTAACGTCTTCAGCAAGATGAAACTCCATTAGTCCAACTTATCCAGGGTCTTTCAATCCAACATTCAGTCCCTTTGTGATCCTACTGCACACATTAAAGTTAATGAAAGAAATAGCAAGTGGATCAGCAGGACAAAACCATGGGGGTGCACCATCCACTAGAGTGTCAATCATATAAACTGCATAAGAATCATCTGATGGTTGATGTTGTTTTTGGGCATTAAAAACATTCAGTTTGACATTCAAATTTTCAAAAGACAATTTTAGCACCTCATCCCGACAATTTATAATAGCATTGGACGTCGCCAAGAATGGACGTCCCAAAATCACAGGAATTTGACTACCAATGTTCTGCACAGGTTGTGTATCTAGGACAATAAAGTCCACAGGAAAGAAAAATTTGTCAACCTATGCCAGTTGCTCATACATAGAGTAAGGCAACAAATTAACACTCGCCCCCATATCTAACAATGCTTTGTCTATAGCATGGTTCCCTATTACACATGAAATTGTTGGACATCCTGGGTCCTTATACTTCGGTGGAAGATTATGTGTCAATAAGGAACTCACCTGCTCTGTAAGGAAGACCTTTTTAGTCATATTAGATTTAGCTTTTCGCTTTTGGGTACAAAGATCTTTCAGGAATTTGGCATAGGCAGGCACCTGTTTAATGGCATATAACAATGGGAGATTGACCTTAACTTGCTTAAACACCTCGAACATGTCCTCCGTCTTGTGGTAGGATTTACAAAACGGGGAGGGTTTGTCCAGGCATTGTGGGTATGGCGCCCTAGGAATATAAGGTCTCTCTTTCTGGGCTTTGGGTTGGTCATCCTGCTGGGTTTTAGAACTAACTGGTATAGCTTTGATCGGAATGGGTTCTTGTTCTATCGCAGGGGCAATGTTCTCACTCAAGGTACCTTGGGACAAGTCCTTAACCCTATTGTCGATTTGCCTCCCACTCCTCAGGGTAGTTATGGCTTGAACTTGCTCAGGAGGCTATTGGGAAGGCTCAACTGCAAATTGGCCTCTAGGGTTTTGTTGGGGTTGGCTCGGGAAGGTTCCTGCTTCTCTACGGTTCATGGCCTGAGCTAGTTGTCCTAATTGGGTCTCTATCTTGGCAATAGATTGTGTATGAGAATGGACTAGCTGGGCCTGGGTCCTTAGCTCACTTTTCAGCTCTATGTGTTTGGATTCTATCTCAGCTTTCATCTCGATTAGAGTGGCTAACATCTGGCTCATCTGGTCTTCAAGGGTCGGTTTCCTGTTGGGTTGGCCAAATGGAAGAGCTGAGGCTGGTTGGTAGGGCTGAGGTTGGCTATGAACCTCGTGTCTTGGGGCCTGATTAAAAGTAGGCCCTGGATTAGGTTGCCTCCAAGAAAAATTAGGGTGATCACGCCACCCAGGATTGTAAGTGTTGGAGTATGGATTGTTAGCTCTAGGAACAGTCTGTGCACTGTTGATGTGTTCTTGTACTAGATTTGGATACTAGAAGGCGGAGGGGCAGTCAACTATGGCGTGCATAGGGCTAGCACAAATGGCGCAGGCATCTTGAGAGGTTGGGGTATAAGGTGGAGTATGAGAGAAAAACCTGTCAAACCTCTTGGTAAGGGATGCCACTTGGTGTTCTAAACTGGTCGTGGCTTTGACATCGTACATGTCTCCCCTTGAGGCACTCCTACCAGGCATATGGCCTTCAGATCTATAGAGGGTGGCACTATGTAAAGAGTTTTCGCTCAGGTCCTCTAGTAGATCCCAAGCATCATCCGGGGTTTTCTTCATGAATGTGCCTCCACAAGAGGCGTCAATTAGGGTCTTGTGCTGATCGTATACACCCTCATGAAATCTTTGAACTAATTGCCACTTGGGCACATCATGGTGTGGGCAGGACTTGCATAGGGCTTTCATCCTTTCCCAACTTTCATGGAATTATTCATTAGGTAGCTGGGTAAAGGTGATGATTTTATTGCGGATCTTATTGGTCCCCCCTACAAGGAAATATTTCTTTAGGAATTCAGCCTGAAGCTCCTCCCAAGTGGAAATGGAGTTGTGTGCAAGGGAGTATAGTCATTTCGTGGCCCTGTCTTTCAAAGTGAATGGGAACAACCTAAGGTGCACCTGGTCATTAGACAGTGTGAGTTTGAAAGTTGTGTTAACCTCCAGGAAATTTTGGAGATGCCTATAGGGGTTCTCATTGAGTTGGTCGTGGTATGTGGGCAGCATCTGGATGATGTTTGGTTTAATTTCAAAATTAGCCACAGTTGCTGATGTAAATTTTAATATAATACTCGTAAGCGCACGAATCAATGCAGAATAATGGCTACGAGGTCGATCCCTCAGAGACTTAGTAGGATATTCAACCCAATTCGAAGAGTATGTGTAATAAGCAGCAATGAAATGAAAAGTTCTAATTTTTAATTTATAATTAAGCAATCAAATGTTCATCTAATCTTAAAACACAGGAATTAACTAGACAAAAGATAACATAATAAAAAGCCTATTTTCTACTTTCAGTCCGTCTGCAATCCCGTCCTGCTTTGCTCTCTCCTCCACCTTCTACAACAATCTCTCGACTGCATGCCCCAACTGTTCTACTCTTTCTCTCGAACAGAGCAGAATAGTCCCCAATTCCAGCCAAAGCAAAGCTCTCTCCTCCACAGTTCTGTCTCTCTACAGTTCAGTCCTTCTCAGCCAAAAGTTATGGTCCTTTGCTCTCTCGAGCAAAAAAACCAATCTCCTTTGCTCTCTCGAGCCAAAGGAACCTTTCCTCAAGCCGCCACCAACAGATCACCCCTTTTGAATCCCGTCGAGAACTCCTCTATGTCTCTACCCTTCGGCAGCTTTGTTCTCAAAGCAGCATACGTCAACAGCCGCCAAAAATAGAGTCACTCCTCCAAATCTGCCGCTAGAACAACAATTCTTCTCTCCCGTTTGCCCAGCCTCTCAACTGAAACTACTCCACCCAAAACCCCCCTGTCAATGCAACAGTCCAGTCGGCCTCTTATCTGTCAGTCAGAACAGAGCTACCCCTGCACAGTCGCAATTCTGGCCCTTCGGAACATAGCCCAGAAAATAGAGTCGTGAAAAACCGAGCCCTCCCCGTACTCAAAGTCCCCTCCTTTATAGCATTCCAGCCAGCGATCTCCTTCCCAATTGGTCAAACCTTCCATCCGAAGGACGCCTCTGAACTTCTCGATTTGACAGCTTCCAAATCGATACTTTCCAAATGTCACGCCCCGAAATCCCACACCTCGATCAGAGTGTAAAAGCGAATAAATATACATTTCCAGGTAGAGATCCCAGTACGCGACCGAACAGTCGATCTCACCACCGATTATGCCCGCAGTCAGTGTAATACAATAGTAGACATCATTAAATAATGTGAAATGAATTTCTTAACTTTTAATCCAGTAATAATCCTTTAAGGAAACAAATAAAATAAACCTATGAATCTATGGCACACAATGGCCAGTAATGCCAAAAGCATCAAATAAGCAAAGTAAATAACTAAGTAAACTTCTGATCTCTTCACGGATCCTCAAACAGCCTTTCCTGTATTGCAACTTCCTGAACTCAGCTTTCTTTTGCATCTGCATCAGAGGATGCATGAGTATTTCATAGAAACACTCAGTAGGATAAAAAAACCACTGAATTAAAACAAGCAGTATAAAGAGATATAAAGGACAACAAAGGGTTATGGACATTCCACAACATCTGGACTGAACCAAGGTCTATACACCTAAAAATTTAGTCAACAACAATTCTAACTCGCAAGTATAGGAAAGACATCAATAAAGCTCCTACCAAACATATGAGTAAGGAGAGAATAACAATTATATCAAAGGTTCCAAACATCTATAGTGAAAGAAGTTACAATTTCTGTTCACTAAACTGGTTGCTCATAAGTGACTAAAATAATATACCAGAACCACCCTAGGGGTCCTCTCTTTGGAACCCTGCCATGCATCTAGGATGCTGGCCCCACCAGTGCTTACGAACATGATGGGCGGAGACTGAAAACCTTCTGTAATGTCAACAGTCTAACATACGTATAGTGCCTCCCTTTGGGCATAATTAATCAGAGACCTCGCAAGATCTAGCAATGGCTTAATTGAGCATACTATGAATCCACTTCGGAGAGAGCCTCGCGAGATCTCTAGTGGAGGAAACAGTCATGTGACAATATAGGTAATATTTCAAAAGAATAGAGATCACAATACTCTAAGATCATAAGGTATCCTTTACCAGAATAGTCTCTCTCACAGAGTATAAATAGAAATGTCAAAGTCTTTGGGCAACATATAACTCACTTACTGGAGTAGCGTAGAACAACAAAACTTCTCAAAAAGCATACAATTATCTCTTTGAATAACAAGAAAATCCAAACACTTCGAATAATGACAACTCACCCAAGGAGTACAATAGAATCAATACATACTTTTCATGCTCAGCCCTATAGGAATTTCCCATACACATTATAATTTTATAATACAAATATCAGAGATAAAAATACCAAAAAGTCTTAGATGATTTGAATTCCAATTGGAACCTCAAACTGACATTAACGCTCTAAAATAGATAGCTATGATCCTCTTTGGTCAGGGGATTGTCCTTCCTTATTGGATTAACTCTAACCCAACCTTACTGTAATATTCCATAAACATATAGTCCAATTACTGATGTTGACATGATAATGATTCTCATACCATATTACATAATGTTATTTAGATACCTAGTATTTTCTCTCAGATTCAGCTCACTGCCTCCTGCACAACAGTCCTCTTCCGACGACTGCCGGACTCTGTACAGTAAAACGTAACTTTTAAAATTTTTACTGATAATACCCTTATGAGTCTAGTTTCTAACCCCACTGATTTTATATTTTTACGATTTTATTTGAATTCGTTATGAATTATTTACTACATACAGTTAGCACAGAAACAGTTCTAGCCGAGATTAAGACTCTTAATTAAACTTGATTATCTCACTTAATAACACATTATAGATGATAATATATTATTAACAGACAATAATACTCCCCTCCTAGATCAATTATAGACCGTAGGATTGTCTGGAATTACCAAAGTACACCCTTTTATCATGTCTCCTTACATATAATATAGTTTTAGTCATTAATACATCCCAAATAAGACAATTAATGCAAGACAATCATTAAGCCACAAGACTCAACGTTGATCATGGTCAACAAAGCAATATCAGAACTTCTAACCTCTGTATAATGATTAAAGCAACCAACTTTGGGTGTGAATTCCCATCTAGACACGTAGCATGAAAGCGTATATGACTGTTACAATAAGCATGGAAAATAAGAACATAATTCATTTATTTCACATGAATCAAAGCAATACTCTAAGGTACTGAATCAAAACACTTATAAACATCATATGACAGAAGAGAAGAAAGGGGAAAAACCATCCTACTCTTAATTCACTGAAAATTCCACCTTTTTACGCGTTGCTTGTCTCCTCCGCTTCCTCCAAAGCTCCCGCTCCAAGCTCTTGCAAATCTCCCATAAGAAGAAGCCTTATAGAAGGTGGGTGAATGTGGAAAGGAGAAAAATAAGGCTCTGGACGTTCTAGGGCTAGAGTTTCAATAGCACAAGCCAACTCCACAAGGGTTTATATAGAGTTTGAGGAAATCTTTTCTTAAAACAATCCTCCCATATCATGGACTCTTTCCACCAATAGAAGAGTCTCAAATCTCCTTAGGAACGTGCAATCCAAGTCTAGTTAGGATATGACATCTTTCCCATGCAAATCTGCCCTAAAATAGGCTATAAATTGCAAAATTGCATCCGACGATCGATTGGTGACACGACGATCGATCGTTGCAAGCCTTCCGCAAGCTACCGCGTTATAGCCGATCGATCTCAAATATTGCCGATCGATCGGTTGCTTCGAAAACAAAATAGTTAAAAATCACAGTAACTACGATCGATCATTTCACCAGGCGATCGATCGATTCAATCTGCCGATCGATCATACGTACTGGCGATCAATCATAACCACGGTAATTTAAAATTTAATTTCTCACATCTTTTTACTCCGAACTCTAAATCACGCACAGTCGGTGGTGTTGGAAAGCTCTTTTCACCATATTTAGCACTATGAAGTAAAACATAATAAAATCAAGCATCAAGAAGGTCTAATTTCGGTTTTAATATACTTACTAACTTACCCAGTGTTACACCAAATGACGCTTCTTTCCTTGTTCTGTTCACGCCGGAATCTTCTCCGTCACTGATCATCCTCATCAGCCACCGTGTCCCATCGCCCATGGCCTTGACATCACTGTCGCATCACAGTAATCGAGACCCATCGGCTGCAATCACCGCCGTTCGCCTACTCCACCGGCGCTTGAGTAGAGCAATGCCCCCTTTTCTGTCACGGTCGAGATCTTGAGCCCACTGTCGCACTGGTTTGTCGTCTGAAACACCCTCGCCACTGTCTTTCACCGTGAAACCCAGAACCATCGTCGAGACCCATCACCTTGGCTGCCTACTATTCGCCGACGATCGAGCAGAGCTTCCGCTCGGATGCTCTATTCTGGGTAACGCCCGACCCATCGGCTCGGGTCTTTTTTTTTATTATTTCTTGGCCAAACCGAACTACTGAACCGAACCATTGAACCACAAAACCGGTTTAGTCTTTATTTCTTCTTTTCCTTTTCATTGGCTAACACCTGTTGACACAACCTCATCCGTCAGATCTTCAATCTCTTCGTAGAAGCTATTTGACGCGCATTCACTTTTGGCAATTTGAATCTGGAACTTTAAAACCTGAATAAATAAAATTAAATCGTAATTAGACGCATAATAAAATATAAATCTATTAAATTCAATTAATGCATCTAAATGCCTCAATTAAGAGCATTTATTTATTAAACTCCTAATTCGCTCACTTAACACAGATAAACATTAATTATCCTTATTTTAACTGAAATTACGACTAACATATAGGTAGAAAGGCATATAAAAATGTGTATATTTTGCATATATCAGTTGCAGGCAGTAGGTTGTAGGAGGGGGAGGTATAGGCAGTGGGACAGTAGTAGTCTTGCAGGGTACAGGCATGGGGTATTAATGGATTCTGGTTTAGGCCATTCCCACCCCCAAGGTTCATGTTGTTCGCCATTGGATGGAATTCAGGGATCGAGTGGCTAGGAGTTCTACAAATTCTATAGAGTCACTCAGGATCAGGGTCAAAGGCCAGGTCGGGGTTCAGGCAACGGCGACCATGCATGCACAATAAAAATCAAACAAAACCTGTGCAATCCTAATAGCGACAACTAGCAAGCATCAATCCTAGATAGCGACAACTAGCACGTCATGCAGTCACAGAAAGAAAATAGAAAACACCAAGCACTTAGTTTATACTAGAAGAGAAAGTGAAGAGAGTGCAAACAATGGGAAGGGATGGCTCTTCCAACAATGGCGAGAATCTACGTCCTCTCTTAATCCTGCAAAAGAACGAGAACGGAATTTAAGCTACTAAAAATAAATCTAAATTAAACTAGACTACTCAAAAACTAACTATGCTAGGAATCTGGTAAACTATTGGCTTCCGTCCCCGGCAACGGCGCCAAAAAACTTGATCGTTTAAATATAAACCCTTGCAAGTGCACAAGGCAATTGTACTACGGCGAGTATAGAAAGGGTTGTCGAACCTCATGGACAGTTAAATATTTTACCAAACTAAAGAGAAGAAAAGATGTAGTTTAATTAATTCTAAATAAAGCAATGAACTTTAGCTAATCTAACTGAGATTTAATCAATATGGAGAAGTATCAAGGTAATGAATCCACCACTAGACATGCAATTACTACTCTTGATTATTATTACATGCAGATTGACATGATATGGTAACTTGTGTTCGTGGTCAAACACACAAATCAAAATGAATCCACTCACGTTCATCCACTATGGTGTAATCAATTCTATCCTTGGTGGAGCATAAAATTAATCACAACTCTGTTATAATGCAATTAATCTCATCCTTGGTCGGGCATAAAATCAGTCACAATATCTAATTCCATTCATAATCAATCAAGTCTATGGTCAAAAGAATACTCATGAAATCGCATTAAGCATGAATCATAATCAACTTTATAAAATTAAACTAACAAGAGTAGCAATACACATCTAGGGCTTTATCTAGCCTTGAATGAAAGTTTAGTTACACATAGAAAGAAAGAAAAGAGGAGCCTGTTTATGTAGATCCATCGTCATGAATCCTTCTTCTTCTTTGCTCCAAAAGACTCCTTCTCTTGCTCCTCTCTAGCCTCCAAAGTATGTTCTCTAGTAGCCAAAACGTTCTCCTTTAAGGCCTATTTATATGTTTGAAGAGAAACCACGAAGTCCCCTTCCAAATCTGAGTTGAAATAGGTCTAATTTCAATTTGTCGCATACGGCGATCGATCGTATGTATTGCCGATCAATCGTCTACCGATCGATCATAATTCCTTCATTATTTTCCTCCGATCGATCATCCTGCCGATCGATGCCGTATGACTCAGATCGGTCGTTATTACTGTCTTGCGTAAATCAAAAACTCTAGTTGATACAATCGATAATTTTAAGAGCCGATCGATCGTTTCCTTCAATACCACTGTTTTGTGGCTCAGGCGATCGATCGCGTTGAATGGCCGATTGATCGTAGTTACTGTTTGCAATCTTCAAATGGCTATAACTTTATGCTCCGAACTCCGAATTGCGCTTGGTTGGTGGCGTTGAGAAGCTGAATTCTTGAAATTTAAAATAAAGCTTGAATCAGTCCAATGTTATATTTGCACACGAATTTATAATGATTTAACCATTAAAGTCTATTTTCACCTTATTTCTGTGTATTACTCTTGTTTCCTACAAAAACCAAAAACTATATTAAAGTAGTGGTAATTCTAATCAAACACTAACATAAATATAGGTTTAGGAGATAATAAAATGCATAATTCATGTGTAAATCAAGCATCAGTTTTGTTTGTAAAGAAGAAGAATGGATCCATGAGGTTGTGCATTGACTATCGGATGCTGAATCAGGTGACAATAAAGAATAAGTATCCGCTACCCAGAATCGATGACTTATTTGACCAGTTGCAATCAGCAAGGGTTTTCTCGAGGATTGATTTGAGGTCCATATATCATCAGCTGAGGGTAGGATTTGAAAAGAAGACTGACTTCTGCATTGATTTTGAAATTACCGTCAGGATCTGGTGGATATGTTATTTACAATGATGCGTCAAAAAGTGGATTAGGTTGTGTGTTGATGTAGAATGGATATGTTGTGGCGTATGCTTCTAGACAGCTGAAGATCCACGAGCATAATTATCCGACTCATGATTTGGAGCTAGCAGCGGTGGTATTTGACTTGAAGATTTGGAGACATTATCTATATGGGGAAACTTTCAAAGTGTTCACTGATCACAAGAGTTTGAAGTACATATTCTCCCAGAAAGATTTGAATATGAGATAGAGACAATGGTTGGAGTATTTAAAAGATTATGCTTTTTCTATTCACTATCATCCAGGGAAAGCTAATGTGGTTGCAGATGCATTAAGCAGGAAGACTGGGATTGTAGCGCATATGATGGTGCAAGAATGGAGAATGGCCAACTGCACAGAGGATGTCATTTTTGGGAAATATCTTTGTAAGATTGATGATATATGAGAAAGTGTTGGAAGAGCAAAAGAATAGCCCACAGTTGCAAAAATTATTAGACAAAGCAGATTTCAACAAAGGGACTGATGGGAGTATTCTATTTCGAGGAAGGTTGGTCGTGCCAAAGGAAGTGGAGTTGAGACAAGAGCTTCTTCGAGAGGCACATCATTCGCAGTATGCTATTCATTCGGGAAGTATAAAGTTGTATCAAGACTTGAAGAAAAATTTCTGGTGAAATGGAATGAAGAGAGACATCGATAAATTTGTATCCAAATGTCTAACTTGTCAGCAAGTGAAGGCGGAACATCAAAGACCAGCAGGATTATTGCAACCGTTGGAGATTCCACGATGGAAATGGGAACACGTTATGATGGATTTTGTAGTGGCTTTACTAAATACTTACAAAGATAGCTCATTTCCTACCGATTCAATGGAAACAAAATCCAGAGAGTAGCAGAGTTGTATATCAGAGAGATTGTAAGATTACATGGTACACCCTTATTGATTGTATCTGATCGAGATATGAGGTTTACATAGCGAACACGAAAAAATATTCAAGAGGCTTTGGCCACGAAGTTAAATTTTAGCACAACTTTTCATCTGCAAAGCGATGGAGAGAGGACAATTCAGACGTTGGAGGATATGCTCAGAGCTTGTGCGATCAATTGGAAAGGAAATTGGGATGATCATTTATCATTGATTGAGTTTGCTTACAATAACAGTTATCACTCTAGTATTGGGATGACACCCTTTGAAGCACTGTATGGAAGACCATGCAGATCGCCTACTTGTTGGACGAATGTTGAAGAAAATCAGGTATTGAGATCAGAGTTGGTACAATATTGTGCAGAGAAAGTAAATCAGATTCGACAAAGGTTGCAGACTGCTCAAAGTAGACAAAAGAGCTTTGCAGATTGCCAAAGACGAGAATTAGAATTCCTGGAAGGGGACAATGTGTTTTTGAAAGTGTTGCCATCAAAGGGGGTGATGATGTTTGGTAAAAAGGGGAAAATGAGTTCGAGATTTGTTGGACCTTTCAAAATTCTAGAGCGGGTTGGACCGGTTGCGTATCTGTTAGCCTTACCCCCACAATTAGCGGAAGTGCATATCACATTTCATGTGTCAATGTTGAGAAAGTATGTGCCGAATCCTTCACATGAGTTAGATTACATGACTATGGAGTTGGAAGCAAAACTGTTGTTTCCAATGAAGCCTATCAAGATCTTAGATAAGAAAGATCAGCTGCTACGGAAGAAGACAATTCTGTTCGTAAAGTTTTGTGGCAAAGTTAGCACTCCGACGAATGACATGGGAAGCCGAAAGTGAGATGAGGAAATCCTACCCGAATCTTTTTGAAGATTGAGTAGCGGCATTTCGAGGACGAAATGTTCTTTTTAGGAGGGAAGGATGTAATACCCGAAAAATTGGTATGTTTACAAAACTGCTATTTTAGGAAATTGGTCTAAAATAGGAAAGTTTCAGTACCTGCTTTGATTCTTGTTCTTGTCTACTAATTTGGTATGTTGAGTTTTATTTTGATGCATGTTGATCGGTGTGATTGATTAACCATATTAGGCAGGTTCCCAAAGTGCGAGGACTAAACTTGGCGCTGAGGCCCATCTGACGCCAACGGCTGGGTGCACCTGACGCCAGGTGTGGGGCCAGTGCCAGTGTGAGAGTGCGATGTGTTTTAGACTCGTTTGAATATTGTAACTTACTAATTTGAATCTTAGTAAGTGTGAGAATCTATTTTTGGCAAGTGTTGGCATGTGTAGCAGAAGGCGGAGAAACACTGGTCGCCAGATGCAATGGGCGCTAGGGTCACTTGAACACCAGAGCAGGGCTCGTCACACGTGTGTCTACACTTGCGATGGTGACAAGAAGGTTTACAGGGCTAGTGCAAGATGGAGTGGCACATTGCGTACATGACTCATCAGAGTCGTTCATCTGAGAAGCCATGAACCTAGACGTAGGAAGACCCAAGAGCCAAAGCCATGTGGACTCAATGCTTGGTGCATCATTCTCGTGGCTAAGTTGGCATGGTTTGACTAATTTTGAATATGGGAGCGAATCAGGGGAAAAGATTTGATTTCTTACTTAGTTGGGAAACTGATTGACTCATGGTTAATTGGAGAGGTTACTTAAATTAGTTATGGCTAGCCAAGGAGAGCCAATCAGAGTTTAATGAAGATTTTACCCAAGATTTCCTTAACCAATTAGGATGAGATGCTAAAGCAATTGGGCGTCCATTAGAAATTGGAAACTGCCATAAGCAGTTATGATATTCAACTAGGAGATCATGTATCCTATTTAATGGCAATCCTACCTGAATTAGGAGCTGGTTTTGGGGAGCACGTCTTGGGATGCAGATGAGGTCATGGTTGGGGGACGATGGTGATCTTTTGTGGGAAGAGATCAAGGGTAGAGATGAGGCTCACTAGAATTGGAAATCACATATTTATACATGTCAATTTTGGGGCCGGCCACTCTGTTGCTCGACCAACCTTTTTGTTTGTGTTTTGAGTGATTTTCCCTCTTCATCTTCTCCTCTCCCTTCTCTTAAACTAGCAAACAAATTCCCTTTAACTTTTGCATTGATGACTTGGGATCGCCGAAATGGAAGAGGCATCGCGAGGCGGAGTCCTAGTCGCGCAAGGAGAATCACTCAGTTTGTTTTTAAAGAGGTAGGATGTTTCTTTTTCTACAAATCTTTCATGATGAATTTGTCATATGAATAATGCCGTGAATGTTGATATCAAGGATGATCTATTTAATCTTGGTGTTGTCCAATTGGATGAAACACCGATTGATATTCGGTATGTATTAATTGTTGAACATGATCATTAGCAATCCAAACCCTTCTCATGCATGGCTCAATCTAGACACTCCATGGTGGTTGCTGTCCAAGGGACTTGTTGCACCTTGGTTCATGCTGCATATTGATCTGTACATCTAAATTTGTCTGCTTTCCTTAATCTCATTGCTTGAACCTTGTGGATGTTCATCATATGTCATATCATAATCCTAATTGCTATCATATGTGGAGTCTTAATTCTAAAGCAAGAAACTTTATGGTTAATGCTTGCTGGAGTTCGAAGGTCACTGTGCACCGAGTCAGTTCATGGGTCAGTAAGTGTCGTATCCTGAAATAATTGTTCCTTTTGAAGTACATGAGCCTAAAAGGGATATGTACGTGTAAACAGTTTTGGAAATAGAGTTACATGAAAGAAAACACTTAATCACAGAAGTAATGGGGACTTGGGAAACACTTAGAAAGGTAAGATACTAAGTCTAGATGGCACTAATAAGCATTAAATCAGGTAATATAAGATATTAATTAGGCTATGTTTAAGTGTAGTGCTCTTGGCCAGAATTAGTCATATGCCAATGTACTGTAATAGAAAATTGATAACTAATTGTAGAAACTTCGGAAAATTATGCCGTAAAAAGGGTTAGAATCTAGAGACATGGCGCCACCTGTTATAAAAATTTTAAACTTAATAATTTCTGTGTAGACCGTGGTATGCTTGGGAATGGAGCTGTTGTGCAAGTAACAGTACCCTTTTTACAGTTTGAAACCCTAATGTACATTAACATTATAAGATATGATTACTCATGAAAAATATTAACAGTATAAAGCCCTGTGAGATGGAGTGAGTAATGTCTATAAATTGAGCAATTCAAGGAAGAGAGTCTTGCTAAATCGAGTCATTCTTTTGTGGTGCATTGCACCGCAAATCTGCAGTTCTATGAAACTAACTTCGAATGCTTCAATTCTCGGTTAGGGTTTAACTTCTTAAATCCTGTCATCTTGTTATTTGTGACATAGAATTCTCATTATTGTCAGAATAGGAATGATCTTGATTAGAGCTATGCATGGTGAAGGCGTTTGGTGTGTCAACCTTTGATGAGTCTCAGTTATGAGTCATCCTGTGTTTGAACAATTAAGTTCTTTGATTACTCCTATATGAGTCTATCCACATTGGGATATTGATAATTATAATGTACTCCTCTATGAGTCAGTTACAGGAAGATCGTGATGTGAGTCTCGAGATGAGAGAACTCCAGTTATGTATATGTTGATTCAGTTATATGTACACTGTTTCTCCACTAAGAGGTATTTATGGAAACTCTCTTAGTGGGATCATAATATGCTCACGAGCCATTGCTAGATCCTTTGGGATCTTAGATTATTTATTGAACCTCTGTAGTTCAGCCGATGAAGTCAAAACGTACGTATTTAGATTACAAGATATTACGGAAGGTCTTGTAGTCTCCACCCATTGTGCCCGTAAGCACCGATGGGACCAACATCCCTAGACGCATAGCCGGGTTCATCTGAAGAACCTCTTGGATGTTTGGGTATTGATGTTCATAGGGGAAGTGGACTGAGCTGAGAGCAGAAATTGTTGTCTCTTACACTTTGGATGTCTGGAGCTGATATTCATTTTGTCTTCTCCTTCTAGCTTATGGCCTTGAAGTACCACTAGATCACCTTCCACATTTGTTGCCCCAATTGGCCACTACTCCCATAGCCGGCATAGTCTGCAATGCTGAACCACATAGACATCAAAGATCACTATGCAAACTAAAATTACAAATAATATAAGAGAGGCTTTCATCATATTGACCCTCATGTATACCGTATATACAGAATTAACCCTCTACAACCTATATTAGCAATATTGACCCGGGGTACATATGAACCCCCGCACATTTGCCTTTAAATGACCCATTTGCCCTTTCTCCTTCGAAAACACACTCACTAACCCTCTCCACTCTCACTCCCAACAAGACCCTTCTGTCTCCAACCTGACCTTCCACTTGCTCTCACCTCCTCTTCCTTATCGGCAAGGCCCTTCCACTTCCGACCGCTCCACGGACTCGGTAGGGTTTCGACACCATAGTGTGCTCCCCCATGCGTGCATCTTCATCCTTCACTAATACACAAGCAAGCATCTGCTAAACACTCCGAACCTGGCCAAAGGCCTTTCCATCATCTCCTTCAGGTCCTGCATCTCCTTCAGCTCAGCAAGGCAGCAAGCAGACCCGCAGGGAGGCCGTTTGAAATTCCTAGAGCAAAAAGGTGAGTCATTTGACCATGGGTTGGGCCAATTTCAGTTGATCTTCACTTGAAAGCTTTTGCATTTTCAGAATGAAGCTTTTGCATGTTTGTGTGTTAGATTTCTAGAATGCATATATAATTGCGGGAAAGATGTTACAAAAATGGTGTATGCTATGTGTTTAAGGTTCTTTATTCCTTATATTGTTGTTGTGTAGGTCTATCTCTTAGCCTTGCAAGTCATTTGTAAGTCACACCGCACATTCGACCTCAATTTGCACTATTAACATGCTATTGTTGATATTTCACTATTCACATGCCACATTTCACACTTCACTATTCATATTTTTATTCACATTTTGCTATTCTCATGTCACGTTTAATCTGAAATGAGTTTCATTAATGAATGTAGGATAAAATATTTGTGTACATGAGGCAGCAAGATTGAGGCGTGCGAATGAGGCGTTCAAAGAACTGGGGAATACCATAGTAGGCCATAAGAGACATATTGAAACTGAGGGTCCTATAAAGATGAAGGTGAAGAATTTGCTAATCAATCTGAATAATCTTCCTATCCGGAGTTTCCACACTCTTATTCCCCTGCACATGTGCCCTGGGTCAATACTGCTAATACACATATGTCAGGGTCAATTATGTGTATACTGTCTACTTGAGGATCAATACGGGGAAAACCTCTAATATAATATGCATCTTTTGCCAATGAAGAAACAATTTCAAATGTTATGCACATCATACCCTTTCATATTTTGTGAACTTATGAAATAAGGAAGGGTTCATCTCTAAGTTTAGAAGCTCCTATTCCTCGTCTCTATGTTTATCCTTCCAAACATAAATTAGCCCAAGTATAAGAGACCTACTTCCAAACTTGGTCTTCAAAAAACATAACTCAATCTTTACATTTAAGTCCATCCAAACATAACTTGCGTTACAAGAGGCCTTCCAAATTTGGTCTATACATTAAGTCCTTTTTTTATGTACTCTACATGTAACTCATTATGAAACTAATTTTGTCAACATATACATAATGAATAGGGTGTACATGAAATTTTACTACACCATCCGTCGGGAATTATCATTAACATTTAGTTTTAAAAATGAACTGATAAACCAAATATTAATAATACTCCTCTGTTCAAAATTAACTATTTAGGGTCCGTTTGATTGGTCTGAATCTGAATCTGAAAAGTTTACTGAAAAGTCTAAAAAGTAATATATCTGAAATTCTCAAATCTGAATCTGAATCTAAAAAAATCATATTTAGATGAAACAAATGAAACTGACTTTTCAGATTCAGATTTCAGACTTCTTATATATATGTTTTTTTTACTGAATCTAAGACTCCTTATATGAGACCATAGCATGCACCATTGCATATGTAGTTCATTTTTTCCTTTAAAATAGTCACTAAATAGCCTCTCTGCCATCTGCATATGTAATTATAAGTTCAAACTTCAAGTCACCTTACGTTCTAGACAATATACACAATCTAAAAAGATTGGTTAAAATCACAATTCATATAACACAAAATCTCGTGCAACAACATCATCATCATCATCATCATCATACGCCTTATCCAAAATTCAAAATTTTGCATGGTACTAAAATTCAGTGTTACTACTTTGTACTTTTGCATCAGTGCATTCGAGAAGCTCAACTAGAGGTGGAATTCCACCTTCAATCCTGCAAAGGTGGGAATTGTATAAAGTTCTTAAGTAAACAGAACAAACTTGTTTACATACGCACTGAAAAAAAAATTAAACAGAAAAGTAGTAAATCTGACACTGGCTTTAATATTGCTATTTTCATGAGCAAGATTAGTAAAGCATCAGCTGCTCTCCGAATAACACAATATTGACAGCCCTGGAGTCTGATCCGTCTCCACGCCTTTTTAACAAACACACAAAATGGGGTAGTGTACTAGCATCTACTATCAACTGTTGATGCTCAAGCTGTCAAAAAAGTTAATAAAGAAGATAAAACCTTCTAGCTACTGCTACTGAGTTTTACAAAGTAACAAAAAAGAAAGACAAATCATTAGTAAAAAAGAAAGCTTCATCAATGTAAATTGGACAAAAATATGGTAAGCTCGAATAAGATATTTCACAGATTATACCAATATACACAACCTTCATACCTAACTACTACCGCAGCATCAAGGCACATAAATCAACAGTTCATATTGATATGTAGAGAAGGGGAAATTTAAAATATGAAAAACTAACACAGAAACTACATTAGGCATTTCTTTCTTTCAATAAACTATTTTTCTTTGTCGTAACTTATTCTTCTTGATATTTTTTTAATCTCTTGCTGATAAAAGTTATCCATGATGCTAAAATAACAATAGTTGTAGAAATGGTCTAAGCCAAAACCCTATTTAAAGCTTCTACCTCTGGTCATACCACCTTCCTCAAAGAAATAACACTTAAGCAGAATAATTGCCGTTCAAGTGTACCTCTAGTTGAGCTTATCAAATGCACTGAATGGTACAAAATCTCGTGCAACAGGATCCAAAATTCTAAATACTTATGCCACTAAACGGAATGCTATCAATGTGATGTACAGCGCAAGACCTGCTCACACATACAAGGTGAGAGGGGAAGGTGTAGAATCACTAAAAAGATAGACCATTGAAATCCTTTTCATGGAAACCACAATCTCTAGATTCCAGGAGAAAAGAGACTGGATGCCATTCATAAATAACCACATTCTAAAGACTGGACATGAAGAGAGATGTCGACGTTCTCTTCAACAAAGCCAATCCAAGTGCAGAAGTAGCCTTGTGATTATATGTCAGCATTGCCAACCCCAAATGATGAGGATGAGGTTGTGGTCATATTGACGAGGGACAACGAGAAACAGAAAATCTCACTAAAGGGCAATGGAAATCAATTATTCAAGATATTGATACAATTAAATCAATTATTTTAGATACTGATAGCAAATGGACAAAAATAGTGAACTCTCATTTAAATCCAATCCAAGTGCAGAAGTAGTCTTTTAGATACTGATACCAAATCAATTATTTTAGATGCTATAATAATATGCAACTGATAAAGTATGTGCTTTCTGCATTAACCAAGTCTCATTTAAATTAAGTAGATCACGTCAAATAACAACCAAAATCTGGAATGCACAAGTTACATAATACAAGTATTCCACGGCCCTATCTGAATTGTTGTAAGCAGCACGTAAAGCACAGACAACAGTTTCCCTATCCCAAGTTCCTCCGCTGAATGACTTCTTCAAAATTGCTTCCTGCTACAAGATTTGACGCCACCTGCCTGTAAACGTCAAGCTCAGAGCTGCATAGGTAGAAAAGGCAGATCAGAAGGATAGACATATAGGATACTTCATGCATGCAAACATAGTAGCTATATCACTTAGTTCCCATCCACAAGATGTTTCCACTTGTCAAGTATCATATACTCAACTTATGTCAAAGAGGGCTTAAGAGAGCCCTATAATCAAAACATTTGATTTGAGCAGAGCGCATGTAAACAATAATTACCAATCCTTAAACCATAAGAGCATCAGCCAACTGCTCACGCAATTGGCCCATAAAGGCCTCATCTTCACTATCTCCTAACTCTGGTAGTGGCGGCTCAACATAAGAGATATCATCACCATCACCTTCTTCTTCAGTAGATGTCCCAGATTCCACATTGTTGTTCTCATAAGTATCAAAGAGCTGATCACTTATAATACCTTGAATGGTAAGCCTCCTAAGATAATTGTGCATGGCAAAAGTTGAGATGACAATGTCTCTATGAACATTGAAGGTGAAAGGTGCCATCCTATTTAAAATAACAAACCGTTGCTTCAACACCCCAAATGAGCGCTCAATCATGTTCCTCAACTTGGCGTGAGCGTGATTAAAAATTTCTCCTCTTGTCATATTTAGAGCATGTCGCCTAAAGTATGCCAACCAAGAGCGTATATTTCGATACGGCGTCAAAAAATATCTCTTGTTGGTATATGCGGCATCACCTAAATAATACATATCTGCATTATAAAAATGAGTTAAAACTTTAAGTAACATACCTATCCATACAGATAATGTCTACATAACTATTAATATTGTACCAGTTTTCTTACTAGGGGGAGGTAATGGGAAGTTGTTACTTTGGTCAGAAATGACTGCATGTAGAACCCGACTATCATGGACTGTGCCCTCCCAACTAGGCCAAATGTATGTAAATAACATGTTGAAGTCACAAACTCCTAACACATTTTGATGGTACTCTCCTCGGGCTATGCCCTGATATGGTATTTACTTCTCTATAGGTACAATAGCGTGGATAAGCGTACCATCCAATGCACCAACCGCCCCCTTTCATAAAGCAAATTTTATTTTAATAAATAATAATATAAAATAAAATGTAATGAAAATCTAGGCATAATTTTAGTAAGATGGTTACCTTAAAAATTCCACGCAATCGCTTGTGGTGCTTGTGGTGATTTAGTTTAAAATTTTCCATGTAGTTGGTACTATCATCTCTCTAGCAAACTCCATCATTGCTGCCAACACCTCATGGAAGTACTTATGAACTGTTTGGGTGGAGTGTAGATATTGCTTTTTAATCACTATAAATCGTTGATTGTGAGCTAGAATGACACAAAACATAGCCATTTTCTCTTCTACTGACACAAATCTACTATTTGCAAGCCATCCTTTCTCTTTGAAGTGAGAATAAAGAAATTTGAAACATTTTTTGGGGTATCCGCATCAAGTCATAGCATTGCCCTGCCCTGGACTCCCAGTCAACAACTCGTGCGTGTACATTGCATCTGTGAGTAATGAAGTGTTGTCTCGAATGCGAGGCTTCTTATGTAATTCAAGCCATTTCCAAACAAAACCGATGAAAGCAATCTCCATCATCTTTGTATCTATCCTCATTTATTGTTTAAATAACAACACTAGGTACGATATGTCTCTGGAATCAACAGTAGAGAACAATAATATCAGCACAATATGAGCAACGAATGGGTAAAGAGAGTACTAAGCACTAATATTAAGCACTTAAAAATATAAAATCACAAGAAAGAGGAGGAACTAATTGCACAAAAATTCTCAGCATTTACCAAACAGAAAATCAACATAATTGGGATCACTTATTTTTAAATTTATAGTTAAATCCAAAATTAGCTGATAATGACCCATTCAAAAGCAATTCATAATTGGGATCAATCAATCATATTCTAATGAATTTAAGCAACAACCCATCTTCACAAGCAATCCTTGGTATTTGTAGGAAAAGAGTACACTAGAAATATTCGAAATGGAAACTACACTAGAAATGTTCCAAATAAAAAGGTACAATAACAATGCTCCAAAAGTCAAGAGCGTAATAGAAATTTTGCTACAAGTCATATACTCTAAGAGCACATGTTCTTGATCCATTTCCCTCTCTCCTAAAACCCAGCCCAGTAACCATATCTAATAGCCATTCTTTTGATCCAGTCCAACTTCACTTCCATGTCCATGTTTTGAATGGACATCCATTGCTCTCTAACCGTATCTGTCTCAGCAAACAAACATATTGCTGCCATTGAGTAGGGGTCATTTTGTGCAAGACCCATCTCCTTCAATGTTTCATTACACGCTTTAGGAGATGGAGTAGAATATCAACCATCATCTTCAAAACTAAATCTTTAATGCACTGTTCAAGATCACCTGAGGACTCCCTTGCCCTCTTCCTATGCGAGGAAACCTCTCTAGACTTTGGGACTGCATCAGAATTTGAAGCATCTGTGTGGGAAGTGTCACCAATAGAATCTGTAGGTCTTGGGCGGTCTGACATAAGAGCCCAAGCATCCTCCCCAGTAGCATAAGTGTTTTCAAACAAAACTTTCATTAATTCTGGATGCTTGAGTCTATTCTTTTTTAATATGATTGCATCTGGATATATCTGTTTTAATTAAACATAAGTTGTAAATATACCAATAAAAGAAATAAGCCTAACTATCTATATAGACCAAGTAAAGTACACTATTATACCTTAAGGTAGTCATTCCAAATAGCTTCTGGCAAGTCAAACTTGTTGGTCTCATAATTGTACCCAACCAGATTTGTTAACCATCTCACTCCAGATTTTGAACTTTTTCTTATTGTAGTCCCACATATTTTTCAAATTTTTTTGCCCCATTGTTATCTTGAACTCACTATCGATAAGCTTTTTTATTACTCTATTCCAAGAGTTAGGTCTTAGGCCACCACCACATCTACCCCATTCATTGATCTCAGCCACGCAAGTCTCAAAAAAAAACTTAAACGCAGGTGGATCTTTTATAGACATGCCTATGCATTCAAGAAAATGTTAGTAAACCTAGGTTTAAACCCTAACATACCACAGAAATATTTAAGCAAGCAAATACCAAGTTTATGTACTACAAAGTTAGCAAAAAGAAAAATTTATGCAATCAATTCAAATGAGTAGCCAATACAAACTTTGTGATGTGAAAAGGCTTGTGGCAAAATCTCATGAAGGTTTCTTAAGGGTTTGAACAATACATTGAACAAGCTCAGAATCCTCAACCTCTTTCTCAATTATCCATCCAAAAATCTCATTTTGCTTCAACAAATGCCTAAATGCCTATGTTACATCCACAGAACAGCTAGCTATATATGAAGCTTGAAAATCAAGAAGCTCACAATACTATCTAGATATACTAAACAGAATTCTTGGCTGCAGTGTCTCCCCAATGTTACCTTTAACTAGTGTGTTCCCAGGTTTACAGAAACATTAGTTGCTTCAAGGGATCAATTTGAGCTCTTTTTAATTTTCGCAAGCATAAAGTGAGCAATATGAAGTTGTGATCAATATACCGATAGGTTGTATGTTGAATTGTTTAGAACAAAAATTTTAATTTTTTGCATCTGACATATAACTGTTAACAAAAAGTGGAAAGCATGAGGTGCATAATCTGAGAGGATCAATACAATCTGAGTAGCTCAAAATAAATCTAATAATGTTGTAAGTGGCTGAAAGTGAATAATTGGTTTTCTAAAACTAAAAAAGATACCAACTTTCTGCTACTAAAGGATTTTCTATGAGTGGAAGCCTCGTTTTCAAGATATGCTTGTAAGCAAAGGTGAAGAGATGGAGAAGATGCAGATCCTAACAGATCACTCCCCTTTCTCAAAGCAACATAAGACAACAGCCGGGGAGAGAGAGAGACCTACCTCCGTGAGTCGTCGACAACGGCCGAGGGTGTGGGGACGGAGACCAAAGGCCGGAGATGGATACCGGCAGCTGGAGATAGAGGCTGGAAGCCAGCCGGTGAGCGCAGTGCAAAGAGGATCACGATGGAGGGGGGATGCTAAGAGGGGAGAAGATCGCAACGGCGGTGCTAGGGTCGGAGGTAAAAGGATCGGGTTCTTTTCATATTCTTTTCATATCTATTTTGCCCTCTGATTTGTTTAGTCCATGGTGTGATCATCCGTGCGCACACAGAACTACATCTTGTAATCCTTCCCGTTTTGGTAAGTGAAAGGTCAGCACGCAGAACCGTACCATAGTAACTAAAAGGTCATATCTTGTAATTATGCTAGGAAGCTGAAAGGCCATATCTTGTAATCAACCTAGGAAGCTGAAAGGTCATATTTTGTAATCAACCTAGGAAGACACACCCTCTCTTTCTTTATAAGGAGGTCTTCTTCCTCCTTCTTGGGCATGCAATATTGAATCCAGTTTTCCTTATTCTCTTTTCTTCTTCTTTTCTCCCTCTTTCGCCATGGCGTTTGATTTGTTCGTGTTCCATACGGGAACACAACATTAGTATCGGAGCGGGTTGTTCCTTACCGGCCACGCGGAGACGCAGAGGATCCTTATCGGCCACGCAAGGGAGCCGCCTGGTTTTCCTCCCAGCCGGAATGGGACTCACCTCCGCCGCCGCTGGCACCATTGCCGGGCGCCGCCGCCTGGTACTCCTCCCAAGGGGCTGCCGCCGTTCAGCCATTGTCACCCTCAGTTTCGCGATGGAACTCACACCACCACCCCCGTCAAAATCAGAGACCTTCTCAGTTTCCTCAGATCGCCACAATTGTTTGTGCCGGCGAATGGGTCGACTCTCCGTATGTCCATCCGTCGAACAGGCCCTATTGGGGAAGCAATCCATCCCTTCCATGGTGCTTCCCACCACCGCCAGGAGCACCCCCTTCGACCCCAGTCGCCACAGCTCAGTCGATGGTCTTGCAGTTGACGGCTCCGACCGAGCTGGATGTCGACGACGTAGAAAGTGAGGAGGAGGAGGAGTAGGACGAACTTGCTGCCAATGTCGAGGGAGTGGTTCCCATATCCATCGCCCTATTCCCTTTTTCCAATGGCGTTCCCATTGTTCAAGCCGACAGCCATTCTGGTTCCCCCACCGCTGCCCCAATCAACACCGCCGACACGATCGTCTGGCCCTCCTCTGTCACTACCAACGATAGGGTGGAGGTCCTCCAGCTCACCGCCGCCATGGCTTCCGCGGGCGTTTATTCTGACGAAACTGAGCTTTTCGCCGCTGTATCGAGACTTCGACAGCGTCTACCACTTCCTTCATGGCCATATCCGGCACACCACAGATGGCCGCACTACAGTTGCTCTCAAGACCGAGGGGCCCAAAGGCCTCAGCAACCTCGGCGACGACCACCACAACATCGTCGACTCCTACACGGCCCAAAGATCAAATTTTTCTGACTGCTACTGATCTATACATGAAATATACATTTTATTATCTCCTAAGCTTATGTTTATGCTAATGTTTAATTAGAATTAGTGCTCTTTAATATAGTTATTAGTTTTGTAGGAAAATGAGAGCAAAGATGTAAAAATATAGTGAAACATGACTTCAATAGTTAAATCATCATAACATCATGTACAAATATCAAATTGGACTGATTCAAGCTTCATATTAAAGTTCAATAAGTCAGCTTTCCAACGCTACCAACTACGCACAATCCGAAGTTCAGAGCATAACGTTATACCCATTTGAAGTTTATGAATAGTAACTACGATCGATCGGCCATTCAACGCGATCGATCGCCAAAGCCGCAAAGCAGTATTATTGAAGGAAATGATCGATCGGCACCACAACTTCGTTCGTATCTACTAGAATTTGTGATCCACGCAAGACAGTAACTACGATCGATCGGTATCATACGTCATCGATCGTCAAAGCGATCGATCAAAGGAAAATAACGAAGGAATTGCGATCGATCGAAAAACAATCAATCGACAATAGGGAGCGATCGATCGCCGTGTGTAGAAAACCGAAATAAGACCTATTTTGACTCGGATTTAGTAGGGGACTTCGCAGTTTCTCTTCAAACATATAAATAGGCCTTATGGGAGAATGTTTTGGGCTAACCTGGGAGAATTTAGAGACCACCTTTGTGCTAAATTGGAGGCAAGAACAAAGGAGAGAAGAAGATGAAGAACATGATGATGGATTCTCTCCCAATGCGAGGCTAAACACTTTTCCAAGGCAGAGATGAAGCCCAATAATCTGGTTGTGTAGTTTCTTTTCTCTCATCTTATGTTTTTACTCTAGTTGGTGTATGGATTTTATTGTATAATCACTGTTAATTCATTAAAGGTTTGTTCTTTGTACTCGAGAGAGACAAGAGTGAATTCTTGTGAGTTTCAATCCAAAGAATACTTGCTTATCCAATAGGAACGTGAGTAGACTGAGGTGTTATATATCAATAAAATTTTATTGGTTTATACTCGAGAGAGATAGATCACAATTCTATGTTTTAATTGTTTTATGTGTTACATCCGAGAGGGGAGCACTATATTTTGAGTTGACAAATGTATGTCCGAGAGAAATATGCTAGCCAATTAGAATTCTTTATTCAAAAGAGAAAGAGAAACGATACACTAGTTTATTGTGGTGGATTTGAAGCCTTGGTCTTCTCCATATTGATTAATTCTCACTTAGTTTAGTTAAAGTTCATTGCTTTCTTAGTCTAGAATCAACACTGCTACTTTCTTTTGAATTTTGTAAAATATTAATCCATCCCTGAGGTTCGACAACCCTATTAATACCCACCATAGTTCAATTGCCTTATGCACCTGCAAGGGTTTTATATTTAAACAATCAAGTTTTTGGCACCGTTGCCGGGGACGGAAGCCAATATTTACCAGATTCTTAGCATAATTAGTTTTAGAATAGTTTAGTTTAATTTAAATTTATTTTTAGTAGCTTAATTGCATTCTTTTCTTTTACAGGATTAAGAGAGAACGCTGATTTTCGTCATCGTTGGAAGGGCCATCCTTTCCCACTGTTTGCACTCTCTTAACTTTCTTTTAGAATAATTTTGGGTGCTTGGTGTTTTCCATTTTTTTTCTCTGTGACTGCATGACGTGCTAGTTGTCGCTATTAGGATTGCTAGTTGTCACTATCTAGGGTTGATGCTTGCTAGTTGTCGCTATTAGGATTGTTGCAGGTTTTGTTGCTTTATATTGTGCATGCATGGTCGTCGTTCCTTGAACCCCGACCTGGCTTTTTATCCTGATCCTGAGCGACCGTCTAGAGCCTTTAGAACTCACAAAAAGCCGATCTTTGAACCCCATCTTATGGCAGACAACATGAACCTTGGGGGTGGGAATGGCTTAAACCAGAATCCAGTAGTGCCTCATGCCCATACCCTGCAGGATTATTACAGGCCTACCACCTACACCTCTTCCTCCTGCATAATCTTACCAGAAAATGTGGCTAATTTTGAAATTAAGCCCAACATCATCCAGATGCTACCCACCTACCATGGCCAATTAAATGAGACCTATAGGCATCTGCAAAACTTCCTAGAGGTTAACACAACCTTTAAGCTTACACTGTCTGATGACCAGGTGCACCTTAGGTTGTTCCCCTTCACCTTAAAAGATAAGGCCAAGGAATGGCTATACTCCCTTGAACATAACTCTATTTCTACTTGGGAGGAACTTTAGGCCGAATTCTTCAAAAAATACTTTCCTGTGGGGTGGACCAATAAGATCTGCCATGAAATCATCACCTTTACCCAGCTACCTAATGAACAATTCCATGAAAGCTGGGAAAGAATGAAAGCCTTACTCCGGTCATGTCCCCACCATGATGTGGCAATTAGTACAGAGATTTCATGAGGGTGTGTGCGATCAACATAAGACCCTAATTGACGCCTCTTGTGGAGGCACATTCATGAAGAAAATCCCGGATGATGCTTGGGATCTACTAGAGAACCTAAGCGAAAACTCTTTACACAGTGCCACCCTCTATAGATCTGAAGGTCATATGCCTGGTAAGAGTGCCTTAAGGGGAGGCATGTACGATGTCAAAGCCAGCACCAGTTTAGAACACCAAGTGGCATCTTTGACTGAGAGGTTTGCCAGGTTTTTCTCTCATACTCCATTTTATACCCCAACCTCTTATGATGCCTGCACCATCTGTGCTAGCCCTATGCACACCATTGTTGACTGCCCTTCAGCCTTCCAGTATCCAGACCTAGTACAAGAGCATGTTAACAGTGCACAAACTTTTCCTAGAGCCAGCAATCCATACTCTAGCACTTACAATCCTGGGTGGCGTGATCACCCTAATTTTTCTTGGAGGCAACCTAATCCAGGGCCTACTTTTAATCAGGCCCCAAGACAAGAGTTTCAAAGCCAACGTCAGTCCTACCAACCAGCCTCAGCTCTTCCATTTGGCCAACCCAACAAGAAACCGACCCTAGAAGACCAGATGAGCCAGATGTTAGCCACTCTAAACGACATTAAAACTGAGATAAAAGCTCAGATAGAATTCAAACACAAAGAGCTGAAAAGTGGGCTAAGGTCCCAGACCCAACTAGTTCATTCTCATACACAATCCATAGCCAAAATTGAGACCCAATTAGGATAGTTGGCCCAATCCATGAACCGGAGAGAAGCAAGAACCTTGCCTAGCCAACCCCAACAAAACCCTAGAGGCCAATATGTAGTTAAACCCTCCCAATACCCTCCTGAGCAAGTTCAAGCCATAACTACCCTGAGGAGTGGGAGGCAAATCGACAATAGGGTTAAGGACTTGTCCCAAGGTACCTTGAGTGAGAACATTGCTCCTGCACTAAAAAGAGAACCGAATTCAATCAAAGTTATACCTGTTAGTTCTAAAACCCAGCAGGATGACCAACCCGAGGCCTAGAAAGTAAGATCTTATATTCCTAGGGCCCCATACCCACAATGCCTGGACAAACCCTCCCCGTTTAGTAAATCCCACCAAAAGATGGAGGAGATATTCAAGGTGTTTAAATAGGTCAAGGTCAATCTCCCTTTGTTAGATGCAATTAAACAAGTACCTGCCTATGCAAAATTCTTGAAAGATCTTTGTACTCAAAAGCGAAAAGCTAAATCTAATGTGACTAAAAAGGTCTTCCTTACTGAGCAGGTGAGTTCCCTATTGATACATAACCTTCCACCGAAATATCATGTCCCAGGATGTCCAACAATTTCATGTGTGATAGGGAACCATATTGTGGAAAATGCATTGTTAGATTTGGGGGCGAATGTCAATTTATTGCCTTATTCTGTGTATGAGCAACTTGGGTTGGGAGAATTGAAATCGACTACCATAACACTACAACTTACAGACCGATCTATTAAAGTTTCACGTGGTGTTATTGATGATGTTCTGGTATAGGTTGATAAATTTTTCTTTTCTGTGGACTTCATTGTCCTAGATACTGAACTTGTGTAGAACATTGGTAGTCAGATTCCTGTAATTTTGGGACGTCCATTTTTGGCAACGTCTAATGCTGTTATAAACTGTCGGGATGGGGATGCTGAAGTTGTCTTTTGGAAATTTAAATATCAAACTGAATGTTTTTAATGCTAAAAAACAACATTCTCCGCCATATGATTCTTATGCAGTTCATATGATTGACACTCTGGTGGATGGTGCACCTCCATTGATTTGTTCTAGTGATTTACCTGTGATTTCTTTCATTAACCCATATGTGCGCAGTAGGACCACAGGTGGACTGAACGTTGGTTTGAAAGACCTTGAATAAGTTGAACTCATGGAGTTTCGTCTGGCTGAAGACGTTAAACTTAGCGCTTGGTGGGAGGCAACCCACGTATTCAGGTGTATTCTCTCCTTTTCTTACTTTCTTTATTATGTTATCATTGTAGTTTTATATTGTTCACATTGAGGACAATGTTCATAATAGGTTTGGTGGAGGGAATATTGCTTGCATAAAAATAAAAATCAGAAAATGAAAAACCATAAAAATTTGATTAGTTTTTTAGGTTGTTTCTTAGTAGTTTTTCATTGGTTTTGATATTTTATCCCGTAATAATGCATGCTTTAATTCTTAGGAGATTAATTTGCATTGGAAGTGTGAGTAAGTATACTGGAGGATAAATCCACTTAACTGAGCATACCTTTCTGTTACAGTCCTCTTGGAACAGGTGCTTGAGCTAAGAAAACTCACTCACACTCACTAGTACATAAAGTAATACCATCTAGAGATTTGTTGAATGTTAATTTATTGTGGGATGTCTTTAGTCAGAGTCATTGGATGATGTGTAGTTATCTGTTGAGCTTAAAATATCATGATAGACCATTTACTTGGCTACGGCAAGGGATTGGAACCGAAAATACTTTGAGAGTATAATACAGCCTGGACAGAATAAAGATGTGCTGAAAATATGAATGCTGAAAATGAAAATGCGAAAAAATGAAAACAAAAAGAAAGAAAGTGGTTGCTTGACTATTATAGGATTAACTTAGGATGATGCTTGGGCCCGAAGCGGTCTCTTGAAACCTAATGCCCTAAGCCAAATTGGTTGGGAGTCATTGGCCTGAGTCATTGCTAAACCTAAGCATCTTGAAGTTAGGCCTTACACAGTCTTATGAAAAAAAAAAAAAAAAAAAATCTATGGTGTATTATCCTCTCAAATCTAGAATGTTGGACCCGAAGGAGGCGCGCAGATTTGTGCTATCATGAACCTAAAGATTACGATGACTATATAGATTTTGATGTTCTTTGGTTAATGGGTAACACTGGATCTGTGTAAAACATAAATTTAGAATGTATTGCTACAATGTTCTATACTTTCTACTATTTATATTATCATGTTATATTATATTTGAGCAGAAATTTCCAAGATGAAAGTGTGGAATAAAATCACTTACTTGAGGGCTTCTATATTCCTGTTGATTATGAACCAAGTACATGTAGTTGATTTTCTTAAGCATTGTAGTTTGCATTTGTCGGGATAATAGGTTTGCTTGTTTTGCAATGTTTTATTTTTGTTTTATTTCTGTATGTAGGTTAATTAGATTAATAAATACATGTTTGTGGGTAGCATGGCTGCAAACCCTCACGAGACAACACTCGTCCTACTAGGGACACCCAGAGGATTAACGGCTTGTTGCATACGCTCAATGCAATCGTGTTCCCTACGAAAGTGGTGTTTACTTTTATGCATTAGTTCCTTTAGTTGATTGTTTGATTTTATTTTATTTTGTTTTGCTAGGGACTAGCAAAATGTAGGTTTGGGGGTGTGATCTATATATGAAATATGAATTTTATTATCTCCTAAGCTTATGTTTATGCTAGTGTTTAATTAGAATTAGTGCTACTTTAATATAGTTTTTAGTTTTGTAGGAAAATGAGACCAAAGATGCAAAAATATGGTGAAACATGACTTCAATGGTTAAATCATCATAACTTCGTGTATAAATCTCGGATTGGACTGATTCAAGCTTCATGTTAATCAAGAAGTCAGCTTTTCAATGCCACCAACTACGCGCAATCCGGAGTTCGGAGCATAAAGTTATACCCATTTGAAGTTTATGAACAGTAACTACGATTGATCGGCCATTCAACGCGATCGATCGCCAGAGCTGCAAAGAAGTATTATTGAAGGAATCGATCGATCGGCACCAAAACGATCGATCGTATCTACTGGAATTTTTGATCCACGCAAGACAGTAACTATGATCGATCGGTATCATACGGCGTCGATCGTCAAAGCGATCGATCGGACGAAAATAACGAAGGAATTGCGATCGATCGGAAAGCGAACGATCGGCAATACGGAGCGATCAGTACGGAGTCGAAATAAGACCTATTTCGACTCGGATTTTGAAGGGGACTTCGTTGTTTCTCTTCAAACATATAAATAGGCCTTATGGGAGAACGTTTTGAGCTAACCTGGGAGAATCTAGAGACCACCTTTGAGCTAAATTGGAGGCTAGAACAAAGGAGAGAAGAAGATGAAGAACATGATGATGGATTCTCTCCTAATGCGAGGCTAAACACTTTTTGAAGGCGTAGATGAAGCCCAATAATCTGGTTGTGTAGTTTCTTTTCTCTCATCTTATATTTTTACTCTAGTTGGTGTATGGATTTTATTGTATAATCACTGTTAATTCATTAGAGGTTTGTTCTTTGTACTAAAGAGAGACAAGAGTGAATTTTTATGAGTTTCAATCCAAAGAATACTTGCGTATCTGAGAGGAACGTGAGTAGACTGAGGTGTCAATAAATTTTCATTGGTTTATACTTAAGAGAGATAGATCACAATTCCATGTTTTAATTGTTTTATGTGTTACATCCGAGAGGAGAGCACTATATTTTGAGTTGACAAGTGTATGTCCGAGAGGAATATGCTAGCCAATTGGAAATCTTTATTCAAAAGAGAGAGAAACGATACACTAGTTTATTGTGGTGAATTCGAAGCCTTGGTCTTCTTCATATTGATTAATTCTCACTTAGTTTAGTTAAAGTTCATTGCTTTCTTAGTCTAGAATCAACACTGCTGCTTTCTTTTGAATTTAGTAAAATATTAATCCGTCCCTGAGGTTCGAGAACCCTATTAATACTCGCCGTAGCACAATTGCCTTGTGCACTTGCAAGGGTTTTATATTTAAACGATCAGCTACAGTCGCCACGATGCCGCCTAAAGATGTGTCACCATCTCCGCCTCGTTGGTCGGCGTCGTCGCACATACGGGTACGGCCGGACATGGCAGCATAGCTTGCATTGGCGACAGCAGTCTTCCCATGCCTACCATGTGTTTGAGAAAATGCCTGAAAGAAATTTGGGTTCATGGAATGCTTTGATGTGTGCATTCTCAAAGGATGGGTGGTTAGAGGAGCGCCAAATCCGGAACATGGGTCCGAGGAAGAAGCTCCTCAAGAAAGGCCTCGGCTGGGAATGCTCCGTTTTTGGCGACGAAGTTACAGTACATTATATTGGTTTTTTGCTTGATGTGTGCAAATTTGTTTCAAGCAGATATACACACCAGCCAGGCGATCCAGATCAAGATATATCCCCAGTTCCATTTAGTTAGATGTATCCCCTAAGTTGTCATTCCAGTTATTTAAAATTGACAACAAGTGCTCTACCAAATTCACAGTCACTGCTATCATTGTGGCATTTATCGCTTGGAGCAGTGGTTCATTCCCTGGCAGAAGCTACTGATGGGGAAGAAATTCCAATTGTCAATTTTGGACCAACATGCATTATCCATTGGAGAAGAGGTTGCACGTATATCAACCCATGCGTGCCATTTACAGATGGAGGAAGGAAATGGCGATGCAACATTTGTGCTTTACTTAATGATGTTTCTGGGAATTATTTTTCACTTTTGGATGCAAGTGGTAGAAGATGTGATGCAGATCAAATATCTGAGCTTTCAAAAATTAGGAGTGGAATGCTTGAGGTTGTAGCCAAGACCATAAAGTCCTCTCGGGATGTGCTGACTGGTTTTCCAAAAACACAAATTGGGTTCCTTACTTTTGACAGTGTGTTGCACTTTTATAATATGAAGTCATCTTTGAACCGGCCACAGATGATGGTGGTATCAGATTTGGAAGACCTCTATGTCCCTCTTCCAGATGACCTGCTCGTGAATTTGTCAGAATCAAGAAGCCTAGTGGATGCAGTTTGGGATAGCTTACCTTCCATGTTCCAGGATACCGCTAACATTGAATCAGCAATTGGTCTTGATCTTAAAGCAGCATTCATGGTTATGAGCCAACTGGGAGGAAAATTGCTGATTTTCCAGAGCACATTACCATCTATTGGTGTTGGTTGCCTTAAGCTAAGTGGCGATGATGTTCGTGTTTATGGAACTGATAAAGAGCATGCATTAAGAGTTCCAGAAGATCCATTTTATAAGCAAATGGCTGCAGACCTTAAGTATCATATTGGGATGGATGTATATGTTTTCAGTGAGAACTATACAGACATAGCTTCACCAGGAGAACTTGCATGGTATACTGGTGGGCAGTTAGCCTTTGAGGAAACTCTGTTGACGGTTCTCTTTGTGCCCACTTACACAGACAATATCGTTGAACTGCTCATTCCTTCAAGTGAATTATCATAGCATATCAGTACTGCTGGAATGGACTATATTGGTTGGGTTGACATAAAGAATAAGGTTCATGCGTTTGGGATAGTGTCTGCTGTGGGCCTCCTCGGTTACATCAAGTTTGTTACTATCGATGTCATGCTTCATACCAGCGTCGAGCGTGTTCTATCAACACCATTTATGGAGCGCTTCATTATTTGGCCGCCTTGAGGACAAGGCAGAAGCGGAGCGCGGTGGAGTGTTGTGATTGTCAGCACGCACGTAGAACCACATCTTGTAATCTTTCCCATTTTGGTAAGTGAAAGGTCAGCACGCAGAACCGTACGATAGAAACTGAAAGGTCATATCTTGTAATTATGCTAGGAAGCTTAAAGGTCATATCTTATAATCAACTTAGGAAGCTGAAAGATCATATCTTGTAATTAGGCTAGGAAGACGCACCCTCTCTTTTCTTTATAAGGAGGTCTTCTTCCTCCTTCTTGGGCATGCAATATTGAATCCAGTTTTCCTTATTCTCTTTTCTTCTTCTTTTCTCCCTTTTTCATCATGGCGTTTGATTTTGTTCGTGTTCTATACGGGAACACAACAGTCCATTCTGTAAAACCCTCTTAATTCAGTAACCTCTAATCAGAGAGCATGTAACAAACACCGACTTATGACCTGCTTATCAGTTTCAGCCCTTAATCAGACCAATCAAATGGACCCTTAATGTAAAAGCACAAATAGATGGCAGAAGCACAAATGACAATATATATGAGGAAAGTTTAAATGAGACACGGCTCACACACCTCTGCATGAGCCAAATCACTAAGACCTGTTGGATTTTGATCTAATGCTGAAAGAGGTTGGTGGGAGAGGTAAACTGTGAGTCCCATTTGCCCACTGATTTGATACCCGTAGTCCGATTGAAATCCAATGCTGGTGACACTACCAAAAAAATGGAAAAACATTAGTTGGGACTTGGGAGTAATATTTTCTTCCCGTCTTTATTGGGAAAAATCAAAATTATACTTTTCGTAGGAAAGTTTCCTATTGAAAAACCCGGGTTACCCAAAAAAAGACCCGCTTCAGAGGTCTTGGTTTATTTCGACACTAGGATTTCCGTCGTGGTTGTTTACGCCAAGGACAACAGTGACGACTGACGACCACTGCGTCGGCGACGGCAACGGCAACGGCAACGGCAACGGCAACGCTGGTGGAACAGTTCGTCGTAGCGCTTTCTCGCCTGGTATGACGCTATTTTTCTTTGTATTGTTCTCTTACAGCCTAAGGGAATGAACTGTAAGATCTTTTTTCTGCTTAATTGGTAATTAGCTCCAAGAATGTTTAGCGGAATTGTCCATCTAGAAACTCTCTATGTTTGGTACTCGACATGATTTAATGGTGTGTTCATCTTTTTTTGGTTTGCATCTTTCAAACAAGACAAACATTGGAAATTATTTTAAATAAGGGAGAAGATTAGGGTTTCTGACCTAGTTTCTCAATCCTTGATTGTTTCTGCTCTGAGCTCCAACTTTTCTGTTATATCATTATCCATAGCAGGGACTTAATTTTTTTTTTGCTGGACTTAATTTATGGTTTGTCTATCACTTTTGTGAAGAACTTTAAATCATCATTGATTATCTTAATTTGAGTTGGGTAGAAGGTCATAGGTTTAGGTTTGAGAGGGCGGTAACTGTCGACAGGGAAGTCCAAGCTATGATAATAAGATGAAACTCTGTTGATCTTGTGCAGCAGAATATCAAATTTTCTTGAGTTTTTGGCATTACAATTTTGATTTTGTATTCGTCAATTACACTTAACCCACAGGGTGTAGTGCGACATGCACATATTATCTATTCTGTTTTAATTTATATTCGTCAATTACACTTAACCCACAGGGTGTATTGCCGCATGCACATATTAGCTACTCTGTTTTGAAACCAACATAACCTCTGTTTGTTAATAATCCTCTGATTAAAAAAGACTTTCAAAACTGGTTACTCCCATTATTAGGAGTAATATGAAAGGTTTCCATACATTTGAAAGGTGAATAATTCTTACTTCCTTAAGAAAGAGTTTCTGGAATGAAAGTCAACTTGTTGCTAATGAACGTTTTAAAGAGATTCAAGATTGTATATAAGCTCATATTAAAAGGGAGGAACAAATGACTTTTGACCTTCTAGTTTAGTGATATTAACAAGCAGATATAGGCAATATGTCATGCCACGGTGGTTGAGAAATTAAGTTATGCTGTGATGTATACACTGTTATCCATCGAAAATGGATGGGACAAGTTGTGGTGATCTGGGATGTGTATATTTGGATGTTCATGGGTTAAGTTATGAGATCTCGCCTAGCACGTATAGAGACCTCAGTCTTGATAAGTGAATAGAGGATGAGAGGGTGTAGAGATGATTCTTACCCCCAACTTGGAGACATTTTAGAAAGATTTTGGTATTCCGATGAAATCATGGTGGCCTTATCAGAAAGATTTTGGTTTTCTGAATGACTGGCTCAGACAAGATCGAGATCCAAGATTGAACCATGGTCAAATGATTGACGACAGAAATTTATAAATCTGTTAACTGGACTGGATGGGCTTTTTTCCTGTTCTGTTTAGTGCCTTTTGATTTTCAGCTTAAAGTTGGCTAATCATAATGTTATGGAGTTCGATGGCGATAAGAAATAAGTGGTCATTTCTTCAATTTTATTATAGTAAGTCGCTGTTTGTATTTTATTTAATTGTTTGATTTCTGTATTTTCAGTATCCTGCTTGGACATCATTTCATTCTTCTAAATTGTAATTTTTTTATATAATATTCTAAATTGTATTTTGAATATTTGACAGGTTGCATCTTCTCAGCTCTCTTTTTTTATGCAGAATCTTCTCAGCTCTTTGCAATACGTAGAAAGGGAATTATGAGAAACAGATGTAGTCTACTAGTGTTTAGAGGAGAATTCTAAAGTCAGAGGACTGCATAAACTTGGTTCACTAAATGATGTTTTTAAGTTGGGTTTTATAGCACTAAAGTCAGAAAATGTCTAGGGGTCAGTTTCAGTCAATATCCCGTTTTGGGAGGTCTCCCCTGGAAAGGTGCAAACGTGGTAAATCCATTCTGGTTGATGTCATTGATGTTGACCATTGGGGATCAAGTGATGTTCCAGGAAGTTCATATGCTAGATATAATGGATTTGAAACATCAAGAAGAATTAGAAAAGCTCATAATAGGGCACATGTTGTGATCATTGTTGATGAAGAAGATCATGGTGATCTAGATAGTGATGCCTCTTCAAGCAAGAAGAATCATTCAAACTCAAATCAGCCACGTACCAAAGAATTTGATGGAGATGACTGTCAAATTCTAGAAGAAAAATGTTCCAATCGTAGATATCCAAAGCGCTTTGACACTTCTCTTAAACGTGGAGCTTGCCGAAATCGTTATGATTTATTTATGAACTCTGAGAATGGCTCTTCTGATAGTGAAAGTTCTGATTGTGAGGTGATGAAAGGTTCTTCTGGTAAAATTCGCGAGCAGTGGGAGAAAGCTGCATTTAGAAGACAAAAGATTGATGATCAAACCAGTGCTTCTGGTCCTAATCGTCATTCAGCTAGTTCTTCTAGTCACAAGAATATTTCTGCACAGGCTAGTGGCATGAGTTTAGATTCAGTAATATCTGCTCAGTCTAGTTCAAGGGATAAATTTGAAGAAAAGATGGATTTTCACAGAAATATGGAAAATCCTTTTGTCAAACTGGACGGGGCCAACAGGCGGTGGGAGACTGACTATGGAAACGAACAGGCTACTTTTGATGCAGTTCAGGCTGATATAGATCAACTGTTAAGAGGGATGTTTTCATGCAAAACACCATCCCCTGAGAATGTATATAGTTCGAAATCTTCTTGTCATGATAACAAACGAAATCCTCCTGTAAACGAAGAGCATTTATTTCACGATAATGATGAATCAGGTGCTGTTAGAGAAACACAAGTTAGCTCTGAAGAAGGTCATTATGAGGAGAATGTAATTGAAGAACCTGTGTTCAGTGCACAAATAGATAAGGAAGGGACGGCTTGTGATGAATCACAGAAAGAAGGTATGTACTATGAAATGGGTACTGGTAAAGGTGGCAGCAATGTTCCCTACCAGAACAAGGTGGAAGTGGTAAATCTTGGGAAGACTCGAGTAAACGCTGAAAATATTTGCTTTGAAAAGGAAAAGCTTTTTCAGGAAGAACAGGTGATTCAGCAGGGTAATATTTCTAATGAAAAAGGAAAGGCAAATAAACAGTCGGATAATTTAGTTGAACCAAAGCACAGATGCACTACCATTGAGCAAAGTGACCTTTTAGCCTCAAAAAAAGCATCCTTGTTCCATAATGAAACAGTTGTCCTGAACCTACATGTATTGAACACTGGAGAAAAATGTTCTGAGGAACCATTTACTGCAGACGGGAATGCGGGTAACGTATATAATGACTTAATTGGTGGACGGGAAAAGCTTAAGGAGACTGAGGAGTATAGGCGTGCTCAAGAAGAAGAGTGGGCTTCTAGGCAACGACAATTACAAATACAGGTTTGGAACGGCTGTTACTTTGATGTTCTTTTTCTTTTTTAAGAGGATACTTGTTTCTACATAGTACTTATGCTGATTAGCTTTATGCATTATCAAATGTGGTTAGCAAGTTTTGCTTTATTAGTGTGCTCTCATAATAAGCTTAGTAAGGTCATTCAGTTATGTGCAAAGTTGGCCTAATCCCACCTGTAGTGAGATGTTATAATTTGCTAGTAAAGTTTTCTATGAGAGGGAAAGTATGAGGATTACTTGCTAAATGTGAGTGAGAAAATATCTGGAGCTAGAAGATTTGGACGTAGGTCTGAAAGGTGGGGCCCAATGATATCCTTGTCTACTTTCATTTATGATGGACGTATATGTCATTTGTTGAAGCATATGAATGCGACATTGCTTATGTCTGTGAGATAGTGATTATCACTATGGAAATTCTACATATTCGAGGGTTAGTTATATGGATTATGCTTAACTATTGTGCTTTCTAGTATTGGCTGAAGTACACCTTAGATGTTGCAGCTATGACTGAGTAGTTGCCCTTCATTACCTGTTATAGTGACTTCTTATTAATCAGGTAAGAATATGGTGGAATACACCAAATATCAGTACCTCTAGAAATATTACGACCATGGAATGTCGTATCGGTCAGGCAAAGATATCAAGTACTGGAGATATCATGTAAAATGGTACCTGTAGTCGAAAATAAGTTTTTAAGATATGTTTTCATAATCTAACATTCATAAGCACTTAAAATAATCACTAACAAGGATGGACGAGTATTGTACATTAATAAGATTACCAAACAGCTAAAATTTATTGCAAATTTAACTTTTCTAAGAAAATTAAGGGCAGTATTCTTAAAATACATATTAGTAAGGGCAAGTGTGAGTGGTATATTTTTGTAAAAAGTAAAAAATATGCAACCACTGAAACTTGTTTTTTTGCTCTAACCATAGAACAAGGTGTCTTTTACTTGCCTTTCACGTAGGAGAGAGATTTAGCTGAACTAGGTGAGAGTTCGTCCAAAAAAAAATTTGTATTGGCGAGAAAGTAGGTTAATAATAGGCGTGGCATAGTGACCCACTGAGTGTGTCTAAATTTAAAATAGGTGAGGGTTAGGAGTGGGCTCCTCTAGCTCCACTTCTTTTCGTGAAACTGAAGCTTGTGAGCAAGTCTTTTGGCAGTAAAAAGTACTGAACGTGAAATTTGAATTTAGCATGATTTTTTCATCCTGAAAAAACGTGAGATATAACCCGATATATCAGTATAAAGGCTATATATTGCTTGTATTGGTGAAACATTGATCAATAAATTGATTTTGGAGTGAGAACAAGCTTCCATTATATTCATTATCTATGGCATTCCATGATTGAGTGTTATTGAGTGACCTTCTTATGGTAATCACGGGTATGGTGGAGATCTATAAGATGGAACTTATGATATAGGCCAATTTTGGTTTGTGTTGGCCAACTTTCATCATCATCATCATCATCATCATACGCCTTATCCCAGCTATCTGGGGTAGGCGGCATGGATTATATACCGCATTTGACTCTGATCGGAATCAAAGTGGTACGAAATCCATACAAAGAAACATAGTGGCAAGTTTTTACTCCGGATGCCCTTCTTGACACAACCCTCTGAAGAGGGGACGATGATAAGAAGATTCAACATCATCATATTCATCATACCTCTTTCCATATATATGGATTGGCTTCATGACATGATGGTTGCACATGAAATATTTGAAATTGTTAGAAATTGTTACATTGACTCAGATGCTATGATGAGCTTTATGTTGTCAAATTGTAGATTTACTATATCTAGACAAAAAAGAGCAATTTTTCTTCCACAAACATATTGAGTAGCGAAAGCAATAATTTCTCAGCTGCAATAACTGCCTCGATTTAAAAATTGTTATTTCACTCCTTGTATGAAGCTGTAATTGGTGCATTAGGTAGTCACAATTCTGTGCCTTACCTGCTATGCTGTAAGAATTTGTGTATTAAATAGGAAGAAAATACCTGATCAACGTATTTGCAATATGCCTGATCATTAATACTTGTGTTCAAGAGATTGTTCGCTAGGTATTTGTTAACTCATGTCTGGTCCTTGACAGGTCGTGCATGTGTTAACAATTATGGCAAATCTTTATTGTTAACTATAATAATAGATTTGAGGGACTTCTCTTTTCTTTGTTGTTTCATCTGTAAATGGAGGAATCACTGTCTTAATAGCTTTGCCTATTTATTGCAATATAAAGATTTGTGATTTACAAGGCGGCTTTAGATAATGTATTCTTTTGACATTATACATATGTATGTGGAATAGCATAATTATAGAAGGTAAAAAATAAGAATTTTTCTGCCTTTATCCTTAAGATCTGCTATGTGCGTGAAGAATCAGAACTGTTTTGCAATTGATGTCAACTTGACTGAGAAATACCTTAATATGTGTTCTATGTGTAAAAAGCTTGTTAAAAACATCCAGTTCTGCAAAGATGAGTGAATCCATTCTTACCGACATGAGATTATTTTTCATCTCCATTCTTTTTAGGCTGAAGAAGTACAACGGTTACGAAAGAGGAAACAGGCTGAAACTTTGCGATTGCTTGAAATGGAGAAAAGGCAGAAGCAGCGTGTGGAAGAAATGCGTGAAACACAGAAAAAGGTTGCCATAATCTTGATCTTACTTTTTCCATATGTTGATTATGTGCTGATGCATTGAAATTTCAATGCTCCATCTGTCAATTGCATGATAGTTTTCTTGTGATTGAGATTACGACCCTGAATTATAAAAACACGAAGATTATGAACCCTGGCACAAACTTTATTGAACTTGTCTTAAACCATGACGACTTTATAATTGTGTATTCATGTTGCTTATTGATTTAATTCAGGATGAGGAGACAATTAATTTGAAAGAGCAGCTCCGAGTTAAAGTCAGAAAAGAGCTTGAAATACTAGAGGTGAAATACAGGGACATGGCTTCATTACTGCGTGCCGTTGGCATTTCTGTTGGAGGCGGTCCATATCCATCGCCAAGTGAGGTTGGACTTTTTTTTATATACTTTTGGCAGATGGTTGATGGTCGTGTTAGCATTAGTGTGCAAAGGGACTCAACCTTGAATGACTGAAGAGATTATAATATTTGTACTGGCTTTTTGATCACTCTGCTCGTGAATGTTCTGTTTTAATATGGCATCATAATTGAAGAAAAGATAAACATCCATTTAGGTGACCTTTTCTATTTTTACCGTGTCAAATTTCATGCTTTTCTTGATAAATCAGTTGTTTAAATTTTGAAGGATGAGGAGCATGCCGATCTTTTACCTTATACAGTACTGTCTCCTTTTTCTTCCCATTTTAATCATAATTATGTTAATTAGACACCTTAATGGCTAATTCTTGATGATATGTACGTCCGTGTTTCACTTTTTCACTGATAAACATAAACAACAATTACTGATTTTTTTAACTACATAAAAAAACATTTAGTTACTTTTTTTTCTATCAATTGCTTGCGATTATTTCAGTTTTGTTCAATGATGGTTGTGTCTACATATTTTACATTTTGTACGTTAAGAAAAATATCAATGATGGTTGTGTCTACATATTATGATTACTTATATATTATAATGAACCTATTTGGTTTGGTCGTTTATTGGCAGGTCAATGCAGCATTTAAAAGAGCATTGCTAAAATTCCATCCTGATCGCACATCCAGTTCGAACATCCAGCTCCAGGTTGAAGCAGAAGAGAAATTCAAACTAATCACCCGTTTGAGAGAAAAACTTCTACCAACGGCATAATTTGATTGAGTTTAATTCAATTCTTTTGCATTTTATGAGCCGCAATGCTTCTTGGTGTTGTGATTTTTTCGAACGGAAGCCTTTTGTAATTAATCCATTGCATCATGTAGTTATTTCAAATTTTTAAAACAGGTGTTATATATATATCATGTATAAATGTGGATGAGTTCATACCTCGTTATATCGTTATTTGTTCCCTTTTATGAGTTTTGCCTGTTGACACTGTAAATTAAAATTGCAGAATTACGTTTATCCATGTATTAATGATCAGATTGCTCTGCTTGAATAGGATCAGTTATGTTGTAATTTGATTAGCTGGTTGTCAGTTCCATTGCGTAATAACTCCATAGTAAATTACACCTCTGCCCCATATTTGGTGTACTATTTAGTTTTCTTCAGTTCATTTTGATAAACTAAATAGGATGCGTAATATGAGACGGAGTATGTAATAGATAATGGAATCTTTCATACAGTTTGCGAATCTTAAATTTCAATGGCTAGTGAAAGCTCGCCCATTGGACCTTCCCGTAATTTTTTTAATGAGAAGGCAGCATGACTGTTATGTAATACTGACTCCATTAGCGACAGTCGGGGGCGTTCGTCTAGCCTTACCAATTTTCATTACCAACATGATATTATCACTTGCCATGTCATTAGAGGATTGGAGTAATGATTAATAGTGACAGTTAAGGGCGTTTGAATTTAATAGTCAGAGGTGAAATTCTTAAATTTATGAAAGACAAAAACAAGGATGTATTTGATGTGCAACCATTATGTCATGAAGTCAATCCACATATTTGGAAAGGTGGTGTGGACACAGGTCCTATACGGTTTTATAACTGCCGGAATAGGACTCGAGCTCATTAGATTTATTTATTTTATGTTATAATTTATTTAGATATTTAAAATTTTTTGTTTTCAGTATATGATTTAACTAGGAATTCTACTATGATTAGAAAGCATGATTTCTTGTATCTAATTTAGGTAAGCTTAAATTTATTAGGCAGTTTCATGATTTAGGACTTTTGTAAGCTTATTTAAATGCCACTACTTCAACGAATGAAAGCAGTTCAGTATATACAAAAAAATTTCGTTTTTATACCTCTGTGACAGAGCTTCACGTCGGTGTTGATTCTAACGCTGGTGCCGAATCCGAGAGTTGCTGGTGGGTGGTGGTTTTAGTGCCAATTCCAAAACCCAACTTTTGTGCGCTCACCGTCATCGTCCACGTCTCGACCGAAAGGATTTCAAATTGAGAGTCGACGCTGCCATCTTTTCTATTGAACGGATTTCAGGTTGTCGCTGCATATCCTTCTCCGCTCCTCCTCCTCGGCCTTGCTACGACGGTTCTCCTCTTTGGCCCTCTAGTTGGACGCTGCATGTGCTGATTGAGGTCCACCTTCTCTGCTCCCCAATCGCATCACCACCGGCGCTGCAATTCTCTTACCCCAACGTCATCATTGTTTCGGCGGTGCTTCCTCGGGCAATCATTGTAGTCACCAAAACTGGTCTCATCTGTGAGGTCGTTGAAGGCCGACTGCAGCCTCTGGAACGTCATTAATGTCGTCACTCATTTTGGACTCGACCCCTCCTCTGCCGACCATGATTAAAGGGCTTGGTACATGTTCATTTTGGACGAACTAGGTCGATCGTGACTCACAGGCACTTTAGACGAGCAAGTAAGTTACCTTCTTCTTCCTCGTGGTTTTGTTTTATTTGTTTGTCTAGATACTATCTATGATATGAAGTGCAAGTGCGTAGTATTAAATATTGAGTCGTAAAATCAAAGTCTCCTATTTGTAGCCTGAAATAGTTTCTTAACTGTTACTACCCTTCGACATTTTAAATTAGATTTGAGTTATTCCTAGTTATTTATATTAAAATTTTTATCTTGCCTGTTTAGGATTACTAACAATTTTAGAGTTTTCTTTGCTTCTTTAAATTTTGTCGAATATTAAGTTGGTTGTCCTGTATTAAAAGGTATATGATGAATATGATGACGTTGAATCTTCTTATCATTGTTGCCTCTTCAAAAGGTAGCGTCATGAAGGGCATCAGGCATAACAACTTGCTACTATGTTTCTTTGTATGAATTTCATACCATTTTGATTCCGATAAGAGTCAAATATGGTATATAATCCATGTCGTTGACCCCAGGTAGCTGGGATAAGGCGTATGATGATTATGATGCTGCTGATGATGATGATTATATTTTAATAGGCTCATGAAGCATAAAAGAGTTGGCTTTCGTTGCAAGTCTCTACCTGGTTGTATAAATTTTTGAAGATCACCTTGCTCCAAATCTTCAAGTTGAAGTTGCGTAGGTCAAGATATGTCTTGTTTATGATCAGTATCTCTCATTCTTCAGTGCCTAAAATATCAATCTTCTCTATTCACTCTCTCTCTCTTTGTCTACCGTGGTTTATATTCTCTTTGTTTTGGCACCAAATCTGAGGTCTTTGGAGCGGATAAAGACCCCTCCAAAGAAATAGTATTGCAGCTCTTGATTTAGATTGGTATAGACGTTCAGTTCCCATTTCCTTCTTTAGGATTTAGGTGGCTGGGAGTTAGGGAAAAGATCAGTAAGTTGCTATTTTGTCATAGGAGGATCTGTTAGGTGCTGGGTTATGATTATGGATTGTTGGATGAGTATGTCTCTTGTAGATGTTTGATAAAATGCTAGACCTATATGTTTGAAAGATTTTTTTAATGTATGTGTTTTGGAGGTGATTAATGTCATTTTACTATATGATATTTTTTTGTCACAGATTTTCATCACATCAAACAGACAGAATCTTCTGGTTCAACTTCCAGGTAAGAAAATTGCATCTTTTTTTTCTGTGGTTTAATTGAGTCAAGGCTTACATTCTGTTTGATCATTTAGATGCTTCAATTATTCTATAATTAGATTAATTTAGAGATGATAAGCTGACAAAATGAACCTCTGTTTGAATCCAAGTGTGTGGTTAAATAGTGAACATTCGCTTATTTCCACTTGCTATAAGTTGAAATGTCATCTTTTTTTTTTTTTGGATAATTGGAAAGTCATCTTGAGAGGTGATTTTGAGTCCGCTAGTACTACTGGTGAATTTCCTTAAAGCAAAAATTGCTGAACCAATTCCTTATGGTTGTCTGCATTTACTCGGGCTATGGTTATGGATTATAGTAGTCACTAGCAATTCACAGTTAAATGATTATCTAAATCTTGAAAATCTAAGGCAACTGAAGAAGTGTCTTTGGATGTCTTTGGTTGTTGCACTTCGGTAAAGAAATGCAATCAAAGCAGTGGTATGGATGATTATTTCACCACCCCACATTTTTGCAAGCCGACGCTTTCAGACAGCCACCGTATGTGTACCAGGGAAGTGGGCTGGTTAGACTGAGGTGGCCATCTGAAAGGGTGGGCTAGCTAAAAGGAGGGGTGGTGAACTTTTCCCAACTCTCTTTACAGGTAGGCAAGGGTGGCATTGCCCATGGGCCCCATGCATATTGTCCTGCGGAGTGAAAATCATGTAATAAGATGAGATATATGGGGTGCACATGGCTGCTGTTGCTGTCGGTAAATATGGTGTAACCAAGCATATAGATTAAATATGTTCGTGCATATTGCTCGATGGCTATCTCTGTGGCATCCTCTGGGAGGCCACTGACCTGATGTCTCAACCACAAAAGGCTCACCCGACTGCCTCGTAATGCATGAAGTGGAGGTACTCGTCCAAGAAGGTGCTCATATACCACATTCCAGTCAATGCCCAAAGTCACGCAAGTCACCACTATGCCATCAATGTGCAACCTAAGTAGTATAACTACATCTTGCAAAGTAATAGTTATCTCCCCCAAATGCAAGTGCAAGGTCTGCGTCTCCCTCCGCCATCTCTCAATTAGGGCAGTTATGAGAGCCTTATCAATTATGATATACTCCAATCATATGAATTGACAAAAACTTGCTCTCTATGTATGGCAACAAACGACCATCAACTGCCAAATGTCGTATGTTGCCTCAATGCTCAGTGCATTCAATGCACTCAGAATCCTAATATACATTAAACGCAGTATACAATCAGTTAAATATATGTAATATCCAAAATTAAAAAATTAATGGATGTGCACATACCTCTCCGTTCCATGTGCCATCAGATCTATGCAATTTGTTAAATGTATGCAATTGTCAAAATTAAAAAATTAATGGATGTGCACGTATCTCTCCGTTCAATATGCCATCAGATCTATGCAAGCTATGCTCTGTGACGATGGAGGGATCCATAATAACTACAAAGAAACCAATAGTTAATAGCACATTCAAGCGAAGTAAAAAATAAATTAATTTACAACAAAAGATTAATGTATGGAAGTACCAATCAACAAAAGATGGGTCTTAAAGTTAGTATGTTATGTCCAACTTCGTCACAATTTCCACAATGGTATTGTGATCGACCATCTTTCGTCATGGCCACATTGTGCATTGCATTCAGTATTCTCCTAGTGCGTGGACGATCGGGTTTTTATGTTCCTATTGGGGGTTTCACCACAAATATAGGTGACTCAGATGAGGAGGAACGAATTCCTTGGCATGCAAATTTCTATATGCATCAAATGTATACCAATATCCAACTAAATCATCGATGGGCCATTTTTGCCTTGATTGGACAACAATTAGATGACGGTAGAGATGTTTGTACACCTGAGGGTAATTACAAGAACATGTCTGATGATGGGCATCCACCACATATTTTTTACTAGTCAATGCTTTCACTTCATACACGTGGGAATTGATTTGATCAACCCAACTGCTGCCAATAAGGCTCGTCCGCTGTTTAATCTTCAATTCAATACTAGGGGTGTATGGGGTTGCCATGGCCAACCCGTCCGAATGTCATTTCACAAAGAATTTGACAATTCAGTAGAATGTGACTGACGCGAAGGTTTGCACGGGTAATGATCAAGCCCCCTTCAACACGTTATTAAGACTTTCAGCCAATTTTTTTGTGGTCAATCAAAATCTTGTAAAACCATCATGAGCAAGAAACCATAATTGAGGGCATAATCTGTGTTCCTCACTTAGTAGCCTTTTTGCTTCTGGACTTTTTACACCAATCAGTTTCATCTTGTCATTAAACTCTTCTATAGTAAGCACTGTTGCAACTTCCCCTATCAATGTTGTCAATATATCATTTTTAAACTTTTATGAAAGTTTTCTTTTATGTGTCGCATACAATATCGATGACAAAAATTGGAGGTAGAAACACCTCTGGCACAACTTTTTATAACTCTTTATGTCGATTAGATATAATAGTGATACATGTCCTATCAAGGACAACATGTTCTTTCAACATAGGTAAAAAACCATCTCCAATTAGGATAATCCTCACCCGAAACAAGGCCAAATCCTTCGGCCCGTCATTAGTTGTCACCGCCATGAGGGCTCCAGTATAGTTGCCATATAGGAAAGTAGCATCAATACTTATGACTGATAGATAATGTTTAAAACCCTTAATACATGGCCCAAAGGCCCAAAATGCCTTGTCAAACTGTAGACACCCGACATCTTCCATTTGGTTTGTCACCAGTTTACAAACGGTTCATGGATTGGCATTAACTATTGCCTCGAAGTTTATTGACAACAATCAATAAGACTCAACCCAATCACCATACACTACTTTGATGACCATATTCTGCCATCCATGCTTTTTTGTATGAAATACTCACATGAAAAGTCTCCTCAGTCCTCTCTTGAATAACGAGTGGTGGGATATCTACTTTCTACTCTAATGGAGGGTAATATGTGCCGACAAACAAACGTCGCGGTACATTGTCTATGACCAGTGTCCAGTTGAGCATTTCTACAAGTGTGTTCACCACCATCATTTTAAAATCATTAATCCCCTTCCTCATTGATGCATGTACTCTCTATGGGCAGTTAGCGTATTAACACCTTGTTGTGTACTGTGTTGGATTTGTACGCAACACTTTGTAACGAACATCATGCGTAATTGAAAACAAACTTACTGCATGGACAAACTCATCTTTATTGGAGAATATTTGCCCCACATTTATTTTTTCGTCATAGCGACAACAAACTCCGATTAATTGCCTCATCTATTTCTTCATTTGTGATTCGCGCATATGACAGTTCCTCCTCATATGACAACTTCGCCTCAAAGTCATCCAAGTTATCTCTAGCAACTAGCCACTACATTGTCCACCAAATCATCTCCTACATTATCAATCATCTCTTGCACACCTTCCTCTCCTCGTATGCCTTCAGCATCATTAGCTGTGGAATTATACATCTCTTCGTCCTCGTCTTCTTCATCATTCATTTCACCATCTTCCCAACCGCTTGAACCAATGTAGGTATAGGGGTTATGAAATGAGGTTTGTGTACCAAACCATTCACCACCTTATGCCATACCAAAATTCATAGTTTCATGAGCATGAGATGGATGCATAATTTATTCCAAAAAAAACTAACTACATCAATAAGAATCCATAAAAAAAAGTAAGTTGAACGGTTAAACTATATTTTCATAATACTTACTTCCAACTAGGTGAAAGATGGGGTTCGTTGCATGCAAGTGTTATGGACAAATCATCTTCTTTATTATCAACCACAAGCATACCCTTCAGCTTTCCACTCGACATATTTTTTCGAGAACTCTTACTTCTGCCTTCGCCATCATTTGCAAATCTAGGCATTCAGGCCTCTTTTTCTATAAATAGCTCGAATGTATATACATGAGGCACGAGATAGAGCATTTTTTGCGTAGAGTTATTGATCTATACATGAAATATGCATTTTATTATCTCCTAAACTTATGTTTATGCTAGTGTTTGATTAGAATTAGTGCTACTTTAATATAGTTTTTTTGTTTTTGTAGGAAATAAGAGTAAGATATAGAAATGAGGTGAAAATGGACTCCAAGGGTTAAATTATGATAACTTCATGTGCATTTCTGATTGGACTGATTCAAGCTTCATATTAAAGTTCAAGAAGTCAGCTTTCCAACGCCACTGACCATGCATAATTCGGAGTTCAGAGCAGAAAGTTATAGCCATTTGAAAATTACGAATAATAACTATGATCGATCGGCATTTCATACATGATCATACATGATCGATCGCCAGATCCGAAAAAACAGTGTACCGAAGGAAATGATCGATTGACACTCAAAATGATCGACCATATTTACTGGAGTTTTTGGATGCGTACATTACAGTAAACACGATCGATTGGGAATAAAATGATCGATCAGCTGATGAGACAAAACGGACGATCAGCGCAGGATTTAACGAAGGAAAGTGATCGACGGCTATATGGAGCGATCGATCGGTTTGTGCTGCCAAACCTAAATCAAGCCTATTTCAACTTGGATTTGGAAGGGGACTTTGGGGTTTCTCTTCAAACATATAAATAGGTCTTAAGGGGGAATGTTTTGGAGGGTCTTGAGCTATTTTCGAGGCTAGAGCAAAGGAGAGAAGAAGAAGATGAAGATGAAGAATACAATGATGGATTCTCTTTCAATGCGAGGCTAAACACTTTTCCAAAGCATAGATGAAGCCTAATAATCTGGTTGTGTAGTTTCTTTTCTCTAAATTTATGTCTTACTCTAGTTGGTGTATGAACCTTTGTTATACAATTAAAGTTAATTCATTGAAGTTTGTTCTTTGTACTCGAGAGAGACAAAAGTGAATTAATTATATTTCAATCTGAAAGAGCACTTGCGTATCCGAGAGGAACGTGAGTAATCTGAAGTGTTATATACTAATAAAGTTTCATTGGTTTATACTTGAGAGAGATAGATCATAATTCCATATGCTTAATTGATTATGTGTTACGTCCGAGAGGAGAGCACTATATTTTGAGTTAACAAGTATATGCCCGAGAGGAATATGCTAGCCAATTGGAAATCATTATTTAAAAGAGAGAGAGATGATACACTAGTTTATTGTGGTGGATTCGAAGCCTTGGTCTCTTCCATATTGAATAAATCTCAATAAGATTAGCTAAAGTTCATCGCTTTCTTTAGATTAATTAAAAATTGCAACTTTCTCTTGAATTTTGTAAATTGTTTAACCGTCCCTAAGGTTCGACAACCCTTCAATACTCGTTGTAGTACACAATTGCCTTGTGCACTTGCAAGGGTTTAATTTTAAACGATCAAGTTTTTGGCGCCATTGCCAGAGACATAAGTCAATAGTTTACCAAATTCTTAGCGTAGTTAGTTTTAGAGTAGCTTAGTGTTAATTTAGATTTATTTTCAGTAAACTTAATTTGTGTCTTTGCTGCTGCAGAATTAAGAGAGGATATGGATTCTCGTCAATGTTGGAAGGGCCATCCCTACCCACTGTTTGCACTCTCTTAACCTTCTCTTTTAGTATAAACTGGGTGTTTGGTGTTTTCTACTTTCTTTTCGGGATTGCATGACATGCTAGTTATCGCTATTAGGATTGCTAGTTGTCGCTATCTAGGATTGATGCTTTCTAGTTGTCGCTATTAGGACTGTTACAGGTTTTGCTGCTTTTTATTGTGCACGCATGGTCATCAATCCCTGAAACCCGACACCCGACCTTGCCTTTGATCCTGATCCTAAGCACCTCTATAAAATCATTAGAACTCCTAGAAACTCGATCCCTGGAATCCATCCCATGGCGGACAACCTGAACTTTGGGGGTGGGAATGGCCTCAACCAGAATCCAGTAGTAACCCATGCATGTACCCTACAAGACTACTATCGTTCCACCACCTACACTTTCCCCTCCTGCATCCGCTTACCTGACAATGTGGCGAATTTAGAGATTAAACCAAACATCATCCAGATGCTGCCCACATACCATGACCGACTCAATGAGAACCCCTATAGGCATCTCTAAAACTTCCTAGAGGTTAACACCACCTTTAAACTCACACTGTCTGATGATCAGGTGCGCCTTTAGATTGGTCCCATTCACCTTGAAAGGCAGGGCCAAGGAATGACTATACTCCCTTGAGCACAACTCCATTTCCACTTGGGAGGAACTTCAGGCCGAATTCCTTAAGAAATACTTCCCTGTAGGGAGGACCAATAAGATCCGCAATGAAATCATCACCTTAACCCAACTACCTAATGAACAATTCCATGAAAGTTGGGATAGAATGAAAGCCTTACTCCGTCCTGCCCACACCATGATGTGCCGAAGTGGCAATTAGTTCAAAGATTTCATGAGGGTGTATGCGATCAGCACAAGACCCTAATTGACGCCTCTTATGGAGGCACATTCATGAAGAAAAACCCCGGATGATGCTTGGGATCTACTAGAGGACCTGAGTGAAAACTCGTTACACAGTGCCACCCTCTATAGATCTGAAGGCCATATGCCTGGTAAAAGTGCCCAAGGGGAGGCATGTATGATGTCAAAGTCACTACCAGGTTAGAACACCAAGTGGCATCTCTGACCGAGAGGTGTGATAGATTTTTCTCTCAGACTCCACCTTATACCCCAACCTCACAAGATGCCTGTGCCATTTGTGCCAGCCCGATGTACACCATAGTTGACTGCCCCTCAGCCGCCCAGTATCTAGATCTTGTACAGAAGTACGTCAACCTTGCACAAACTTACCATAGAGCCAACAATCCCTACTCAAATACCTACAACCTGGGGTGGCGAAATCATCCAAATTTCACCTGGAAACAACCTGACCAGGGGCCCACTTTCAATCTAGCCCCAAGACCAGAATTCCAAAGCCAATCTCAGCCCTACTAACCAGTTTCAGCTCCCTTTGGCCAATCTAATAGGCGACCTTCCATCGAAGACCAGCTAAGCCAAATAATAGCCACCCAATCCACCATGGTCACGGCTTTAACCGAGCTAAAAACTGAACAAAAGTCTCAAGCCCGGCTTGTCCACTCCCATACACAATCCATTGCCAAGATAGAGACCCAATTAGGATAGCTGGCCCAATCCATGAATTGGAGATAAGCAGGAACCTTGCCTAGCAAACCCCAGCAAAACCCTAGAGGCTAGTTTGTAGCTGAGGCTTCCCATTACCCTCATGAATAAGTGCAAGCCATAACCACCTTGAGGAGCGGTACGCAAGTTGACAATAGGGTTTGGGATTCGTCCGTTGGCCCCTCAAGTGAGAAAACATCTCCTGCAATAGAAAGAGAACCCAATTCCATCAAAGTTATACCTGCTAGTTCTAAAACCCAGCAGGATGACCAACCCAAGGCCCAGAAAGAAAGATCTTATATTCCCAGGGCACCATACCCACAATACCTGGACAAACCCTCCCCATTTAGTAAGTCCCACCAAAAGACGGAGGAGATGTTCGAGGTGTTTAAACAGGTTAAGGTCAATCTCCCATTGTTAGATGTCATTAAACAAGTCCCTGCCTATTCCAAATTCCTGAAAGATCTTTGTACCCAAAAGCGAAAAGCTAAATCTAATGTGACTAAAAAGGTCTTCCTTCCAGAGCAGGTGAGTTCCTTATTGACACATAATCTTCCACCGAAGTATAAGGACCCAGGATGTCCAACCATTTCATGTGTTATAGGGAACCATAATGTGGATAAAGCATTGTTAAATTTGGGGGCTAGTATCAATTTGTTGCCTTATTCTGTGTATGAGCAACTTGGGTTGGGAGAGTTAAAACCGACTACCATAACACTACAACTTGCAGACCGATCCATTAAAGTTCCACGTGGTGTTATTGAAGATGTTCTGGTGTAGGTTGATAAATTTTTCTTTCCTGTGGACTTCATTGTCCTAGATACAAAACCTGTGCAGAACATTGGCAGTCAGATTCCTTTGATTTTGGGACGTTTATTCTTGGCGACATCCAACGCTATTATAAATTACCGGGATGGGGTGCTGAAATTGTCCTTTGGCAATTTAAATGTCAAACTAAATATTTTTAATGTGCAAAAACAACATTCACTGCCAGATGATTCTTATGCAGTTCATATGATTGACACTCTGGTGGATGGTGCACCTACATGGATTTGTTCTGATGATCAACTTGTTATTTCTTTCATTAACCCTTATGTGCGCAGTAGGACCACAGATGGCCTGAACGTTGGATTGAAAGACCTAGGATAAGTTGGATAAATGGCTCAGTCAGGCTGAAGACGTTAAACTTAGAGCTTGGTGGGAAGCAAGCCACGTATTCAAGTGTATTCTCTCCTTTTCTTATTTTCTTTGTTATATAATCATTGTCATTTTTACATCTTGTTCACATTGAAAACAATGTTCATACTAGGTTTAGGGGAGAGGATCTCGCTTGAGTTTAATTCTTTCAAAAAAATAAGGCAAAAAAAAATCGAAGAACAGTAGATACGATCGATTATCGTGTGATAAACGATCGATCGGTCTGGAAGCGCAGGAGGAGTAAAAAAAAGCACAGTAGATACGATAGACCTATTTACGCTCGCCGCCGCCTTTTTTAACCCCTGTTTGGACTGAAATTCCTCCCCCGATAGAGTTTTACACGTGGAAGCCAGATCTGGTATCTCCTTTCCTCGCAATCACGCATTTTTCTCTCCTTTCCTCGCAATCACGCATTTCCCTCTCCTTTCCTCGCAATCACGCATTTTTCTTCCGGTAAACCGAAACTCAAAAGCTTAATTTTTCTTGGTTTCTGGTAGATATTTTTGAAATTCATCTTATGCATGCTCTTATATAGACTATTGCAATGATTGTGCATGAAATTCTGCCTTGGATTCTTCGATTTTACGCATTTTTCCTAATTTTTAGGATTTGTGTTCATACGGTGAATAGTGTTCTAAAAAAATCCCGAAATTTGGCCTTCGAGATATTCACCCACTCTTGCATACTTCTGTATTTGCATATTTGATATCTCTTATTTTTTTCGATCCACTGAGTTTTCCTCAAATATTTTTTTTTAGGATTTTCGTTCATATTTAAAAAAAAATTGAAACTGTAAAGAGGATTTGCTGTTTGTGTCAGCTACTGTTACATGATTGCTGTGATGATAAAGCTTAAAGTTCCATGCTGGAAAATTGTACTTTGCTGTGATTTTCATTATTATCTTTGGTTTCAGGTACCATGCCTCAGAAGACGGTCGCTCAGAAACGCCATAGGGGTGAGGCATCTATGTCATGCCCTGTTCCATCCACTCCTGCACTTGAGACGACTCCACTGCCTCGCCTGATTCAGTATGAGAGGCAGGTCATCATGAACCCCTACATTCCCGATCTTCCGACGTAAAGATGGATTGAGAAACGGCCAGACTGGGTGCAGTATTTCACCCACATAGCTGAGAAGAGACAATGTACGTCCAATGGTGCATGAGGATCCGGTTCGGGAATTTTATGCGAATGGCACCATTAAAGATAGCGAGGATCCAGAACGGTGGCCATCCGGAGTGTAGTATGTGACACTCCCGTCCAGGTCCGAGTCGCCGAAAATGCGAGTGCCATGGGGTGCGAACGAGGTACTATTCATCACCCCAATTTTGATGGATATCAGTTTCCACTCTTCCGCAACGTCATAGGTCGATTGACGGGATCTACAATAGAGCCTGGAATCACGACATACCTTTCCACCATCAGCATGCTACCTGAGTTCCGTTTCACCTTCTTGATTCTACAGCATGATGTATGGTCGGCCCGAAAGGAGAAAGTCAACCGAACTATGACTGATTTGCTATATGTATTCGGCGATGACACCAGGCACCACGATCTTGACCTACCTTCATTCATCTTTGGCCGAATGAAGCAGATGTTGGTAGGGCGAAAGGATGAGAGATTACCATATCTGTACATTCTAGAGCGGGTATTTCTGGCCCACGGGGTACGATTTCCAGATCATTCTAGAATCTCTCGGGGACTTGGGCCCATTTACATTGATGCTTATAACCGGATGATGGGCCATACTCAACGCCCAGCTTGGCCACGTGTACACTATCTCGAGCATCACAATAGAAGCTTAGGGATTCTCAGCATGCTATTACGGAACGCCTCGACTCCATAGTCGATTTTCTTCATGCATGACATTTTCCTCCAGGCGGTGCTGATGGAGATGACCAGGATTTCTAGTCTACTTCCTCTAGTGTTTTCCTTCCTCTTTCTCCTTTACTCTTATGTGATCATTGTATTTTTATTTTTTGTTGTGCATTGAGGACAATGCTTATATTAGGTTTGGGGGAGAGGATGTGCTTTATTGTAAAATCAAAAAAGGAAAATAAAAATAAAAATTTGAGTAGTTTTTAATCTATTTATTATTATTTTTGTTAGGTTTTGATAGTTTATTCCGTAATAATGCTTGGTTCAATTCTTAAATGATTAATTTGCGTTGGAAATATGGGTAAGTATTCTGGAGGATAGATACACTTAAGTGAGCATATCTATCTGCTATAGTCCTCTTGGAACAAGTGCTTGAGCTAAGAAAACTCATTCACACACACTAGTACATAAAGTAATACCATCTAGAGATTTGTTGAATGGTAATTTTCGGTGGATATCTTTGGTCAGAGTCATTGGGTGATATGTGGTTGTCTGTTGAGCTTAAAAGATCATGATAGACCATTTACTTGGCTATGGCAAGGGCTTGGAACTGGAAATAGGTTGAGATTATAATACAACCTGGACTAATAAAGATTGCTGAAAGATACTTGAAAAAATGAATGCTGAAATGAAAATGCAAAAATAAAAATTAGAAAAACAAAAGAAAGGAAGGGGCTGCTTGACTATTATATAATCAACTTAGACTGATGCTCGGGCCTGAAGCAGTGTATACTTAAATCCTAATGCCCTAAGCCAACTGTGATGGGAGTCATTGGCCTGAGTCATTGCTAAACCTAACCATCTTGAAGTCAGACCCTTACACAGTCCTATTGAAAAAAAAAGTCTATGGTGTATTATCCTCTCAAGTCTAGAATGTTGGACCCGAATGAGGCGCGCAGGCATTTGTGCTATCATGAACCTAAAGATTACGATGACTATGTAGATTCTGATGTTCTTTGGTTAATGGGTAACATTGGATCTGTGTAAAACAGAGATTTAGAATGTATGACTACAATGTTCTACACTTTTTACTATTTACATTATCATGCTATATTATATTTGAGCAAAAATTTTCAAGATGAAAGTGTGGAATAAAACCACTTACTTGTGATTCTCGTTGATTATAAACCAAGTACGTGTGGCTGATTTTCTTAAGCATTGTGGTTTGCATTTATCGGGATAATAGGCTTGCTTGTTTTGCAATGTTTTATTTTGTTTTGTTTCCACTTAGGTTAATTAGGTTAATAAGTACATGTTTGTGGGTAGCATGGCTGCAAACCCTCACAAGACACAACTCGTCTTACTAGGGCCACCTAGAGGTTTATCGGCTTGTTGCATATGCTCAATGCAATCGTGTTCCCTACGAAAGTTGTATTTACTTTTCTACTTTACTTTTGATTGCATTAGTTCCTTAGTTTGTTTATTTTGTTTTGTTTTGTTTTGCTAGGGACTAGCAAAATGTAGGTTTGGTGGTGTGATCTATACATGAAATATGTATTTTATTTTCTCCTAAACTTATGTTTATGCTAGTGTTTGATTAGAATTAGTGCTACTTTAATATAGTTTTTTATTTTTGTAGGAAATAAAAGTAAGATATAGAAATGAGGTAAAAATGGACTCCAATGGTTAAATTATGATAACTTCGTGTGTATTTCTGATTGGACTGATTCAAGCTTCATCTTAAAGCTCAAGAAGTCAACTTTCCAACGCCACTGGCCATGCGCAATTCGGAGTTCAGAGCAGAAAATTATAGCCATTTGAAAATTATGAACAATAACTATGATCGATCGGCATTTCATACACGATCGATCGCCATAGCCGAAAAAACAGTGTATCGAAGGAAATGATTGATCGGCACTCAAAACGATCGATCGTATCTACTGGAGTTTTTGGATGTGCACATTACAGTAAATACGATCGATCGAGAATAAAATGATCGATCGACTGATGAGACAAAACGGATGATTGGCGCGACAACGTTGAATTTAACGAAGGAAAGTGATCGATCGCGATCAATCGGCTATACGGAGTGATTGATCGGTTTGTGCGGCAAAACCTAAATGAAGCCTATTTCGATTCGGATTTGGAATGGGACTTCGGGGTTTCTCTTTAAACATATAAATCGGCCTTAAGGGGGAACATTTTGGAGGATCTTGAGCTATTTTCGAGGTTAAAGTAAAGGAGAGAAGAAGAAGAAGATGAAGATGAAGAATACAATGATGGATTCTCTTCCAATGCGAGGCCGAACACTTTTACAAGGCGTAGATGAAGCCCAATAATCTGGTTGTGTAGTTTTTTTTTCTCAATTTATGTCTTACTCTAGTTGGTGTATGAACCTTTGTTATGAAATTAAAGTTAATTCATTGAAGTTTGTTCTTTGTACTCGAGAGAGACAAGAGTAAATTAATTGGATTTCAATCTGAAAGAGCATCTTGCGTATCCGAGAGGAACGTGAGTAATCTGAAGTGTTATATACTAATAAAGTTTCATTGGTTTATACTCGAGAGAGATAGATCACAATTCCATATGCTTAATTGATTATGTGTTACGTCCGAGAGGAGAGCACTATATTTTGAGTTAACAAGTGTATGCCCGAGAGGAATATGCTAGCCAATTGGAAATCTTTATTCAAAAGAGAGAGAGAGATGATACACTAGTTTATTATGGTGGATTCGAAGCCTTGGTCTCTTCCATATTAATTAAATCTCAGTAAGATTAGCTAAAGTTCATCGCTTTCTTTAGATTAATTAAAAACTGCAACTTTCTCTTGAATTTTGTAAATTGTTTAACCATCCGCGAGGTTCGACAACCCTTCAATACTCGCTGTACTACACAATTGCCTTGTGTACTTGCAAGGGTTTAATTTTAAACGATTAGTTATCATCATCACTTGGTAGTACGATGGTTGTCAAAAAAAGAAGCATCTTACACTTATACGAATTTTCCAAATTCTTTGGTCCCATCCCATTTTCTTTCCTACTTGCATCTCTAATTCCTCGTAAGTGTTCGGCTTACTAATAAACAATCCTATAATTTCACCACCTTCGTATTAATCTCTTGATCGTTTAAAATTAAAACCCTTGCAAGTGCACAAGGCAATTGTACTACGGCGAGTATTAAAAGGTTGTCGAACCTCAGGGACGGATTAATCTTTTACCAAATTCAAGGGAATAAAGTTGCAGTTTTTGTTTAATCTAAATAAAGCTATGACCTTTAATTACTAAGCTGAGTTTTAATCAATGCAGAGAATTATCAAGGTAATGAATCCACCACTAGACATGCAATTACTACTCTCAATTATTATTAAGCGGACATTGACGTGATGTGGTAATTCGTGTTCTCGATCGAACACATGAATTACTAATGAATTCACTAACGTTCTTGATCAGACACGAAAGTTCATCCACTATTGTGTAATCAATACTATTCTTGATCGGGCATAGAATCAATCACAACTCTATTATAATGCAATCAATCTTATCCTTGATCGAGCATAAAATCAATCACAATATCTAATTTCATTCATAATCAATCAAGTCTATGATCAAGCACTCAAAAGAAACTCATGAAATCGCATTAAGCATGAATCATAATCAACTTTATAGAATTAAACTATCAAGAGTAGCAATACACATCTAGGGCTTCATCAAGCCTTGACAAGGAATTTAGTTACACATAGAAAGAGAGAAAAGAAAAGCCTGTTTATATAGTGTCACGCCCCGAAATTCCATACCTCGATCGGAGTGTGGAACCAACAAAAGGGATACAATTCGAGGTAGAGATCCCGGGCACGCGACCGACCAGTCGATTTTTCCAACCGATTACAATCATCTCAAAAGGACGTGTAACCGATTATGCCCGCAATCAGTGTAATGCAATAATAGACATCAATGAAAACTATAAAATGAATTTACTTAATAATAATCCATTTAAGAAAGTCAAATAAAATAAACCTATAAGTCTTTGGCACACAATTGCCAATAATGTCATAAGCATCAATAAAAGCAAAGCAAATAACTAAATCGTTTTTAATCTCTTCTCGGCGCCTGCAATCCGCCATTCAACTACTGCACTTCCTGATCTCACTTTCGTTTGCGCCTGCATCAGAGGATGCATGAGTATTTCATAGAAACACTCAGTAGGATGTAAAAACCCACTGAATTAAAACAAGCAGTATGAAGAGAATAAGAATAACAAAGGATGGTGAACATCTCACAACATCTAAACTGAACCGAGGTCTATGCACCTGCAAGGTTAGTCAACAACAATTCCAACTCGCAAGTATAGGAAAACATCAAAAGGGCTCCGAACAAACATATGTGTAAGGAGAGAATAACAATCATATCAACGACTCCAGACATCTAAAGTGAAAGGAGTTACAATTTCTACTCACTAACCTGGTCGCTCGCAAGTGACTAAAATAATATACCAGAACTACCCTAGGGGTCCTCTCTTTGGAACCCTACCATGCGTCTAGGATGCTAGCCCCACCAGTGCTTACGGACACGATGGGCAGAGACTGAGGACCTTCCGTAATATCCACAATCTAACATACGTATAGTGCCTCCTTTCGGGCAGTATGGAATCGCAATTTCATAAATATAAGTGACCTCGCAAGATCTAGCAATGGCTTAATTAAGCATACTATGAAACCACCATGGGGAGAGTCTCGCAAGGTCTCCAGTGGAAGAAACAATCATGTAATCAATATGAGCAATATCTCAAAGAAATAGAGGTCACAACACTCTAAGAACATAAGGTATCTCTCACCATAATAGACTCTCTCATGGAGTATGGATAGAAGTATCAAAGGCTTTGGTCAACACATAGCTCACTCCTTGGAGTAGCATAGAATAACAAGACAACTCAAACACTTCGAATAATAACAACTCACAGAAGGAGTAACATCCAATCAATACATACCTTTCATGCTCAGCCCTAGATAGGAATTCTTCATTCACATTAGATTTTTATAATACAAATATCAGAGATGAGAAATTAAAGAATTCTTAGATAATTTGAATTCCAAGTAGAATATCAAACTGACATCAACGCCTTTAAAATAGATAGTTATGAATCACTTGCTCAAGGATTATCCCTCCTAATTATATTACTTCTAACCCAATCCTTACTGTGACATTCCATAAGTATATAATTCGATTACTGGTATTGATATATTATTCAATATCATATCATATTACATGATGTTATTTGTATACTTAGTATTTTCTCTCAGATTCACTGCCTCCTGCACAACAGTCGTCTTCCGACGACTACTGTGCTCTGTACAGTAATACTTAACCTCTGAAATATTTACAGATAATACCCTCATGAGTTTAGTTTCTAACCCCACTGATTTTATATTTTTCCGATTTTATTGGAATTAGTTATAAATTATTTCCTACCGACTGTCAGCACAGAAACAGTTCTGGCCGAGATTAAGACTCTTTATTAAACTTGATGATCTTACTTAATGACACATTATAAATAATAATACATCAATAACAGACCATATACTCCCCTCCTAGACCAATTACAGAACCAAGAATTATCTGGAATTACTAAAGTTCACTCCTATCTTGTGTTCTTATATATATAACATAATTTGTAATCATTAATACACCCCAAATAAGACAATTAATGTAAGACACACCTTAAAGGCACAAATTCAACATGGATCATGATCAACTAAATAATATTAGAACTTCTAGTCTCTGAAAAATGAATAAAGTATTAGACTTTAGATGAGAATTCCCGTCTAGAAGTGAAACATGAATGCACATATGATTTGTGGTGCACTACGCATAGCAATATTGACACAATTTGTTCATCTCGCAAGGATCCAAACAATAACTAAGGTGTTGAATCAAAACACTTGTCAAAAGCATATATAATCATCAAAAGAGGGAAGAGGGGAAAAAACCATCCAACTTAATCCTTCAAAGATCTCACCTTTCTATGCGTTACTCATCTCTTCCGCTCCTTCCAAAGCTCCCGCTCCAAGCTTTCACAAACTCCCACAAGAACAAGCCTCCAAGGAGATGGGTGAACGTGGGAAGGAGAAGGGAGACGTTATAGGTTAGCACAAGCCAATTCTCTAGTGTTTATATAGAGTTGGGGGAGAATCCATTCTCAAACTAATCTTCCAAATTATGGACACTTTCAACCAATGGAAAGGCTTCACAATTCTCCTAGAGACGTGCAAATCAAGTCCCATTGGGATTTGGTATCTTTCCCAAGTAAATCTACCATAAAAACACGCTAGAAATCGCAAAACCGCAACTGGCGATCGACCGGTTATACGGCGATCAATCGTCGTATGCGTTGTTTTATACTACCGCGTTACAGTCGATCGATCGCCATTACTGCCGATCGATCGCTTTACGTGAAACAAAACATTAACAAATCACAGTCACTACGATCGATCGTTTTGATACGGCGTCGATCGGTTCAAGCTTTCCGATCGATCGGCTCTTATGGCGATCGATCGCTGTCACGTTTAATCAAAATTCAATTTCTCATATCTTTTCACTCCGAACTCCAAATCGCACATAATAGGTGGCGTTGGAAAGCTCTTCTCACCAACTTTAATTTCCACAAGGCTAAACACGACCAAATAAAATATTAAGAGGGTCAAATTTGGGTTTTAAAATACTTACTAATTTTCTGGGTATTACATCCTTCCCTCCTAAAAAGAACATTTCGTCCTCGAAAGGCCGTCACTCAATCTTCAAAAAGGTACGGGTAGGATTTCCTCATTTCTCTTTCCATTTCCCAAGTCATTTCCTTAGCCAGCTGGTTTTGCCACAAAACTTTCACCAAAGGAATAATCTTTCGTCTAAGTACTTGATCTTTTCTGTCCAATATTTTAATAGGTTTTACCGGAAATGTCAAATCTGCTTCTAACTCCATCGTTGCGAAATCCAAAACATGTGATGGGTCTGGCACATACTTCCTCAACATGGAGATATAGAAAGTATTATGCACTTCATCCAACTGTGGCGGTAAAGCCAACCGATATGCAACTGGCCCAACTCGCTCCAAAATTTCAAATGGTCCAACAAACCTCAGACTCAACTTTCCTTTCTTACCAAATCTCATAATTCCTTTTGAAGGCGATACTTTCAAAAATACATGGTCTCCTTCTTGAAATTCCAACTCTCTCCGTCTATTGTCCGCGTAATTCTTTTGGCGACTCTGAGCCGTTTGTAGTCTCTGTCTGATCTGTCTTACCTTTTCTGCACAATATTGCACCAATTCTGATCTCAGCACTTGATTTTCTCCAACGTCTGTCCAACATATAGGGGATCTACATGGTCTTCCATATAGTGCTTCAAACGGTGCCATTCCGATACTAGAATGATAACTATTATTATATGCAAACTCTATCAATGGTAAATGATCATCTCAATTACCCTTCCAATCAATCGCATAGGCTCTTAGCATGTCTTCCAAGGTTTGAATCGTGCGTTCTGATTGTCTGTCACTTTGAGGATGAAATGCCGTACTAAAGTTTAACTTGGTTCCCAATGCCTCTTGTATACTCTTCCATGTTCTTGATGTAAACCGAGGGTCTCGGTCAGATACAATAGATAACGGCGTACCATGTAACCTAACAATTTCTCTGATGTATAATTCTGCCAAGCTTTCCGGGTTTTGTTTCCATCTAATCGGAAGAAAGTGTGCTGACTTTGTGAGTCGATCCACTATGACCCAAATCGCATCTCGCTGTCTTTGAGTCTTTGGCAATGCCACAACAAAATCCATTGTAACGTGCTCCTATTTCCACTGTGGAATTTCCAGCGGTTGCAACATTCCACCCGGTCTTTGATGTTCAGCCTTTACTTGTTGACAAGTCAAGCATCTCGATACAAACTTGCTAATATCTCTTTTCATCCCATTCCATCAAACTGTCCTCTTCAAATCTTGATACATCTTCGTACCTCCAGGATGAATATTATACTGAGAGTGATGTGCTTCACGCAGAATTTCCTGTCTTAATTCCATGTCTTTAGGTACTACCAATCTTCCTCGGAATCGAATTCTTCCATCTGCTCCTTTTCCAAAATCCGTCCTGTCCAATAATTTCTGTATCTGAGGGTTCTTCTTTTGTGCTTCAAGGATTTTATCAAACATTACTGATCTTATAGAAAGATTCCCAATAAATGATATCCTCCTTGAAGTCCAAATGACATTCTCCCATTTTCTACATCAGTTTCCACTCTTGTACTAACATGTGAGCAATCATCCCAGTCTTTCTGCTTAATGCATCTGCTACCACATTCGCCTTGCCTGGATGGTAGTTAATGGAAAAATCATAGTCCTTCAAGTACTCTAACCACCTTCTCTGTCTCATATTCAGGTCCTTCTGAGAAAAGATATACTTCAAACTTTTATGATCTGTGTATACTTCAAAAGTTTCTCCATACAAATAGTGTCTCCAAATCTTTAAAGCAAAAACTATAGCTGCTAGTTCCAAGTCATGTGTTGGGTAATTCTGCTCATGAATTTTTAGTTGTCTTGATGCGTACGCCACAACATGTCCGTGTTGCATTAGTACACATCCGAGTCCACTCTTTGAAGCATCACTGTATATAACGAATCCTCCAGTTCCCGACGGTAAAGTCAAGATCGGTGCTGATGTTAATCTCTTCTTCAATTCCTTGAAACTTTTATCACATTCCTCATTCCATATAAACTTCACTCCCTTTCTGGTCAACTTCGTCATTGGCAAAGCTAGACTTGAAAATCCTTCAATGAATCTTCTATAGTAACCTGCCAATCCCAAGAAACTTCGAATCTCTGTCATATTCTTTAGTTGTTCCCATTTTAACACTGCCTCTACCTTTGTTGGATCAACTGAAACTCCATCTTCTGATATGACATGTCCAAGAAAATTCACCTTGTTCAACCAAAATTCACACTTATTCAGCTTAGCATATAATTGATTATCCTTCAATATCTGTAACACAAGAGTCAAGTGAGTTTTGTGTTCCTCCCAACTTGCCGAATACACCAAAATATCGCCCACAAAGACTATTACAATCTGATCCAATAAGTCCACAAAAATTCTGTTCATCATGTCCATAAATGCTGCTGGCGAGGAATTCATCTTTCCTGATTAGTCAAACCAAAAAGCATCACGAGGAATTCATAGTGCCCATACCTGGTCCTGAACGCTATCTTGGATATATCCTCCTCCTTGATCCTTAATTGATGGTATCCAGATCTCAAATCAATCCTTGAAAATACTTTTGCTGATTGCAACTGATCGAACAAGTCATCTATTCTAGGCAAAGGGTATTTATTCTTCACCGTGACTTGGTTCAACATACGATAGTCAATACACAATCTCATCGATCCATCTTTCTTCTTTACAAATAATACGGGTGCGCCCCAAGGGGAAACACTTGGCCGTATGAATCTCTTATCCAACAACTCTTGTAACTGTACTTTCAATTCTTTCAACTCAGCCGGCGCCATTCTATATGGTGCTTTCGAAATAGGTGTTGTTCCCGGTATCAATTCAATCGTAAAATCAACCTCTCTCTTTGGTGGCAAACCAGGTAACTCATCAGGAAAGACTTCAGGAAAATCCTTCACTACCTCAATATACTCAATTCTCAAGGTAGGTATCTCAACATGTGTCACATTAGCTAAATAGGCTCTACAACCTTTAGCCAGTAATTTCTGAGCTTTAACAGATGATATCAAACAATCTTCTTTTCTATACCGGATTCCATGAAACAAAAGTTCTTTCTCTCCAGGAATTTTAAAATGAACCCTCTTTTTAGTATAATCTACTAGTGCATTATATTTTGATAACCAATCCATTCCCAAGATTACATCAAAATCATACATATCAATCAGCATAAGATTAGCAAGCAAATTCCTATCTTCTATAAGCACAGGAGAGTTTTCAATATATTCGGTTGCTATCACCGAATCTCCCATAGGAGTAGAAATCAGCAAATCATCACTCAGTCTAGACAATGACTTATCTAGACTTAAAGCAAACACCGAAGAAATAAAAGATCGCGACGCTCCCGGGTCTATTAACACTCTAGCAAAACGATTGAGGATAAGAAGAGTACCTTCAATAACCTCATCTGAACCACGTGCATCTTCGGATGATAGAGCAAAGATTCTCGCCTGAGTCTTCTTATTCGTATCAGTTCCGGTCTTCTTTCCACGGTTAGGGCAATAAGGAGAGATATGCCCAACCTCATTGCACAAGTAGCATCTCCGTGGATCTGTAGGACACGGCTTTCCTCTATGCGAATCATGTCCACAAATCCTGCAACGACCTCCAGCCATATTACCATTGTCATTGCCTCGAAACTGTTGACGTTGTGCACCATTCATCCGGTTTTGCTGCTGCTGCCTTTGTTGCTTAAAAGGAATCATCCTAAACCTTGCAAACCTCTTCCAAGATAGAAGCCACTTCCAATCAGCGACCTTTTAAGCTATCCATGCTTCCGCTGCACACTCTGATTATAATCGTGCTAAAGACAAGCCACTATTGTCAACGGAAGAAGATGAACTAGAATCTCACTCAAGGTTTAATTTTAATTCATCTCTCAATCCTTTGACTCCTAGCGTAAAACACGGCGATACACAAAATAAACAAACACAAAGCAAGCAAACAATCAAACACTTCTTTTTATAGGGTAAGGTCTTTTCTTCTAGGTACACTTTTACTTTCTATCAAGTTTTATTATTTCATCTCATAATTCAGCAATGTCCGTACTGTATTAGCCTGACTTTGAGGGCTCCGATACCACGCTGTCACGCCCCGAAATTCCATACCTCGATCGGAGTGCGGAAGCCAACAAAAGGGATACAATTCGAGGTAGAGATCCCGTGCACGCGACCGAACAGTCGATTTTTCCAACCAATTACAATCATCTCAAAAGGACGTGTAACCGATTATGCCCGCAATCAGTGTAATACAATAATAGACATCAATGAAAACTATAAAATGAATTTACTTAACAATAATCCATTTAAGAAAGTCAAATAAAATAAACCTATAAGTCTTTGGCACACAATTGCCAATAATGTCATAAGCATCAATAAAAGCAAAGCAAATAACTAAATCTTCTTTAATCACTTCTCGGCGCCTGCAATCCGCCATTCAACTACTGCACTTCCTGATCTCACTTTTCGTTTGCACCTGCATCAGAGGTTGCATGAGTATTTCATAGAAACACTCAGTAGGATGTAAAAACCCACTGAATTAAAACAAGCAGTATGAAGAGAATAAGAATAACAAAGGATGGTGAACATCTCACAACATCTAAACTGAACCGAGGTCTATGCACCTGCAAGGTTAGTCAACAACAATTCCAACTCACAAATATAGGAAAACATCAAAAGGGCTTCGAACAAACATATGTGTAAGGAGAGAATAACAATCATATCAAAGGCTCTAGACATCTAAAGTGAAAGGAGTTACAATTTCTGCTCACTAACCTGGTCGCTCGCAAGTGACTAAAATAATATACCAGAACCACCCTAGGGTCCTCTCTTTGGAACCCTGCCATGCGTCTAGGATGCTAGCCCCACCAGTGCTTACGGACACAATGGGCGGAGACTGAGGACCTTCCGCAATGTCCAAAATCTAACGTACGTATAGTGCCTCCCTTCGGGCAGTATGAAATCGCAATTTCATAAATATAAGTGACCTCGCAAGATCTAGCAATGGCTTAATTGAGCATATCATGAAACCACCATGGGGAGAGTCTTGCAAGGTCTCCAGTGGAAGAAACAATCATGTAATCAATATGAGCAATATCTCAAAGGAATAGAGGTCACAACACTCTAAGAACATAAGGTATCTCTCACCATAATAGACTCTCTCATGGAGTATGGATAGAAGTATCAAAGGCTTTGGTCAACACATAGCTCACTCCTTGGAGTAGCATAGAATAACAAGACAACTCAAACACTTCGAATAATAACAACTTACAGAAGGAGTAACATACAATCAATACATACATTTCATGCTCAGCCCTAGATAGGAATTCTTCATTCACATTAGAGTTTTATAATACAAATATCAGAGATGAGAAATTAAAGAATTCTTAGATAATTTGAATTCCAAGTAGAATATCAAACCAACATCAACGCCTTTAAAATAGATAGTTATGAATCACTTGCTCAAGGATTATCCCTCCTAATTAGATTACTTCTAACCCAATCCTTACTGTGATATTCCATAAGTATATAATTCGATTACTGGTATTGACATATTAATCAATATCATCTCATATTATATGATGTTATTTGTATACGTAGGGTCCATTTGATTAGTCTGAATCTGAATCTGAAAAATCCACTGAGAATTCTGAAAAGCTCTGAATCTGAATCTGAATCTGAAAAATCAGCATCTGAATCTGAAAAATCTGAATCTGAAAAATCAGATTCAGATGAAACAAATGGAACTTTGGTATTAACTTAACTTTCAAACATTGACCGTAAAAACGTTGAAATGGGTAAAACATCAAATGGGTAGCGCGTGCTTCGCAAAAACATGAAATGGTCGTCCCTTTAACGTAAATTCCAGATCTAACAAGTCGTAGATCTTAGTTCATAATGATGAACAGTTCATAGTTCCCAGTTCATAATGACGGAAGCAGTTTTTTTCCAAATGCAGATAGGTTTCATTGGATCTTCACAGAACTAAACCCCAATTCCCCTCATCCCAGCTCCACCTCACATAGTGAACCAATCTGATAGTAAGATCTGCAGCCATTTGCTTATAAAATGGATCTTCTGGATTTCTTAAAGCGTGCTCTTTATCAGTTTCATAAACATGAAGACCATCTTCACGTAGCTTCAGTTGACCAACACCAATAGATGGTAATGTGTTATGGAAAATCAGCAATTTTCCTCCAAGTTGGCAATGTATGCAAAACATCAATCATAACGCAAACCAAAAGCGGTCGTCCAAGCAATTGATAACATATATTCTAAAATTACATCTTCATGGTGAAAAAGAAAAAGAAATAAATCATATAGCAGCTCCCCATGTGTAAGTTCTCTGTGAAAAATAGCTGATATTTTGATAGTGACAAACCGCTAATGAGAAAAAGAATAAAGATATTCTCAGCAAATAACCTTGAAACAGGAATATTATGTAACGATCTAAGAAATACAAGATGATGGTACGAAAGAGAACTCATCACGGCATAGATGGAAATTAGCATACCATGACCATAAATGCTGATTTAAGAGAAGGACCAAATGCTGATTCAACATCAACTGTATCCTGAAACATAAACGGCAAGCTATCCAATAATGCATCCACCACACTTCTTGATTCTGACAAGTTAACGAGCAAATCATCTGGAAGAGGAACAAATATGTCCTCCAAATCTGATACCACCATCATTTGCGGCTGCGTCAAAGATGACTAGCAGAAAGAAAACCAAAATCAGTACCATGTACCATTACTAAAAATAAGAAATTATTGATCCAACAAAATTTGGCAAGGACCACAACTGCAGTTATACAATGTAGGCACAATTTTTTGTCAGTCATGAATCATACGAAGTGGATTATATACATGTTCTCAGTATCCAGGTCATGGAGTAAAAATCAAGATCAACTAACAAATATGACAAACTGGTTCCGAGTACAAAATTCCTAAAAGCTACTCCCTCTGTCCAGAATCAGCAGTCACATTTGGTTTTCTAAACAGAACGAATTTTAATTCATTTTTCAAAACCATGTTACTACTAATTCCAGACAAAGGGAGTAAGTAAGCTTACATATTTCATATTTCAGAGACTTATCGTAAGTGAGGAATTAATACAAACAGAAAGAATGCATAATGAACTTTGATAAAAAATCAAAACAAACCAAATTAATACTCCCTCCGACTGCAAATAGTGGTCAATTGGGTTTATCAATTCAGCTCATTTTGGAAAACTGAAATGTTAATATTAATTACATAGATTATTACATTGTTACCAATAGCACATACACAGACAAATTGAAAAATAATCCAATCACAAGATATGACCACAACAATTTTATAATGCCTAACATGAAAAGAATTAGTAAATAAAACAATGCAAAGCATCATTCTTGGTATATCTATTACATTGTTACCAATAGCATTAACTTAGGACTATTCAGCAAGTCTATACTCTTGATTATGCAATTAAATTAGCCATTCTGCGAAATACAGCTTGAGGAGCTGAAACAAATCAAAGATTCAAATACAGTAGGAATAATTGACGGAAGAAAATGTGCTTGAGTGTTACTACACACGCGTCATAGAAGGATTAAGTCCTTCACAGTGGATCTGAAGGACAAAAGACCTTTCTTTCCGATTCACACCTCCATCGCCACCTTTTTTCTAGGCAAAGGTGCTGCCTGAATTTTTGCTCTATATCATCATCACAATTTGCATATGTATCACCCTATGAACTCACAATCAGATCAAGTAAGAAAAGTCTGGCTACTCAAATTAAATATAGCATTCATGACACCTAAAAAACCTAAAAACAGTAAAAAAAACTACCAATTTCTACAACAGCCAAAGCCCAAAGACTTCACCTTTATAACAAAATTTCTACTGTCAATCACCCAATACGCAAGAACAGTCCAAGCAAAGAGATGATAAATTGATTTCTAATTTGTCATTTTCGATCACCACGAAATTGAAAAAAAACTAAGTGTATGGTTGACTAGGAATAAAAAACCGTTTATTTGATCCAGGAAAGACTAGGGGATCGGCGCTGGCAAGAAGACGGAAAAAGGAAGAAAAGTGGCTGGAGACGATTAGGGTTGGGCGACCCACGGCGACATTGGAGAAACTGGCGACATAGTCCCTGAAAATCGTCGAGAAGTCGCTCCCCGGTGAACTTCTCCACGAAACGGCGAGTGGAAATAGGGCCATCCCAGACTTCTTTGGCGACTCCTTTGAGAGCTTGAACCATCTGGGAGAAGCGCAGGGGCTTGGGCCAAATGAGGCGACGATGGAGGTGAGGCCAGAGACAGAAAATGGCTGATAGGGGAAGAGAGATGAGATTGAGATCAAGCAGAGACAGAGAGGAGATATCGTCATGGCCGAGCTTAGAGGATTGAGAGAAGAGGGGTCGGGAGATCGAGGGTTTTATTCAGATATTCCGACCCATTTTCACATCTGAATTTTCTAGCCACTTTTAATACACCAGCTGAATTCAGCCCATTATTCAGCCCGCTAAACAAATACGCAGATAAGGCGGCTTATGGCCGACTTATCAGCGACTTATTCATTTCAGCTCATAATCAGACAAAACAAATGAACCCTTAGTATTTTCTTTCAGATTCAGCTCACTGCCTCCTGCACAATAGTCCTCTTCCGACGACTACTGTACTACTTACAGTAAGACTTAACCTCTGAAATATTTATTGATAATACCCTCATGAATTTAGTTTCTAACCCCACTGATTTTATATTTTTCTGATTTTATTGGAATTAGTTATGAATTATTTACTACCAACTGTCACCACAGAAACAGTTCTGGCCGAGATTAAGACTCTTTATTAAACTTGATGATCTTACTTAGTGACACATTATAAATAATAATACATCAATAACAGACCATATACTCCCCTCCTAGACCAATTACAGAACCAAGAATTATCTGAAATTACTAAAGTTCACTCCTTTCTTGTGTTCTTATATATATAACATAGTTTGTAATCATTAATACACCCCAAATAAGACAATTACTGTAAGACACACCTTAAAGGCACAAATTCAACATGGATCATGATCAACTAAATAATATCAGAACTTCTAGTCTCTAAAAAATGAATAAAGTATTAGACTTTAGATGCGAATTCCCGTCTAGAAGTGAAACATGAATGCACATATGATTTGTGATGCACTACGCATAGCAATATTGACACAATTTGTTCATCTCGCAAGGATCCAAACAATAACTAAGGTGTTGAATCAAAACACTTGTCAAAAGCATATATAATTAAAAGAGAGAAGAGGGGAAAAAACCATCCTACTTAATCCTCCAAAGATCTTGCCTTTCTATGCATTACTCGTCTCTTCCGCTCCTTCCAAAGCTCCCGCTCTAAGCTCTCACAAACTCCCACAAGAACAAGCCTCCAAGGAGATGGGTGAACGTGGGAAGGAGAAGGGAAAATTCTCTGGACGTTCTAGGGTTAGCACAAGCCAATTCTCTAGTGTTTATATAGAGTTGGGGGAGAATCCATTCTCAAACTAATCTTCCAAATTATGGACACTTTCAACCAATGGGAAGGCTTCACAATCCTCCTAGAGACGTGGAAATCAAGTCCCATTGGGATTTGGTATCTTTCCCAAGCAAATCCACCCCAAAAACACGCCAGAAATCGCAAAATTGCAACTGGCGATCGATCGGCTATACGGCGATCGATCGTCGTATGCATTGTTTAATACTACCGCGTTACAGCCGATCGATCCCCATTACTGCCGATCGATCACTTTACGCGAAACAAAACATTCACAAATCACAGTAACTACGATCGATCGTTTTGATACGGCGTCGATCGGTTCAAGCTTTCCGATCGATGTCACTTTTAATCAAAATTCAATTTCTCATATCTTTTTACTCTGAACTCCAAATCGCGCATAATAGGTGGCGTTGGAAAGCTCTTCTCATCAACTTTAATTTCCACATGGTAAAACACGACCAAATAAAATATTAAGAGGGTCAAATTTGGGTTTTAAAATACTTACTAATTTTCCGGGTCTTACATGTAGATCCATCGTCATGAATCCTTCTTCTTCTTTGCTCCAAAAGACCTCTTCTCTTCCTCCTCTCTAGCCTCCAATAAAGCTCTGGTTCTCTAAGGTTGAATGCCCAAAACGTTCTCCCATAAAGCCTATTTATAAGAGTGAAGAGAAACCACGAAGTCCCCTTCCAAATCCAAGTCGAAATAGGTCTTATTTCGGTTTTTCGCAGACGGCGATCGATCGCTCCGTATTGACTATCGTTCGCTATCCGATCGATCACAATTCCTTCGTAATTTTTCTCCAATCGATCGCTTTGCCGATCGACGCCGTATGATACCGATCGATCGTTGTTACTGTCTTGCGTGGGTCAAAAATTCCAGTAGATACGATCGATCATTTTGTTGCCGATCGATCGTTTCCTTCAATAATACTGTTTTGCGACTGAGGCGATCGATCGCATTGATAGCCGATCGATCATTGTTACTGTTCATGAAATTCAAATGGCTATAACTTTTTGCTCCGAACTCCGAATTGCGTTGGTTGGTGGCATTGGAAAGCTGACTTCTTGATAACATGAAGCTTGAATCAGTCTAATCCGATATTTGTACACGAAGTTATGATGATTTAACCATTTGAGTTACTTTTCTCCTCATTTCTGTGTATTACTCTTGTTTCCTACAAAACCAAAAACTATATTAAAGTAGTAGTTATTCTAATCAAACACTAGTATAATCATAAGTTTAGGAGATAATAAAATACATAATTCATGTATAGATCGCCTCTATCGATTGCAATACTCCCATATGCCTTAGCACAAATGAAACCATTTCTCCTGCTATATCTAATCACGAAACCTTTGATAAACACTAACAAAATACTATTTAAATTATTTTTTTGAAACAAGAAATCAAATAAAAAGGAAGATTTTCAAGTAAATACAACTCATTATAATTGCTTAATTTTTTACTAATAATGAATGCCTACTACATGATCTCGAATAAATTACACATATGAAAAATAAAAAAAATACACTAATCAACAAAATGTAACCATTTTGGTAAACAATCTAGTATTTGATGAAATGCTAAAGCCAATCAATCACAAACGATCAACTATTTGCTAGAATTTATGCATTTGAACTATGATTGAGAGATTGAGAGTTTATTACTTGCGGACATAGGAGGCAGAAGGAGGTCGGAGGCACAATCACGTAGCAGTGGATGGAATTGGATGCGGACCCGGGGAAGAAGGCGAATCGGATGACGAGGGCAACTTGGTGTTGGTGGAGGAAGGGCGGGGTGGTGGCGCTAGAGAAGAGAGAGGAGGCGGGTGGGGCAAAAGAGCAGGAGAAAGAGTGGAGGTGGGCAGGGCGACTGGCCGGAGAAGAGAGAGGAGGTGGGTGGGGTGACGGAGTTGGAGAAGAGAAACGCGGGGAAGCAAGGGTTCGGTAGGCGTTTGTCAGCCGAGCCTTTGATCATTTCAATATAAGAACCCTTGCAAGTGCACAATGCAATTGTACTACGGCGAGTATTAAAGGGTTGTCGAACCTCAGGGACAGTTAAATACTTTACCAAACTCAAGAGAAAGTTACAGTTTTTAATTAATCTAAGAAAAATAATAAACTTCAACTAAATTAAGCTGAGATTTACTTATGTGGAGAAGTATCAAGGCTTCGAATCCACCACACAATAAACTAGTGTATCATCTCCCTCTCTCTTTTGAATAAATTCCTAGTTGGCTAGTATATTCTTCTCAGACATATACTTGTCAATTCAAGATATTATACTCTCCTCTCGGACGTAACACATAAATCACTGAAACTCATGGAATTGTGATCTATCTCTCTCGAGCATAAATCAATGAAACTTCATTAATATATAACACCTAAGTCTACTCACGTTCCTCTTGGACACGCAAGTATTCTTTTGGATTGAAATTCACAAAACTCACTATTGTCTCTCTTGAACACAAAGAATAAACATCAATGAATTAACATTACAACAACTAAGATAAAAGTTAAGATACAAAAAGAGAAAACAATACAACCAATCTATTAGGGCTTTATCTATGCCTTTAAAAGAAGTCTAGCATCGCATTGGAAGAGAAACCATTATTATGTTCTTCATCATCATTTTCTTCTTCTCTCCTTTGCTCTAGCCTCCAAGGTCTCCAAGGGAACTTAAAACTGTATTCTCTAATGCTCAATACGTTCTCCCTTATGGCATATATATAGGGTGGAGAGAAAACACGAAATCCCCATCCAATTCCGAGTCTGTATTATACTTTTAGGCCTATTTCCGGTCCAAGCCCTTGTCATTGCCAAGTAAATGCCATATCATGATCTTTTAAGCTCAACAAATAACCACATATCAACCAACGACTCTGACTACAGACATCCCATTAAAGATTAGTATACAACAAATTTCTAGAGGGTATTACTTTATGTACTAGTGTGTGTGAGTGAGTCTTATTAGCTCGAGCACCTGTTTCAAGCAAGGTTTTAAAAACTGGACCGGGGATCGACCCAGAAGTCTTACTGGGTAGGTCCAACCGGGGGTCAACCCGGGTTGACCCGGTTGCTGATGTCAGCAAAAAAAACAAAAAAATAAACAGCTGGGGGGCTCAACGCCGGGCGTCGGGGCCCGGGGCTGGGCTCGAGCTTGGCAAAACACAGGGGCTAGGGGGGTTGGGCTCGATGGCGGGCATCGGGGATGGGGACGCTGGGCGGGGGGCTCGAGCTCGGTGAGAACGGGGAAGGGGACACGGGGGGCTGGGCTCAGCAAAAGCATGGGGGAGCGGAGGGGGGGTGCAGGGGGGCTGGGCTCGGTGAAACAGGGGTGGCACCGGGGCCCAGCGTCTATTCTCACCGAGCGTCGGCGCCGGGGGTGTGGGGGGGGCTCGGGCTCGGTGAGAACATGCGGGGGTGCCGGAGGGCTTGACGGGGGGCCCCAACGCACCGTCGACGCTCGACGGGAGCTCCCGACTCTGCTGGAGGGGGTCAGGGGGTGAACCAGACCGAACCGATCGGCCAGGTCACCGGTTCGACCGGCCGGGTTGTATTGACCCGGCCGGGTCAACCTACCTGGTCGACCCAGTTGACTCGGACCGAAGGAGGGCCCGGCTCCGGTCGGACCGGGTCGAACCGGCCGGTTCGGTCCGGTTTTTAAAACCATGGTTTCAAGAGGACTCTAACAGAAAGATATTCTCAGTTAAGTGTATCTATCCTTCAGTATACTTACTCACACTTCCAATGTAAATTAATAACTTAAGAATTGTAATATACATTATTAAGGGATAAACTATCAAAACTTAAGAAAGAAAATTCTAACAAACAACTTAAAACTGCTCTAATTTTTATTTTTTCGTTTTCTGATTTACACCGAAGCACATCGTCTCCCCCAAACCTAATATGAGCATTGTCCTCAATGCACAACAAAAGATAAAAATACAATGATCACATAAAAGTAAAGGAGAAAGAGGAAGGAAAACACCAGAGAAAGTGGGCTAGAAGTCCCGGTCATCACCATCTGCGCATCCCAGAGGAGGGAAATGCCACGCATGAAGAAAGTCGACTATGGAATCGAGGCGTTCCGTAATAGCATGCTAAGAATCGTGAAGCTCCTGCTGTGATTGCCGAATATCCTGCACATGGCTAGTGAGATCGATGATCTACTGCTGCATAGTCGCCCAGGGTCATGGTTGAGCTGGCTGACCCTCGGGTATCTCGGCTTGCATCTTAGGTTGGTGTACACATGGCCAGGCCGGACAACGTGTAAGCGTCAATTACAATGGGTCCAAGTCCACGAGATAACCTTGAATGATCCGGAAATTGCACTCTATGGGTCTGAAATACTCGCTCTAGAATATAAGGATACGGTAACCGTTCATCTTTGCGCCCCACCAGCATCTGCTTCATTCGGCCAAAGACGAATGAAGGTAAATCAAGATCACGGTGCTAGATATCGTCACCAAATATGTACAGTAGGTTGGTCATAGTGAGCCCAGGCCCTACAGTCAATCCCATCAAGTGACCAGTGACACTGCGGAAAATCAAAAACTTATACCCATCGAAGTCGGGATGAAGAATGGTACCTCGTTTGCAGCCATGGCATTGGCAATATCGGCGACTCGGACATAAAAGGGAGTGTCGCAGACTATATTCTTGATGGTCACTCGTTCGGGATCCTCGTTATCTTCAATGATGCCATTCGCTTAAAATTCTCAGACTGCATCCTCGTGCACCATTTGGTACACATTCTGATTCTAGCAGCTCATCATTCCCTCGAAGAATCAAAGAGTATCAACACGCATATTAATCGCAATCATCATTCCAAAATTATGCATGAGACTAATTGCATAAAGATCTAGCAGAAACCGTGAAAAATCAAAATTTTGGGATTAGGGCTTACCAGAAGAAACGTGTAAATGCGAGGAAAGGAGAAGGAAAGAGCGAAAATGGATGCCAGATTTGGAATTTACGCACGAAAATCCTTCGAGAGCCAGAGTTTCAGGCCAAAGGAAGGTTGGCAGCAATGGCGGCGAACAAAAATAGGTCTCCCTCGCCGCAGCCGCTGGATTTTAAACGCGAAGAAGATGACCTGCGATCGATCGCAAGACGAGCCGATCGATCGCTTTATGAGATGATAAATAGCAGCCGTCGAATCGTAGATAAACAGTGTCAGTGGCACTGTTTCTAGTGATCGATTGTCCAGGCATGGGATCGATCGCGATCGGGCGATCGATCGTATCTACTGTAATTTTTTTCCTTTCTCTCTGCGCAGTTTGGCCGATCGATCGTATTTACTATTTCTTCTTTTTTTTTAAAGAATGCCTCTCTCCTCTCCCCCAAGCCTATTATGAACATTGTTCTCTATATGCAAGAAATAAAAACTACAATGATCATGCAAGAAATAAAGAATAGGAAAGAGTACACCTGAGTATATGGGTTGCCTCCCACCAAGCTCTAAGTTTAACATCTTCAGCCAGACTGTGCCATGTTGATATCAAATTATCCTGGGTCTTTTAATCCAACATTCAGTCCATCTGTGATTCTATTATGCACATTAGGGTTTATAATTGCAAGTAGATCATCAGAGCAAATACATGGAGGTACACCATCCACCAATGTGTCAATCCTATGAACTGCATAAGGATCATATGACGGTAGATATTGTTTTTGAACATTAAAAGTATTCAGTTTAACATTTAAATTTCCAAAAGACAATTTGAGAACCCCATTTCAACAATTGATAATGGCATTGGATGTCGTCAAGAATGCTCGCCCCAAAATCACAGAAATTTGATGACCAATATTCTGTACAGGTTGTGTGTCCAGGACAATGAAGTCCACAGGAAAGAAAAATTTATCCACTTGTACCAGAACATCTTCAATAACACCATGGGAGACTTTAATGGATCGGTCCGCAAGTTATAGTGTTATGGCCATAGGTTTCAATTCTCCCAACCCAAGATGCTCATACACAAAGTAAGGCAGCAAATTGACACTCGTCCCCAAATCTAACAATGCCTTTTTCACAGTTTGGTTCCCTATCACACATGAAATTGTTGAACATCCTGGGTCCTTATACTTTGGTGGAAGATGATGTGGTGGAAGATGATGTGTTAATAGGGAGCTTACTTGCTTAGTAAGGAAGACCTTTTTAGTCACATTAGATTTTGCTTTGCGCTTTTGGGTACAAAGGTCTTTCAAGAATTTGGCATAGGCAGGCACTTGTTTTATTGCATCTAACAAAGGGAGATTGACCTTAACCTGTTTGAACACCTCGAACATCTCCTCCGTCTTTTTATGGGATTTACTAAATGGGGAGGGTTTGTCCATGCATTGTGGGTAAGGTACCATGGGTACATAGGTTTTGATCGGGTCATCCTGCAGGGTTGGAGAACCAACAGGCACAACTTTGATTGGAGCAGGTTCTTTTTCTATCTCAGAGGTAATTTTCTCACTCAAAGGACCATCGGATGAATCCCAAACCTTAATATCAACCTCTTTACCGCTCCGGAGGGTAGTTATGGCTTGGACTTGTTCAGATAGTATTGGGAGGCCTCGGCTACAAATTGGCCTCTAGGGTTTTGTTGGGGTTTGCTAGGCAAGGTTCCTGCTTCTCTACAGTTCATGGCCTGAGCTAGCTAACCTAATTGAGTCTCTATCTTAGCAATAGACTTAGTATGGGAGTGAACTAGTTAGGCCTGAGTCCTTAGCTCACCACTCAGCTCTCTGTGTTTGGTTTCTATCTCAGCCTTCATCTCGGTTAGAGTGGCTAACATTTGGCTCATTTGGTCTTCTAGGGTTGGTTTCCTATTGGGATGGCTAAATGGAGGAGCTGAGACTGGTTGGTAAGGTTGTGGTTGGCTTTGGAAGTCCTGTCTTGGTGCCTGACTGAAAGTAGGCCCCTAGCTAGGTTGTTTCCAAGCAAAATTTGGATGATTTCGCCACTCCGGATTGTATGTATTTGAGTAGGGGTTATTGGCTCTAAGGTAGGTCTATGCAATATTGAGGTGCTCTTGTACTAGGTCTGGATACTGAGAGGCTGAAGGGCAGTCAACTATGGTGTGCATGGGGCCTGCACAGATGGTGCAAGTATCTTGAGAGGTTTGATTATAAGATGGAGACTGAGAGAAAAATTTGTCAAACCTCTCTGTCAGGGATGCTACTTGGTGTTCTAGACTGGTGGTGGTTTTGACATCGTACATGCCTCCCCTTGAGGCACTCTTGTCAGGCATATAGCCTTCAGATCTACAGAGGGTGGCACTGTGTAAAGAGTTTACGCTCATGTCCTCTAGTAGATCCCAAGCATCATCAGAGGTTTTCTTCATGAATGTGCCTCCACAAGAGGCATCAATTAGGGTTTTGCGTTGATCACACACACCCTCTTGAAATCTCTGCACTAATTGCCACTTAGGCATATCATGGTGTGGGCAAGACCAGAGTAGGGCTTTCATTCTTTCCCAACTTTCATAGAATTGTTCATTAGGTAACTGGGTAAAAGTGATGATTTCATTACGGATCTTATTGGTCCGTCCAATAAAGAAGAATTTCTTAAGGAATTCGGCCTGTAGTTCCTCCCAAGTGGAAATGGAGTTATGTTCAAGGGAGTACAGCAATTCATTGGCCCTATCTTTCAAGGTGAAAGGGAACAACTTAAGGCGTGCCTGGTCATCAGACAGTGTAAGTTTGAAGGTTGTGTTAACTTCCAAGAAGTTTTGCAAGTGCTTATAGGGATTCTCATTCAGTAGACCATGGTATATGGGCAGCATTTGGATGATATTGGGCTCAATTTCAAAATTAGCCACATTGTTAGGTAAGAGGATGCAGGAGGTGGAAGTGTAGGTGGTGAGCCGGTAGTAGCCCTCCAGGGTACTGGCATAGGGTACTACCGGATTCTGGTTTAAGTCATTCCCACCCCTAAGGTTTATATTGCCCACTATGGGATGGATTTCAGGGATCGGATTGCTAGGAATCCTACAGGGAAAATGATGTAGAAATATCATTTTCCATAAAATATAGCTTTTCAGATTTTCAAATTCGAAAATTCAGAAATACTTACATTTCTGAAATTCAGATAAATGGCTTTTCAGATTTCCAAAATGCTCTTCAGATTTAAGATTCATAGCCATTGGCCCGCTACTTGTAGGGTTGGTTGGCTGCCAGGCGGAGGGCCTAACTTACCTTCAGGATTCAGTGGCTGCGGTGTGGGGGCCTATGGTTTCTGCATTCTGCAATCCTCCCTCTGCCTCATTCTCTACCTCCGAGGGATCCCACCTGGGTCAGGGATTTGATCTAAGAACCTTAATTGTCCGATTTTGGATTTGGCATTTGGATCTCTACTCCCTCTATTCCCCAAAGGGCGTTCTTTGGTGTCGAAGTGGGGTTGAGTTGAAATGTGGGTTGAAAAACCGTGCTACGCTTTCTCCTTCCATGCTTCTGATGGAAACGGAGAAGGCGGATGCTAGCTACGTTACCCTAATGTGAAGATAGTAAATTCTGAATATAGAACCCGACAAACAAAGAAATTCAAAATAGACAATTTCCTGTAGTTTGAGGAGCAAAATTTGTCGACTTTAAAACAAAAATTGCTGCCGTGTGTGCACTGGCATCACTACCAATTTGTCTCCAAGATACAACGGTCTGTTAATTGAACTCGTGGTGCACTGCAACAAGTTAGCCCCTAGCTCAAGAATGGAAGTGTTATGTTGCCCCAACACTTGCAAGAAAGAGACATTCGAGCAGTAAGTTTAGCAGAGATTTTGAATGTTTTCTATGTGTTTGAGGATCCACTTCCATGGGTTTATATGCCATATGCCTATAAACACTCTAGTTTCCACACCCCTTCTGTAACGGTCCCTTAGTTGACGGTACACCTACCAACTCGACTGTTCCAAACACGACTCTACCCACAAGACACACCCAGATTGAACCCAAGCATGACCTGACCCGACATGTGCGAAGTGCAAAGTGCATCACAATGCACCCAAGAGCCCATGCCATACACATGCACCATCAGTGCACTCACACTCAGCTCACTCAACCCATGAAGGCAAATACAATGGAATAGTCTTTCCTTATATACTCTTCATAAGCTCCATTTCTTATATGGGACTATGGAGATGTCTGTTGTAGAGATTCAAAGGAAGGTTTCCTGCTAACTTGAAAAGTAGACTCTAGAAGAGATGAAAAGCTTCCCTCCAAGTGAAAGTTGAAATAGATTGAAAAGTCGCTTCGATTCTTATAAAATCACATAACATGTTTTTAGCACATCATTGGCTTTCTTTTTTTTTCTATGTTTTTGCTACATAACAACATAATTAACAAGAAGCACGAGAAGCTCTTGAGAACATCCTACCCTGTTGATCATGTAGAAAAAGCCTCAAGAATCTCCCAAGGAGGACTATGAAGCCAGTAACATGAGAAATTGTTAACTCCAAATTTGGCTAGGATGTCTGCTACCTGATTTTGTTCCCTGAATATATGGACAAATTTTGCATCCCCATGTTCACCTTTTACTTGCCGGATGGCCTGAAGATAACTCTTAATATACCAAGGTCCTGTCAGATCCTGTGAATTAATTAACAATATTAAAGTATGCAAGCCCCCCTGAACATAGAGCTTTTCTATTCTAGGGTATTTGGCCAATTGAATTCCCAGGAAGCACCCCATTGCTTCAGCTTCTATGGCCAAAGTAGCCATAACCTGACAAGAAAACGCAGCAATAAACTTTCCTTCACTATTACGGGTCCACCAGCAGCCACACAACTAGGAACGTTTTATAACATCCGTCAAAGTTTAGGCATAGATAATCTTGAGGAGGAGATATCCACCTATAGAATCTCTCAATTATTATCCTGTCCCTGTGGGCATTTGGATATTTAATACGTGTTCTGTGTAATTGTTTCATTAAAATCACACACATTTTCTCTGCCTCTGGAATGTTTGGTATTTTACATTGAAAAAAAATGTCATTTCTATATTGCCGAAGGTTACGAATGATTACCATGAAAGCTTCCAAGAGTCAATACTCCCATCGCTAATCTTCGAATTTGTTGTATGGTTATCCAAGTATTGGAAAACTATCTTGATGTTTTGCATAGAAGATGGAAATTTGTGTCCTGTGATTCTCTCCCATAATTCTTTGATGAAGAAACAGTGCACGAATAAATGATATGCACATAAATTAGGGTGACCGTGAAGCTGTTGGGAGGCCATATCTGCAAACTTTCCGACTGAAATATCTTATAGGATGGGGAATATAAGCTATCTAGATAATTTTCGAAAATGGCTCTGCATCAATTTGTAGTGATCTCATTGTACTGAATCCCAAAGCAATAGAGTATATTCCGTTTGGAGAACTTGGCCATGGGAATGAGGTAGGATTCTAACCTATAACTAATTGAAAGCTTTTCCAAGTGAAATACCTATAACTAGGATTCTAACCTGTCTAAATGAAATGTATTGGATTTCATATGCACTTGATGACTTAATGCCGAGTCAACTCACAGAGTCGGATCAACTTGTGACTCCTTCGAGTCAATAATACAACTGATCTTCTTAAATACCACCCTATTTAAGCATTGTTAATTGTAAGTAATCTTCAATTCAATATATTGTTCCACCTTTTAATGGATAGTGACTATTTCCAGCTGAATTTACAAACAGGAATGATTAAATAAAGTCAACGACCAATTGAAAAAGAAATCCATGTGATAGTTATTCTTACTTCAATACAACACTGATACGTATGTATATGGATAAATTTAATCCGAGAAGACTGATTAACTAAAGTGAATTCTCACTTGAGGCAGCAGCTGGAGGGACACCTGGAAACATAGGGCCAGCATTAGGGAATGGAAATTGAGGGAGAGGAAATGAAAATCCTGGCGGAGGTGGTGACGTTGTAGGGAAGTTGTAAAAGGGGGACTGCGGTGGATCTGAGTGCAATACTGGAGGTGGTGGTGCGAGACAATGGCAAGAATATGCTTAAATCATTTGCTTTTGCGTCCAATGCTGAAAGTGTGGCCTTAGGCCCTTTGGGTGGATTGAGACTTGGTTTCAGTGAACACAAGTTTGGCAGCTCAAGAGAGCGGAATGCAAAGTCTCCGGCGTATAGAGACGGGAACTCCTTGCCTGTTGGATTTGAGGTTGAGAATGGCCGAAGTGGCGGTGGAGGGAATAGAGCAGTGAGGCTCACTGCTATTGACTAGCTCAACTAAACATGTCCTTGTGCTCTAAACGTCCTTTGTAATTCTAAGAGGCAAGTGAACTTCAAATTGGCATGTGTTGGTCTTTGCTTCCTTCTTAAGTCCGGCTTTTCCTCCTGGATCCTTGCATTCTGCTGCAACAGAAGCCAAGAGAAGAGAGACTTGTTATTTACTCCCTCCCTTCTAAAATACTGTGTATATTTAAAAATTATCAATGTTCTAAATACTATGTACATTTCTAGTAAATCACGTAACTTCCTTCGGAATGAGGACCGACTTATACACCACCATTTCAAACAGCACAAAGAGTCACCCTCATACAAACTCCCCATTGAAACTCCCCATTGGCAGTAGCAGCGCGTCCGCCCCCCTCCCTTTCTCCTCATGGGCCATCGTCTGCGCTACCCTAAAACAAATAATCCACTTTTAAAGGGGAGAGGAGAGCAGGAATTACATACGGGTGACGTGATTGTCGTGGTTGTAGGTGATGTGGAACCAAGTGCAAGGGTTCACCAGCCTGGGATCCTAGCTCTGGAGCACGTCGTCCGGGTCCGATAGGCTATGCCAGAGGGCGAAGAGCTTGTCCCCCTCAGAGTTGGCAGAAGCGAACCCGGATAGCAGAAGCAGCTATACGACTACAACCACGGCCAATTCGCCGCTGCGGAACCTAGCCGAGACTGCCTTGGGCTGGGGATTTCGTTTCGCCTTGTCCAGTTTTTGAAGCAGAGCTAGGATCTTCTTTTTGGCGGGGAGGATCAGAAGTCGGGCAAAACACAGAACAAAACACAGAGAAACATCATCTGCATTTTTGCTGCTTGGTGGCTTTAAGGTGGGAGAGGAGAGATGAGGGGTATGTGAGTTTCTTGTGGGCCCCAAAGTTCAATAAAAATAAATTTTTTTTTGAAATGTACACAGTAATCTGGAATAGAGGGAGTACTAGACATGGAATTCTGTGTCGGCGATATATCGATATCAAGCCTCACCCCATAAAACGATACGGTCCAATATCATTTTTTCAAATATTTTAAAATATATTGCCGAAATATCGGTTTCGCTATTTTAAAAAATATATTTTTTAAAAAAAAAGAAAAAAAATAACTTTCCCGTTTGTTTCCCATCCTAATATGCATTTTTATGCATATTTTGAAACCTATGCTTTGTCTAAATTAGTATAACTCATTTTAGAAGTTAGATTGTGAAAATATATGGTAAATACTAGTTTTTGACCACCAATATTTTTTTACACAATATCTCTAATATATCTCCAATATTTTGTCTCTTTGGTTGACTGGTAAAATCGATATCCGATATGAAATTCCATGGTACTAGATAGTCTAGAAAGAATATTCAATTAAGCAATAAAATGTAATGGCAACCTGAAATGAAGTAGCTTGTCTTTGTGAATTTTTGTGGAAGCATGTGTCACAATACACTCTGCCAACTACCGTGGAAGAAAGAAATATTGTACCATGATTAGCAGCAGAACCAAGAAATGTCGTATCGGATATTGGTTGGCCAAAGAGACGAAATATTTAAGATATATCGGAGATATTATGTAAAAAAATATCGGTGGTCGAAAACTAGTTTTTACCATATATTTTTGTAATCTAACTCTAAAATGAGTTATACTAATTTAGACAAAGCATACATTTCAAAATATGCATATTAGAATGGGAAACAAACAGGAAAATTTTTTTTCCTTTTTTTTAAATTCTATTTTTTTTAAAACATTTTTTTAAATGGCGATATATCGCCGATATTTGGAATTTTTCAAAAAAAATGAGATTGGAAGGTATTGGTGTATCAGGTGGGGCCCGATACTGATATATCGGCGAGCCGACATTCCATGAGCAGAACTCTGGAAGAGAAGAACCCGAGTGGAGAGTAGTAGCCAAGCTCTCATCCTATCCACTTCACAAAGGACGCACCCCACTAGTAGGCTTTATATTGACCTAAACTTCACTAGTACTTAGCTTCTACAGATTTTTTTTTCTGGCCAGTTGGTTAATTCGTCTTTCTTTTATATATGGCATACTGGTTTTCTGGTGGAGTTTGTATTTATAAGGGGTCATGCATTTTTGCTTTGCACCGATTGAGCTTCAATTTCTTTGTCATTCACGAAGAAACAGCCTAACTCCTAACAAGTCTCACTCCAAGATAACTTTTTTTTTGTTCCCACCCCTGGGAAATTATGATATAAACGCCTAGCATGCTTTTGAAATTGTGACGCTTCAACCCTCCAAATATACAGCGAGTGTAAATGATAAATAATTATTTTAGGGGGGAGCACTTCTTTTTTATTCAATCAGGACCTGGCAATCTGGCCGTAAACTTTAGCCTCCATACAAGGACACAGTAGATTGAAAAGATTAATTCTCCTCTTGGACATGTTCCCTTGAGCTGCATTTTATTAGATACCAAACCTTAACCCTTCCATCTGGTTTATTAGTTTTAAAACTAGCGATTCATCGTAAGTCTCCTCTGAACCATGGTTACGAAATTCCCTATTGAATCTTTAAGTTTTTATGATCTGCAAGCAAATCCTTTTCGAATATCTTCCTCACCTTCTCCGCCTTGCCCCGTCTCGTCCCCATCTCTCATTTTGCAAGATGCACCAGCCTCTGGCGGATCGAAAGTCCAATGGGGATGGCCGGAGTAGCGCCGGAGAGTGGTAAGGTTGGGAGCTTTGGCTAGTCCTGTCCTTCAGGGCGAGGAAGCTAGAGGTTGGGGAAAGAGGAGGGGTTAGATGGGCTTTTTTGGGGTTGCTTAACTGGAGAGCTCTCAGACCCTATCACATGACTTTTTTGTAGCTCCATGGTCCAATATTTCGGAACGGATGGAGTATAATCATTGAATGCCGGCTCCGCGATATATCGGTATCGGGCCTCACCCGATACACCGATACGAGTCAATCTCGTTTTTCAATTTTTTTTTCTAAATATCGCCGATATATCGGTTTCGGACCGATATCGGCCGATATATCGTTATTTTTTTAAAAAATATTTTCAAAAAATAAAATTTGAATTTTTTTTAAAAAAAAAAACTTTCCTGTTTATTTTCCATCATAATATGTGTTTTTATACATATTTTGAAATCTATGCTTTGTCTAAATTAGTATAACTCATTTTAGAAGTTAGATTGTGAAAATATATGGTAAAAACTAGTTTTCGACCACCGATATTTTTTTACATAATATCTCCGATATATCTCCGATATTTCGTCTCTTTGACCGACCGATATTTTACCGATATCCGATATGGCATTCCATGCTCACGATACACTTGGGAGAAAGAATAATAGTTGCAATGTACCGACAAAAGAATTTCCCAATCTTGGGTCTATCTCTCTTATAGTTGGTTACAAAATAGGCGATCTTCCTTTCAATAAAAAAAATAAAAATTAAAAGTAGTGATCTTCCTATGCATTATTTGGGCCTCCCACCTTCCCAGGGACACTGCAAGCTTCTATATGTGGCTGGAAATGCAATGGTTAATGTATATACTATGCCGACTCTATTTAATTAAGCCATTGCTTTCATGCATGCATATATACATTGCATTTTCTGCTTGCTGATTCAATCGTCAATCCGCTCAAGGGAATAAATTACTTCGGCCTGCATGCCGGTGACAAAGAAAGGTCCATGGAGTTTAAGTGGGAAGAAAGGTATCCGCTGCCAAACCAGTTGATGGTGCAATTTTGGTTTATGTGCTTATTTGGTGCCTGATCATTGACAAATCTTCTCTATAGGTTGTCGGATACTCCATAAAAAATAACGCCTGTCTGGAATTGTGAGTTGGTTAGTGAGCTTCCTGGAGCGAGTGGTCATGGCTCCTCTGCACCTTCCGTGAGCATTGTATCCTCCGCCTAGCTCTTTAGCCATGTGCATTGCCCACACATTTCATGTATCAGGTAAATCGAGATACAATCCTATGGATAACCGTGGAAGTGTGGCAACACTTTGTTGCTTCTTGTGTGGATATTTCAAATCACGTTAAGATTCAAGAGTCGATTGTGACAAAGGTTCATGTGTGCCTGAGACTTTGTTATTAATCTCTCTGCCCCATATTAATATCTCCATTCGAAAAAAAACACAAGGTTTTTATTGGATGGTACTATATTTCAAGTGAACAGTAAAATATATCTAATCACCCAGCCACTTAAAACGAGTCAAATGGAGCTGAATGGTATATTTTGCGTTGACAGTTACATTGTGTTATTTATTTACTTCCTGTAATTACTTACTGTTAATCTTTCGTACATTTGTAAATAGAACAACGAAAAATTTTGAGTCAAAGTATTGATGATCAAATCAAGTAAAACACTCTGTCCTTAAGACAAAATTCGCCTTCCTTAACGGTGCTTAGGACTCTTGGGCGTCTGACTCCCAAGATAAGACCATCAACCACGTGCTGTAGGAGCACCTCCAAGACAGCGAATGCAGCGAACCACAGTATGTAATACTCTCACAGAAAGGAGAAAGGGGAAGAAGACGAAATCCAGAAATTCGTATGCAGAAAACCGTTTTCTATGATTAGAACCCACTTTGTTTTGAAAACCTGTGCCACCTATATGTATCTATTATGATAGTCAATCCACTATAAGTAGAGCACAAAGTAACTTGTATAATGGTAAGTCTCGACATATACGTCGGAGGCATAATACCATAAAATAATTGATCGCTAGTGGAATAATTTCCATTGAGTATGTTAGGTCAAAAGAAAATATTACGGATCTGCTTACTAAGGGTTTGACCAAAGAACAAGTGAGCAGTCATCGAAGGGAATTGGGCTTGAAGCCTATACATTAAGAATCACCATAATGGCAACCCAACCTAGTTGATTGGAGATCCCAAGATCTAGGTTTAAAGGGACAGTCGAATTGTGGATATTTAAGGGAAATCACTATAGAGATAAAATCTCGTTCTCATTCCTATGATGAGATAGTGATGCCTGCAGAGTGAATCAAGATAAGCTTTGCTTTTAATGGTTATCATAGCTTGAATTAGTTCGAGTGGGGTATTGCAGGATACTCCTAATAAGAAACACCTATATGAGTGTGAAGGGGCCACTTCTATGAGGATTTTAAGGTTAAATCTTCTAGAGCACTCATTAAAAACAGGTTTGTTCATTGCCGAAATGAACATAATCATGTGAACCACAGTACGTAATATTCTCACTAGAAGAAGATGAAATTCAGGAGAAAAATATACAGAAAACCCGTTTTATATGACTTTATAGAAATCCCGTTAAATACATCAGATGCGTCCATCCGTTAATGGCCATTTATTTTAGAGAAAACAAATCGAACCAAACCAAATCAATTTTTTCCAAACTCTCTCCCCTACAAAAGTGGAGTAGCCCAAGGGCCTAACTTCAAAGGCCAAACTTGTGCCTTATATACCAACAATATCACATTCTTCTAGGCAATGTGAGACTATTTACTCCTTCAACCAATTGTGGTTCTCATTCAATACAAAGTGGGCTCTATGCCCACTTCTAACACATTGTAGTAAGTACCCAGGCAAATGTGTCAAATGAAGCTATATTATCGAACAAACATTTTTCCAATTGGAGCTATTGAGATGGGATGGAGTATTACTTTCGCTTTTGTTCTTCATAAGGGCCGAGGTTGGCTATAAAATCCTTAATAAATGGAGTACTAATCAGCTACGAGACCGATCTTTATTCTTCAGCCGCACAAGGTAAAAGGAAGCCAGGATTTATGAACGTGAGGGCTTGTGTCGTGCATCTACTCATCAGCTTGACCCATCATTGCTGATGCTGAGAATTAGTGCTTGGCCAATCAAGCCTTTAAGTGTGCTCGCTGGATCTGTCAATGTCGGGAGGTCTCAGGATTGAGTATTGGCTTATAGAGTATAGGAAGTGATGGAAAGTGTAATATACGTACGAGATCATATTATTATGTGAAGCCTTCCATAATGATACCAAACGCATATGCTACTCGAGAATTACACCTCTCTAGCTCAAGTTGACCTTGTAGATATATCTCATAGGGACTTAATAGCAAAATTCATCCACCTTAATAGCTCATAGTGAACCCAACGAGATCCAGCGAGCACGTTGGCCCCTCCACGAGAATATGAAATGAAGTTCCTTGGTTTTAAGATACTGGTTGTGATTTTGTGTGCCTCTCATGTGACATGTCTATATGAGGAGGACCACAAAGCGATAGCTTGCATATATCCTTGTGCTCCCAAAGAATCCATAATATAATAATACTCACTCCATCCTATTTTAGATGCTCCATTTGAAAAAAATTAATTTTTATTTGGTGGTGGAAACCCCAACTAACGGGAAAAAAGAATATCAAAATTCACTTAAATTGACCATATGGAGCATCTAAAATAGGACTCTTATTTTCCAGATGGAACATCTAAAACAGGACGGAGGGGCTATGATATACTCCCTTCATCCAATGAAGCTCGTCTAAATTTGCTAAAAAATAGGTCCAACATTACATCGGGGTTTGCTCTCTCAAGACCAAAAATAGGAGAAAGAGAAGATCGTTTTATGAACGGGCCTTACTCATTGTGTAGTGTAGACGAGCTTCATTGGGCAGAGGGAGTAGCACAATCTTATATGCCAAATTTTTAGTATATTTTTTTTTAGAAAAAAGCTCCGTACGTTTTTTTTTCCTTTTGCTAAACTGCTCTGTGGGCTGATTTCCGTTTTTTCACTCTGTAGGCACGCCATTTAGATCGTGAGATCATTGTTCTGATTGGATGTTTGTAAGAGCGAGCTTCAACTTAGAAATTTAAACAATTATCCAAAAAAACAACTCGGGAATTTAACCATACGTAGGGCTTTAACTTGATTTGATTTGGAAGATAAAACAAGTTGCAAAGGCATTTCAAATTGAGAAATTCTACAAGCTTTCAAACATTATTTAAATTGTTACACAATGTAAAAAGAAGGGGGAATGTTCCCGAAAAGACAAACTTTTTGCCAAAAGAGGGTTAACTTCCATTTTTTTTCTTAGCCCATTGAAGTATCGCTTGACACTAGTCACTAAGCCTGCCCTCTGTGCCGTACGTAAGGACAGGGTTGTAGTGCGTAGGATCATTCGAATCTGATCCCCATGGCGAAGGCATTCCTTGAAGGGTCACCAGACTCACCACTTCAATTGTGCTTCAGAACATCACAGTTCTCGCGAATTTGAACTAGGTATTTGACATTGGGTGTCCTATACTTGTTTGTTAAGTCCCCTTTCTAAGACAAAAATGCGAATCATTTGAAGCCCAATTTTTTCAAAATATGCCACCACCCTTTAAGGACCAAGCTTTTTCAAACTTGGCGGCACCAGCAGCGGCGCCATTGGTGTGCCAGGTAAGACGTATTGGTAATTAGCTGAGAAGATAGAATCTAGAGGGCTTTTACCAAGTAAAAAAGATCAAGAGATATTAGGTCTTAAAAAAGTACTGAAGTACCAGCTTGCCGTGATGGAGTTGCTCCTGTTATTTGCATCCACTTTTTGGTGCAGTAGCATCTAAAGTTTCAAATCAATTAAAATCAGTCTTCTGCAGATGAAGGTATGGCGCTTTTGCAGTTTTAAACCTCCATAAGCTTCTGGATCTTGGTACCTACTCAAAACTAAACATGGCAAGAAAAATCTCTATAGTTTTGACTGATTGTGTAGAATAGAAGTATAGAAAATGGAAGCATGTTTTCTATAGATATGTTTGCTGAAATGCTTATGCACCGTTCATGTGTCAAATAACACTGCAGTCTGCTCAAATGCTTATACCCAGCACCGATTTCAACAGCTGTGTTCGTTAGTAGACAAAAAAGAAAGATGGCGCGGATACATTAAGATGCGCCAACATTCTAGAGTACAAACAGAAAACTACTCGATAATGAGCCCAGGATTTTCAAAAAAGGGCACAATACAATTGTTTCTTAAATATCTGCCTAAACCTATCTGGTCCAAATCACCAGACGGAAAATTTAGGCCGTTGTATAACCATTTAAAACAAGCATATTATTATGAAAAAGTAGCTTCCAGCCAAAGAATATGATCTGCACCTTCTCAACCCAGCAGTGCATGAATCTGCCTGATAAATACCAGCTTTCATTGCTGCCTAATTGTATAACTTCCTACCTTTTGCTTTCAAAAGAATTGGCAAAACTGCGGTTGTAAATTATGGACCTGAAAGATATTGCTGAATCATAGGCTGATAATTTTCATCGTAGGAGGCAATCTTGCATCAAGGGGTGAGTCTGGTTTATGTATTGGTCCCACAGAGGTTTATATCTTCCAATAGCCAGCTTTGACCAGGGCTTCATGTTTCCATTATAGTGCAAAACTGCTGCAGTTTCTATAAGACGCTCATCAATGCTAGGGTCATACCCCAAACCCAACACATGCCATCTCCGATCAAGTGGTTCTGTCAGCCCATGAAATGCGAGGAGGCCTGGTGGAAGGGTGCCTAGTTTCCAAAGGTTCTGCTCAGAATTCTGCTCTTGCCAGTAGTGATATCGGGCCGTCACATTAGCCTTTTTCCATCCCATGAGATCAAATATATTCATCCCAAAGGCCCATCCACAAGCCTGAGGATCAAATTTAGAGCTAATGATGGGGTTAGAAAAGTTGAGATACTTGTAATACCTATGAAATGCCTCAAGACAGGTCTCCACAGCTCCATTTACATTCCCATGTAAATCCAAAGAGAAAAGAGGAGTCAGATCCTTCTGAACTACCACATCATCATCCAAGAAAACCACCTTCTCTAGGTTGGGATAAATTTCTGGTATGTAAAACCGCAAGTGGTTCAACAAAGATAAGTACTTGGGATTCCTGAATTTTGGTTCTGTCTTCGAACCCTGAGATCCAGAGAAGTAGAAAGCTTGGGTTTCAGCTTCCTGTAGCTGTTTCATTACGGGGGAGTAGGATGAGTTTAACCAAGCGAACTCTTCAACATTTTGGACTTCTACAGTAGAACCCTTAAAATCATTTGAGAGAAACCAAGCTTGCATAGCACGATAATTTATCCCATCAGTGACTATATGGAAGACCAGTTGTTTGGGATGCTCAACATTGGATACAGTAGAATTAACCACGGCATAGGTTGCCAATAAATTAGACGAAAATATACAAAAGTGGTAAAGGTTGTTGTCCACAAGGCGAGGAGAATTTTGTAGCTCTAATGAAAGTTCTTGTAGCTCAGGTCTTTGCAGCCAATCCACTGTCAATTTGATGTTCAAGCAGTTGAGACTCCTGGGAATGGATTCTGCAGCTAACTGCCCAAATGCCGAGCTTTGCACTGTGGCAGCATTTGCTCGCTCTTCTAAGGCTTGGACATGAGACTTTAAAGTCACTATTGTTGTTGATATGTCATAATGGGAATCTTGGGCCTTATATATTAAAGAAGACATACGGCTAACTATTGGCTCACATTCAGAGATGGTAATGGGAGTACCTCTCATGGCTGCTTTAGAGAGTAATAGCTGGCTCTTACTAATTTGTGAACTTAGCTCCCATGCAAGCTGAAGGTTGTTATGTTCCTTTGCTATTACCACATAAGCTTTTGCTAGCGTAATCTGCTCACTTAGTTGTCTCGCAAAAGAAGAGGCACTTGTGAGTTCTTCCGTAAAGTTTATTTTCAGATGTGGAGTGTCTTCTTTAATTGTCAATCTGGGGTCCTGTTGAATCAAGAAGGAAAGGCATTCAACACATTTAGTATTTGAATAGAAGATGGAAAGTAGGAAATATACATACTATTATACAGATATAGAAAGTAACAATTTGATGACTAAGAAATTCATAGAAAATGCAATCTTCCAGAAATCAATTTCTGTAAACAATCAGCACCTATTTGGTCAATTAAAATAAAATTACAGATGATCTAGGCAAAATAATAGCAATTCTCAGTCGATTTGTTTCAAATTTAAAAGGGACATGTTTACCATCATTTTAGCAAAAACTAACAGACTTTTCCCAAGTCTTCTCAAAACCATAAGGTGTTTAAAATGCCAATTCACATTCCAATCCTGTTTTAGGCATTCTTAACTCTATTTTAATTACCTAACAAGTTGATTGTTGTTCTGGGAGAACGTCAGGGAAAGCAGCTGATCATTGACTTTCATTTCCTTATTTCCATGCCTTTCACCCCTCCTCGCATCCAGAGGAGTTGAACCAACTAAGGTTCTCTCTAAGCACCGATCGATATCCGGGATTCGATTCAAGTTAGGAGAAAGGCCTCTCCCCGAAACATACGAAATTTAGTAAATATCGTAAAGGCAGATGTTGTAGGGGTTGCAAACCAACTAAGGTCCTCTCTAAGCACCGATCGATATCTGGGATTCGATTCAAGTTAGGAGAAAGGCCTCTCCCCAAAACATACGAAATTTAGTTGTAGAGCTGGTCGTCTTTCATATCGCCCCGTATGCCTTTGGAGATCTTGTACTAAGACTCCACTAAACCTTCATGTGAAGGCTGTGCATACATGGATGGTGTCAAACTTCCGTTCTCACTTGGATTACCCAGAGGATGTGATTTTTTGGGGCTTATTATCTTCTGAGGCCATTCAAGAACCTTCGTTGAAAGTTGTCAAATACAACTAATCTTTACTAAGCCATATAATCTAGTATCTAATATAAGCCAGATAAAACTAAGCATGCTTAGAAAATATTCACAGCCAGAAAGTTCCAGCTGTATTTGGAAGATTAGTTAGTGAGGAAATCCAAGACCATGTAAAGCTCCTCTCTCTATTTTTTTTTCAGAATGGCATGTATTGATGGTGAGAATATAGCAATGCATTCGGAACCAGATAGTAGTCAAGAGGGTAATAGTTTAAACTACAGATCCAGAATGAATAACTAAATTCATAGCATATACGAAACAAATCTTCCATTTAAAAGTGAACCAATGCACAATCACAAAAGTTTTCTTCCATTTTGTGCATCTATCATCTAACAAAACTCTGCATTTTCCACTGACAAATTATTCTCCAATTATCCTATCATTTCCTAGTGTTTCCTGGGATAATAAAAAACCTCAAAGGAAAGTACATCCTCAAAGACAAACCACCATCAACACCTTATTCAGGGTGGGCACCATGGATTCTGCACAGCCATTCCGTTCTGTTTTAGGCCCACATCCTCAATAATCAAAGATACAAAAGCAAAAGGACCTGCCAAACATTATTTTGGCCCTCTTAGTCAGCTTGGTCTAATTTCCAATCCAGCTTCAACTAGCTCTTTCTTGACTATATGTCAGAATGAATCTGTATAACCAACAGTAGTGTCTGGACCCTATTTTCCAAATATCTGGACACTCAAAGCTCAATCATCACTATTCTGTCTCCACTTCAAATGTTTCTTACACTACCGTAATATCTATTTCTAATTCTTTCACAATTTTGTATTCATTGTTTTATACTAAAAAGTAGATTAGAGAAATTCCTAAGCATACATACTTGGCTTGTTAATCTAATGTCCAACAAATAGCAAAAATATTCCTAGCACTACAGAATCCCTTGCAATAAAGATACGGGGTATTTTATATCAGTTGGCCACAAGCATTTAACTTTGTTGTGCCAGAGAGAAAATAAAATCTAATCCAAAGTCTACATCACATAATTAGTTCTCTCATAACCCCAACTTGAGCCAACGAAACTCAAACTTACTCAGCCACAAAGGCAAACAGAATCAAGATGAGCTCAAGCACAATTATAAGCATCACAATAGAAATTTCACATTTGAACTCTTATCTTCTTCGTATGTATATCGATTGCAATATGGCGGCTACCCACAGCGATTATATCGCAACTTATGGGGTGTGTGTAATATGTGGACATCATATGTGCCTGGAGGATTGGTGGCACAATATGGTGCTCTCAGAGACCTTTTGCCCGTTCTAGTCAGATCCTAAGGATCTGGGCAGGCCTTTTTTTAGGGGAAAAATAAAACAGACTCTCTCTGGCTTCTTGGAATACAGTTCATCTTCCGCATCCCTTCTAGGGGAGAAATGCTAGCACGAAAGCTTTTCTCAAGAAGACAATTCCGTGGATAACCATGTGCCAAGTATCACTTAAGCCAGGCACACCATCCAACTCAAAAGAATTATATGCAGACTCTCTGTACTCGGAAATCTTGAATAACAGCTAACCTGTCTATGGGTTACTTATGTCCTACAATGTCTCAACATGAATTTTCTGAAGGACTTCAAACTACTAATTTTGGTGAGTTTAACATAGACACATAGTCAAGTAGCTGAAAATACCTTTTCTCTCTAACCCTGATAAATTATACCTATAAGGTATCTCCTCACCCCACAATATCACGTCAGATTTTCTTAAGCCAGATGCATTAATTTTTTATGAGCTCACCCCATCATATCACTACTTATACCCTAATATTACCCTTTAATGATCGCCATAAGCACTTAACACTAATCCCTCCAACGGTTGACCACTCGCGACCAAGGGCGATACTGGTGGCATAGCAACATCCGGCAAGCACCAGCTCCCACTAGAGACAACCTCTCGGTGAGCGCCGGAGACCACCAATGACCATAAGCAATCACCAACAACCACAAATTCACACTAAACATGGTTACTGTTATATCAAACACTAATATTAAAAGAAACTACTTCGTGATGGATGGGGTGGGGAGAATAAACTTATCTCCCCACTGGGGTGGGAAGATATGTGGGGGTGTGGAATACGCACCCTAAATTATAACACTATACAAATCCATCTCACTCCCAACTGGATAATTTACACAGTTTTACAGCTGACAGTTTCTTAATTCTCACTATTGCTGCAAAGAGTAACACACTCTTCATCAACTCTGGAAGAAAATGGGCTTTCCTGGAGAAGAGATACATTAAACTTTTTTCATCAGTTCAAAAGTGTAGTTATCCTGTGATTTTTAAATGCTAGACAGCTTCATCCAGTGTCAACTACAAATTATTCAGACAGATAACTTTTACCATGGCAATAATTCATCTAATCCAATAAATGGATAACAAAGAGCTTAAACCTTTTTTTTCTTTACGATCCGTTGATATTAGGCCTCATGCTACACCTAAGATTTGCCCAGAAGGGCAATCAATGTAAGAGTAGGGAACTGCTGCAACATAAACATGGGGATCTATAATTGTTTGTTCTGAACTGCAAATTAAACTGAATATATAGACCATTTCATGTCATAATCCAGTCATTTCTTCACAGACCTAACATCTAATCATGTAGTAATCAGCCGTACGGACTATTTAGCAGCTTAAATCAAATAATATAAAGATAACAAAAAACTAAAAAGCAATCAAACCACAATAAAAATGCACTACAACAGAAATAAGAATTCAGTACCATCTCCGTATCATACCCTAATAGAAGCCGGCTCAAAGAGCTCTTGATGCTGATGATGAAGAACAAAAAGCACCAATCCCACAACCAAAAACAGCCCCAAGAGCGTCACGATCCAATTCGATATCCTCGGCCGCACCGGGCGCCTGAAGTCAGCTGCCCGCCGCCGCATCGCCTCCTTTCCGATACCAATCAATTCCCCAAAATACCAATGACCCACCAAAAATCCCCAACCTGCAGAGCAGGAACGCCTCCCAAAATCGGATCTTGGTTGCTCTCCGCCAGCAGCCCCAGTAGTACTGCTTCTACTCGTCTTTTCAGGAAGGGATGCGGAGAATCAAGATGGTTTGATTCTCTGACAACAGGTATGATGGACATTTAAAGTGGGAGGAGGATTTGGCGGGGAATGGAAGGAACGAATCTGACTTTTTTGTTACCAAAATTGGAGAGGCTTGGACTGAAGAAGCCTTTTGAATTCAATTGTGAGGATTGAGGTGGGAGTGAGAGGGAAGCCGCGAAGAACAGGTTCATGACTTTGGAAGTTTGGGGCTCTTTTCGGTGAATCCAATTCGTCGACTGCGGTTTCTTTGGTCCCTGTGCTGGCGGCAATGGCTCCAAGTTGCAAGAGATCAGAGGCAGAGCCTTATGGGCATCACTCATGAGTACAACCCGGTTAGTTCTTGCTTATGATAAAAAGTACTGGTGTTGTCTAGCCTGACCAATTTTTATTACCAGCATTATATTACCACTCGCCTGAATAAAAAGGAAAAATTATAATTTTACCTAATATTCTTTTAGTCCTCCCTCCACTTGTCCTTTAGTCCTACTTTCTAGTTACATAATGTAGTTAGGAAAATATTTTCAAGTATTCTCTCCCATCACTTTTAACTAGTTGAGACCATCACAAATTTGTCATTTTTATTTGAGATGTAAAAGTACCACCAAATAGCACGGTGGTAGGGCCTTTGCTGGTTGAGGGAGAGGTCCCGGGTTTTGAGTCTTGCTCAACTTGTGGCACCTTGGGGGTTAGCTTTAGGATAGAGGGGTTTAGAATGTACCAGAAAAGTACTAGAGGAGGATGGCTGGGCGGATGGCAAGGAAGGAGATAGCGGCTGCATTTAGGGGTGGTGGTGCTTCCCAGTGGAGACGGATATTCAAGGGGGGGCTCGTGGCCGAGGAGGTGGTGCTGTTTCACAGATGAAGGAGAACGTTATCATCTAGTTTTTGTACGTGTAATTTGCTAATTGTCTCGACTACGGGGCCATTTAGATTGTGAAAAATGAGAAACATTCACTCTGAAAAATCCACCAATTCAGTGGATTTGTGGAATTATCCACTAACCAGTGGATTTTTAGGAGTGGATGTTTGAAATTTTTCACGATCCAAATGGCCCCATGCTATATTACCTGGTTTTTCCGGTCTCATGCCATATTACTTGATTTCAAGTTTCATACTTCAACGAATTATATCTATTTTATTTTTAATCTGTTTTTTCCTTTTTGGTTCTTTAATTTTAGTATCTTTTTTTAATGATGATATCATAAGGATCTTGAGATAATATCTAATAAAATATAGTAAAATCTACGATAAATAGCATGTAGTGTCTCAATATAGTTAGGCTATCATCACGATAAGAAAGATGAGGAAAAATAAAGAAGAACGTGAAAAGAATCGGTAAAAATTAATAAGAAATTAGAGAGATATAAATTATTAAAGTATGTTCCAAAAAAATAGCTATCATGTATTCGATTACACGACAGCAGTTGCTATCGTGTATTTTTGTACATTGTTATCGTGTAATCGATTCTACGATAGCATGGCTATGTGCAATCGGCTACACGATAGCCGTAGCAGTTGCTATCATGTATTTGTATACACGATAGTATTACACACTTCAATAAATCATATCTCCTTTATTTCTGATCCTTTTTTTGTTCTTCCTTATTTTTAGTATTCTTTCTTATCATGATGATATCATAAGGATTTTGAGATAATATCTAATAAAATATAACAAACTCTACAATAAATAGCATACGGTGTCTCAACATAATTAGACTATCATCATGATAAGAAAGATGAGGAAAAATAAAGAATAACGCAAAAAGAATTGGTAAAAACAGATAACAAATGAAAGAGATATGAGTCATTAAAATTTGTCCCCTAAAATGACTATAGATTACACTACTATTACACACTTCAACGAATCATATCTCCTTTATTTCTGATCAATTTTTACTTCTTTTTTTTATTTTTTTTATTTTTAGTGCTCTTTCTCATCATGATAATATCATAAGGATCTTGATATAATATCTAATAAAATATAGTAAAATCCATGATAAATAACATACGGTTTCTCAGTATAGTTAGACAATTATCATGATTAGAAAGATGAGGAAAAATAAAAAAGAACGCAAAAAGAATCGGTGAAAATGAATAACAAATGAGAGAGATATGAATCATTGAAGTATGTCCCAAAAAAAAACTATCGTGTAATAGCTCTGGTTATTATGTATTTGTGTACACTCTTATTGTGTAATCGATTACACGATAGCTATGTTATAGTGTAATCAGTTACACGATAGCACTACTATCGTGTAATCGAGTACATGATAGCTATTTTTGGGGGCATAATTTAATGATATTTATCTATTTCATTTCTTATCTGTTTTTACCGATTTTTTTGCATTATTCTTTATTTTTCTTCATCTTTCTTATCATGATGATAGCTTAACTATGTTGAGATACCGCATTCTATTTAAAATGGATTTTGTTATATTTTATTAGATATTATCTCAAGATCCTTATGATATCATCATTAGAAGAAATAGCAGTAAAAATGAAGAATAACAAAAAAAAATGGGCAAAAACGGTCCAGAAATGATGGATATATGATTCATTGAAGTGTGAAACATAAAATCAAGTAATATGGAAAAAATGAGGTTGGGGATCAGGATTAGGGTTCATGAGGGCAAAATGGGAAGACCATATCCCCAAACCAGGTAATATAGCATTCCAGCCTCATTGGTCAGGTAATATGTCAAAACCTCATTCCTCATACAACTAGCTACATCTCTCAACTGCGCTAGCAAAATTAGCACGCTAAGTATAGATATACTAAGTAGGATGCAACAACACAAGTAGGACTCAGTAAACATGAATGCATTAAACATTAAGTTGCCCGTACAAACTACGAAACCGGATATGCTGGTGAAGCTTCACCAGCGAGGCCGCTGGTGAAGTTTCACCAGCCGTCGATCATACGGAATCGACGGCGCACACGGCTTTCGTGTGCCTTCGGCCAAAAGACACGTTTTTGACCGAGTGCACATTATACCCATGTGCACCGTCGATTCCGTACGATCGACGGCTGGTGAAATTTCACCAGCGAGGCCTGGTGAAGCTTTACCAGCAGATCCGGACTCTACAAACTACCCCTTAGAGACCACAGTCATTAGTAGGGCTGGTAAACGAGCTCGGAGCCCGCTGAACCAGCCCAGCCCGAGCCCATTTAGCCATAAATGGTCGGGCTATTAGCGGGCTCACCCAAATTGAGCCGGTCTCGGGCTCCACTACAGGGCCCAATAACAGCCCTCTGAGCTATGCGTCGAACACCAGGTAGGCTTCATCCATTTCGCTGAACACCCTTCAGGCATCATCGACGCATCTAGCTTCATCCATTGAGTTGCATGAGAAGTGGTTCGGAGATTGAGTAAACGAGATATGCTCGTTGCCCATCACAATCTCCAGCTCCTGCCTCGCCACCATGTCCAGCTCCGGCCAGTTATTGTCGTCCTCCTTCATTATCTAGAAAAAGAACCCAACTTTTTCAAACAGAAACTCCTAAAATCAGATGGAAGGGAAGGGGAGGAGAGGAAGGAAGAGGACCTCGCTGTCGGAGATGCGGCAGCACTCCTCGAGTTCGAGTTCCGCCCTGACGGCAAGCTCCACTACGCCAACAACTCCAACTACATCGCCAAACCCACGATCCAACTAACCCCCACGCGGCGACCCGAATTGCCCAAACTGCATGTTGCTGTAGAACTGCACAGCAGCAGCAATCTGGTGATGGTGCTACTGCGGCTGCTGCTGTGAAATTGCCGTAATTGGCACCAACGACAAGAAGGGCTCGGCCCCAGCCCCAGGAGGAAGCAGAGGAGGGTGCTCACTGCGGTGTTGATGAAAGTGGCGGGGCACAGGTGCGCTGGCGAAGAGGCAGTGTTCGGCAAAGGAGATGGGACCACCAGAGGAGGCAGAGGAGAGGCCTTGCATGCGCCTGAGTAGAGGTGGTACTTCTGGAGGTGGCTGGCGACGTTCTCGCGGGTGAGGCTATCGATGCTCATGAGCTGGATTATAGTCTTGGGCTCACCGCTCTCTTCTCCTCCGATGGATCGCTTCTCCGTCCGTTCCCTTCATCGGAGCCCCGGCGCCGTGGGGGAGTGGGGGTTGTACAATAGGAAAAACTAAAAAAGTAAACTGCTTCCAAAGCCCAAGTATATAGCCCAATAACAGCCCAATAAACAGCCCATGGCTGTTTATCTTTTAACAGGCTGTGACCATTAATGGTTAGCGGGCTCGGGCTATTGATGAACAATTGCGGGCCGCCCGAGCCCGGCTCATTTAGCAGTCCTAGTCATTAGTAGACATGGCATGACTAAGACTCCTAGTAGAAAACTTTCCCGGTAAAACAAGAGCAACACATATTTGAAAGTGCAAGATTCCAAGCCACATCTCATATGTCCATCCCAAGGTTAGCAAACTAAGGAGAAGGCTTTATTGGGCAGCCACCTCCAGGGATACCCCTTTTGAGTAGCAATCCAAACATGAGAGTCGTGAGGACGTTGCTACTAATCCTAGACCCTTCACCCTACCACGTACTATTTCCTTGTGTCTCACAAACGGCTTCACGGACCCGAATGCTAACAGGCTACCATGAGGGACAACCAAAATGCATGCAAGATCTCGTGTTAATTGTTGCCCCCTCCAGACACCCACGCTCGATGGCACAAGCCAAGTCTTGCGAGGAATGCCCCTAAATTCATTTGGGAAACCCAAGGGGTTAATACCCCCACTTCGTGGTACGCACCATACAGCTGAAGCAAAATGTAGTTCTCTCCCTGAAGATTTATAAGTTTGGTTTTTGGTCTTGAAACCGAGGGTGCTCAAGGGTTCCAAAATTACACCCAATACCAACCATAATTGGTTTAAACTTATTCTATTATTTTTCATCTTCTCGCAAGATTGATTATTCCTAAAAGACTCTAATGGTCTAGATCCCAATACTAGGGTGATCAACGCAATGCGCTAAAAGTCTATGTAATACTCTGAAATTTCAAAAAAAAAGTTCAACTTTTATTACTTTGAATATAATGTCCATAAAATTTTTGCCACTTTGTGGACTGAGACTTTTTTCAGAAGGATTAAGAATGCATTGTTACTGTAACGACCGTAAAATTCATAGTATTAAAGAGAAATTTCGTTACTTAAGGTATGTATTTATTTAATTTTGGGAAAGCATTTAAAAATGATTTTAAATTCAAGTTTTCCGTCAGACCGATCGATCGCCTTCAAATGGCATCGATCGGGAGACGATCGATCGTTTTTGTAAGGCATCGATCGCAAGACGATCGATCGCCCTATACGGACCGATCGATCGCTGCTAATTTCACGTATTTCGAAGCAAACCGTTGGGGAACCTTTTGTGCTGATTTTGGGTGATCTTTGGTTGACGTGTACACCCTTGGGCCCACGATCTGGAGGACCAAATCGTGGGAAGCCTTGTTGTTTAAAATTTTATTAATTGTAATTAATGGATTAGCCTAATTGGAAACTATTGAAAGAAGGAGATTTGAGATTAATTGAGGGGTTTGATTGGCACTTAATGAAGATGCTATAGCATATTCCATTCAATTAAGAAAGGGCGCCATGTGGTGAGGGAGCAAATCGTGGAATGAATGCTAGAGAAGGAAGTTACAATGGCATAATGGGATATTTATCACATTAACTAACTCCCTAATTGATGGGATTGTAACCATTTTGGTAAGGGCCAATCAGCCATTAGGGAAGGTCTTACCAAAGCCCCACCTTTTCAAATTTTGAACGTGGGAGTAATTAGAATAGGCGTCTATTTGGAGAGTGAAAACTGCCATAAGCAGTTTTGGAAATCTTGAAGAGGATCTCAATCCTAACTAATGAGTTGTGTAACTGATTTTAGAGCTTGAATTGGGGAAGCACGTTGGAAGGCAAGATCTTCTCCTTGCTGGACTTCTTTTTGATCGTTGGATGGGAAAAGAATGGACGGCTGAGATGGCATGGGCCTAGAGGGGGATCATCTATTTAAATGGATGCTTGAAGGGATCGGCTTTCCTTTAGCCATCGACCTTCCTTTGGTGTATCTCCTTCATTCTTATAAATTCTTCTAAATTAGTACTTCTTCTTCCTTTTTACGTCGCATCTTGGTATGGTGGATCGACGAGCGTAGGAGAAGGCTTGGAATAGGGTGCTACGCGAAGGATTTTTCGGTTCATCGTAAGAGGTAGGATTCTTTTACCACAAATGTGATCTTCGAAATTTGTCATGCTATTGAGTGGTCCATTGTTGAATGTGTTGGTATGTCCTATGCTCTGATTTAATTTCAATTGACATGAATTATTGATCATACCATAGTGTAATTATCTATATCATTTGAAGTACTCCATTCGGTATGGCATGCTTGTTCATATTTTCGTCCTAACGCCTAGATAGACATTCCCCATTGTTTCAAATTAATAAAGTTGTCACCTTTATTGCATGAAGTTGAAGTTGGACTACTGTCCAGAGTTAGTTGTCCTGTTTGATCATTGAATATCTTATTGTTTGAATTATCCTTGACCGATCCTATGTGTTATTCAATTTTCGGAGTAATCCTTGGTGATACTTCTTTTAAACATCATTAAAAGTCCTAATTCACTCTCTGATGATAGAAAGTTTGAAGCTTTTGTCGTAGTCCATAATGATGGATCACTGTGGCGTCCGAGATTAGATGTCTTATTGGTTATATCATAAGGGTATTACACTAGTACTTATATTTAACAATCAGATAAGGGATATAGGAATACCCTAGGTTAATTATATGACTAATGTTTTGATTTAACTCAAATTACTCTCTGTAGTTCTAGAAAGGGTCTGACATCATGTCAGAGCTTTTTGGATCAAAGGGGTGTCCGGGTTTAATTAGCTTGATTAATACCTTTGGGTTAAGGGAATCGGGTCAAAAGATTAGAAATCAGGTTATAAAATGTAACCTAATGGTGAGATTAAACTAATAAATCCAGAACCTTTAGGTTCTGTAAAAGATATTAAGATTGTGATTTTAGTGTCAGAAAGAGTAATTAAGGAATTACTGAAGTTTGCACAAACTATTAATTAGTATAACTTAAGTTAATGGGTCTCGGCCAGGAGTAATCCTGCGCAGACGACCCCTATTCTAAAAATCATAACTAATTGTACAATAATTCAAAAATTAATCCGTTTATCAATCTGTAAAATAGACACCTGAGGGTATCTGAGATAAAAATTTCATCGATCAGTTCGCTGTGTACAAAGCGTGGTGACCAATTGAAATGGGCTGTTTGGTTTTGGACAGAACCCTGTTTCTGGTTTTAAAAGACTTGAAAACCCTAACAATACTATAAAACATGAGTTAAGATAATACTTATGGCTATAATTAAGTATAATAAGACTTATAAGGTACTGAGAACAGTAACCCTATGAGAATATTAAGGGTCTTAGAGTCGAAAGTGGTGTCCCAGGATAATTGTCCTTTTTGTTTCCTCTCTTGGGTTATTCATGACTCAAGAGTATTCAAAGCTTGAACCTTATTCGAAATCTCTGACGTGGTCTATCTGAGACACGTCATTCAAATTATTCTGTGTCGGGGATTGTCAACTCTAGGGTTAGGTATGACGATGAAGACGGCGGAACATGGACTTTTGGCGAATCTCGTGGTGTGTCTCATTGATGAGTCATTTTAGTCGGGTCTCAGTCGAGTTCCCAGACCTATTCATTCTGAGTTAGTAACACTCCTTAGTGAGTCGATTCGGGTTGAGTCTGATATTGCTTTCTACTCTTACGAAGAGTCAAAATTTAGAAAGTCGTGATTTAAGCCTTTTGTCGTTAAGGCCAGCTGTTTCCAAAAATGGTTTCACCGCTAAGTAGCATTTTTGAGAGCTCTTAGTCGGAATCATAGTATGCTCACGAGCCATCGCTAGATCTTACGAGATCTCCGATATTGATGAACCTCTGTAGTTCAGCCGATGACGGCAAACGCGTGCGCATTAGATTGTATGACATTACGGAAGTCTGCAATCTCCGCCCATTGTGCCCGTAAGCACCGATGGGGCCAGCATCCCTAGACGCATGGCCGGGTTCCTCTGTAGAACCTCTAGGATGATCTGGTAATTGATGTCCATAGAGGAAATGGATAAACCTGAGAGCAGAAATTGATACCTCCAACACTTTGGATGTCCGGAGTAGATGTTATTACCTTACCTCCATTACTCTACGTAAGTTTGGAGTCTTTGATTTATCCTTCCTGTACTATCATGTGTCTTGAAGGACGGTTGTTTCCAGGTAAGAAATCTCGGTAATTGCTGAACCTGAGTTTGTTGACCTATGCTGGAGTCTTATCTTATTCTATTATCCCATTGTGGGTTTTCTGTATCCTACTGGGTATTTCCTATGGAATACTCATGCATCCTCTGATGCAGGTATTAAGAAAGAACAGAAGTGATAGCGAGCAGCGACGTGGATGGATGCTGGAGTCTGAAGACTTATTTCTTTAATTATGTTATTATTATGTTCTGTTGATTGAACTCGCGGCCTACGCGCCGTTTTATTTTAAGTTTTGTTGAGACAATTTCCGTTACTGTAATATTTAATTAGATTCCTTTTCAGTTATCTATATTTTTGTAAGTGAATATTGTTTAAGTCATATTGATCCTGTAAGTTCCATGATATTTAAATGGGACAATAGAAGTCTTGAGTATTCGGTCAGTCTCAGGTTTCCTACCCTATGACCGTCATTGGTTGTCGCTTCCGCGTAAATCGGGTCTTGGAAATTTGGGGCGTGACAGTTGCACTTCCTTTCTCTCGGTAAAAATAATCTTCGATAATTTAAGAGTGTACTTGTGTTGACTGGGTGAGTTAGAACAAGGTCAAACTTCTAGGTTTCTTTTTATACAAAAACTCCTAGGTTTGATAGTAGACCGTGTGACTATAAATTTGTCTTGGCTTATTCTTGCACAAAACTATATGTCATGATTGTGTTTAATTTCGTAAATAATATTCCCTCAATTAATCATTAGACTTGGCTAAATTCGTGGATAAACACATTCTTTAAAAGACACTTGGGCAACAGCTGGACTACAACTATTGTTATTTTTTATTGAAACAATGTACTTTGAAAGTTTATATTCATTCATAATAATAATAATAATAATAATAATAATAATAAGAAATCTTCCATCCTAAGAGATACCACATCATACAAACTTGAACTAAATATAAATGAAAAAAGTAAATACATTGATTTCAACATCTATAATGTATTAAAGCCCTAACTTACATTAGGGTTAGACTTTTGAACACCCCAGTTTTTCTCACATCCTCTTGGTAGAACTCGAATCCTGTTGGTAGAACTCTAGTCTTAGATACTACTGCAAGTATATATTAACTGTTATTTCTGTTGTCACTGGAATGCCACCGTTTTATATAGGGATGCCACCGAGGCGGGTTTGGGTCGGTTCTTGGTAAACCCGACCCCGGAACCGTTGTAATTCTTTAAACCCGGAACCACCCCAGACCCACTACGGGTCCAATTTTTGGGCCCATAACCGCCCCGGTACCAAACCCGAAACCGCCCCACCCCGATACCAAATCAAAATTTTTCTATCTATTTTTATTCTTTTTCAAACTTGCATATTAAACTTTGATTATAATGATTATTTTTCACTCTTTCAGGCTAAAAAAGGGCACCAAAAGAAAAAAACGAAAAGAAGACTTTCAATACAAACTTTAATCGGTGGACATCACCTTAATTATTTTAACCTCAATAGAATGGTGTTTTAAGGTACCAACAAAATCAAATTAGCCTCAAGTAAAAAATAAAAAAAAATAAATTAACAAAGCTGAAAATAGATACAAAAAATATAAAATTGTTCAATGCATAACATGGATTAGAAATGACTATTAGCTTAAAACAACGGGAGTAATTTACAACAATGGTTATGGATGAATGATTAGTGACTTACATTTGGAAGTAGAAAAATTGTGACACCCCAACGGGTTGACAACGGTAGCAAGCAGTCGAGCAGATGAGGCGAAGAAAGAAGAGAGCCCTAACTTGAGTTGAGTACCTATATATCGGGTCGGGTCGGGTTTTAATATAATACCCAAACCCGCCCCTACCCGGTGCATCGGTTCCTCTTTCAAACCCAAAACCCAGAACCGGTACTGTGTAAGGTTTCCCAGAACCGGCTCCGATAAGGCCGGGTCCTATGAGGTCCGGTAAAAACCCGGCCCCGGTGGCATCCTTAGTTTTATATTGAACTAGAGTTAAATTTTTGTCAGTCCACATCTGCTGTCAAGAACTCCATCTCTTTATCCCTTCTGTTTCACCGTCACGAATCACGCTTAGCGCGGGCAATACACATAATATGAGACCTCTGCGAGCTCACCATTTGTTCGATGAAAAGCCTGTATGACGGCACATGCCCTCTTTCTCTTCCTTGTGCAATGGTCCGTCGCCGTACCCTCCTGTTTTGCTGTTTATGACGTATGAAGCTCGTCCGCCACCATCAATGGTCAATTTCACCGTCGAGCAACTACTCTAGTCCCTTGTGATCGCCCCCCAAAATGCCGCCCAAATCCAAACTCTATCCTTTCTTCCTCCTCTCCCTCTTGGTCCTTTTCCTTTACTCTTACTACCAACCTTCTCTCCCGAATTCCACCCTTCAAGATTCCGATCTTCGTCTCAATTTCGCACCTCACTTAGCCCATGAACGACCCTCCTCCCAGAATTTCACTTTTATCATCAAGCTCCTCGCCTACGATCGCATCAACTCCATTTCGCGTTGCCTCCATTCCCTCGCCAATGCGGATTATGGCGACGATCGGGTGGACCTCCATGTCTATATTGACCACTTTAAGGAATTTGATCCTTCCAATGAGTCCCGGATCTTGGAAGAGAAGATTGAACAGTCACACAAGATTTTGAACTTTGTCGACAGGTTTTCGTGGAGGCATGGGAAGAAGGTGGTGCATTACCGGACGCGAAATGTGGGTCTGCAGGCTCAGTGGTTGGAGGCGTGGTGGCCGAGTTCAGATGACGAGTTTGTGTTCATAGTAGAGGATGATTTGGAGGTCTCTCCACTCTACTATCGGTTCCTGAGAAGTTTGATCTTGAATTACTATTACGAACCAAGTAATTATAGCCCATTTATCTATGGCGTGTCGTTACAGCGGCCAAGATTTGTTGCAGGTGATATCTGTACCTATGACCCTTATGCTTTCTTCTTTGATGATATACAGTGAAGAATTATACACATTCATTATTTTTATGTCTCCAATTCAAATTATTATCTATGCAGTTTAAATTCGCCGTCTTGATCCAATGTACCTTGCTTCTCATCAGTCTGTGTCAGATCATGAAACGCAAGAAGTATGAGTAAAATGCTGGTTTAGAGTTAGTAAAGGAAGATGGAGTGAATTGTCTTATTCAATTTGTCTGGTTCTTAATAGTCTTTCTGTTCCATTTTAATAGTCTGATTTGGTTTTTGAGAATAAACTTATTTTGAAAACAAAACAAATTGGACTACTAATGTGAAATGGAGGGAGTAGTTTTGCCAATTAATTTTGTTAAGGATTTATAGTATTTTTGGTGTTTCTGAAGTACTCGTCGAATCATAGGCTTCAATGAGCACCTTCATATTGAGATGTCATCTAGATATATATCTCCTGGAGTTGCATAGTTTTCGTAGCCTTTGTGATGGAACAGTAGTTTGACGAAGCCATATTTCGCAACAATCTGAATTAAATAAGGAATAACTGTCTCTTACGTGTACCTTTTTATCCTCAATTTCTCATAGAAGCCACAATCTGTAGCGAATTCAGAATCAACTTTCTCAGGTCATCGTAGTTTTGCAGAATTGAGTAACCTTCTAAGCTTAACAGCTCTAATAGTGCTAACAGGTAACTTACCGGGTATGTTTTTCAGAAAAGGAGATTGGGGTAATATACTTAGGCATCATTATTGGAACCGTATTGACATGTAGGTCCCCTCTATCTGAGCGTGTGAATTTCAGCCGGTTGATATTTAAGTGCTATAAACTGAGTTTCGACATCTCAAATTGGGTCAAATTTTCTAGGATTACAACCCTCATGATTTTCCACCATTCCTCTTGGTCTGAACCCTACCTAACATCTTGTAAACCACTTTCAAATAGCACATAACTTTGACCTGTTGATGTTAGGCTGAGAATCATATGCTACAATAGTTGGGTTAACAAAGTAGTTCAAACATTCAGAGGATACAACATGCATGATTTGTATACATCGCTTGGGTGCGACCCAACCGAACATCATGAGCTCCACTTTCAAAACATTAGCGGCTAGCTTTTCGTCAAGCTAATCATCATCATCGTACGCCTTCTCCCAGCTATCTGGGGTCGGCGGCATGGATTATATATCGTGTTTGACTCTTATTAGAATCAAAATGGTACAAAATCCATACAAAGAAATATAGTGGCAAGCTTTTACGCTGGATGCCCTTCCTGACGCAACCCACTGAAGAAGGGATGATGATAAGAAGATTCAACGTCATCATATTCATCATACACCTTTCCAAATATGTGGCTTGGCTTCATGACATGAAAATTGCGCATGAAATATTAATATAGCCATCTTCCATCACAAAGCTGGTAACAATGAAAACCAGTCTGCATTTACATGGGAGCATGGCACCTTTTCATCAAGCTAATGCTCAGACTAAAAATTAATCTTCATTCTCCTCGCCTAGGAATTGCATATGAAATTGGTATGTTAAGCTAATGGTCTTACCGGTAATTTCCATTCTCCTGTCCTTAGGAGTGACTGTTCTTACCCTTTTATGTGTGAAAACGATATCTATTTCTTGGGATGTATGACTTGAGTATGTATAGTGATTTAAAAGAGTGATTGAAAAAGCTTTTAATGAAAATGCAAGTGCATGTACTGTTCATTCAATTAAAGCTAATTCTCTAAAAGATAATCTTCATTTTCTCACCTAGAAATTACTTTGTTTGCCCTTACCTTTATTTTACATTAGATGAATGTGTGATTGTTTCCAACTCTTGCTTCGTAGCTGTCCCTCTCTGAAGCATTCACTAGTGTTCACATGTATACTTATTTAGGAGTCTGCCAAAAGCTCTTGAAAACCATTATAATTATAATTATGCATATTATATTTTAAAATAAACAGTACATGTACTAGTGATTCAGGACATGGATGTAATATTTACATCTGCTGTAATTCAGGACAGTTATTGGTGAATGAGACTCTTAATGTTGTCTTACCAATCACAGGTAAACATGGAAACAAATTGCTGCTGGATAGTGGAACTCGCCTATTTTTATATCAAATGGTTGGGACATGGGGTCAGCTTCTCTTTCCAAAGCCATGGAAGGAGTTCCGTGTATGGTATGACATCCACAAAGCGAAAAGCATCAAACCTATACTACAAGGCATGGTAATGTTTTTCTTTAATTTGTTTGTTTCGCTTTGTGTAGTATCTAATTTTCTCCCTGTTCTTTTGCATCCATAAAATGCTTTCTTTTAAGCACCAGAAATCTATTTCGTATTGTTTTTACTACTATTATGTTTCTCAGGTTACAACAGGATGGTACAAGAAAATGGGTGAGAGAATATGGACCCCGTGGTTTATCAAATTTATTTATTCTCGTGGTTACTATAACATTTTTACCAATTTCTTGCATGAAAGGGCCCTAAGTGTTTCCCATAGAGATGCTGGTGTAAACTATGGGAAGACAGCTGGCCCAGATTCACAATTACTAGAAGAAAGTTCTCTAGATTTTGACATCTGGAAGATGCAATCTCTTGGAGATTTAAAGTGGTATGATTTCTGCTTCAGGGAAATGATTCCAAATAGGGTAGTGAAGCGCTCTGCTGAACTCAGATCTGTCCTCAATTCTGTGCAGAAAGACCAAACAGTAATATATGTCAGCATATATAGGACTTCTACGGAAGTTGTGAGAAATTTACTTTGCCATTTCGAGAGGATGAATGTTCAGAACTATGTTCTGCTTGGTGCTAATCCTGATTATCTTTTGGACCTTGCACGAAGAGGTTATCCTGTCATTGATGTAGAACATCTGATTACAGATTTTATGTTTCATAAATTGACTGGCATTCAAGGACTGAAAACCAAGCTTATAAAAGAGCTTTTTGTCAAGGCCTTTTTGATAAAAAGTTCTCTAGATTTTGGCCTTAATTCTTGGATTATTGATGGAAACTTTGTTCCAGTGAAAGATCCATTTATACCTCCCCCTTCTTCTTTCGTCACGGCAACTGATATGGAATTTATATTTGTCAAGGGCTTAGACACTACTAAAAGAATAAGGATTGATGATTTTATTCATAAAGTTGCATCTACTGTAGAAACTGTGATTGGGATGGAAACTCACCAAGATATGAAGCATTTTGCGGTTATTTTGTCAAAATGTTTGGAAGAGAAGGGTGTGGCTGTCAATAGGGTTGATGTTACGAGCTTTGGGGTGGATATAGCAGAAAATTATGTAAATCAATCTTCGTTTGTAGGTGAAAGGACGTTGGTTTTCTGGCCTCATGATCAGGATTTAAATTTATTAAAGCAAAAACTTGAAGATGCTGGCCTCTGGGCTGTAGATGGTGAGTTGTCCTGCAAGGCTGTCATTTGCCATGCTTTGTAATACTCCCTCTGTTCCACAATACTGTGTGCATCTGAGAAAATTCTCATTTTTATTGGACTATGAAGCCCACAAGGAAGTCACTCTTCTCCCTGATATCCTGTCCAACTCGTATGCTTGTTCACGAACTAAGTTCAAGTCAATCCTTCCAAGTCTCCTCCAATTTTGGAAAGAGGAAGTCACGTGATTTGGCAAAATGTACACAATATTTTGGAATAGTGAATATTTCACAATGTATATAGTATTTTGGAACAAAAGGAGTATATGAGAACTCTGTACTAAAATGTGCAGAATTTTTGGTATATTTACTGGCAAACAAGGGCTTTGGTTATTATTTTTTTGTCATCACTATAGTAGAGAAGAAAAAAGAGATGAATTTTAGAACTTGGCAAATGGAGGTGACTATTTTGGGCCCTGCAAATTGACTGGATGTCAGAATAGGCGGCCAATTTTGCTCATGAATGTTCTTTGTTGGCTGAAGTTGAAGATAACTCCCACTTCAATTGGTATTTTTTCACGAACATGAGATGACAAATCAAGTGTTTCACTTAGATTTGGAATGGCTGTCCCGATTTTAAGTTGATTATGGTCTGCTTCTTCCTTGGTGGAAGCTGATGAAAGAATTACAAATCATGGCCCTTGAGAATTGGATCATATGATTTAGTCAAAAATGAAAGAAAGTTCATCATTGATAGCATGTTTCTGTTTTCCATTCTTGTTGGGGGTAACAGTGTTGGAGAGAATATTTTGGGATGAGAGGACCCAACGGAATTTGTAACCTGTGGCTATTTAGAATTTTTAGACTGCTGTTCCTCTCTCTTTTAGTTTCGATATCAGATGCCATTGAACAGGTTGCCAGAGCCAATGGACATGTGCATTTCTAATCCAGCTGGTGCAATAGCTCCATGAGTTTCCACTTTAACCTGCCCCCGATAGGTCCAAAACTTTAGGGCAGGCCTAACTTACTGATATTTCTTTTGTTTCTTTGCTTAGATTTTTTGTAAACTTAATAACGATTCATTTTGTAATTTTTTAGTGAAATCCAATTAGGTATACCAATTTGTGGTATACGACTTCAATGGTCCTATGGTTGCTGTGTGGACAAAGACGTCGGATGCCACCTCATGTTAGATAACTGGCCCAAAGACTAATCTCCGGTGAAGAAATTAGTTTAAAATTCACTTAGTTCTGTACTTATTTTGCATCCCTTTTAATAGAGGCTGCTCAGGTTTTTTCTTCTCTTACTTTTGATGCAGCAACCCCAGATTTTTAGATTATTTTCTCTGCGAGTGTTGTTCACAACATAAATATTAAAATAAAAAATATAACACAGCCCAAATTAAGTAGTCCGCAGTCAGTTTTATGGCTATCTACATGCTACCCTAATAAAAAGTTTCAACTAAAAGAGTAAAATACCGTGCATGCGCTCAAATTGAAAATATTTGTTCAAATAAAATTACAGCCTGGAAATAACCGATTAAGGGGCTATTCGGACTGTGAAAAATCCCAAAAATCCACCAACCAAGTGGATATTTTTTATTTTCAAGGCTCAAATGGCCCCCAAATGTTGAACAGGCCTAATCACAGATCAAATTGGCTCATCAGTTAACCAAAAATGAAAAAAAAGGCTGGCAAGCAGAGAGAGAGAGAGAGAAGGGGAGGGTGATGGCCAGCGGTTGGAGGCGGAGAGGCGATGACAAAAAGCGGAGCTGGAAGTAGAGAGGGGGGCGGGCACAGTCAACCGGAAATGGCCTACCGTTGAATTTTTGTCCATGGCAGAATGGGAGAGGATCGTCACCTTCAGAGTTTTTTCCATATTACCTGGCGCCAACTTTTGTTTTCCCATATTGCCTGGTTTTTCCAGTGAAATCCCATATGACCCGGAATCGACACGAAAACTACCCAAAATACCCTTAAGTTTAGGTATAAGCACCCACACTCTTTGTTTTTCCATATTACCTGGAATCTAAGGAGGTACCCGGAGAAACTCGTGTTCAGTCGGAGAAGAAGGCATTCCGTCCGGCATCTCCGCCCATATCATCGCCGGCGCCGTCCAAATCGAGAAAGGTAATCTTCGTGCCAAAAAGCGAGAAAACGAGCGGGATGAAGGGATTTTGATATAAAAACAGCGAGGAAGCCCTCCCAACTACAAAAATTAAGATCTACATGTAAAAAAACACTTATAAAGATCACCCATTGGTGTTGGACCGCTCCTTGACATGAAATAAGAGGACAAAAATGTGAAATACTCTTCGGCGAGTAACAAGTTTAATTTATATATCTTTCTATGATCCTAATGAAGGGGAAGAAGAGGAAAAATAAGAAGAACACAAAAAATGGGCAAAAATGGATGAAAAATGAGCGAGTTATCACATTTTGAAAATTTCTATTTTATCGTGTCGTCGAAAACACGAAAAATATCCAAGTGAATTGTGTTGTGTTTTGTATGACATGATAAAACGGGAATGTTTAAAATGTCATAACTCGCTCATTTTTTATCCGGTTTTGCCCATTTTTTTTTGCGTTCTTCCTTATTTGTCCTCCTCTTCCACCTCATGAAGATATATTAGGATAAAAGAATAAGAAAAAATAAGAAGAAAGAAGAAAATGGAAGCTCTTTGCTAGAAAGCTTCCATTTTCTTCTTTCTTCTTCTTTTTTTTTTCTTCTTTCATCCTAATATATCTTCATGAGGTGGAAGAGGAGGAAAAATAAGGAAGAACGCAAAAAAATGGGCAAAAACGGATAAAAAATAAGTGAGTTATGATATTTTGAAAATTCTAGGAAAAACGTGTTTTGAAATACACGACTTGTAGTATAGTCGTGTCATCGCATACACGACTATACTGCAAGTCGTGTATTCCAAAACACGTTTTTACTAGAATTTTCAAAATGTCATAACTGACTCATTTTTTATCCGTTTTTGCCCATTTTTTTTGCATTCTTCCTTATTTTTCCTCCTCTTCCACCTCATGAAGATATATTAGGATAAAAGAATAACAAAAAATAAGAAGAAAGAAGAAAATAGAAGCTCTTTGCTAGAAAGCTTCCATTTTTTTTTCTTCTTATTTTTTCTTCTTCTTTCATCCTAATATATCTTCGTGAGGTGGAAGAGGAGGAAAAATAAGGAAGAACGCAAAAAAATGGGCAAAAATGGATAAAAAATGAGTGAGTTATGACATTTTGAAAATTCTAGTAAAAACGTGTTTTGGAATACACGACTTGCAGTATGGTTCGAATCCCCCCTCAAGCAACAGCTTTTTTCAAAAAAAAAAAAAAATTCTGACCGTGATTGGTCCGGACCGGTCCGGTTTGAAAAAAACCGGCCGGTTTACCAGACCGGGGTAAACCGGATGAATCGAACTGATTTCTAGCCCGGTTCCGGTTCTCCGCGGTCGGATTCTGACCGTGACCGGGCCGGTCCGGTCCGGTTTTGAAAACCATGGGAAGAACGCAAAAAAAAGGGCAAAAATGGATGAAAAATGAGAGAGTTATGACATTTTGAAAATTGTCATTTTATCGTGTAGGATATACACGACTTGGGTATTTATCGTGTATACGACATACACGATAAATAACCAAATCGTGTATATCCTACACGATAAAATGACAATCTTCAAAATGTCATAACTCGCTCATTTTTCATCTGTTTTTACCCATTTTTTTGCGTTCTTCCTCATTTTTCCTCCTCTTTCACCTAATTAAGATCACAGAAAGATATATAAATTGAATTATCGCTCGCCGGCGAGTATTTCACGCTTTTGCCCATTTTTATCATTTTATTTCATGTTCAGGAGCGATCGAGCACCAATGGGTGACCTTTTTATGTGTTTCTTTACATGTAGATCTTAATTTTTGTAGTTGGGCGGGTTTCCCTACTATTATTATATCAAAATCTCTTCATCCCGCTCGTTTTTCTGCCTTTTGGCGCGAAGATTACTTATCCGATTTGGACGGCACCGACGCCGATGATGATATGGGGGGAGATGCCGGATGGAACGCCTTCTTCTCCGATTGAACGCGAGCTTCTCCAGGTACCTGCTCCTCAGATTCCGGGTAATATGAAAAAAGGCAAAGTGTGGGTGCTTATACCTAAACTTAAGGGTATTTTGGGTACTTTCCGGGTCATATGGAAGAAAGACAAAGATTCCAGGTAATATGAGAAACCCAAAATTGGCGCCAGGTCATATGTAAAGAGCTCTCACCTTCAAGCAGGGCGGTGGGAGGTTTGTCCACTTCCCTCCCATTACACCATCCTCCTGCACCTTCTCTCCATCAAGAGATTCCACCAATTAATTGTCGACTATCCCAGATTCCATACCTCGTTGAACTGTTCCATGAGGCAAACGTCTAAGTGCGTGTTATTGAGATTAAAAAATAATGCATAAGTTTTATAAACAAATTAAAGAAAACATACATTTACTGATAATTTTGATCCTGCATGAAACTACTGTTGACAAAAATTTATTACATTTGTCTCAAGCACAGATTTGCCGAATTGAAGAAAATAGCCTAACAAATTATATAAATCCAATTAGAAACTAAGTTCTACAAATTTTCAGGCAGAAAACCCAGATTTTTAGATAACCAGGTTAATTTGAACAGGCTTAATCCCAGATCAAATTGGCTCACTAGTTAACCAAAAGTGGAAAGTGCCAATTCCCTGTCTTTTTTGGCTCAAATGTTCCAAACCACAGTTGTACATGAAATTTCCAGCAAATGGGCTACTCAAAGAAGTAAATTAGATCTAATATCTAACATTTGAAAAAGAACACATACAAATCATTACACAAATTAGACCATAAAACTGCAAGCTAGAGAGCACACTGTAGCAGGAAATAAGAGGACTCAGAAACAAATTACCAAATGAAAATATAATAAAACCACCAAAAGATTATTGACTAAAAACTTCACACATTGCAACAGTATCTGCTAAAAAACATGAAATGACAAAGCAGAAAATGGGATTTAATTTGGAATTACAACTTTGATATGCCCAAGAGATCTATGTTCAACGAATACCAATTATATAATTGGAAGAAGTGCAAGTAACAATTATCCTGAGAAAGCGAAACCACTCTTCTAAAACAAATAAATATATATAAATTTTCTTCTCCGGCTGCAGTCGCCATCTAAGCTCTTCAACTTGCTTTCCAATTAGCCTCTGCAGCTTGCATAGCACCAGACTCCCTTGCTACCTGCAAACACAAATTTGAAAATCTAAACATAAACCATTTTATGGCTAGTTTTGAAGAAAACACAAAACCTTGGAGAATGTCTGCCCGAGGCATGAAGAAAACACAAAACCTTTGAGAAAATCATGCTCATGACCAAATTACACATATTACCTCTAAACAAGCTCTAGTCATTCAATTGAAAGCTTCAGAAGCTACCTCTATACCTCTTGCAACAGGAGGGAGATGAGCACTTTGACCATCCAATGCGAGGAATCATCATGATCACTCGAGGGCGCCTCCTTCAATGGAAGGAGTCTTCTCTATCTTGGACTCCCAGTCTTTGCCGCCAGCTATCCCTCATCATCAGTAGGTCTCTTCTCAGGACTTGGTGTCAACAATTTATGTTACACAGAGTCTTGATATTAAATTCCTATCTTAGTTGACAATAAAAATTACTTTTAGCGACGGACAAATCCGCTGCTGAAAGTATTCTTCCGTGGTTATTTCCCTTATTGCGACGGATATTTTCTGTCGCAACATCTCTCGATAATACCCACGCCAGTGTTACACAGGAACGACAGTTACGACGGATGAAAATCATAACTAACTTATTTAGCGACGGACTTCAAACTGTCGCTAAATATTTTAGGTTGATTTATGTCGAAATGGGTCTTTAGTGACGGATAAATTCCGTTGAAAATATCTTTTTTTGACGTATATTGCCGTCACAAAAGGGTTCCGAGAATGATATGTAGCGACTGTTTTTATCCGTCGTTAATTATTTTAAAATGCAAAAAAAAAAAAAACTGCAATATGCTGCCAGTATATGGTTTTCCCTTTGTATTGTACAAAATTTTGTGAAAGAAATATAATCATAACTAACCAAGAACATCGGTTTTATTCATCATTAAATTAGTAATTGCATTACATAAAAAATCATACAAAAACTTTTATTCAATGAATTGCATTACAGAAGGAACATAAATAAAACTGATATGCAAAAAAAATTGCCTTTCATTGATCAGTAAAAAGTTTGTGCATAAAACTCATGTATGAGCTAAGTAGTCCACTTCGTTGAATACAAATCATGCCTCCGTATCACTAATGATAAGCAATGACACACTCTCTAGTGGCATATGGATTCTCAGATCTTGATCACACGCTTGTTTGTTAAGGCAAGAAGAAATAGTCCTCATAATAATCAGACCAGGCATATTTTGATGGCTCTTTAAATATTTTAGTGCAACCAAAGTGTCTACTAGCTTCTGCAAGGTAAAAGACCATCTGAAAGAAGGGACACACCAACTATCAATTGAACCTTGACTAATAGAAAATCTGAATTTGTGCAGAAAAGTTCCAGTAAGAAGGACAAGAAGCAGAAAAACTTGACCAATTGCTTCTCTATCACAATACTCAGTGAGAACACCATTTGCACAAATAGCACGCAGGTTTCTAATCCTCTCGTAAGCAGCTCTACTAATGAAGACTTCAAGGCACCGAGAGCAACTTGCACCAACACCATCTACTGTCAACGAGAAAAAATCTAAAGCCCCATATGGATTCTCCTCGACCAGACCTGATGCAAATGTTTAAATTATTCACAATTAAATGAGGTCAATGGCATAGAGTTTTCTACACCATAGGATCATTTCAATTAGTTGATAACATTTAATAACTGTTAAGTTATTTTGTTTCCGGTCCACTTCAGTATAGACCTTTCTCTAATTATGCAAAATCCAAATTCAGAATCAAAGTGAAAAAAAAAAAACCTGCTTGGACCATAACTGGAGAAACTGGCCATCTGTTGAGAAGTTCAGCAAACCCTTTACTAAGAGAAGCCAAAGTTGAACTTGTCATACCAATTACATCCACGAAAAATATTAGATGCAAGGGATTGTGAATGAGATCTCTCAAAATTCTATTACTAATACCAGGAAAACAGAGCTTTTTCTCATGAACCTATTTCTGTGCACGACCTTCCTTAAAAGGATCTAGAAGCAGAGAAAGAGAGAGAGGAAGAGTTGTTCGCAAGTGCAAAACCAAACCTGAACACAGAATTTGAAAGAAAAAAAAATCAATTCACGAAAAGGTTAGGCAATGTTGAGTTTGATATCTGACACTCTACATTATGCCATCACAACCATGGCTCGAAAACTAGGCCTCACAAATGAACAGTCTCAGAATGATGAAGTAGCTTCACAGCCGCATATCAGACTCAACGTCAATACAACATGAATTATTTAGGAATATAATAAACTAGCATGACCTAAATTTTCAGAGCATGTCCAACAGTTGATAAGATTGGGCTCCACATGCCAAGATCACCAGGCAGTCTTTGACTTGGATCTGGCTCCAGTGACAACTTGAGTCTTATTTCAGAAACATCTATTAATCTGAAAACAAAGAATATTTAGATGATAATTTCAGTCTTCATCAAATGAGTCTTGAAAATAACATATGGCCACATTTAGGGCAAAAATATTTAAGTAGGAAAAAACAAAATCTGTTCTCACTTCATGCATATCTCGGGATCAACTTGTGTTACATTTGAACTGCTGGGAATCTGATCCAATCGTAGATTCTTGTAAAAATGAACAACGCCCTTATAATAGGCTCATGTATACTTATCCTCAAAGGCTTCTCAGTGAACTAGATAAAACAAGACTCATTAAATACAATACTAAGTTGCAGGATTATGCCTAGTTATTTAACCATGATATCTGGTGAAACCTCACCCTTGCATGCACGTATGGATAGACCTGAATATCTTCACTACTCTTATTGCTCATTGCTATGTTCACTAAATGGGTGTTCAATCAAATACCCAAAAAACTTGCTCAAATCATACATAGGTTATTGATTAAAACAGAAAAATCGAACCAGATTAATATGAGTATGTCCGAAGCCAAAATAAAAAAAAATCAATAGTCGTATTAGGCCGAAAGGGACAAGTTGTAATGATGAATGATCTTACCGGCGAGGGTGGCGACTTGATTAGGCCGGAAGGGATGGTCTTGCAGTGGCAGACATCAGCGTCGATGCCCTCTCTACTCTTCGTTCTCTGTAAAGCCCGAGTGACGGCGACAGATGGGCGGGCAGTAGGCATCAACAGGTGCAGAGAGCCCTCTCCTCTCCGGTGACGGCAGCGTCGATCGGGGAGCCATCTCCTATCTGTTCCCTGCGGGGCTCGGAGGTGGTGGAGGTGACAAGGGTTGGAGGTGCATATCGGATCGAGGGAGGAGACGGTCCGCCGGAAGGTGGAGACGCAGTCGAGGGATGAGAAAGGGGAGACCTTGGGAGGAAGAAGCACTACCGAGGACGAAGCCAAGGAAAAAGGTGGTGGGCGGGAGGCAGAGAAAGGATGAGAAAGGAGAGACCATAGAAGGATGGAAATAGCATAACAGAGAAAGGTGAAATTGGGATGTTTTAGGGGGTGCCGGAGAACAAGGGAGACTCCATTGAGAGCTTGAACCATCTGGGAGAAGAGCAGGGGCTCTGGCCAAATGAGGCGATGGTGGAGAAATGGAGGCTAGGGCAAACTGAGGAGGCAAAGCGAGAAGAGATGATATTGGAAAAATGGACACACAGCAGGCTGACTAGAATTAAAGCAAGGAGGTTGATCCGACGGCCACAACCTTTTTTATGGAAAACCGTACGATGTTGATCTGACGGCTATAACCCTTCAAATGTGGCATAAAAAGAGGCCTCTAGCGACCGGTAACCACATATAATAAACCATATGAAATAGATACTATTATCGACAGTTTGTATACTGGCGTAAAAATCTGTCACAAATATTATACCTTTCTCCACGGTTCATTTTCTATCGTAAAAATATATCTTTATCCAAGGTTCTTTTAGCGACATAAATAAAACCGTCGCTAATGCCTGATTTTGTTGTAGTGACTCCCACGCTCTTGTCCCAATAGTCCTTCCTCAACAGGCTTCCTTTTTAGTGCCATCTACTCTGCTGCTAGATGTGATCTCTTCTCATGATTTGATGTCAGTTATTGAAGTTATCGAGGGCATTGCACCTGCATCCTCCCAGTCTAGGTGCATTGGTTCTTAACCTGATATTTTCTTGCAGCCTGGACACAGGGGGGGGCAAACTTAGGAATAATCCATCTCTAACTCCCCTCCTCCAGTCTTTGAATTCATTTGATTCTCTCATAGGGATACCGATAAAGGTTGCTCCTATAGCCTGTACATCTAGTCCTACAAGTCAAAAGCTTCTAATGGTAAAGAAATATCATAGAGTTAGCTCGTCAAAGAGGTTATCTTCAAGTGAGGGATCTAAATCCCTAAAGGGGAAAAAATAACCAGCCTAGCATCTTGGAATGTTCGGGGCTTATTGCATCAGGCGAAAAGGCTAGAAGTTTCTAGCCTACTTCACAATGAGAATATTCCTCTTATTGGTCTTTGTGAAATTAAAATTAAACCAATTAAGTTTAGAAAGTTTCAAAGTCATATAATTCGTGGATGGCATAATGTGGACAACTATTCTTTTGATTCTTTAGGCTACATTTTACTTTACTTGAATCCCAATGTCTTTAGGGTAGAAAAATTCTTGGAAAGTGACCAATTTATTCACACTAGAGTTACTCAGTTGGTTAATGGGTTCACTTTTTTTTTCACAATGATTTATTTGTCAAATCTTTATTAGGAGCATCAAGTCTTATGGAATTGTCTGGTTAATGTTAAACCTTAGCATGAGGAGCTTGGTTTCTTATGGGAGATTTGAATTGTATTTGCCATAATGATGAAAGACTAGGCGTATAAAGGTGAATCAATGGCAATTGGATCAACTCAATCGTTTTATTTATGAAGCTGATCTTATATATATCCCATCTTCTCAGGCTTTTACATGGTCAAATCAACATTCAGATGGTTCTTTAACATATAGGCGATTAGATTGGGCTCTCTATAATCCGATATGGATGGCTAAGTTTGTAATACTTCTATCAAATGTTTGCTTTCGGGTTCTTCTTATTACTCCCATATTATTTTCCCCTTAAAGAAAGCAGACCCCATGGCCTAAAAGCCTTTTCAATTTTTTAATGTGGCTCAAAGAAGATTCAATTTCTGATGTGGTCACTGACGCCTGGTCTCAACATGTAGATTGCAATCCTTAATCTGTCATTTTTAAGAAGCTGCAATTTGTTAAGGTTGCCTTTGAAAAAATTGAATATGGATGTTTTTGGCAAAGTTCAGAATCATATAGGGGAATCAAAATTGAAGCTCAATTATGTCCAAAAAAATTTCATTCTTCGCCCTATGGATCTAAATATATTGCAAGAGGAGAAATTAGCTAGAGCAAAGCTTTTTCATGAAGAAGTTATTGAGGAAAATTTTTATCGTAAAAAATCTAGTGTCAAGTGGTTGCAGGAGGGTAATAAATGCAATAGATTTTTTCATGCAATGGTTTCTTCTCATGCCCTCAGAAATCAAATCAATGCTATTCTTGATTCAGCATGCAATCAACTTACTACTCCTCAGGAAATTTGTCTGGCCACTAAAACCTATTATGATGATCTTTTTTAGCCAATATCAGTTGATCTTCCTTCTTCAATCCTTTTTCGTAATAGATTATCAAATTAGCAAGCAGAAAATCTTTGAAGGTCGATAACTGACGAAGAAATCAAGGAAGTAGTTCTATCTTCTTGAAATAATAAGGCTTCTGGTCCATATGGTTTTATTAAGGAATTCTTTATTCTATTTTAGGATATGGTGGGAAGAGACTTCTTAGATGTGGTTAAGGATTTCTTTTCACGATCTAAGCTTCTTAGATCTTTGAATACTTATTTTTTGTTTCTGGTCCCTAACTCTTCACATGCTAAGACTTTTGATTCTTTTAGGACTATATCTCTGTACAACTTCATTTACAAATGTATTTCAAAGATAATAGCTTCTCGACTTTCTCTGATCTTGCCTTCTCTGATAAGTTTGAGCCAGTCAAGCTTCATTAAGGGCAAAGTTATTAATGAAAGTATCCTCCTTGCTCATAAATTTGTGAGAAATTTTCATTACAAATCAAGGCCAAGGAGGACTTGCATTAAAGAAGGACTTTCTTTAATATTTAGGACTTTCTTTTCCTTGTTCTAAATGAGCTGGTCCTTAATATTTATAGATCTCCTGGATTTCTGAATATGTTACTACTCCATCTTTTAGTGTGCTCATCAATGGCAATAATTATGGGTTCTTCAAAGGAAATTGTGGTCTTAGACAAGGATGCTCACTTTTGCCCCTGTTGTTTATCCTTTGCATAGAAGCCTTATCAGTTTCTCTGGATTTAAGGGCTTCTATTGGTCTTATTAAGCCACCAACTATTAAAAATTTCCCAAGGGTAACTCATCTTTTTTTGCTAATGATTTTCTTCTATTTTCAAAGGAGCTACATCCTCTGCAGCAAACATCAAGAATGTTCTGTAGGAGTTTTTCAATTGTTCTAGTCCAGAGGCTAATATTTCTATGAGTTTGATATTCTTCTCTTCTTCGTGTATCAACAAAGATGAGATTATTTTAACTCTTGATTTCCATGTTAGTAAATTGCCTATCAAATATTTGGGGCTTTCTCTTAGTTCCAAAAGGCTCTCTTATTCTCTTTGCTCCATCTTATAAATAAAGTGAAGAGCAAGATTGAATTGAAGACTTGCATTTTGTCTTATGTTGGACGCCTTTAATTAATTACGTCAATGCTTAATGGTTTTTAACTTTATTAGACTTCAACATTTAAGCTCCCAAAGAAAGTTGTTCACCACTTAGGAAAATTATTTACTTCCTTTTTTTAGAAAGATATTTCTAGCTCTTCATCTTTTGGTAATGTGGTATGGCATAAACTCACTAATCATATTCGTGAAGGGGCTTGGGATTGAGATGACTTGATGATTCTAATAATGCATGGTTAAGTAAATTATTTTGATGCATTATCACATGACAAGAGAGTCTCTAGGTTCGTTGGAGTCGACTTGACTTATTGCTCTATTTGGACAGCCTTTACTCCACATGTCTAGTGATCGTTTAAAATTAAAACCCTTGCAAGTGCACAAGGCAATTGTACTATGGTGAGTATTAAAAAGGGTTGTCGAACCTCAGGGACGGTGAATACTTTACCAAACTCAAAAGAAGAAAAAGATATAGTTTAATTAATTCTAAAGAAAGCAATGAACTTTATCTAATCTAACTAAGATTTAATCAATATTGAGAAGTATCAAGGCAAAGAATCCACCACTAGACATATAATTACTACTCTCAATTATTATTAAGCATACATTGACATGATATGGTAATTTGTGTTCTTGATCAGACACACGAATTACTAATGAATTCACTAACGTTCTTGATCGGACACGAAAGTTCATCCACTATTGTATAATCAATCCTATCCTTGATCAAGCATAGAATCAATCACAACTCTATTATAATGCAATTAATTTTATCCTTGATCGGGCATAAAATCAATCATAATATTTAATTTCATTCATAATCAATCAAGTCTATGATCAAGCACTCAAAAAAAATTCATAAAATCGTATTAAGCATAAATCATAATCAACTTTATAAAATTAAACTATCAAGAGTAGCAATACACATTTAGGGCTTCATCAAGCCTTGAATAAAAGTTTAGTTACATATAGAAAGAAAAAAAAGGAAAAGCCTGTTTATGTAGATCCATCATCATGAATCCTTCTTCTTTTTTTTGCTCCAATAAACTCCTTCTCTTGCTCCTCTCTAGCTCCAAGGTATATTCTCTACTCTACTTTCTAATAATCAAAACGTTCTCCCATGAGGCCTATTTATAATAGTGAAGAGAAACCACGAAGTCTCCTTCCAAATCCGAGTCGAAATAAGTCTTATTTCAGTTTTCTGCACACGGCGATCGATCGCTCCGTATTGCCGATCGTTCGATGTCCGATTGAGCACTTTGCCGATCGACGCCGTATGATACCGATTGATCTTAGTTACTGTCTTGCGCGATTGAAAAATTCCAGTAGATGCGATCGATCGTTTTGATGCCGATCGATCGTTTCCTTCAATACATTGCTTTTGCGGCTAAGGCGATCGATCGTATTGATAGCCGATCGATCGTTGTTACTATTTATAAACTTCAAATGGCTATAACTTTCTATCCCGAACTCCGAATTATGCGTGGTTGGTGGCGTTGGAAAGCTGACTTCTTAATATTTAACATGAAGTTTCAAACAGTCCAATCCAAGATTTGTACACAAAGTTATGATGATTTAACCATTGGAGTTACTTTTCACCTCATTTCTGTGTATTACTCTTGTTTCCTACAAAAATCAAAAACTATATTAAAGTAGTAGTTATTCTACTCAAACACTAGCATAATCATAAGTTTAGGAGATAATAAAATGCATAATTCATGTATAGATCACACCCTCAAACCTAGATTTTGCTAGTCCCTAGCAAAACAAAACAAAATCAAATCAAACAAACTAAGGAACTAATGCAAAAAAGTAAACACCATTTTCGTAGGGAACACGATTGCATTGAGTGTATGCAACAAGCCATTAAACCTCTAGGTGGCCCTAGCAAGACGAGTTTTGTCTCGTGAGGGTTTGCAGCCATGCTACCCACAAACATGTATTTATGAAACTAATTAACCTAAGTGCAAAAACAAAGCAAAAAATTAAAACATTGCAAAACACACAAACCTATTATCCCTTCAAATGCAAACTACAATGCTTAAGAGAATTAACCACACGTACTTGGTTCATAATCAACAGGAATATAGAAGCCCTCAAGTAAGTGGTTTTATTCCACACTTTCATCTTGGAAATTTCTGCTCAATATTATATAGCATGATAACATAAATAGTAGAAAGTGTAGAACATTGTAGCAATACATTCTAAATTTCTGTTTATACAGATCCAGTGTTACCCATTAACCAAAGAACATCAGAATCTACATAGTTATCGTAATCTTAAGGTTCATGATAGCACAGATCTGCTCGCCTCCTTCGAGTCCAACATTCTAGATTTGAAACGATAATACACCATAGACCTTTTTTTTCTCTTTTATTTTTTATTTTTTTTTCGCTAGGACTGTGTAAGGCCTGACTTCAAGATGCTTAGGTTTAGCAATGACTCAGGCCAATGACTCCCAGCCAGTTTGGCTTAGGGCATTAGGTTTTAAGAAACCGTTTCGGGCCCGAGCATCAGCCTAAGTTAATCCTATAAAGTCAAGCAGCCCCTTTTCTTTCATTTTTATTTTATTTTTTTGCATTTTTATTTTCAGCACATATATTTTCAAGCACATCTTTATTTTGTCCAAGTTGTGTTATACTCTCAACCTATTTCCGGTTCCAATCCCTTGCCATAGCCAAGTAAATGGTCTATCATGATCTTTTAAGCTCAACAGATAGCTACACATCATCCAATGACTATGACTAAAGACATCCCACTGTAAATTAGCATTCAACAAATCTCTAGATGGTATTACTTTATGTAACTAGTGTGTGTGAGTGAGTTTTCTTAGTTCAAGCACCTGTTCCAAGAGGATTGTAACATAAAGATATGCTCAGTTAAGTGTATCTATCCTCCAGTATACTTACTCACACTTCCAATGTAAATTAATCTCCAGAGAATTGTAACATGCATTATTACGGGATAAACTATCAAAACCTAACAGAAATACTAACAAACAACTTAAAACTACTTAACTTTTTATTTTATTTTATTTTCCTTTTCTGATTTTATAATGAAGCACATCCTCTCCCCCAAACCTAATATAAACATTGTCCTCAATGCACAATAAAGATAAAATACAATGATCACAAAAGGTAAAAAGAGAAAGAGAAAGGAAAACATCAGAGGAAGTGGACTAGAAATCCCGATCATCGCCATCACCATCGCCTGGAGGAAAACGCCATGCATGAAGAAAATCAACTATGGAGTCGAGGCGTTCCGTAATAGCATGTTGGGAGTCCATAAGCACCTGCTGTGACTGGCGAATCTCCTGCACATGGCCAGTGAGATCACTGATCTGCTGCTGCATCGTCACCCATGGTGGTTGAGCAGGCTCACCCTCAGGTATCTCAGCGTGTTCCTCAAGACGGGGAGCTCGTGGCCACCCGCGTATTGTATGGCCCACCATACGGTTATACGCATCCACTCCAATGGGCCCCAGTCCATGAGATACTCAAGAATGCTTAGGAAAATGCACCCCATGGGTCAAAAATACCCGCTCTAAAATGTATGGATATGGTAACCTCTCATCTTTTTGGCCCACCATCATTTGCTTCATCCGGCCAAAGACGAATGAAGGCAAGTCAAGATCACGGAGCCGAGTATCGTCACCGAATACATAGAGTAAATCAGTCATGGTTCGATCAACTTTCTCTTTCCGAGCCGACCATACATCATGCTGTAGAATTAAAAAGGCAAAGCGGAACTCAGCTCGCATACTGATGGCGGCAAGGTAGGTAGAGGTTTCAGGTCTTACTGCAGATCCCATCAATCGCCCTGTGATATTCCGGTAGGGAGGAAACTGATATCCATCAAAATCAGGGTGATGAATCGTACCTCTGTCACACCCCATGGCGCTAGCAATATCGGCGACCCGGACCCGGATAGGAATACCGCATACGACGCTCTAAATGGTCACCTGCTCTGGATTATCATTGTCTTCAATGGTGCCATTTGCATAGAATTCCCGAACCGGGTCCTCGTGGACCATTGCAAATACAGTATGCCTCTTTGCAGCTATATGGGTGAAATAGTTCACCCAATCCGGCCGTTCCTCGATCCATCTCTGAGTCGGAAGATCGGGAATAGACGGGTTCAGGACCACCTGCCTCTCATATTGTATGGGTCGAGGCTATGCAACAGGTTTAGGTGGAGGGGTGGAAGGAACAGGGCGTGATGAAGAAGCTTCACCCCTTGAACGTTTGTGAGCGACTGATTTCTGAGGCATTGTACATGAAAACTAAAGATAATAGTGAAAATCCAATCAAGGTACCAAAAATATGCAGCATATAATGTCAAGCTTAAACATCATAGCATGTATGTAACAGCAGATCCACTTCACAATTTTTTGTTTTTTTTTAGAAAATAATAATGAATTTCCTAAAAATAAAAAAATAAAAATTTTATGAAAACTTAGGAAATCGAAAGGAATCATCATGCATAACAAAAATCGCAATCAACAATATAGAAGTATGCATGAGAGAGAGATATCTCCCCGAAATCTGATTTTGAATTTTTTTTTTAATATAGCAAAACACTGTTCACCGCAAGAACACAAATCCTAAAAATTAAATAAAACACCTAAAATCAAAGAATCAGAAGTTGAAAGTCACGCATAAGTATCGAAATAATCAATATAAGAGCATGTATGAGAGTAATCGCAACAATATCTACCGGAAAATAAGAAAAATCGAGTTTTTAAGTTTCGGCTTATCGAAAGAAAAAGGAGTGATTGCGATGAAAGGAGTGGGAAATCACAGAAACAGACACCGGATCTAAATTCTACGTGCAAAAATCCTTAAGGGGCCGAAGTTTCAGCTCAAACAAGGGTCGAAAACGGCGGCGGCAAGCGGAAATAGATTTCTCTCGCCGCGGCCGTCCGGATTTTAAACGCGAGGAAGATGACCTTCGATCGATCGTTTTCTAGCCGATCGATTGTTATGTAAATGAGAAACAGCGCCCGTTAGATTGAAGATGAACGGTGTCGATGTACCGCAGAGCGATCGATCGCAAATATAAGGTGTCGATCGGATAGCGATCGATCGTTTACATCCGATCAATCGTATCTACTGTTCTTCGATTTTTTTTTAAAGCATATCCTCTCCCCCAAACCTAGTATGAACATTGTCCTCAATATGAACAAAATATAGCATGACAATGAGCATATAACAAAGAAAATCAGATAAAGGAGAGAATACACCTGAATACGTGGGTTGCCTCCCATCAAGCGCTAAGTTTAACGTCTTCAGCTAGACGGAGCCACGATCCTTTGTAGGGTCCAGATTACCAAGTCATCAACCTGGATCAATTAAATGATTGCACCACACACTTCTATCCTTGTTGCCTAAGTATGGAGCACATCGTGGAATAAAAGGATGGAGTGGTGGGTAGGGAGGCTTTGGAAAGAGGGGTCCCTGCATTAACCCTGAAGAAGGGTCATCATAAAATTTTAAAATAAAGGGCTCCTCCTTCAAATTAACCATTTTGGCCTTAGGGGCCTCTTATAATAATAGAATTGGGAAAGCTTCCTCAATTAGTGAATCAACTAAACTATCTATGAAACAGTCTAAGTTACTGTCAATAAACAAAGAGTTAGATTGAGCTAGACAAGGTATGAATGGTGCTTCAGGAACAAAAGGTTCCATTAATAGTTCCATAGACTGTGATTCCTCAGATATAGAAGAAGGTTTAAAATTAGTTCTATCAACACACTCACTTCTTCTTTAATTTCTACACCCTCTTGATCATTATGTAAAACCCACTCAAGCTCATTGTCAAACCTTTGGGTATTATGAAGGGATGCAACATCATAGTCAGGGGAAAAACAGATGCCTTCATCAAAAAATTGGCCCTTCGGATATTGGGGCTCGACAGGTAAAATGCATTCTTTGTTAGTATTCATGGCCTGTGTCAGTTGTTCTAACTGTGTTTCAATATTGGCAAGAACCTGTGTATGAGAATGGATAATCTGGGCCCATCTTGGCTTCCATTGCTTCCATTAGCTCACCTGTCAGCTCTCTGTATTTGGTGTCTATCATAGTGCCCATCTTGGCTTCCATTGCACTGAAAGCTGAGAGGAGAGTTGATTGGGTGGCTAGCATTTGGCTCATTTGATCTTCTAGGGATGGTTTCTTATTGGTTTGGCCAAACTGAGGATTAGAGGCTGGTTGGTAAGGTAGTTGTGGGCTTAGGAAATCTTGTCTAGGGGCCGGATGAAGAGTGGGCCCAGGGTTGGCTTTCGCCCAAGGGTTGTTAGGATGATCCTCCCACCTATGAAGACTTTGTGCCTCATTAACATACTTGCGTATAAAATCAGGGTACTCATGGGCCAAAGGGCACTCCACTGGGGTATGAATAGGACTTAAACAGAGGGCACATGGTTCCGACATATGAGGAGTTGTGTATTGTAGGGAAGATGTGCCACTCCTAAAATTAGAGTGATTATCCCACCCACAGTTGTAAGTATCAACATATAAGGGTCGTGGGTGGTAGGGCATTTCATAGGGAGGGGAATTAGGTGTGTGTGAAGAATAATAATCATTAAAGCTCTTATATGGGTTCTCATGGCTAAATCCATAAAAAGGTAAAGACATTTCCTCACCATGCATTCATTGACATCCGAACCACACTGTCACACATCCACAAATCAGAGAAACAACCCTAGATATCCACAACTAGCACAACATGCAGTCACAGAGAAAAAAATGAAAATATCAAACACACAAATTTATCTAAAAAGATAAGGATAAGAGAATGAAAACTAGGGAAAGGGGTGGCTCTTTCACGTTGGCGAGAATTCCACGTCTTCTTTAACCTTGCAAAAAGAAAGAAAAATACAAATTAAGCTACTGACAGATTATTTAAGTTAAGACTCACTAAACTACTCTAACACTAATTATGCTAAGAATCTGGTAAACTAGTGTGCCGTCCCCGGCAATGGTGCCAAAAACTTGATCGTTTAAAATTAAAACCCTTGCAAGTGCACAAGGCAATTGTACTATGGTGAGTATTAAAAAGGGTTGTCGAACCTCAGGGACGGTGAATATTTTACCAAACTCAAGAGAAGAAAAAGATGTAGTTTAATTAATTCTAAAGAAAGCAATGAACGTTATCTAATCTAACTAAGATTTAGTCAATATGGAGAAGTATCAAGGCAAAGAATCCACCACTAGACATGTAATTACTACTCTCAATTATTATTAAGCATACATTGACATGATATGGTAATTCGTGTTCTTGAGCGGACACACGAATTACTAATGAATCCACTAACGTTCTTGATCAGACACAAAAGTTCATCCACTATTGTGTAATCAATCCTATCCTTGATCGGGCATAGAATCAATCACAACTCTATTATAATGCAATTAATCTTATCCTTGATCAGGCATAAAATCAATCACAATATCTAATTTCATTCATAATCAATTAAGTCTATGATCAAGCACTCAAAAAAAACTTATGAAATCGTATTAAGCATAAATCATAATCAACTTTATAAAATTAAACTATCAAGAGTAGCAATACACATCTAGGGCTTCATCAAGCCTTGAATAAAAGTTTAGTTACACATAGAAAGAAACAAAGGAAAAGCCTGTTTATGTAGATCCATTGTCATGAATCCTTCTTCTTTTTTTTGCTCCAAAAGACTCCTTCTCTTGCTCCTCTCTAGCCTCTAAGGTATGTTCTCTAGTCTACTTTCTAATAATCAAAACGTTCTCCCATAAGGCCTATTTATAATAGTGAAGAGAAACCACGAAGTCCCCTTCCAAATCCGAGTCAAAATAGGTCTTATTTCGGTTTTCCGCACACGGCGATCGATCGCTCTGTATTACCGATTGTTCGATGTCCGATCGATCGTAATTCCTTCGTTATTTCTCCCGATCAATCGCTTTGCCGATCGACGCCGTACGATATCGATCGATCGTAGTTACTATCTTGTGCGATTGAAAAATTCCAGTAGATGCGATCGATCGTTTTGATGCCGATCGATCGTTTCCTTCAATGCATTGTTTTTGCGGCTAAGGCGATTGATCGCATTGATAGCTGATCGATCGTTGTTACTATTCATAAACTTCAAATAGCTATAACTTTCTGTCCCGAACTCCGAATTATACGTGGTTGGTGGCGTTGGAAAGCTGACTTTTTAATCTTTAACATGAACTTGAATCAGTCCAATCCGAGATTTGTACACGAAGTTATGATGATTTAACCATTTGAGTTACTTTTCACCTCATTTCTGTGTATTACTCTTGTTTCCTACAAAAATCAAAAACTATATTAAAGTAGTAGTTATTCTAATCAAACACTAGCATAATCATAAGTTTAGGAGATAATAAAATGTATAATTCATGTATAGATCATCTAGCATGCTTGGCGATCCATTCTTTCCATTATAGACAGTATGATTTTGAATCTATAATATTGGCAATGGTCAAAGTACATTTACTTAGTAAGATCCATGGATTGACCATTCTATTCTCTTTATAAAGTTTGGAAATAGACTCATTATTTAATTTGGTGGTTCTTTGAATGATTGTATATCTGACTCCCTTTGCAATAGTAATTGAAATCTTCAAGTTGGCACTCTTCGTACCTAAGAGTTGCTTCATTTGTCGGAAATCCATACTCCTATTCTTGCCTACACATATGATAGTATTGGGTGGATGTTTGCTATGGGTAAATTCTCCTACAAGTCTGCATGGAATTGTCTTCGTCATTCCTTGTCAATGGTTGACTAGTGGAATCTAATCTGGTACAAAAGATGTATTATGCGTCAAGCTTTTATCTCTTAGCTCACCATGTCTAGAGGCTTGATGACTCAAGATGACCTCCAGTTTATAGGTTTTTTCCTTGGCAAATATTTTCTTCATTTGTGCCACAGCTTTTGAATTAAGAGATCATATCTTCTTCGAGTGCTAATTCAACAAATTGATATGACACAATCTTCTATGCAAATGTCATATTCTGTACTTTGTTGAGAGCTTTCACCATGAAATAGACTGACTTATTTCCTTCTGCAGATCTAACAAATATTTTAGGCTCGTACTCAAACAAATTTTCAATACCTATATTTCTTTGATTTGGTATGAAACAAACAGAAGAATTTTTTAAGGGCTCTACTTCATTTGACTCTTTAGTAAAGTTGATAGTTGATCAAGTTAAATTCTCAGTTGAAGCAATCAGTTTTAAAAGCTCTATATCCAGCCACTGCTCTTTCCTAGATGACTTATAGGATTGGCTAATCTATTTTAGTACAACAATAAGTGCCTAAAGGAGAAGACCAACAAGAAAGAGACCATGAAGTGGCAGTCGAGGCAGGAGAAGCTGCACATGAAGTGGCAGCCAAGTCCACAAGAGGCAAAGTCCCCCTTGCAAGGAGCCCTATAGAGGACCTAGAGTCCCCCGCGATCCCTGCTTCCAAGAGGTTCAAAACACAGGCTAAAAAGACATCACCATTCTAACCACGGAAGTTTCCATTGGGGGATGATAATGACGAAGAAGATTGTGCCTCCTTGTTGATCGTTTAACTATTAAACCCTTACAAGTGCACAAGACAATTGTATTACAGCGAGTATTGGAGGGTTGTCGAACCTCAGGGACTGATGAACCATTATGATGATCTTCAAAGGTTCAACATCAAAAAGTTTAGAAAATGGTTGGTGTGGTACGTAGTCTTCAAGTCGAGGGCTATGTACCAATTATGTGATAGACTTGATTCGTTTTCATATGATTATGTGGTGTCAGTATGACAAGGTTACATTTGACATTAGTTGTGTCAGCATGTAAGTAACTTGTGATGGACTTATGAGGTTGCGTTGGATTAGGACTCTAGGTTGTGATATATTTTGGATTTGATGACACATGATATTGTGATTGACATAATGTGACTTATGCATGTTGTGATAGCGGGTTGTGTTGAGGTTATGATTGCATTGGGATAGGTTTGATGCTGCCATGTACACTAACTTCCAGTATCTTCTTAATTCGTTGTGATTGAGTTGTGGTGACTTACATTTATTGTGATAGTGGATTGTGTTGAAGTTGTGATTGAGTTGGGATAGGCTTGCTGCTACCACAAATACTAACTTCTAGTACCTTCTTAATTCATTGTGATTGAGTTGTGGTGACTTATATTTGTTGTTATAGTGGGTTGTGTTGAGGTTGTGATTGAGTTGGGATAGGCTTGCTGCTGCCACAAACACTAACTTCCAGAACCTTCTTAATTCGTTGTGGTGACTTACATTTGTTGTGATAGCAAGTTACGTTTAGGTTGTGATTGAGTTGGGATAGGCTTGTTGCTGTCACATACACTAAGTTCCAGTGCCTTCTTAATTCGTTGTGATTGAGTTGTGGTGACTTACATTTGTTGTGATAGTGAGTTGTGTTGAGGTTGTGATTTAGTTGGGATAGGATTGCTACTGCCACAAGCACTAACTTCCAGTGCCTTCTTAATTTGTTGTGATTGAGTTGTGGTGACTTATATTTGTTATGATAACGGGTTGGGTTGAAGTTGTGATTGAATTGGAATAAGCTTGCTACTGCCACAAACACTAACTTCCAGAACCTTCTTAATTCATTGTGATGAGTTATACATCTTGTGATAGCAGGTTGCATTAAGGTTGTGATTGCATTGCGATAGACATTTACGATATGAATCATACTACAAATTACAAAGTAATGTAAACATTACAATTACAAGCTATAAAAAATCAAGTTCTACCGAATGTCATATAAGGGATTAAGTTCATTACAGAAATAAAGTTCATCGGCACTCTCAATCCACGTTGATTGGTTGCATGCATGAAATCCGATTGTGCCCAAGGCCATTACAATGACTGCATCTAAATTGTCATTTCTCTTTTAATGGTTGTGACGGATAGGGCTTCATCTTCGGCCTCCCCCTTGGCCTCTTGGTTTTGGTAGAAGGATGAGATGTTTTCCCACAGGTGGCTCTGCACGTACCAGCTTGTCATTGTGGGTGATCGGGAAAATTGTTTCACTGTATGTGTCCTTATAACATTGAGTAGTCCAATAATCCATTCGACAAGCATAGGCATGTGATCCTCCATTAGCATATATGGCAGCACATGCGTGGATACCCGGCATACCTTCAATTTGCCACATCTTACAGGTACAAGTGAGGTCACTAGTGGGAAGAGGATTAACCTTACACTCGTACACACTGTCCTGAGAACTCATGAATGATCGCTGATCTCCATTATGGGTCACCAGCACCTTACAAAATCTTCCACAAAATTATTCTCTAAAGTCAGCCATTCCCTTATCGAATATCAAGAAAGTCAATTCATGCACATCGGGGTACAACTATGCAATGCTCAAATTGTTGGGAAGAACGTTGAAGGCAGCAACAATTATTTCCATAAATGAACTCAGAGTTTCATCCTCTTCTAGTGACAACGCCGTTCTTTTACCTCCAACTATCTTCACAGTTCCATCGGGGCTGGATTCAATACTCCTACAGTAGTAGACCAAATTTTAAGCTTGCCTGCTTCATCCTGAAGTTACAAAATAAATCAGAAGAATACAACATAGGTCACAACTTACGTAGTAGCGCTATCACAACATAACAGCACAACTCATACCAACAGTCACAATATTAATTACAACAATCATAACCAAATTCTAAGCTAACACAACTGAATCACAATATTCATCGCAACTAAAGCTAATAGACATCACAACTGAAGCCACATGCCATCGCAACATGTCTAGAACTCAACACAACAAGCGATAATACAGCATTCCATCACAACACATCTACAAGTCATCGCAACCTATCTACATATGACCACAACCTATTTTACAAAACATAACTCCATCATCACAACATATCTATATATTGTTACAACTTTTTTTACAGTTTATAACTTAAGCTACTCGACCTATCATCACTACTTAGACATTTAAGCAATGACTAAACATATCAAATGAGAAGAAAAGTATTAGCTTTCCTACTTACTTTCAATTTTTTCGTCGTATGAGTTGCACACCGGTATGTCCACTACCTTTGTCTGCAACCACTGTTTGGGTTCTGCCTATTTGTCCACCATCATCGTCTTCGCTTTGGATGCCCGGAATATTGCTGCTAGAGGTGGTTGCACCATTGCCATTACTTTTTCCATCTTAGATACAAGGAGAAGTGGATATCTGAGGTCGCCAGAGGAAAAGGGTCGAACTTTAGTGGGGTATCGATGGACCACCGGATGAAGGTCTTTGGAGCTCCTCTAATGGTGGATGATTGCTACAAGCGAGATGAGAAGTGGAAATCTGAGGTCACTAAAGGAAAAAGGCCAGACTTTAGTAGGGTGTCGATGGACCACCGGATAAAGGTTTTTGGAGTTCCTCTAATGGTGGATGACTGTTACAAGCGAGATGAGAAGTAGAAATCTGAGGTCGCTAGAGGAAAAAGGTCAAACTTTAGTGGGACATTGATGGACCACCAGATGAAAGTCTTTCTCCTCTAATGGTGGATGACTGCTATAAGGGGATGGGAAAGAAAGGGGAAGGTGACTGCCCAACTCCGTCTAGCAGGAGAGTGAGGGGCTATTAGCCCCTCTGTTATGCCCATTTTGGTCATTGACCAGGGGAACTTCCTAAAGTTTAACCATTTTAGTCCTTGGGACTAAAGTGGTTAAACCTTAGCAAGTTAGACCAAAGCGTAATTTTTTCCTACTGTTAAATAGTGAGACTCTTGTCGGTCAAGCTCTACCATTAAAATGTACCCTCAGGGTGTTAAAAGAAATGACTTCCATTCCAAACATACTTACGAAAGCGGGTGTTACCGAGAAATTTTGGGGTGCTAAAAAGTATCACCCTTTCGTCGAAGTTGTTTGCTTCATGAATTTTTACTAATTTCAATAACGATACTCCCTCGATGTAATAAATCCTGCCTGCATTTGGAAAAATTTGGTGGGAGAAAACTTTGTTTTTTGTAGGGGGTTATTATAAACTTTATTCACTTTCAAATACAGACAAGTGTCATTAGATAGAGTCAAGGTTTTAAAAACCGGACTGGTGACCGACCCAGAATTCCTATCAGGTAGGTCCAACCGGGGGTCAACCCGGTGATTAAAAAAATAAAAATAAAAAGCAGCTGCTCCCTCTGTTCGCTGCCGGAGGGGTGGGGGGGTCTGCCTCGCGGGGCTGCCCCGTTGAGGGAATGGCCCCGCCTCGAATGACGGGGGCTCTGCTCGAGGGGGCGGCCGGGGGGGGGGGGGGGTCAGCCGGGTCAACCTACCCCGCCGACCCGATCAATTCGGACCGAGAAGGTCCCCGGCTCCGGTCGAACCGGCCGGTCCGGTCCCATTTTTAAAACCATGGACCGAGTATATGCCAACCATTCCCTTTCGGTTGCTTCAACTTCCTGCGAGGAGATTCACAAATTCAGCTTGAAATGGAGAAGAATCTGCCTTCCCCATGGAATTATCAAAATGGGACGAACAGTATTTCCAAATAGCGCGATTAACATGGGGCAGCTAATAGTCCTGGCCTCCTGGGGTATCTGCCCTCTTCCGGCGCGCTTCTTTTCCCGGGAAGCAGAGAAAGCGAGGCTCCTCCTTTCCTTGACTAGGGTTTAACAGCTATCGTCTGAGAGCGCTGCTACTGCTTCGTATTCGTCTCCATTTATCACGCACATCTTCTTCTTCCTTCTTCTCATGCAATCGGCATTTCATTGCCCTCCTCATGACTCCTTTCTCCAACTTCCCCACCATTACCACCTCCGCCGCCCGCAGTTTCTCCGCCACCCCATCGCCATAATAACTTCCAAACGTCAGAAACCAGACTCCCTTGGCCACCCCAAAACTCACAAGGGCGTGAGCTTCTTGGAGTCCTCGTCTCAGCTCGGGCTTGAGGAGGAAGTTATTGATGAACAATGGTTGCCCGCTTCATCGCCCTTGCCGTCCTCGAACGGCCCCTTGGTTGTGGTGCGCAAGTCTGGAAGGGCTTGTCGCTATGTCTGGGATGGGACGCGGCTGCTGTTGGTTCCCTGTGAATCGGAGGCCGCGAAATCGAACGGCGTTCGACATGGGTTTAGCGAGTTGTTTCGGGTGGCCGGCGACGCGCTGAGGAGGCTGTTTGTTCCCCACAAGGTGCAGCCGCATTACCTCAAGTATCTGAAGTGGAAGCTTCTCCATCGGATTTTCAGTTCTGCACTTCAAGTTCTTGCCACACAGGTTGGTCATGGAATTTGCTTCCTAAGATGCTCTGCCCGGGTATGGTATACTCCCTCTGCCCGGTATTAATTATAACATTTGGCTTTCGAAAATGTGCTAAAATGAGTTCATTTTGGAAAATCAAATGTTACTACTAATTCCAGATGGAGGGAGTAATCAGTTGATGTTTATTTGAACTATTGGGTCTCTGCTTTAGTTTTGGATACATGTTATGGCATTGGGTCTATGTGTTATTCATATATGAATCAAACTTCTCTATATTCAACAAGATCAGGCCACCAAGGCAGGGTATGGGTATGGGCTGAAATTTTTACACTTGATGGGTGATTGACATTAGGCATTGTTTCGGGCCATTGGGTTTGGCTCTTCCCGCGCGCTTTCGTCAGCTGCAGCATTGAATTGGATGTTGAAGGATGGGTTGGGACGGTTCAGTAGGTGCATCTACACTGCCAGCCTGGGGGCTGCATTTGACACCAATTTGAAGGTATAATCCATTATTCTCTTTTTTCCTTCTTGTAAAGTGGTGATTGAAGCTGAATGTGCTGTGGGTCTGCTTCTTTACTTTTTATCCTTTCAGAGGGTTAGGTTTTCAACCTCTGTTCTATTCAGCCTGAGCATTGGGATTGAGCTGCTGACTCCGACTTTCCCCCAACATTTTTTGCTCCTTGCCACTATGGCAAACATTGCAAAGTCAATAAGCCTTGCTGCCTACATTGCAACTGGGGTAATGTATATTTTTTTCTATGCAATTTATTATCTTCAATTCTATTTTTGCTTCCCTTTATCTGGGGTGAAAATAAGATTGTGAAAATTTCTGTCTTGTTAGCATCTTTTTAGTTGTTCCAAATAAAAAATCCTTCTTGTTTGTAAAAGGAATTGTGGTTATTGTCTTAGCAGTCTGCCATACATCGGAGTTTTGCTGTTGCAGATAATCTAGGTGAGGTTTCAGCAAAAGCTCAGGTCAGTATTCAGTGCCATTTCTGCTTTGTGCAACTATCAGGTGCATATTGGTTCTCAGTATTCTGAGCATCTCTTTGGTTTTTGCAGATTCAAACTGTATGTTTTGACATGATAGGGCTTCTTTTTGCTGCGACAATGAATGAGATTGGCAAGACTAACCAAAGGTTTTCTCTTTTTATCTCTGCATTCTTAAGCTGATTGAATTATGAATCTTTATTTATTTTCAAAGTTACTCCCTCCATCCCATATTAACTGGCTCATTTCATAAAATCTCTTCTCCCACGTTGGTTGTCCTATTTCACATCCCCTACCAGCTAAAAGGCTTCTAATATGCTTCTCATCTTCCATAAAATCTGCACGTTTTGCAAAAAGGATTATTAAAATGGGATGAGGGAGTAAATGCTTGTGGGATGTTGAGTTTCTTAAACTAGTTCCAATACGTTTCTCAGATCAAGAAGTGGTGGATTTCTGACATGTAACATTTTTGCACAATTTCACCAACTTTGTGTTTTTACTGTACTCAATTTAGAAAAGGGATATCTTGTGTATGGCTTCTTATGGTCTGATCTTATGATAGTTTCACTTTTTACATGGACCATTATCATCTTTTTCACTTTTTATTTGCTCCATTCACCATAACTTCTATTTATATCCTCCATATGATTTAAAAACCTACTTAAATCCTACAGCAAGGACTGGTAATTGAGGGGCCATCTCGGGACAGAAAAGATGTGTTTATGGCCTGTCCCTGTGACCCTCAGTAATGAGGCTGGACAGTCCGGCCATGTTTTTGGAAAGGCCCCATCGTACAAAAAATGTGACTATGAAATTAATTTTATAAATTGATTTTGTCAGAAAGAATTGGGCAACTTTCTACGCACTAACAGTGTTTTTCAAATATGGTATTTGCATTTCAATCTTACAGTGTTTCTCTGATAATCTGGGCAGATTTCAGGCAGGTCTGCCTTTGTTTGTATATCCACTTTTCTCTGCAGTTGATCTTTTTGCAATCTATCAAGGACTTAAACATGTGCATCTGCAGACGCTAACAAAGGTTGGTTGAATCCTAAATCGGGTATATATTGTTCTCTGCAACAATTTGCTCAATTAAAAAGCTGCATTATGTTTGTTCATGTTGTAACTTATTTCTACCTTGGTCACTCAGGATAGGCTTGAAATTGTTATAGAAAGGTGGATCCACACAGGACTGGTACCCTCACCAGCAGATGTAAGCAACATAGAAGGCATTTTTCCAGAAAGAATAGGTGAGCTTTTGTCATTATGCTGTTATAGTTCCTAATAAACAGTGATTTGAATTGACTTTTCAACCAAGTTTAAGAACTAATGAGTTTGTAACAGGCAACAAATCATGGCCAATTAGAATTGGAGCAATTGATCCTAAAGGTCTTTCACCTAAGATTTCGATGATGTCATTGAAAATGTTGAAGAAGGAAGCATATTATTTCATCTGTATGGAGACATTTCCTGGTTTGATGACTATAAAATGGAAGGTATTGAAGTACATTTGATGCAACTCATGTTTATTAGTTCTTCTCAGATCTGTTTCTTAGTGCAATTCGTTTAATACATCTTCTGTACAGCATGGTATTCTTCTTTCTCTGCGGGAAGGTGTAGGGACAACAGACATCATTACAGGCATGTTGCAGGTACCAATTAGTTCTGACCGCATCTATCTATGCAAAACAGTGAAGGGATAAAATGAAAGCATTTGAGGCCAGGTTAACCTGAAGTGGGCCCGTTGTCCTCATAGATGTGTTCTTATGTCATGTGAATTGTGAATTGAAGTTTTCCTTCAGGAGAAGGCTAAAAAGATTGTATATTTTAGTTAACCTCGAGTGACAAAACCTGTGAAACTAGAAATGTCTAGCCTTCTTAATCTATGTCATATTTTGTAAATTTGATTATTGTGCAAGTTACAATTTGTATTTTGTTTTGAGTCTGTATTTTGATCTCAAGTTACTATGCAGGCCTGTCGTGTCCGTAAGTTACTGCTAACACGCAGAGGCAGATGGGAACACAACACGGAACCTAGCAGCATATGTGGTCCAGCTATCAGGGACTGGTTTTCTTTTGTAGAAGATAGCAGAAAATATGCATTGCACGAGGTGGACCAACTGGCTGAAGAAATTCAAATAGCAGGTTGGGCTGTCAAGAACATCTTGCTTAGCACACCAGAGCAGATCCGGTACAATTTGGTTGGTGAATGATATAGAGCGAGTGTAAATTTGTGGAAAAAATGCCTGTTTTAGTTGGTCCAGAGACTTGGGAAACTGATGGAAGCATATGCCATTGGATTGCTTGTGTTCCTAAAATTATCGGTAAGCAATGAAATTCCTCATCTCTTTGTATTCCTATTTTAATAGGTGATTAAAATAAGAAATAACATTCCCATCCATTTTCAGTGTTATTATGCTTGTTCTCTCATATGCTGTTTTCTCTCTGTTTCATTAATCAGGATGAAAGGATGGCAGGATGGCTGGAATGGAAATACAAATTAAAGGTGATCTCGTAAGTTTCAATGTCAATTAACCTTAGTGGTGCATGCTTAATGTCTTTTCCAGTTGGGTGTCAATTGAATTTGCTCCATCGGTCCATATCATCCAACCACAGTAGCAAGTTTTTCTGCAAAACTGTTAGCTTAACAGCTTTTGTAGGAATGGAATACCAGTGCAATGGTGTACTATAAAATCAAGCAATACTACCAGGTGGATCTATTGTCTTTGACTTGTTCTCTGTCACCGAGATACTAAGTTTCTGCATTTTTCATAAGCTCGGTGAAAAAATATTGGTGCTACTTCGCTTGAATGCCATTACTGCCTGACGTATGAAGTAATCTATGCACATTTCTATGACATAAGTGACACTGTTTTACTCTGTTTTTCCAAAATTTATTAAGTGCCATCTGCCTTAAGAATCTCTCTGCTCTCACTTATTGCTAATGTTTTAAAGTGCAAGTGTGTGAACATTGGTCTTTTCTAATAAAATGATGCTTCTATCCTCCGGCAGCCCGAATGTTCTTTCTTCCACGTCTAGCTATTCATCCTGTTGTCATCTTTCGGTATACCTCACTTAAGGGTGCGTTTGGATACTGAAAATAAGAAAATTTTCAAGCTGAAAGGGGGTAAAAATGTTAAAAATTATTCATATACTGATTGAGCTGATAGGAGAACTGACGGAGAAAGGTGAAAATTTTCACCTATCATGTCGAGTGCATTTTGAAACTGAAAGGGGTGATTTTTACTCCTGACGGTGATAACTGATAATAATCAAAAAGGGAAAAAATGCTGATTCCCATTCGAATGAGAATCAGGTTGACGAGAAAATACTTAAAATATGATTAATTTTAGGTTCCAAAATAGGTTTTCACCAATCTGGAAAAATAACCTTGGTTAATTTCAAGCTAATATTTTTTTTTCACATTTCAAGATCAGTATCCAAACGCACCCAAAGCCTTTTTGGTTTCTCTTCCTTGGTTTTCATCTTTGAACGGATAAGCAGTTGCATACAGGATCCCAACTTCTTCCTCAATCACATGCTTAAGAAGTATCTTACTTTTTGTTGTTAACTTGAAGACAAATTTAAACCGAGATCCTTGTGGACAAATTTATCCGGTTGGAATTTAAATGACATGCAATTGTTGCTTGATGCATGCTTACCGATGCATGATTATTTCATTAAAATTTGTCAAATATACCATATCAGAAAATAAATAAATTATTAAGGCTGTATTCAGCATTGTAGCTGCTGGAGCTTGGACGTGGGCCAATCTTCAGCAACAACTTTCAGCGGCCATGGTTGCTGTTATGCACCATTCCTGGCTGAGGAAATCACATTTTCTACCAGAAAATCAGCTAGTCATTGCCTCTTTTTGTTGGGGAAGATGATGATGGGTGAGCACACTTAGGTTCGCTCATTTTATCGGTTCTTTTTTTGGATAATTTGATTTTCCCAGTTCACTCTTTTAAAAAAGGGTTCGATTTTATGTTAAAAACATAGTAGCAATATTTCTGGCCACATAATTCATTTCGGAGTCTAACCTAATTCACGTAGATGGGAAAACACATGAACTGTAAAAAGAAAGAGAGAATAATTGTTGCATGGAGCCCATGGAACTCCGGCTTACCCATGGGCAAAGACTGTAAACAATTTTTTTAATGCTCGTTCTAATCTTCCCCCTAATTCTTTAACCTTGCACAAGATTTTTTGTGCAGACCACACAACTTAGTAAAGATAACTCCAGCCGCCCTTCTTTTTCCTCTTCCGGCTTCAGAACTTCCTTAGCTAGTAAGGCCTTTGACAGAGGGTGGTGATGGTCAGGTCTGGTCTTCCCTTACCGGGGGATATTTCTCCGGTTGCCGTTTGGGTGTGCGTGGACTTGAAACCACCCACTCCTCACCGGCAGCTCCGCCGTAGCAAGCCCTTGCACTTGGGAGAGCTGCTTATTTTATAGAGGAAATTATATAATAAATTACTAAAAAAATAATTTCATTTTGATGCGCTGTAGCAATTAATTTCCGAACTGGTGCTCTGACAAGCCACGCAGGCATGGTTTTTTTTTTAAACCGAGCGTCGGTTGAACTGAAGACTTTTCTCTTTAACTAGAAAGACGTCGGTTGAACCGACGCTTTTCAAGCACTTGGTGTTTTTTTATACTGAACTGGCGCCTTTCAACTTATTTCTTATAAACTTCTTCCCATACTACGAAATCCAAATTTTTTCCAACAACTGATAAAAAACTATATTAGAAAGACTAACACAATATTAAATTATTACAAAATTATACAAAGTATTACAAATTTACTCATAAAATTACAAGTGTTCAATCAACTATCCTCAACCTATTCCTACCCCGTCCTCATGCCCGAGCTAGAATATCCTCAGGCTCAACGTTAGGTATAGCATGTAAAGACGAAGGTGCCTGACATAGAGCACGAAGTGTACGCTGTCGCCGAGTATATACTTTCAAAGAAAGATGCCTCTCAACTTGCTCCAGCGGGGCATCTGAAACAACTGGTGATGGGGTAAAACTCGTTGTGTCGACTGATGATGTATAGGGTTGTCATGGCTAACCCGGCCGAATGTTGCTTTACAAAGAATTTGACGATCCGGTAGAATGTGGCTGGCACTAAAGCTTATACGGGTAATGATCAAGCCCCCTTCAACACGCTATTTAGACTTTCAGCCATATTTGTTGTGGTCATTCCAAATCTTGTAAAACTATCATGAGCAAGCGACCACAATTGAGGTGATAATCCACCTTCATCACTGAGTAGTCATTTTGCTTCTGGACTTTCTACATCGATAAGTTTCATTTTCTCATCAAACTCGTCTACAGTAAGCACAGTTGCAGCTTTCCCTATCAGACTCATCAATACATCATTCTTAAACTTCTTATAATAGTTTGCCTTGATGTATCTCATACAATATCAGTGACAAAAATGCGGAAGTGCAAACACCTCTGGCATAGCTTTTTGCAACCCTTTATGTCGATTAGATATGATAGTGATAGATATCCTATCAAAGACAACATGCTCCTTCAACATACATTAGAACCATCTCCAGTTAGGGTAATCCTCACCCAAAATAAGGCCAAATGCAAGAGAAAACAAACCCTTGTGCCCGTCAGTCGCTGCCATACTTGTCAGATAGGAAAGTAGCATCAACACTTATTACCGGGAGACAATGTTTAAAACCCTCAATACATGGCCCAAAGGCCCAAAATGCCTTATCAAATCGTCGACACCCCGCATCTTCCATTGGGGTCGTCACCAACCTACAAACGGTTCCGAGATTGACATTAACTATTGCCACCAAGTACATTGGCAACAATCGATAGGACTCAACTCAATCACCATACACTGCTTTGATGGCCATATTCCTTGCCATCCATGCTTTTTTGTATGAAATATTCGCATGAAAAGTCTCCTTAATCCTCACTTGAATAACCACTGGTGGGATATCTACTTCTACTCTAATAGAGGGTAATATATGCCGACAAATAAACGCCGCAGTACATTGTCTATGACCAGTGTCTAGCTGAGCATTTCTATAAGTGTGTTCGCCACCAAGTGTCTTCACTGTAAAATCATTAATCCCCTTCCTCAATGATGTATGTGCTCTCCATGGACAGTCAGGGTATTGACATCTTACTGTGTATTGTGTCAGATTTGTACACAACACTTTATATCGAACATCATGCGCTATTGAAAACTCCCTCAATGCATGTATAAATTCCTCTTTGTTAGGGAATATTTGCTGCACATATATTGCTTCCTCATGATATGTCTCCTCATGTAAACCCCGATTAATTGCCCCATCTATTTCATCATCTGTTAGTCGCGCCCATGGGGGCTCCTCCTTATATGGCAACTCCTCAAAATCATCCAAGTTATCCGTAGTAATTGCGATGTCTAACAATTCATCTCCTTCATTATGAACCATCTCTTGCACACTATCCTCTTCTCGTAAATCTTCAACATCAATAACCGGTGAATTAGGCACCTGCTCATCATTTTCTCCATCCTCTTCCTCTTCCTCATTCTCCCCTTCGTCTTCCTTAGCATTCATATGTTCCTCTTGCCAACCACTTGAACTAGTGTAAATATAGGGGTTATGAAATGATGTTTATGTGCCAAACCGTTCACCACCTCATGCCATGCCAATATTCATCGCTTCATGAGCATGAGATGTGTGCCTACATTATACAAAACAAAACTAACATCATGAATAAACAATTCATGATACCGTAAGTTGAATGGTTAAAATATATATTTTAAATAAACTTACCTCAAACTAGGAGAAAGTTGGGGTTCATTGCACGCTAGTGATATAGACAAATCATCTTCTTCATTATCTTCCACACGCCTTCCTCTAGAGTGTCGACTCGACCTATTTCTGCGAGCACTCCTACATCCGCCTTCACCATCATTTACAAACCTAGGCATGCGCGCCTCTTTTTCTACACATAGCTCGAAGCTAAGCACATGAGGTGTAAAATAGAACATCTGTTGCATAGAATTATCATCATCAATTGGTATTACGGTAGTCTTTCCTCCAATAACAGGCATCTTGTACTTCAAATGAATTTTCCACAATCTTTGGTCTCATCCCAGTTTGTTTACCACTTGCATCTCTAGTTACTCGTAAGTACTTGGCTTATTAATAAATAATCCTCTAGTTTCACCACCTTCATATTCACATCTCTCAATTCTACCACCATACATTTGCATAAACAAAACCATTTTTTCCGCCATCTCTTCTCACAAAACTTTTAAGAAACACTGACAAATACTACAAAAATATAACATAATCAATTACATAAAATACAAAAACTACATCAATACGTATTTCTAACGGATAGTAAACGTATATTACCGGTATAGACACGAGAGACGGGGCGAGGAAGTGGCCAAAGAAGCTGTTGGCCGAGGCGAGGTGAGGCAGTGGCTTGGACGTGCCTGAGGACGGGGAGGTGGAGCTGGCCGGGGTGGTGGCGAGGACGTCACCGGAGAGCAATGGCCGGGGCGAGTGCGGGGAGGCGGAGGCAAGGCGGGGCGACGTGAGGTGGAGGCGAGGCGAGACGGTGGCCGGGGCGAGTGCTGGGAGGAGGAGGCGGCGGCAGGGGCAAGGCGGGGCGAGCACCGAAGAAGCGGCGAGGCGGGGCAAGCACCGAAGAGGCGGCGAGGCGAAGCACCAGAGAGAAGTTAGGGATTGTGGATCCCGATTTAAATATGAAATGAAAGGCGTCGGTTGATGGCAGTTGTAAAAAAAGTGATCGCCGAAAAGTGAACCGACGCCTTTCTAGTTAAAAATAAAGACCGATGCCTTTCGGGTCGGTTAAAAAAAAAGCCCAAGCTGACACCTGCATGGCTTGTCAGAGCACCAGTTCGGGAATTAATTGCTACAGTGCATCAAAATAGAAATTTTTTTTAGTGATTTATTATATAATTTTCCCTATTTTATATTCTCTCTGTGTACGCGGCCTCTTTGGGCATGGGGTTGGCCAGTTCATATTTCCCTCATGAGTGAACAGGAGCAAGAAAGCAGCTCCCTTAATCATCAAGAGCATGGAATGCTGTCTTGATCGGTCCTGCTCCCAGAAAACAAGAGTCCAATCTCGTTTTTTGACTTTTTTTAAAAATATCGATCGGAAATTTTTATAAAAAAATAATTTAAAAAAGTAAATTTTTTTAAAAGAAAAAAATCAACTTTCTCGTTTGTTTTCCATCTTATGCCAAAGTGGAAGGATACAGGTTTAAAACACAAACATATATTTTGAATTATATACATATTTTTATGCATATTTTAAAATTTTTACTTGTCTAAATTAGTATCACTAATTTTAAAAGTTATATTATGAATATATAAGGTAAAAACTAATTTTAGACCACAGATATTTTTTTACATAATATCTCCGATATTTTGTTTCATTGGTCAACCGATATTCGATACAATATTCCTTGATCAGGAGCCCTGAGGACAAACACTTGCAGCGTCGCACAAGGCCAAAGATGGACATGACACAACAAAAGCCGGAAGTGTGGCCAACAACATTGCCAGAGAGGATAAAGGAAAGAGAGAGGGGATGTTAAAAATAGGGGAATTTATATAAAAAATCATGAAAAAAAAAATTTTACCAAAATGTGGCACTGTAGCAAATATTTACCGAAATAGTGTTCTGACAAGCCACGCAGGCGCCCGCGTGGCGCGGGCGCTTGCGTGGCTTTTTTTTTTTAAAATTAACCCAAAAGGCGTCGGTTGAACCGACGCCTTTCGGGTTAAGAAGAAAGGCGTCGGTTCAACCGACGCCTTTTACTACCTTAACGAAATTCGTCCCATTTTAAACAGGCTGTCACTTCAACGATACATATCTTTCTCATTTTTGATCCATTTTTGCCCATTTTTTTTCATTCTTCCTTATTTTTAGTGCTCTTTCTAGTCATTATGATATCATGAAGATGTTGAGCCATAGCATACTATTTATCGTAGTTTTTGTGGTATTTTTTTCGATAAATGGTATATGATGGCTCAACATCTTTGTGATATCATGATGATCAGAAAGAGCACTAAAAATAAGGAAGAATGAAAAAAAAATGGACAAAAACGGATCAAAAATGAGAAAGATATGCATTGTTGAAATTTGTCCCACTAAAATAGCTCAAAACAAGACGCCTTTTACTACCTTAACGAAATTCGTCCCATTTTAAACAGGCCGTCACTTCAACGATGCATATCTTTCTCATTTTTTATCCGTTTTTACCCTTTTTTTTTTTCATTCTTCCTTATTTTTAGTGCTCTTTCTGATCATCATGATATCACAAAGATGTTGAGCCATCATATACCATTTATCGAAAAAAATACCACAAAAACTACGATAAATAGTATGCGATGGCTCAACATCTTCATAATATCATAATGACGATAAAGAGCACTAAAAATAAGGAAGAATGAAAAAAAATGGGCAAAAATAGATCAAAAATGAGAAAGATATGCATCGTTGAAGTGACGGCCTGTTTAAAATGGGACGAATTTTGTTAAGGTAGTAAAAGGCGTCGGTTCAACCGACGCCTCTTGAGAGGCGTCAGTTCAACCGACGCCTTTCTTCTTAACCCGAAAGGCGTCGGTTCAACCGACGCCTTTTGGGTTAATTTTAAAAAAAAAAGCCACGCAAGCGCCCGCGCCACGCGGGCGCCTGCGTGGCTTGTCAGAACACCATTTCGGTAAATATTTGCTACAGTGCCACGTTTTGGTAATTTTTTTTTTTCATGATTTTTTATATAAATTCCCCAAATATTATGCTCCACTTGCGGAGTAAATGTATAGTACTCCGGCACACCACGCCACATTTACACTCCTAGGCATTAGTGGAACCTTGGCGCACAGGCACATTTACGGACCACGTCACTTTATTAGTGTTTATTTTTGCCAAAAACCATATTACTCCTCCGGTCTTATTGATTTTCAAAATGAACTAATTTTTAAAACTAATTGTGTCTATTAAAAAAGACCGGACGGAGTAGTTGTTAATAAAAGCCAAAGGAAATTCCATTACCGCCGTCTTTCAAACCCAACCACAGTTAAGCTAACACCATCTTCTGTGAATCAACTGTCCAACGTTCTCCTTGTTTAGGTTCCACCTCCCAACAACCCAAACATAAGAAATAAGAGTACAGGAGAGAATAGAGACATCTCCACAAGCAACATCCTTGACCTTTCCTCCTCTCTAGCTCCTTTCAATTCCAGGCCTTCTGCCTACTCTCTCTCCGCCTGTCAGATCCATCCAACAACACTGGCCGGAATGGGGCCGTCCACCCTCTGTCAGACAGGCGGTGGCGCAACCTCGGCCAACGTTATTGTCGCTGTAAATGCCGAGAGAGACATGTCCAGGACGGCCCTGGCATGGGCACTCAACCACGTCGTCCGCCCCGGCGATTCTGTCATGCTTCTCGCCATCCTCGCCGGAAGGGAGAATAAAGGTAGTGTAATTCAGCAATCATGTGGCATCATAATTTGTTCATTAGTAGTGCTCAAGTAATTTGACTTTGTTTTAGTCATGTTGTATAGGTTCGACAATGCTTTGTTATTACTGTTTAATTGAAAACAATGCTTCGTTTATTTTGTGTAGGCAAGAAATTTTGGAATAGTTTCCCAAGATTTGGGGGTGACTGCAGCAGCCGCCGAGCTCGGGAGAACTTGACGGACCAAATGTATCAGATATCGGAAAGTTGTTCTCAGATGATGATGCAATTCCACGGTGCTTATGAAGGAAGCAAGGTAATTAAGTATATGCATAAATTACACAAAACGAATATGAATTATGCAAATTGCTACACAAGCTTGTCGGCAAATGCTTACAGCAATGGCCAAATGCTGAAGCCCGTCAAGCGAGCGAGCATGTAGCATTATCTTCTCATACGCAACCTCTTGTAGACTATGAAACCTTTTTTTGTATTACAGATTATGAAAAGCTTGAATATGACCAGCCCATTAATTGGAAATTACTTGAAGTCTATCCTTTAAGTGATTTGAAAGAGAGGAAATTAATTAGGTGGAAATCTCTTTACACGTTATAAAGTTTATTATTATTATTTACAATCTACCCTTAAAGATAGATGGATATCTTTTTCCATGTGGTTGTTGCATGTTTCAATCAAGAGGAGGGACGTGGGGTTTGTGATCACCAGGATCACAAGGATATGTGTCAAAAAAAAAAAAGTTAGGAAACAAGGAAACACTATCGATAGGCAATTTAGGACTGACAGTAGATTTTAGGTGTCAGATCAACCGCCCGTTTGAGCTGTAACCGCAAGCCTGGGTCCTCTACACCATGTGCCGTAATGAGGGGAGGTCTAAATTAGAAGGCCATTATCTAATTGATAATAAGTTACCAAAAAAATTCTGATTAGTCACGCCAAAATGATTTTCCTTTTTTGAGTCAAATGGGATGCTTAAATTTTTATTTCACAAATCATGCCATTATATATTTTCTATATTTATTGCCTGAGTCGTCCAAAGTTTAAGGCCAATCTAGCCATTGAAAATGGATTATCTTGGTTTGATTATATCTATTATTATTAATTTATCCTCAGAGGCCAATTAAAGGCAAGGTTGATGGACATTCTTTTAACACTATCCACTTTTTTAGGATGTGTCAGAAGAGAGTATTTTATACGTACATTCTTAACATATTAGTTTCATATCATAAACTTAACTTTATATTTAATTATTATTACATTTTTTTTAGTCAGATACAACATAAGTTGGGGCAAGATTAGGAGAAATTTGAAGTAAAGCTTGCTCCAGATGCATAAATTGAAAGAACATTTACCAATTTGGTGATAAGGAAAAAGTTGAACAGCTGACATTAGGGGTAACTTTCAGTATAGGAGGTTTCAGTGGGTATCCTAGTTCAAGATGTGTCCCACTCAGAATGGGGTATCTACACGGATGTGATTGGTCTCCATACCTCGTAACATTGGCGCTTTACTACATGTATTGTCTCCCGTGACTTGTTCCTAGTGTTGGGATGTAACATGATAAGATAGACGTTCAGACGGGTAGTGATCGTTTAAAATTAAAACCCTTGCAAGTGCACAAGGCAATTGTACTACGGCGAGTATTAATAAGGGTTGTCGAACCTCAGGGACGGTGAATATTTTACCAAATTCAAGAGAAGAAAGTTACAATTTTTTGTTTAATCTAAATAAAGCTATGAACTTTAACTACTAAGCTGAGTTTTAATCAATGCAGAGAATTATCAAGGCAATGAATCCACCACTAGACATGCAATTACTACTCTTAATTATTATTATTAAGCATACATTGACATGATATGGTAATTTGTGTTCTTGATCGGACACACGAATTACTAATGAATTCACTAACGTTCTTGATCGGACACGAAAATTCATCCACTATTATGTAATCAATCCTATCCTTGATCGGGCATAGAATCAATCACAACTCTATTATAATATAATTAATCTTATCCTTGATCGGGCATAAAATTAATCACAATATCTAATTTCATTCATAATCAACTAAGTCTATGATCAAGCACTCAAAAGAAACTCATGAAATCGTATTAAGCATGAATCATAATCAACTTTATAGAATTAAACTATCAAGAGTAGCAATACACATCTAGGGCTTCATCAAGCCTTGACAAGGAATTTAGTTACACATAGAAAGAGAGAAAAGAAAAGCCTGTTTATGTAGATCCATCGTCATGAATCCTTCTTCTTCTTCTTTGCTCCAAAAGACTCTTTCTCTTGCTCCTCTCTAGCCTCCAATAAAGCTCAAAAACTTATTCTCTGGTCTACCTTCTAAGACCCAAAACGTTCCTTCATAAGGCCTATTTATAAGTTTGAAGAGAAACCACGAAATCTCCTTCCAAATCCGAGTCAAAATAGGTCAAAATTGCATTTTCCGTATACGGCGATCGATCGGCACTATTCACCGATCGATCGGTGCTGGTCATAAAAAATTTTCAGTAGATACGATTGATCAAATGGCGACGATCGATCGCGAAAATTTCGATTTTTTTCTCAGGCGATCATCGCCTCATTTTGCAGCACAATTTTCCAATAGTCATAATTTTTTGCTCCAAACTCCGAATTATGCGTGGTCGGTGGCGTTGGAAAGCTGACTTCTTGAACTTTAACATGAGACTTGAATCAGTCCAATCAAAAATATACACACGAAGTTATGAAGGTTTAACCATTGATGTCTTATTTCACCATATTTTTACATCTTTACTCTCATTTTCCTACAAAACAAAAAGTTATATTAAAGTAGTAATAATTCTAATCAAACACTAGCATAAATATAAGTTTAGAAGATAATAAAATGTATATTTCATGTATAAATCAGATAGCCAACAATGGCTGGCTTCGCTAGCATGGGCCACAATGAATTTAAGGCTGTATTTTGCCCTTGTTGAAGAAGGAGTTGTCCTTGTTGGCCAGCAAAGCGATCTTATCAACGAAAGACAAAATTAATCATGGTAGAATTGATTTGACTTCTTGGTATAACGACGATATGCATTTACATTTTACACAGCATACACCGCCTCAAGAAGGCTTTATTATTTGCAACTTCTTTTTTTTATTGTTTAGCTGCTTCGTTTAAGTTGTTGAAATTATGTAACTTAAATCTAGGAGGTATAAATCCTGCCTGATGGGCACCACGCAATTATAATCGGATGGTCCTGGGCCACCCAACACATGCATAAAGGCGTGAGTTGGATGATATATAAACAACGCTATATATTTTATAATCGGGCTAGTGCATTGTAAGGCGATAGCCGTTAGATCATGTGAGGCCTACTGATCTAACTCTTGCCTAGTTTTTTCCTTAGTAATAAAAACGAAGAGATTCACGAACTTAACTTAATATTTCTATGTATCAGCGGGACCACCGTAAAACAGATTAGAATGTCCCACTCACCTGCATTATTTGGCAGGGGCCCATGCATATATTCAGCTCAGATGGCATGGCTGACAGTATAAAAGAAATGAATTCCAGGATGGAATTTAGAGCAAAACAAATATATACTGTTTAGAGTTTCACAGAAGAACACAAAAAAAGGAGCCCACATCATACATCACTATTAACGAGGCTTGTCTTGTTTCAATGTCAATGCATGAAATACTAATATCGAATGCATGTGATCAGACCGCCTCCTCCTAGGTCATGCTCTGAACATGACAACAATGTTTGTTTAGGCTTTTGCTTAATGGGACCCACGATTTAATGGTGGGAGTAGCTTCAAAATTTGGCACTTCCCATCCTAAAACAAGAGCACATGAGTGCACGTTGTTCTAACGTAGACGGGAAGAAAGCTGTACTCCCTTCGGCTGATTTCATTTTAAAAATTTTAATTCATTTGAAAAAATCAAATTATTTTATTGAAGTGGTAATTTTAGATCATTTTGAGAAACCAAATTGGACGATTAAAGTGGGGCAGATGAAATATTTAAGTTCTCGGCTCTATCCAAACCAAATTTACGTTAAGCTAGATCATATTCCCACCATCTCACATTAAGCTAAGACAATTTTTTTGTGCTTCTAATTGCAGATTAGCTTAAGCATTAAAGTGGTATCTGCAACTCCAGCTGGCGCGGTGGCAGCTGAATCCAAAAGAGCTGGAGCCAACTGGGTCGTTCTGGACAAGTAATCTCATCAAGTATTAAATCCCTTTACCATTTTAAGTCTCTTTTCTGCATCAGATATTGCTTTATTGCTCTATTGCATCTTTAATTGTTTATACGATTCAAGATCTTGTACATAGTTATTAGGAAAGCCCTCATATGGCCAAAAGGAGCTGGACATGATTCACCTGCTTTAAGTATTTGAGAATGCTAATTACTGAACTAAAATTAGTTCACTTGGAAAAACCTTCTGTTAATAGCAATTTCGAAAGGAGGGAATATTATTGTCTCAAATAATGCATGCTTCTAAAAAATACTCCAGCAATTAAAGATAAAAATCCCTCCTTCCTAGCCCCACATACCTATTTCTTCCATCACCTATACCCCAACTAATGCTAAATACTGTGGGACTTCAAATTAAAGAAATTCCAAAGTAGTGGCCCATGTAATGAAATGCAATATATGAGCATCGGGCCTTTGGTCCAAACTCGATACCATGTAAAATTCATTTTGAGCAATTTTCTAAATACCAACATACCATCGGGGATATATATAACGGCTATATCGACTATTTCAGACTTAAATAAAGAAAATAGTAAATTTTAGAAATTAAAAAAAAATTAAAATATAAATAAAATTATAGAGACTTGATTGATCATTTTTATTGGACCATGAAGCCCACAAAGAAGTCACATGACTTTTTCTCTCTGATATCCTGACCAACTCGTATGCTAGTTCATGAACCAAGTTCAAGTGAATCCTTCTCCTCCAAATTTGGAAATAGGAAGTCACGTGATTTGGCAAAATATACACAATAATTTGGAACAATGAATATTTTTAAATGTACATAATATTTTAGAACAGATGGAGTATCATGTAGCTAGTATAAGCATGTTAATAACACTTTATTAGGTCATAGATTATATTAACACAAGTATATTTTTTGAGCTATCCAGAGTCCAAAATTTAGTTCTGAGTTAGGCCTAGAACGTTTGTTGTTATTCCATATTTCAATTTGATTGCACTTCTTGCATCTCAATGGGGCCAGATCTATCAAATTAACATATGTTCTATTTTCTCTTGCACGAAAATTGTATGCGTCGATATATGAAAGATCTGTAGATGGAGATCTAATTAATTTTGTATCTAGTAGTTAAGTGACCGACGGCTAATTCTTGTAGGCAGGTAAACTCAAAGAATACATATGAATTATCATGTACTAGTGAAGTTTTAAACACAACAAATCCTTGGGTTGGTGGTAAGTAAAACTTATTGACATACAGGACTTATGGTCAATTTCCCAAACTTGAGGCGCCCGCCCAACTTCTCACTGATGTTTATCTATATGCTAAAATTAATCTGGGAAAGCCCATCTAAACAGTCACTTCTCAGTGGCTAACTTTTTCCTAATAATACTTATTGATGTTAGGCTATAAAATTACATAATACAAAATTCATCTTAGACTGATATTTTTTTACATGACATCTCAATAAATATCTGATATTTAGGGCCCGTTTGGTTGGCCCAAAGAAGCTGGATTCTTTTTTAGGAGATTTCCCCAAAGAAGTCATATGAGCTTCTTGCAATGGCAGTTGATGTAATTTCTGAAAACTGACAATGGTACTTTAAAAAAAAAACAGAAACAGAGCCATCATGATTTAAAACAGCCCCGGTCAGTTTTTGAAAATTACACCACATGCCATCATTACTTAAATTCCAAACCAAACACCAATTCTACTTCATTTTGAAAATCCAACTTCACTACTTCTAAAAGTCATAACCAAACGGACCCTTAGGGTGCGTTTGGGAGGCAGATTTTGCCTCCCAAAAGCCGCTTTTTAGGTAGATAAAGCGGCTTTTGTACAAAATCCTGTATGGAAGGCAGGTTTTTAGAAAAAGCGATTTTCAGCCGCCAAAAGCGGCTTTTACTCGAAAACTGGTGCTAAAGCTGCTTTTTAGAAAATCTCCTCCTGAGGAGATTTTTTACAAAAGCGGCTTTTATGATCTGAATTATCCTTCAGGGTGAAAAAATGACAGCATTTACCCTCGAGCATCCCGAAATTCCTGTATGTCCTTCGTCTTTTGCTTTTGGCGTGGAGCTTTTTTTTTTCTCTACTTCTGTTAGCTCGTCCCCTTCGCCGAGAGCTCATCCCCTTCCATGTTGTCATTCTGTCCTTAGGTCACGTGACTTTTATATGAAGGTCAAAGCCCAATAAAGACAAGGTTTTTGTTAAATATACATAGTAATTTGGATGGAGGGAGTAATAAATATTTTTTATTAGCCGTGTCATATCCTACTTGTTGGAAAAAATGGTGTGTCGCCGTGTCCGTACCATGTCGTTGTTTTGTATCCGTGCTTCTTAGGTCAAGATTCAATCTTTCTCATTAGGGGTAAAAACGTCACAAGAGCAGTTTATTTTTTTTCTAAAATTTGCCCTATCCAAACAAGATTTAGGGGCGGATTTTGACAAAAGCGTTTTAAGAGTGGGCGTTACCATACGAGTTACGATTTAGCTTTTTATTAACAAAAGCGATTTTGTTAAAAAGCCGTTTTTTAAAAAAGCAAAAGCGGTTGCCAAACGCACCCTTTGAGCTCACCAATATATCCCTGGGCCCATGGTCCGTTTTTCTTTGAGCCCCCGTGAAAAATGGCACATTTGGCTGACACGGCATGGCAGAAGCATAACAGCTTCATCCTAACTCTCCTTAGGACTATGAGTTAGGCAAAAGTCTCGATGTGATGTTTTGCAAAGGAGAAGCAGAGCAGTTTCTAGCCTCACCGTACCGAAAAATCCATCTTTGGTGCATCTAGTTCATTAAAAAGTGCTTGTACTTAAGGTTTTAGCTTTTTCAGCGTTGGGCATGGGGAATTGTTTTCACATCCTATTCACAATTCTGTCCAGTTATACTCCTTTATGCTTTGGTTGTCCAATTTTGAAAAGTCAATAGTTTAAGTCATGTGATAGCTGTTTCCCATGTTACTAAAATCTCCAGTAAATTCTTAGCATGTGTAATTTGTGTGCCATAGACGAGGTAATCTTTCTATGCTTGTACATGCTTTTTGAGCCAATACGTTATGGACCCTCAAATCAAACACTTAAAGTGGGACATTTTTTTTAAAATGACACACTAAACTGGAGAAGCAGGGAGTATATGTTCAATCACATCCAAGCATGGAATACTATGAAAGTGGTTCAAATTTTGTCATAAGTCTTCAACCGTGCATTTCACGAGACACGCCAAAAATTAGTAATCTGATTGTACACAAATTTTCTAACTTTAACAGTTTGGACAAATTGGAATGGTCAAGTCTACAAATGCTAATTTATCACAAATAAATCCTAATTAAAATCACACCTAGGAGTAGTATTGTGTGGTTCATAAATATCGTCTTGTGTACAGAAAGGGAAATCGCTGAAATATTTTATGGAGGGTCAATCACAAAAACTTTAAGGACTTGAAAGAACTGTCGAGTTCAGGCGTGAGGCTAAAATATACAAAAACCCATTTAGATAGGGACCATTTATTTTAGTAGCACTTGTTGCATTCATATTACTTTTGAGTTGAATATAGTAGTCCCTCTATTTCTGAATGGAGGGAGTATACTATTTTGCAAATATGGTTCTACCTCGTTCTACAATTTGAATCCCGCCTCCCCCACCCCCCATATACAAGATGAAATCCTAGCTCCTACTACAACAAGGTTCAGCTCGGTGTACATGACCAGTAAATGATCTACAACTTGTAGTTCACAAATCATACTCCCTCCGTTCTTTTTTAATAGATGCAATTGATTTTCAATATGAATTATTTGAAATTAATTGCATCTATTAGAAAAGATCGGATGGAGTACTGTTTAGAGGCGTTTCATCATCAATAGTAATAGTTCTGCAAGTTGTCGTAGAAGTCTAACAATCCCAAAGTGTGCAGGCAGCTGAAGCAGGAGAAGAAACGTTGCATGGAGGAGCTTCAATGCAACATAGTAGTCATGAAGCGTTCACGAGCCAAAGTTCTTCGACTCAATTTAGACGGCTCATACGAGCCTGAGCTTGAGATATCATCATCAAATGACGATGAATCAATCGGAGACAGGCTCAAACATTCCACCCCAATTAGTAGCCCAGAATATCACAGGACACCCTCTTCAAGAATATCACAGGATGCAGCTTCATTCTTGGGTGACTTCTATATGAAATATTCTCCTTTCTGTGATTCGGAACAGGATCAGGCTTCTCAGTCTTTCAACCAGCTGGAAAGGAGCTTTCATCCAGAAGTGAACTTGGGAGATGCAATCACAGCTTTGGATTCGGACAATGCGGGAATGAGCCCTGCCTCTGCGCACCCGCTCTTGGATACTAGTATAACAAGAGGTATTAGAAATTCTTAACAGATAGAGTATGTCCCACGTTGATTCTCTGAGTTAAAAAAAACCTTATACCATATTGATTGTCCTATTTCCTGTCATCATTCTCATACTAATTAGTGGACGGACTAAAAAGGGTTAGTAAAAAAATTAAGGAATTGACTTCCTTAAAACCACATTCTTTAAAATATGGACAATCAACATAGGAGGGAACAATTAAATTTTAAGACTAGCCACATGCGTGAGGAAGACTCACAAGTGAGGTAAATGGGAGTGGGCAAACCATTTCTCTTACAGCAAAGCAATTCCTTTATGCTAATATTTTATAGGTAAATTTATATGTTTAATTATGAGAAAATGAATTTAAAATTTGAAATACAACATCAACTTTTCTCAAACTATAATTCTCCTTACACATAACGATTTAAATTCAACGCAAAATCAAGTGTAATTTCATTTGCTCATAAGTGCTCAGATACTAATTTACACAAAAAATCACAACAAATTTTCCAAATCAACGGCAGTGGGGGAATTTCCCCCAAGTGTGAGAACTAGTGGGTTGTCAAAAGCTACATCTTGAATAAGGTTTCACAAAAATTTAACCCTCAAAGCTGGTACTCTTTACTTTTTAGTCATCAAACCACGTGATATGAAGAAAAACTTTCTAAAACGGGTTCAATGAAACAGCAGTTTCATGATAGTTTCCTTTTATTTGATTTTTTTTTCTTGCCAAACCCATTTTCATGAAGAAGATTAATCTGTTTAGGTGGACAAAAATACAGTACTAAATGTAATTTTATAGAACTTACACATTCCATCTCTCCATCTACCAAGGTTCTGTCTTCTTGGATTGCCCTCAACCCCGATCGCACACATCGGCACACCCAGTTTCATCGTCACCACATAACCATGAGGTCCTCTGGATCCCTCAAAATCACAACCCAGTTGACGGCACTTTCGTCAGCAAACGCTCTTCAAAGAAGAATCTGCTTGAAAATTTTGCTGAATTTGATCAAGTGAACAGAAACCATAGACAGGATTATGTTTTCAACTCTGATGTACGAGAGGCCGTCTCATTACGCCATAATAGCCCTTCACTTCCTCCCCCTTTGTGTTCTATATGTCAGCACAGAAGCCCAGTTCTTGGGAAGCCTCCGAGATGGTTCAGCTACAGTCAGCTGGAGGAAGCAACAAATGGGTTCTCGGAGGAGAACTTCTTGGCAGAGGGTGGATTTGGACTGGTCCACAAAGGGTTGCTGAGGGACGGTCAAGTGGTGGCAGTGAAAAAGCTGAAGCTGGCGAGTGCGCAAGGAGACGCTGAGTTCTGCGCAGAGGTTGACGTTTTGAGCTGTGCTCAGCACAGGAATGTGGTGATGCTAATCGGGTTTTGCATCGAGGAGAGGAGGAGAATTTTGGTTTATGAGTACATCTGCAATGGCTCCTTAGACTACCATTTATACGGTAATTCAAAACAATTTCATCAGACTGCTACTCATCTTCACAAATAATTCTAATATGATGGTGTTTGTTAGTTATTTCAAATTGTATGATGTGATGAATGATGCACAGGTCGCAGCAGAACTCCATTGGATTGGCATGCACGAGTGAAGGTCGCAATTGGGGCAGCACGAGGGCTGCGATACCTTCATGAAGATTGCAGGGTAGGATGCATCATTCACAGAGATATGCGGCCTAACAACATTCTAGTCACTCATGACTTTGAGCCGCTGGTACTTTTTTTTTATTTCAAAAGCGATCACCCAAATTAGAAGGATTTATTAGACTGTCTGGTCCAAGGTGCCAAATTTTCGGATTGACAAGACTTTTTGTGAATAATACTATTTGACAGGTTTAAACAATTTATCACTAAAACAATTTGATTGTATCGGTTCTTATAAAAAAAAATCAATTGTATCGATAAGTTGAATTCGTGATATCAATCTTTTTGTGAATAATACTATTTGACAGGTTTAAACAATTTATCACTAAAACAATTTGATTGTATCGGTTCTTATAAAAAAATCAACGGCATCGATAAGTTGAATTCGTGATATCATCCATTTTGTAAAATTGACGATGATTATCATAAACTTGACTTGCAGAATAGTAATATTTGGAAAAGAAATCTTGCCAACTGGTAGCTTTGGCAAACCTGCCAATTTGTAAAACCCCCAGCCTTCTTTAAAGATGATGATTGTCTTGGATGCACAGGTAGGAGATTTTGGACTAGCAAAACTTCAAGCAGATGGGAACCTTCGTATGGAGACTCGAGTAGTCGGAACTTTTGGGTAACTGAACAGCCTGCACAATCACATACCGAGGTATGTTATTTATTTAATGAGATCAATATAAAGACCTTCAGTGTGTCCATGTGCAGGTATCTTGCACCGGAGTACACAGAGAGCGGAAGAGTTACAGAGAAGGCAGATGTCTATGCATTCGGAGTGGTTTTGTTAGAGTTGCTCACGGGCCGGAAAGCTGTAGACATAAATCAGCCAAGGGGACGACAATTCTTGACAGAGTGGGCACGCCCACTTCTGGCAGTACATGAAGAAGGACAAACCATGGCAATTAATAGATTATTAGACTGGAGATTAAGCCATCATCAGCTTACCTCGGTCTACCACAAACTGTGTGTCATGGTCCATGCAGCTTCTCTGTGCCTAAGGCGAGACCCAGAAACCAGGCCTCGCATGTCCAAGGTTCTTTCTCATCCATTTCCTCAGCATGTACATGTCAAATAACAATAGATAGGGGAATTTGCGTACCTTCAATCTGGCAGAATTTATGCACCTCCGCCTTCTCCTCATCATATGATATCAAATCCATGAATGAGTTAAATGATATCATGAAATTAACCTGAAAATGCGTAAATAATGCAACAAGGCCAAAGATGTGTAAATTCAGCCACATTGACCTGAAGATGTGCAAATTCCTCCGTGATCAGATAAAACAACTAGATGAAAACTGATCTGGTCTTGGGTCATACCAAGCAATAAAATAGATGAAGTTATTTTAATTTCCGCTGCAAAACTTCTGAAGCCTCTAACTACAAAGGAATGATTGACTCTTAACATGAACCAGGTACTTCGATTATTGGAGGGAGACCAAGTTGTTGAGTCGACCTTCATTATCGACACAGTAGGGAGTCAGAGTGGTCGGCTAAGTGGCATCAAACCACAAGCACTGGCAGAATCAGGGAGAAGCCAGTCTGCTAGACTTTCTTATGAAACTCTGAAAGAAATATATGTTGCAAAGGCAAGACAAACAATGCAACCACCCAAGCTGCTTCTATGAAAATTGCAACAGGAACTTCGAAAAGACGCACTCATTTCAAATTCAGGAACTCTCTGTAGTCCTATGATGACATTTAAGTGAAATCATGCAGCCTCTCCCCTGATTCAATTGACACACAATTTCATCTTTGTTATCAAAAATAAAAAAACTTGGGCATTGTTTCATCCATACAATAAGAAAATTAATTTCACCTACAAAAGCTCCTAGTATTTCTTTATTATTGAAATTTCCCACTGCAAACCAACTATCATTCTGAGACAGAAATTATCTGGATTGCACAAAGAAAGGAGTTTTCTAGAGTGCTATTTTTTTTATTTGGCTATACCATATGAGGAATACTTCAGATTATAGATTGATCTATCAGCTTAATGTTGCGTCACAGTTCCATGGAACCAAAAAGGATAAACACTGTATAACATTAATAAAAAAGAGTCATCATTTAAGAGGCTTGTGGCAACAACTCATGTAAGAAAAAATGATCTGAAGCTTTTCATTACGACAATTTTTTTCTGTACACATTACTAGTAACGATTGCAAAAACAAAAAGAAAAGGAAAAAAAATCAATTTACAACTCATTTTGGACAACAATCAGGGGGATAAAGAACTTGCCTCAGCACTGAAAACTGAATGCTCACTGACATCGAGGAAAGTTTTGTCTTCCTCCCACTTAATAATTTCCCTTGCATATCTGATTGCCTCATCAACCGATTTAGTGATCAGACCGTTCGTCTGCGACACATACAACCTTCTTCCAGTAAGGGAGTAAAAGAGCTTTTTAAAACTTTTAGCAATATAATGAAAAGCTTGCTCAGCCATAGAGTATCCATTGTTATTGTTGCTGTCAGCAGAGTTATGACTGATTACTGGGTTGAAATCATGGAACCAATTACATACAGTCAATGGGACTTGTTCAATCCTCTGCTCAAGCAGATCGAATTTGTTGAGTATCAGAAGAAAATCTATTTGTTCAAACGATGGATGAACAACTACACTCTCAAACAGCTTCTTGTTAAATAACATTTTATTTGTAGATGTACCACTTGCATCATTGAAAAACTGGTCATACTCAGTCAGGTCAACACAGAAGACAACAATCCGCACATCTTCAAACATTTCCAACCATTTGCAGTTTTCACCAAGGGCATTTGCGTGGACTCTGATAAGTTGATACCTATAAAAGAACCCATTCACATAAATGAACAAAAACTTACACTTTTGTTCATATCTACCTCGGTAAATCTTTTTCCAAATTTGTAAAAACAAGATTGAATTTACTGATAAAAAAAGGTAGAATTTTCTCTCCTGCTGCTCCATTCCCACATCAAAAAGTCAGTTGTAGTGATATAGACCTGACTTCTATCATTCTAAAGAATAATACGATTTACATTCTAGAATCGTCCTACAGAGAAAAGCAACCACCTTACGGACCAACTAAGGTAATATTTTGCCCTCAAATAAAAATAATGCTTTAAGAAGGACAGAATGTCAATGACAAACAGCAAGCAATTTCTTTCTTAAGATTGAGAAGAGGAAAAGAGAATGATGTCTTACAAACTAACAGTAAAGAAGCTTTAGGTAGCGGTTGCCATTATTTTTATGTTTTATCAACCACGAAGTGTTACAAGTCAATTACCATCAACTAGAAACTAGTATTTCCCCTCCTTCCTCACTAAAAAAGAGACAAGAAGAAGGCTGACAAATTTTTTGAAAATGTACAAGATGCTTTTCTAACATATTAATGCTTCGTAGTAGGACCAGAAATTTCCGAAAGCAAAGAATTAAAAAGAATAGCAGTGTCCAAGATTTTAAAATAGTTCAAATATTGAACCATCATTCTAAGTATTGAAATTATATTTAAACCTTACCAAGGAAGCTTGTTTATGACCAACCCTGCCATTTCAGTCACAGGTTCGGAGAACATCAACTTTATTGGCTACGAAGTTTAATTTACGAACCTTAACAATGAGTCATCATGATCAGTAGCATCGGTGATGTCATCATAATCGGAATGAGGGAATGAAAATTCCGTGTACGTTAGACCATTGGACGATGTCACTCCTTCAGCATACAGTATGTCCATATCAGATGGATCATATTCCATCTTTGATACATCAATAACCTGATATCATTGCAACAACCACATTTAGAAAACATCACACAATACAATGAGGAGTTCTGAGATGACATGCTGGGCAGTGCTGGTGCGCTGCCTGCTGTTTTAAATCACTGGTGTCTTCTCCCAAACAAGCAACTGAACTTGAGAGCGGGGTTGAATTGCCATGGCTAGGACCACTTAACTGTGGTGTTTTCAGGGAGTTCACAATGGTAGCACCGTAAGTCTGCCAAAAGAGGCATTTACAAGACATTAAAAGCCGGGGCTGATCGTCCTTGCCAGAGCTCTCATTCCCAGCCTCCATTTTTGTTGGTCGTCTTGCCGGGGAAGACAGTGATCAGAACAGCTGGGTAGCACACAAATGCAGCCCAGCGTATATATCAGAACTCATATAATGAAAGTGTATCACAATATGACACGGGATCCAACATATTTGTCGCCATGCAAGTGGTTCTAGTGATTAAAACATGAACAAGCTTTTGACCATCACATCATCCAAGGAAGTGCCCATTGCTGGCACAAGATTAACAACCGAGAATGAGACCGAGGAGCAATTTTTGACAGTGCGTTAAAACTATAGGATGCTAATACTAGAAAAGATTGAAGCAAATGCAGCCAACATTACCCGCTCAAGGAAGTAACTGGCACAAGTAGGAAGCATGTGTAGCTCATTCTTTCGGCTGTATGTGGCTTGTATAGCAGCATCCTTCCATAATTCCTCAACAACAGGAGCATACTCCCGTGTGGCAGCAGGAAAAATTGCTTCGATATTGCCTGAGGCCATTACTTTGAGAAGCCAATCTGAGAATGCCTTCAGTTTAGGACCAATAGAGTACAATGTAGTATTACCTCTATTACTCCCATCACCTGGGACAATTAAAATTTGTTTTAGAAACTTTTGTGGCAGAATTATTATTAGTTTACAATCAGATCACTCTGCATTCACTTTATTGCCAAAGAAAAATTGAAACACAAAGTTCCCAAGAAACTAATAATTGTGCGATACAAAATTTCCATCTGTTCAATTACATCAAATAATGACTTTACACAATTTGGTAAAAACCATCTGGTCTCTCTCAAGATGTTTGGCCATTGTTTGGAGATAGAAAGGAAAGATTAATAATCAAACTCTACGTCTGCAAACTCTACCTGCCACATAAGATATTGATGCTAAGGTTCATAATCTGGACTCAGATTAATAATCCTGCAAGTAACATAGCATCCCCATCTCAAAGAGGAGCTGGGTGTGTCACGTCATACAAATTCCACCTCAAAGTTGATGGGATCACACCCATTTCACACTAGGACCTACCTAGTCACACCCCAAGGTATTACCAACACAGGGTGACTCATTAAGCTTTTATTCTTTAGTCTTCCCCACAACCTAAAGCTTCCAAAACAGAATACCTCGGCATTTCAAATACACTTGGCGCTACCAATACCAAGCAGACATGGGGCTACTATTATTAAGCAGATAGCAGAAAACTAGGGTATTCCACAACAAAGATATTTCATCCCTAACTCAACCTAGTAGCAGCTTGGGTGGCCCTCAATCAGGTTGGCCCCCCAGCATCCAATTCCTGGTTCCGCTCCTGACTGATAAATGTTAATGTTAGTTGTGTGCATACCCAACTCTTGAGTCTCTTGGAGAACTTATGCTGTATATTGTGACCATGGAGACCACAGGTGAGTTCTGTTTACACCAGTTACTTGAATTAATATAACAATTATGAACAAAGTTTGTATAAATTTTAAACCAACATAAAGACCAATATTTTCCTTATTTCTATTGTGTCCTAACTTTAAAGTTCAAACCGACTAACAAACAATTTAAAAATGACTACGAGCATTAACGTGACTAAGTTCACTTGCATATTTGCAAATACACTCTAAGTTGTTCTTGTACATTGTTTGCAACATAACTAACCTTGATAGATGAAAATCCTTGTCACTGCCAAGGGTCATTTCTTTCTTTTAAAAAGAAAAATAACCTCAAAGAAATACTCCCTCCGGTTACTTTTAATAGTTACAGGTTTTTTCAAATTAACTAAAAAATCAGTTCATTTGAAAAGCCTGTATGTATTAAAAGAGGAGGGAGTAATTTAATATAATGTATGGATTACGTTAGGTTACCAGAATCATAAGATTGATCACATAGATGTTTTCTGCTCATTTCCATCAAGCTTTCTTCTTCAAATCGTTCACGACCTTCCAGCAGTATACCAAGATATTTATATACATTGCTCTGAATTAGACACTTAATAGATTCTCGTTCCTCTTCGGAATATGGAACGTCCTTATATAAGAATCTTGCCTGAAATGGAAATCAATCATGATTATAAACCATTCAAACAGTGGCAAGTCCAATTTCCTATATAGATTTTAAATAAATACTTTTCTCGCTTCACTTGTCACATTCAAGGTTTGTATGGACAGCAGGGTTCACCTGTTTAAATATGGTGCTTGTTCCAGATCCTTGAGGTCCAACTAAAAGAATCTTCAAAAGAATTCTTTGCTCAAGATACTCAGGTACAACTCTGATAGTCTGGTCACTCACTTCCTCCCCAGAATAATTTCCTCCCTTTGAAGGAACTGGTAGAGACAAAACTGAACATATAACCTTTATTCCAGCCTGACAATCAAGTTCTCAAAAAGATTAGCATTTCTACACATCTAGAACAGTCAAACACTACTGCAGAAAGAGAAACACCTTGCCCCATATGTTGCCTCTAATATTCTTTTGACCCTCCTCCTGATAGGAGCCATCAGCATTTACCCAAAAATGAGGATTCCCAGCACAATGGACTCCACCCCACTGCAAATAAAGGATTGGTATTTTACTATTTGACAAACATTAAGGCAAGATAAACACAGGAGCTAATATAAACCTGCAGCATCCGAAGCTCGGCTTTCGTAATCTCCCGATTATTTATAAAAACCTTTGTGTTTCCATTACTAGCATTTGGCAAAACACTACCTCCAACGTTAATATTTGGAGTTATGATCTGGCAAGGTTTGTGCCCCTCCTGTTGAAAGGCACCATGTAAGAAATTTAAATTTCATGCACAGAAAAGAAAGCTACATTAAATATAAGAGTTATCAAAACTCGATGTGAACCATAACAAGGGCTCGGGTGGAATAATAATCAACAACTCAATCATCCAATTGATATTTATAGTAACAAGAAATGATATTATCATGTAAACAGATAAATTTCTTATTCAGCAAATATAAAGAGCCCATGCAGTTCCACAACAGCAGGATTGTACGAAGAAATACATATCTACCTTTTCAACTATAGTGTCATGCATAGAGGAGCCAACTATGCACTCCAAAGAATTATATGTACGAAAAAATTATGAGCAATTCACTATTCCATGAAAACACGGAGAACTTTTAAAAACAAACAAACATGGCAAACTATATCACAGGTCAAATTTGGTACTTTGGTTACATTTTTTTCTACCTCATCAGTGAACCATGAATTGAATGCCTACCTTACCCCAGAGCCCCGATACTTTATCATACCAATAGCTCCCTGGCTTCAGTTTATGGGGCGAGTTAGGACATGTCTGCAACAAAACCATCTCTTCCCGGGAAAGATTCTTCCCATTTACCAAGATATGCTGCGGCTGCAGCTGATTCACTTCACAAGACTTCTCAGCCTTCATTACTTGACGAATTTCTAATGAGCTAAGCAACCTTTTCAGTATTCGAGAGCATTTTCCCAAGCTCTCACGCTTTATTTCATCTATGGGAGAACCAATACAAGAGACACACTTTCTTCCTTCCGGCATAGACCCCATAGCTCTAAGCACACAGCTACCACAGTACTTTGCATTACAAACAATACAAGCCTCCTTCTCCGTAAACCGACTTCCTCTCTGGCACCTATAGCAAGCCCCTTTCTTCGTCTTCTGCACAGTCTCCAGCCTTTCACCAACACTTTCAGCATCATTAGGAGTTGATGCCATTTCATCCATGTCATTCGACTTAACGCGCCCAAACGTGACTGCAAATCCTTTTCCAGCTTTGAATTCAGATAAATCACCATTACTCAGCTCACCCCTAATTAACGAATCCTCTGAAGAAAGGAAAGGAGAGCTCAACACCGACTCAGTTGAAGCCCAATCCGGCAGATTAAAATTCATACTCTCCCCATAACGTTTTGACAATGTCAATACACCTGGACTTCCAATTTCACTTGATAGCTCATGATTCGAGAAGCCCAGAGCAACCGAACCCCCAGATTCTCTAGCCAATAACTCCAGTGACTGAATCATCCCATCCGAAGAAGATCCTCCTCTTTCCAAGATTGCAACTTCCAACTCACGAGACATATTTAGATCGTTACAAAACCCTAAATCCCTAATTTCAGCAGACATTTCGCTCAAAGAATCATCCCCATTGTTTAAATGTTCCATGGCATCTCTGCCATTAGAATCAGCCAGCAAATCAAGTAAGCCATCAGACGACGACCGACGGCCACTGCATTCCACCGCACTATCAGCATCGAACCCAATCACCGAAGTCGGCGAAATAACCGGTCCACTGCTACTTCCCTGTGCCGCCTGCTCCTTGGAAGGTCTCTTCAGTATAGGCGGAGAAGGAAGCGGCTGGACAACCGGGACAGCCATCCGAACCCCCGAGACGGCCACGGCTACCGCGGCAGTCGGAATGCACTCAACATCAATAGGCACCGCCCACGGAATGTCATAGGTGACAGGCGGCCCGTCGTACTCCACGGCAAACGAGTACTCGACCTCGTCTTGCAGGACCGGAGCTGGGGACTCCACCGGCAACATCCTGGTCACAATCGCCGTCATTTTTCACACACCCAAAATCGCCCTTTTTGCCTCCCTACCAGCTCTCACCCCTTTCATCAGGAACCACCCAAAACCCTAGCCTTCCAAAGGAAACTGAAAACCATTTTTCCAGTTTCTGCTTTCTCATGGAAAACCAAGAAAGCAACAAACTGCTCAAGACATTTCCTTTGGCTAGCTAGTTAGAAACAGAAGGCAACAAAAGAAAGGAGGCCGAACCTTCAAAGCACCCTTTTCTTCCTGTTGCTGGATTCAAAGCTCCCATCTGCTGCATTGCAAGAGCGCTTTTTTGGATTCCTTGGCGTTTTTGTTGGGTAGTGAGGTAGGGAGGTAGAGTGGCACGTCGGATTTTGTGAGGGATAGCTGTCGGCGCCTTGGAATGCTCTTTGGTTTTTCTTTTCTGGGGATGCTGTATCTCGAGGAGAGCGTCAGTCGCAAAATTATTTTTTTTTTGGAAAAATGCTAGGAGTATTAGGAAACTTTTACGGATACGGGGTGAGAAAAGTAGGGCTGCCGTTGGTCAGGTAATGGTGCGGTTAAGACTTCTTCGATGACATGACCGTTTATTAAAAGGAAATCACACATTTTCTGTGTATGAAAATGAGTGGGTGAAGTGATATGGGCACTCATCTCCATACATATCAGCTGTATATGGAGATGTATAGGAATCTACTGTAGGGTTATCAGTGCCCTTTATTAAATTTTACCGACGGAATAACCTCTTTTATAACTTTTTTATTAACCAGTATCCATCGATTAAATGTGGTTAACCATTATCCATTTTATTTACTATTCTTAAAATTTTCACTTGGCATTACCAATCATTTTCCTTTTTTCTTAACTATAATCGAATTTTTCCTTGCAATAAACATTAGCCAAAAACACATAATTGACAGTTGTAAACACCCATACATAATTACAAAAAGAGACTTGCCAAGACCTATATATGTAATTATAAAAATAGAGTTTGGTTTACAAAAATATGCATACACTTTACAACACAACGCTTCATAATAACAATTGTACCTTGTAAAATTAGCCACAATGTACAATTTAAGATTTAACCAAAATTCCATCATAGAAACAAGACTCTTCTTCAATGTATGGATATCATTCCTTTACAGTTGCATTAAAGTAGAGAACATATTCATCAGTCACCACACATTGTTCTATTTCTCTTATTTGTAGACAATGGATACAAGAGCTTGAAGCCTAGAACTTCTCTCATAAAAAAGAGATGCTCAGGGGGGCTGGATTAGGAGTGGAGAGGATAAGATTTATCTATTCCCTTTCACTACATATATATACTCTTTAGTATACTTCAAAAGAGGACATGAAATGCCAAATATTTACTAGTTTGCGAAGTTGTTACGATTAAGCGATTATAGATACAATTTTTCCATAACTGTTCCTATTATGAAATGGTGGCTTAAAATTAACCGCATAATTACCAATTGACAATTTTAACCAACCATTTGATGTGTGACGAATATGGTGTGAATGATAGAACAGTTAACCAGTTGTCATTGGCGGAGGTAGGGGTCAAGTTTGGCTAGTAAAATACACAATAATCGACCCGACACGAAATTTGCTACCCTAAACTGCCCAGTACCTTTTTTTTCTATTGACCGAGAACGCACAAGCCAATACATATGTAAATATAATATATGTATGTATATATATATATAGAAGATTGGTTTATATGAGATCATTCTCATATAAGGAGCATGAGGCCAACATTTTGGGTGGTTGGATTCTGATCCAATGGTGGATATAAAATTAGTGGGTAGGTGAGTGTGAACCATCACTCACCCTTGTAGCCGTCATATCAAGATCCAACTACGACATGAACTGGCCTTATATGAGCTATATGAGAGTGATCTCATTTAAACTTTCCCCTATATATATATATATATATAGAGAGAGAGAGAGAGTAATGCTACAATGAGCTTCCCATTTCTGTGCGCGACATGAGCAGCTCACTGCCAACCCGCTGATGGATGATCTCACGTCCTACAAAAGGGCATTGGTTGGAACCAATTGGGTTCTTTCTTAAAAACTTTTCTAAATTCTCACCTCTCAAGCACCAAATTGGCCCTTACTTTTTTCCATCCATGATCTCTGAATCCTAACATATATAAGATTATATGGAACCCACAATGGTCATCTAGAGGAAAGTTGATAATGTCCTCAATGAATGGATGAATTAGTAAAAGAAGGTAACACAAATAAATCTTCTATAAACATGCTCCACTTTTTCTTGTTCGAAGTTTTAACTTCTTCATACCTGCATTTTATTTTTCTGTTATCTCAGCTATTATGTATTCAAAACCAGATGGATCTCTTTTTTGTAGAATTCTCTTTCTTATTTTTACTCCCTTTAGTCCTACGACACATCTTTTTTCCCTTAAAGGTAATTCCATAGACATTACCTTAAGATGTAGAATTTGGTTGCATTGTGCTAGTATCTGAATTTTTACTCCATCACTTGCCATCTCAAATCGTTTTAGAAATTATCTCAAATGAATTGAAAAGGTAATGTCCTATTGAAGATGTTTGCTTGCTAACAATATACAATGTTTGCTAATGTTCATGAATTTTACCAGCGGTAGTGGCCTACCTTCAAGTAACCACTATGTGAATTGGATATTACAAGGCAACTCATGTCTTCCTCAATTCGTGGTTACAATATGCTTTCATAACATAGCAGTTCTCCACCTTTTCCTTTACTTTTGCTATCAAATCCAATCCAGCAATTGACACCAATCCAACATCTCTATAAAAAGGGATCTAAAATGCTCATGACACTTGTATCTTCTTTCCACAAAGGATTCCCTCACTTCCAAGTGTTGAAGTTGAACCACATCATCAATATTATCCAATGCCCAAAAAATGTCAACCATTGAAGATTGCAATTCAATTTTTTTACTTTGCCATAAGAAGTTTCAACTTTGTTGGTGGTCATATAGCCAAAATGCATATACTCATCCATCCAAAATGAGACAAATTTCTCCTTATATGATTGTAACCATGTATAATGAAGATATTTCAAAACATCCGGCAAGTGTTTGTAGTCTATATCCATCCTGCATAGTGAATCTTAATATTCATTTTCTGTTATTTTAAAAAGACTACTTCATTCCAACATTGTAAGAATCTAACCCAAGCTATGCATAGCTGCAATTCCTCGTTAGACCCATGGTAATGTGAAATATACAAATGATGTTCTTTGTGGAAGGGAAAACTAATGCAATTGCATTAATTAGAGCTTGATCTCTATTTGCAATGAAGACTGAAGGTGGCTCAACTACATTTAGATAAAACTTAAAATTTTGTAAGGCCCATATAAATTTAGTATCATTGTCTACAAAGACAAATGCAAAACAAGTGAATAATGTTTTGTTTGTCGATGTCACAACAATGATAGACAAAACTAAAAGACCATATCAATTCATTTTGTAGGTGTAATCCATTACAAACACACGAGGAAATAAATTTGCCAGACGAACCAAAAGAGTATGTGAAAACAATGAAGTACATAGTGTGTCAGTATAATCAACCTTCTTATGGTAACAAATATACCCTTCATCCTCGATCCGCTTCATCAACTCCTGTAGAACAGTTCTACCTTCTCTTGCAGTCAAATTTAATTAACTATTATTGTTGTAGATTGTCTTCATAGCTATGCAATTTGTAGGGTTATCTTCCTTCAATGATAGCAACATCTAACATTATTTAACCCCTGTCTTTGACAAAAATTTTAGAATTTCCATCTCTCTATCTTTGAGGCAACCCGCATATGCATGCCCTTCTCCAAATTGTGCTAGGGTGAGTGTGAATTCCAGAAATAACTTTCAGCTTCCATCCAATACAACCCATCAATGGACATTTCCTTTTCTTGTAGTTTGAACGGACATCCACATTTCTTTGTGGATGATTGAGTTGACGTCTTGACTGATACTCTTTCTATGATGACCCACTGATATCTATAAAATATACACATTTTATATGCCTTTCTGCCTATTTGTTAGTCGTAATTTTAGTTGAAGTAAGGATAATTAATAGTTAATCATGATTAGATGAGTAATTAGGAGTTTAATGAATAAATGCGCTTAATTGATTAATTTAGATGCGTTAATTAGATTTATTAGATTTATATTTTATAATGTGTCTAAATGATGTTTGATTTTATTTATGCAGGTTTTGAGAGTCCAGATTCAGTGCGTAAAAGTGGAGCACGTCAAACGGGTTTTGAAGATCTGGCGGTGGAGATTAATACGGCGGGTTTTCAATAAGAAAAAGAAAAAAAAAGAGGAATTGAACCTGAACTGACCGGTTCAGTTCCGGTTCGGTTCAGAAAAGAAAAAGAAAAAATGAAGACAGCCCGAGCCGAAGCTCGGGCGCTCGGGCCTTCGTCTCAGTCGAACAGAGCCAAGCTCTGTTTGAGCTCTGCACCGGCGATGGGTACGACGGCATAGCGGCTGGGTCTCGACGGCGGCGGAGAAGAAGATGGTTCAGGCAGTTCTGCTCGAGCTCAGGCGATGAGGCGGCCATGGGTGAGGTATGTTCGAGTAGGAGATGACGCCGGTGAAGGAAGACGGAGAGGATCAAGGCTGCGCGACTGGGAAGAGAGTCGTGATGGAATTGGACTCAAAATTCGTGTGGGTATTAAAAACAGCAATTTGTGCTCAATCGGGAAAGTGAAGCAAAATCATGCCGAAATTAGGAGAGGCTAGAACGACATATAAAAACAGGGGGCTTGAAGAGAACAGGGGGAGAGAGCCGCCGACAGAAAGAAAACGAGAGAGGAGGAACTCGAGCCAAACAGCGCCGCCGGGAAAAACAGAGGTTTTTGACAGAGAAACAGACCGGATTTTGGGTACTATTTGTGCCGGAATCCGGTGGGGTCTTGGCCGGAAGGAGGAGGAGTCGATCGCCGGGAGTAAAAGGACTAATTTTGGGTCGGATTTGGAACTGCTACAGTACCGTTTTGGGGTGCTACAGTGCGCGACTCAACGAAGAAGACAAGTGAATAGTGCGCGTGAACAGTGCCGGGTGAATAGTGAACAGTGTTCCTGCATATGACCAATCCGACGAACCAGGCTTTTTCTTCCCTTCTTTTCATGTCTAGCTAAATTCATTGTACTAAGATTAGATGAAGCCCTGCTGATTGTTTGAATCTCAATATTTATTTGCAACTCTAAAGTAGTGATTTTTATTCCATGTGCTTAATATTTTGTTATGATTATTCTGTTGCTCGAGAGAGGGTAGAGTAATTGTTAGTTAAGGGTTTGTTAATGTTCGAGAGATCTTAGCGAATTCCAAGGTATTATTTGAATAAAGATTGCATTTTTATGATTGATCTTTGCTCGAGAGAGGGAGATTAATTAAGTTAGATTTAATTGTTTAGTTGCATGTTCGAGAGGGCTGCACACATTACGATTATTCGTGACTTCGAGAGGGGCACGGATAATTGATCACTTGGAATTGTACGGGTTAACGGAGAGGATAGCTATTTGGTTTGGGTGGATTCGAAGTCTTAGTATATTTCTCATCATATTATTTTCACATAAATTTCATTGCTTTGTTAAATTAGAACTTTTCATTCTGTTATAACTAGTTTCATAAAAAAATCAAATCTTTCATTAGAATTAAGTTGAATCAGTCCAAGTCCTTTGGGTTCGACCTCGTTACCACTAGACTATACGTAGTCTCTTGCGATTGCGAGTAAATAGTAGAAAAATCAATCAATCAATTGGCGCCGTTGCCGGGGACTTGGTAACGGTTTGACTTAATTCTAATTAGTTTAAACTTGTCTTTGTAGGATTTTGATACTTGATTTTCTTGTCTTTGTAGGAGTCAATTTGGAGAGGCAGATAGTGACACTTGGAACTCGCCAACGTTGGAAAGGACACTCCTTCCCCTCGTTTGCAATCTATCAACCTTTCTTTTTAAGTAGATTTAGGTGTTTTTAATATATTTTTTTTATTTCTCTGAATGCATGCAGTGCTAGTTGTCAATAGCTAGGTTTGCTTGTTGTCGATATTTAGGACTCTTGATTGCTAGTGGTGGATATCTAGGGTTGTTTTGTGTTGTGGATGTGTGATGGTGTGATTATGGTGTTGGTGATTGTGTGGTGAAAGAAAAAAAAAATGACTTCACCTTCCTATGAATTTAGCCATAAGAACCCATACATGTACTTTAATGATTATTATTCCTCACACACACCTACTTCCACTCCCTTTGAAGTGTCATTCCCTCCATGTCACTCATATCTTGATACTTATAACCATGGGTGGGAGAATCAATCCAACTTTGGGAGTAACATATCTTCCCTACAACTCACGACCCCTTTTATTTTGGAACCATGTGCCATTTGCTTAAGCCCCACCCATACCTTGGTGGAGTGCCCTTCGGCCCATGAGTATCTGGAATTGGTGCGCGATCATGTAAATGCGGCCCAAGGTCTTCATAGATGGGAGGATCAATCTAATTTTTCTTGGCACACTCTCAACACAAGGGCAATGTTTGAACCAACCACTACTCCACCATTACAAGGAATGTCATTCCCTGTTCCACCACCACCATTGCCCCAACCCCAAAATGCCCAATCCACATGGAATCCTAGCTTTGAAGATAAGGTCTTGTCCATGTTGGATAATCTAAATGGGATCTATAGTAGTGCATGGGGCGATATTAATGAAGTAAACACCTTACCTATCCAACCACAATACCCGATGGGCCAAATTATTGAAGAGGGGATATGTTTTTCCCCTAACCATGTCCAAAATGTTACAACCCTTTGGAGTGCACAGCAATTTGAAAATGAGGTTGGATATAGTGCAGAAAGTGAGCAAGAAGGGGTGGAAATTAAAGAAGAAGTTAATGAGTCATTAGAACAAATTTTTAAATCTTCTATCTCTGGGGAGTCACTGTCTATAATAATATTAACGGAACTTTCTATTCCCGAAGCACCACTCATACAATGCCTAGACCAACCTTCCCCGTTGATTGTTGAATGTGACTTAGAGTGTTCTATCGATTGCCCATTCGATCCATTATTTGAGAGTCCTCCCCAAATTGTGTTACGAGAGGAGGCCACTAAGGCCAAATTGGGTGATGTGGACGAGGAGCCCTTCATTTTAATATTCTCTAATGACCTCTTCCCATGGCCAATGAAGGGGTACCTATTTGCTAAGCTTACCCGCCCACTACTCCACCCCTTCATTCCAAGGTGTGATCCGTACTTAGGCAACAAGGATAGGAGTGTGTAGGGCAATCATTTAATTGATCCAGATTGACTTGTTGGGGTTACGTCTGGCTGAAGACGTAAAACTTAGCGCTCTTGGGAGGCAACCCAAATTTTATTTTCTTGTTTATTTTCTATTTTATTTTTATTTTTCTTGTAGGTTATTTATTACCTGTGTGGGGATGCTACAGTCAAGGTTTGAGGGTGTATTTAATTTTTTTATATTTATATTATCTCTTCATTCTTCGCTTATGTGTTGCATGCTTTATATCTACCATAAGGCTCTCCATTCAGGTGACTTCTTTCCTCACTTCTTTTCTTTTACTATTTATTGTAGTATTATTTTGATAAACATTGAGGACAATGTTTAGTTTAGGTTTGGGGGTGTAGAAAAGAAGTGTTTATCATATATTTTCATTTATTTCAAAAAAAACGAAAAAAAAATTAGTTTTTAGGTTGTTTGTTAGTATTTTTATAGGTTTTGATAGTTTATCCCGTTATGATGCATTTTACAATTCTTAAGAGATTAATTTGCATTGGAAGTGTGAGTAAGTATACTGGAGGATAGAGAACTTAACTGAGCAGTATCTTTCTGTTACAGTCCTCTTGGAACCTGTGCTTAAGCTAAGAAAACTCACTCACACACATTAGTACATAAAGTAATACCCTCTAGAAATTTGTTGAATACTAATTTACAGTGGGATGTCTTTAGTCAGAGTCATTGGGTGATATGTGGTTGTCCTTTGAGCTTAAAAGATCATGATAGACCATTTACTTGGCTATGGCAAGGGCTAGAACCAGAAATAGGTTGAGAGTATAATACAACCTGGACAGAATAAAGATGTGCTGAAAATATGAATGCTGAAAATGAAAAATGCGAAAAAAAAAAATGAAAACAAAATGAAAGAAAAGGGCTGTTTGACTTTATAGGATTAACTTAGGCTGATGCTCGGGCCCGAAGCGGTCTCTTAAAACCTAATGCCCTAAGCCAACTGGCTGGGAGTCATTGGCCTGAGTCATTGCTAAACCTAAGCATCTTGAAGTCAGGCCTTACACAGTCCTAGCATTAAAAAAAAAGTCTATGGTGTATTATCCTCTCAAATCTAGAATGTTGGACCCGAATGAGGCGCGCAGATCTGTGCTATCATGAACCTAAAGATTGGGATGACTACATAGATTCTGATGTTCTTTAGTTAATGGGTAACACTGGATATGTGTAAAACAGAAATTTAGAATGTATTGCTACAATGTTCTATACTTTTACTATTTACATTATCATGCTATATCATATTGAGCAGAAATTTCCAAGATGAAAGTGTGGAATAAAACCACTTACTTGAGGGCTTCTATATTCCTGTTGATGATGAACCAAGTACGTGTAGTTAATTCTCTTAAGCATTGTAGTCTGCATTTGAAGGGATAATTGGTTTGTCTGTTTTGCAGTGTTTTGATTTGTTTTTACATTTAGGTTAATTAGGTTAATTCCATAAGTACATGTTTGTGGGTAGCATGGCTGCAAACCCTCACGAGACAACACTCATCCTACTAGGGACACCTAGAGGTTTAACGGCTTGTTGCATACGCTCAATGCAATCGTGTTCCCTACGAAAGTGGCATTTACTTTGCTGTTTTAGTTTAATTTAGTTATTTTTGTTTTCCTTGCTTGATTTTGTTTTGCTTGAGGACTAGCAAAATGTAGGTTTGGGGGTATTTGATATCTATAAAATATACACATTTTATATGCCTTTCTGCCTATTTGTTAGTCGTAATTTTAGTTGAAGGATAATTAATAGTTAATCATGATTAGATGAGTAATTAGGAGTTTAATGAATAAATGCGCTTAATTGATTAATTTAGATGCGTTAATTAGATTTATTAGATTTATATTTTATAATGTGTCTAAATGATGTTTGATTTTATTTATGCAGGTTTTGAGAGTCCAGATTCAGCGCGTAAAAGTGGAGCACGTCAAACGGGTTTTGAAGATCTGGCGGTGGAGATTAATACGGCGGGTTTTCAATAAGAAAAAGAAAAAAAAAAGAGGAATTGAACCTGAACCGACCGGTTCAGTTCCGGTTCGGTTCAGAAAAGAAAAAGAAAAAATGAAGACAGCCCGAGCCGAAGCTCGGGCGCTCGGGCCTTCGTCTCAGTCAAACAAGCTCTGTTTGAGCTCTGCACCGGCGATGGGTACGATGGCATAGCGGCTGGGTCTCGACGGCGGTGAGCTGGGCGAGGCTGGAATGGGTCGAGAGACGGCTGGGCCTGGGCGGCAGATCGAAGGCGGCACGACCACGACGGCGACGGAGAAGAAGATGGTTCAGGCGGTTCTGCTCGAGCTCAGGCAATGAGGCGGCCATGGGTGAGGTATGTTCGAGCAGGAGATGACGCCGGTGAAGGAAGACGGAGAGGATCAAGGCTGCGCGACTGGGAAGAGAGTCGTGATGGAATTGGACTCAAAATTCGTGTGGGTATTAAAAACAGCAATTTGTGCTCAATCGGGAAAGTGACGCAAAATCATGCCGAAATTAGGAGAGGCTAGAACGGCATATAAAAACAGGGGGCTTGAAGAGAACAGGGGGAGAGAGCCGCCGACAGAAAGAAAACGAGAGAGGAGGAACTCGAGCCAAACAGCGCCGCCGGGAAAAACAGAGGTTTTTGACAGAGAAACAGACCGGATTTTGGGTCCTATTTGCGCCGGAATCCGGTGGGGTCTTGGCCGGAAGGAGGAGGAGTCGATCGCCGGGAGCAAAAGGACTGATTTTGGGTCGGATTTGGAACTGCTACAGTACCGTTTTGGGGTGCTACAGTGCGCGACTCAACGAAGAAGACAAGTGAATAGTGCGCGTGAACAGTGCCGGGTGAATAGTGAACAGTGTTCTTGCATATGACCAATCCGACGAACCAGGCTTTTTCTTCCCTTCTTTTCATGTCTAGCTAAATTCATTGTACTAAGATTAGATGAAGCCCTGCTGGTTGTTTGAATCTCAATATTTATTTGCAACTCTAAAGTAGTGATTTTTATTCCATGTGCTTAATATTTTGTTATGATTATTCTGTTGCTCGAGAGAGGGTAGAGTAATTGTTAGTTAAGGGTTTGTTAATGTTCGAGAGATCTTAGCGAATTCCAAGGTATTATTTGAATAAAGATTACATTTTTATGATTGATCTTTGCTCGAGAGAGGGAGATTAATTAAGTTAGATTTAATTGTTTAGTTGCATGTTCGAGAGGGCTGCACACATTACGATTATTCGTGACTTCGAGAGGGGCACGGATAATTGATCACTTGGAATTATACGGGTTAACGGAGAGGATAGCTATTTGGTTTGGGTGGATTCGAAGTCTTAGTATATTTCTCATCATATTATTTTCACATAAATTTCATTGCTTTGTTAAATTAGAACTTTTCATTCTGTTATAACTAGTTTCATAAAAAAATCAAATCTTTCATTAGAATTAAGTTGAATCAGTCCAAGTCCTTTGGGTTCGACCTCGTTACCACTAGACTATACGTAGTCTCTTGCGATTGCGAGTAAATAGTAGAAAAATCAATCAATCACCCACTCTTCCACAAGCTAGAGTAACCCGTGGCCTTGGCTTTTGAGCATCTAATTTGTGGATTATGAGCATTGTGCCATAACTCAAACAAATTTCTTTGGCCCATTTACCAATGCTTCTTGTGATGGAAATACCTACAAGGTTAGAAATATAGATTCTTACAATATAGTACTTACAAACCATTGCATATCGTAAAAAAAAATGATACCTTATCTTTGATAAATGCAAAAGAAAGGTTAGTATTTAATATGTCACAATCAATGTTCAAAAATTCAAGACTGGGACTCGACTCCATTTGCCATGGAGTGGAGTTGACTCAAAATCTTGACGGAGTCACAGTGGAGTCATGCAATTAAAAGAATCCTCAAAATTAACTGCATTGTAGTAAGTTTTATGATATGCAATAAAACAAAGATGTCAAATTATGGTAGTTTTTTGCTTATACAAAGAGTCCAATCAAGGTTTATTATAAGCAGTTGTATAATTATTTGCATGGCTAGTTGAATACGATCAAGTGTATAAGATACAAGTTCAGTGCACTAATAATTTAGGACTACTCATTTTGTATCAATCAATATGTGATAATCTACAAGTGATACAAATCAAGAGAGAGAGCATTCATGGAGATTAAGTTTGCCAATTTCAATGAGTGCAGCAAATTTGTGCTCATGAATAGATTAGTACTCTGTGCTCAAATAACAATCTGCCCCTTAATTATCTAATCGACAGTCCTAAATCATTAGTCCTAAATCATTCAAGAAGACTTACTTTTACCAATTTCAATTTACTGGTATAAATAACATTTATGGGCATTACTTTCCAAAGGAGGTAAAGTTCTGTTGGGAATAGAAGAATAAACAAAGAGTTATTAATGAACTTGAATACATTTTTTTGTCATATAAAAGTTTCTTAAAAAAGGTTCATTGATTGATATCATTAATTGGAGATTAATTACCATTTAAAACATGTAAATGACAGGATGAAAAGCAAACTAGCTAATGGTGACTAACTGGAGTCACGAGTTTGTGTGGCAGCTGAGTTGACTCGGCAAGTGATCAATTGAGTCTTCATCCGAATCATGAGTTTCGAGACTACAGGCGATTGAATCGCTTCCAGATGAGCCGACTTGACTCGGTCGAGTCACTGGAGTCAAAACCAATTTTTTGAACCATCACAATCACTTCGAGATTCTCTTATAACCTATTCACCAACAACACCAAATTCTCTATTCACACAATATGCTAGCATAATCTATAAGAAAAAAAAACAATTACATACACAGAAAAAACCAAAATAGTTTCATAGCCATCTTATATAGAGATTCAACACATAATTCCTTAGATGCATAATTGTATATATCTCTTAAGATGAATGGTTTTCTTCCTCAATAGATGATTGATGCATCTCCATATTATTCGAAGGTCATGGAACAACCTCTTCTATTGCCTCACTTGATGACATAATTCCACTGTTTTATATCATAGATTCCATCAAGGATATAAAAGATGTCAATTCTCCGACATGATGATCCATTCCTGATTAGTCATGTCAATAAGCAATTTTATAAGGTACATTTATAATTAATATCTATAATGTATATCATGTAAAGCCTAAAGCCATCAAGACATACTATTGATTGGCAAACAGATAATCAACAAGGCGTGATTAAGCTTAGTGTGAAATCTAGAAACTATGAATGTCTAAATAAGTAACAAGATGCAACCCTCTACAGGACGGAGTCAAGAGATTCCAGGGTCATATTTTTCTTTTAGGTTCTACAAGGAGGAAGATTAATAATATTGAAAGTGATATGTTATCTGCTCTCCATTAGTTCCATCTTACCAGCTACCAGTGCACAAATTTCATTGTTGCTAAACAAGTGTGCTAGATGGGTGATCGTTTAAAATTAAACCCTTACAAGTGCACAAGGCAATTGTACTACGGCGAGTATAGAAAGGGTTGTCGAACCTCAGGGATGGTTAAATATTTTACCAAACTCAAGAGAAGAAAAAAATGTAGTTTAACTAATTCTAAAGAAAGTAATGAACTTTATCTAAACTAAGCTGAAATTAATCAATATGGAAGATACCAAGGCTTTGAATCCACCACAATAAACTAGTGTATTGTTTCTCGTAAAGATTTCCAATTGGCTAGCACATTCCTCTCGGACATACACTTGTCAACTCAAAATATAGTGCTCTCCTCTCGGATGTGACACATAAAAGGATTAAAACATGGAATTGTGATCTATCTCTCAATTATAAACCAATAAAACTTTATTGATATATAACACTTCAGTCTACTCACGTTCCTCTCGAACACGCAAGCATTCTTCGGATTGAAACTCATAAGAATTCACTCTTGTCTCTCTCGAGTACAAAGAACAAACTTTAATGAATTAACAGTGATTATAGAATAAAATCCATACACCAACTAGAGTAAAACATAAGATGAGAGAAAAGAGAGCTTCATCTATGCCTTGGAAAAGTGTTTAGCCTTGCATTGGAAGAGAAACAATCATCTTCATCTTCTCTCCTTTGCTCTAGCCTCCAAGGACTCTAAAAAGACTCAAAACTCTATTCTCTAATGCCTCATACGTTCTCTTTTAAGGCCTATTTATAAGGGTGAAGGAAAACTACGAAATCCCCTTCCAAATCCGAGTCAAAATAGGTCAAAATCGCATTTTCCGTATACGGCGATCGATCAGCACTGTTCACCAATCGATCAGTTACTATTCATGAAAATTTTCCAGTAGATACGATCGATTGCAAAAATTTTGATTTTTTTCTCAAGCGATCGATCGCCTCATTTAGCCGATCGATCGGTTACTATTCGTCCTACAGTACAATTTTCCAATTATCATAACTTTTTGCTCCGAACTCGGAATTGTGCGTGGTTAGTGGAGTTGGAAAGATGACTTCTTGAACTTTCATATGAGACTTGAATAACTCCAATCAGAGATATATACATAAAGTTATGAAGGTGTTATGTTCCGGCCCATCGTAGTATATTATATTAGCTGGCCCAACTTAGGGGAATAACCCAGCTGGCTTTGCTTAGGGGAGTAGCCCATCTTAATTCTATTATCTGTAATAAGGCCACAGGCCCAATTAAAGAGAATAGCCCAGTGAGTAGATGTAGCCCATCGTGGGAACCATATATTGAGCTTATGCTCTCCTAATTGGATTATGAAGAGTTTACCCTAATCCTACCCCTCTTGTTCTTCTCCTCACGTTCTCCCCCTCAGCCAGCCGCCGGCCAGCTGAGAGGCTCCCTCCTCCTTTCTCCGATCTTCCTTATTTCTTCTCCCTTCTTTCCCTTCTTTTCCTCTCTTCTTCTCCTTCTTCTTTAACCCCAAATTCTCAGTACTTCCACCCTTATTGTCTCAGATCGTTGGGACATATCATTGGTATCAGAGCAACGATCCTTGGAAGCACGAGCCTTTGAGCGATGGCCAGAAGCAACCAGCGCACAGACATTGAGCATCAGTCGATGGCTGATGCAGCAGGGCTAGGGGACTCCCCCAATGAGGTGCCGCCTTCTTCTCCCCAGCGAGATGATGTTCGTGAGATGATGGCATGCCAAGACCAAATCTTTCAACTTCTTCTCCAGAACCAGCAACAATACCAAAAGGAGATGACGCAATTCAGGGAGACCCAGCAACAACAACAAAGGGACATGGCGCACTTCAGAGACTCCCTTGACCGCCTGTCCTTGTCTACGACAGCGGCCCATCCCCCAGGTCGATCTGACAGAGGGGTGCTGCCGCCTCCTATGAGCGGACCTTTTGCTCATTGTCCTCCCCTTATGGCTCGACGCATGGACCAGAACACCACACCAGCCGGCCACCAATCCTTGGGCGCCGGAATGTTTGGCCAGCTTGGTGTTCAACAGAATGCCCCAACGACCCCCTTGGTGCCACCACATGTAGACCGGGGTCCAGGAGATGAGGATCGCGAGTTCGACTGGCCACATACCCAGGCTGAAGCCAGTTGGTCCACCCACGGACCATCACGCGAGGAGCGCCAAGCTCCCAGGCCAGCAGCAGAGACGAGATTAGCATGGCTTCAGTTTCCCAAGTACTCTGGGGATGACAATCCGGTGGATTGGGTATATCAGGCTGAGAAGTTCTTTCGTTACCAGGACACCCGGTCCGACGAGGATAAATTAACGGTAACCTCTTTCCATCTCACTGGCGATGCTTTGGTTTGGTATCAATACTTTGAGGCAGAACAACCAGGGCATTCATGGCAGCAATTCACTCCGGAACTTTGTGTTCAATTCGGGCCTACAGAGTATGCTGACTTCAATGAACTTCTCAGCTCCCTACGCCAGACTACCACGGTGCGTGCTTACCAGATGGAGTTCATGAGAATAGCCAACCGTATTCCATCTTGGACGTAGGAGGCCCTGGTGGGTAAGTTCATGCACGGCTTGAAGCTAGAAATTTCTGATGCTATTCGCCATTACCCATGCACAACTTTGGCTGAAGTGATTAGACATGCACGAATTGCGGAGGAACGCCTCAACCGTCAGCGGCGAACTTGGAGGCCCCCTTCGAGAGCCCCTCTATCGCCCGCCATCCAAGTACCAATGGCTGAACCCCTTAATTCACATGGACAACAGCCGGCCATACGCCGTCTGACCCAAGCCCAAATGGAGGAGCGCCGATCTAAAGGTCTTTGCTTCCATTGTGATGAACAATTTGTGAAAGGACACCGTTGCAAGACTCGTGCACTCCTGGCTTTAGAGGGTCTATGGGACGAGGGCGCTAATGACGAGGACGGGGCTGGGTTTGCACCAGAACCGCCCCCCGCTGATCTACCCGAGATCTCTTTCCATGCCTTCTCAGGCGCGTACATGCCTCAGACTATGCGCGTCCAAGGCACTATTAAGAAGCAAAAAGTCTCTGTGCTGATCGATTCGGGTAGCACTCATAATTTTATAAATGATAAAGTCGTAGTGCGGCTGGGATGTCCCTTGCAAGCCTCGTCCCCCTTTGATGTACGCATTGGTGATGGCTCGAACCTCTGCAGCGATGGTATGTGTCCACGCATAGAATTGACTATCCAAGGTCACGCCTTCCCTGTGGACCTATATTTATTGCCCACGCAGGGGGCTGATGTGGTCCTGGGCGTGCAGTGGCTCCGTGGTCTAGGAGATGTGGTTTGGAATTTTGACGCAATGACCATGCAGTTTACGATTGGCGGCCAAACTGTCAGGCTCTCCGGCAGTCTTCCAGGTACCCTTCACTCTATGTTTTCGGTGGATTCCCTCACTCATGGTACTCCTCAGGGTTTTTTATTGCAATTATTATCATCTGCTGGCATTACTCCTCGCGAGGACCCCCCTGATTTGACTGACCTCCTGTCGGGTTTTGAGGACCTCTTTCATGAGCCTTCGGGGCTGCCACCCCCACGGTCACATGACCATCATATTCCTATCATACTAGGGGCTGCCCCGGCCAATGTGCGTCCTTACCGGTACCCGCATATCCAAAAGGCTGAGATTGAGAAATTGGTCCATGACATGCTTTTGACTGGGATCATCCGACCGAGCTCTAGCTCATACTCCTCACCAGTCTTATTGGTAAGGAAGAAAGATGGTACATGGAGATTTTGTATGGATTACAGGGCTCTCAATGCGATCACTCTCAAAGATAAGCACCCCATCCCTGTCATAGAAGAGTTGCTGGACGAACTCACCCATGCGCGCGTCTTCTCTAAACGAGACTTGCGCGCGGGGTACCATCAGATCCGCATGCATCCTGAGGACGTTCACAAAACAGCCTTTCGCATACATGATGGCCACTATGAATTCTTGGTTATGCCTTTCGGTCTCACTAATGCTCCGGCTACATTTTAAGGGCTTATGAATGACTTATTTCGTGATTTTCTAAGGCGATTTGTTCTTATCTTCTTTGATGATATATTGATTTACAGTTCCTCTTGGGAGCAACATATCCAGCATCTGCGCACCGTCCTTGAGGTAATTCGTGCACACTCCTTATTTATCAAATGGTCCAAGTGTTCGTTTGGCTGCTCTCAGGTTGATTATTTAGGCCACGTGATCTCTCATGGGGAAGTGTCCACTGATCCCTCCAAAGTGGCCGCTATGCTTAACTGGGCGGTCCCAACTTCTCTGAAGAGCCTTCGGGGTTTCTTGGGCTTAACCGGCTACTATCGACGATTTGTGGCTAATTATGGTTCTCTCGCCGCCCCTTTGACCGGCCTTCTCAAGATGGGTGCTTTTGCGTGGTCCCCGGCAGCCCAGCAGGCTTTTGATACCTTGAAATCAGCTATGTCTTCTGCCCCTGTTTTGGCCCTTCCTGATTTTTCCCGGCCCTTTGTGGTGGAGACGGATGCCTCGGGTCATGGGCTAGGCGCCGTTTTGTTATAGGATGGCTACCCTATTGCTTATTGGAGCAAGGCTTTGTCGGGTCGTTCATTGTTGCTTTCAGCCTATGAAAAAGAGATGCTGGCTATTGTGCATGTTGTGGCTAAGTGGCGGCCTTACTTATTGGGGCGCCATTTCATTATCCGCACAGACCATCAGCCGCTTAAATATTTCTTGGACCAGCGGGTTGCTACACCGGCTCAACAGCGCTGGGTTACTAAGCTCTTGGGGTATGACTATGAGTTGGCTTATAAGCACGGGTCTGAGAACATTGTTGCTGATGCCTTGTCTCGTCAACTCGAGCCAGCGTCTTCCTTTGGTATGTCCGCTCCCTCTTTTCCTTTTCTTGCTGATTTGTGGCGAGCCTATATGGATGACCCTGCGACGGTTGCTCTATTGGACCGACTTCAAGCCAACTGTTCTACTGATTCGTCTTTTGTCCTGCGGGACGACATTATTTATTGGAAGGATAGGTTGTGGGTACCGAATTGTGAAAGCATTCGTCGGACGATTCTAGACCACTTTCATTCTACTCCTACTGCGGGTCATGAAGGATCTTTCCGGACTTATAAGCGGGTCTCACGATGTTTTCTATGGCGAGGTATCAAGCGTGCAGTTCAGCGCTTTGTGGCCGAGTGCACGGTTTGCCAGCACGCCAAGGCTTCAACAACTACCCCTGCAGGCCTCTTACAGCCGCTACCTATTCCGGATCAGATGTGGGAGGACGTCTCCATGGATTTTATTGAGGACTTACCGGTTGTTCAGGGCAAATCAGTGATCATGGTGGTGGTCGATCGCCTCAGCAAATACGCCCATTTTTCAGCCCTGGGACATCCTTATACGGCCAAAGGTGTTGCAGAACTTTATGTGCGGGATGTAGCCAAACGTCATGGTCTGCCTCGCACTATAGTTTCGAACCGCGATCGCGTATTTATCTCTCAGTTTTGGCAAGAGTTCTTCCTTCTTCAGAATTCGCGTCTCCTCATGAGTTCAGCATATCACCCGCAGACTGATGGCCAGACAGAGGTGGTTAATCGCTGCCTTGAACAGTATCTCCGTTGTTTTGTGGGTGATAATCCTCGGCGTTGGCTACAATTTCTTCCTTGGGCGGAATGGTCTTACAACACCGCCTACCATACTTCGACCGGCTTCACGCCATTTCAGGTTGTCTATGGCCGGCCTCCGCCCATCTTACTCCATTATGTACCGCAGTGGGCTTCCATCAGTGAGGTTGACTATCTCTTATAGACCCGTGATGATGTTTTGAGGCAGCTGAAGCAGAATTTATCTTTAGCCCAAAACCGCATGAAGCAGATTTATGATAAACACCACAACGATCGCGAGTTCCAGGTTGGTGATTGGGTCTACATCAATTTTATTCCGACACGCCAGTCATCTTTATATCAACCTGCCAGTGTTAAGTTAGCTCATCGGTTTCATGGACCGTATCAAGTTCTCGAGCGCATTGGTCCGGTTGCCTACCGTCTCCTTTTGCCGGCTGATTCGACTGTTCGCCCCGTCTTTCATGTTTCACGTCTCAGGCGTGTTGTTGGCGATCCAGCCCTTTTGGTTCCTACTCCACCTCCTACGTTTATTTCTTCCGACTTGCCATTGATTCCAGCTTCCAAAGTAGATTCGCGTCGCATTCGTCGTTCGGGGCGCATTGTCGCGGAGATTCTTATTGCATGGCGGGGCAGGCCTTTGGAGGAGGCTTCCTGGGTTTCTGAGGATGAGTTTCTGGCCCAGTATCCCGATTGGACCCCTTGAGAACAAGGCTAGCAGCGGAGCATGGTGGAATGTTATGTTCCAACCCATCGTAGTATATTATATTAGCTGGCCCAACTTAGGGGAATAACCCAGCTAGCTTTGCTTAGGGGAGTAGCCCATCTTAATTCTATTATCTGTAATAAGGCCACAAGCCCAAGTAAAGGGAATAGCCCAGTGAGTAGATGTAGCCCATCGTGGGAACTATATATTGAGCTTATGCTCTCCTGATTGGATTATGAAGAGTTTACCCTAATCCTACCCCTCTTATTCTTCTCCTCACGTTCTCCCCCTCAGCCAGCCGCCGGCCAGCTGAGAGGCTCCCTCCTTTCTCCGATCTTCCTTATTTCTTCTCCCTTCTTTCCCTTCTTTTCCTCTCTTCTTCTCCTTCTTCTTTAACCCCAAATTCTCAGTACTTCCACCCTTATTGTCTCATATCGTTGGGACATATCAGAAGGTTTAAACATTAAAGTCATGTTTCACCATATTTTTGCACCTTTCTCTCATTTTTCTACAAAAATCAAAAATTATATCAAACACTAGCATTAACATAAGTTTATGAGATAATAAAATGCATATTTCAAGTGTATATCAATGGGGTCAATTAACACCAATATATTAGAGTTGTGCATAGGTGCAGCAGCAACTTGTAGTCATGTCTCCCGTTAGGCAAGCTGCCTAACCTTCAATTTATCCAAGTCAAAAACTTCAGTAAAAGTTCTCTGACTACATGAAATGTATATAATCTGCTACTAAAAAATCATTCTGCTTTATAAGAAGTTCATTTTTAAAGTCGAAAAAAAAGCTCATTTTGGAAAACCAAAAACCAAATCGGACACTTAATTATTATGTACAATTAATATGGGATGTAGGGATTATAAAAATATCTGCATATTGACAGATTAGTCAATAACCAGTTTCTTCCGGGTGATGCAGTTGTGTAAGTTGAAGTAACGGATTAGCCACCATATTGTCATCTGCACGCATTGCACATTGAAAAAAAATAGCGGGCATTATTCATCAGCCTCATGTCCCCTTCATGAAGGAGATCTTGTAAACATTCAACACATGTACATGACCAAAACGCTTCAACGTTATTCACGCAATATGGAAATGTAACTCAAGGGTCTCTTGAGTCATGGAGGAAGATTAATAATGTAGATAATGATATTTTGTATGCTCCATTAATTCCATCTAGCCATTGCGAGAGTGTACTGCTGTCTAATATATACATAAATAAACACATTTATATATCTCTAATTCTTAATTTGTTAGTGTTATTTCATGATAATTAAGAACAATTATGAGTTATTATAGTTAGTTCAATAATTATGAATTTACTTTATTTAATAAGAAATTGGGCTTAATTGATTTTTGATTGATTGCATAGGTTTCAAAGAGATCAAGTTGCAAATCATGGATTTATCGCGCCTCAATTGGATTTATATGTGAAGAGATTAAAGATCGGACGGTTAATAAGTCTTTGGCGGGTTTTTAAAGTTCAAATTTATTAAAAACCTTAAATTAAGAGTAGAGATGATCCAGAGCATTGATTTGTATTAAAGAGACGATGGGCAATGACTTAATTGAAGAGCCATTCAGATAAGATCTAACTAGGAGAAGAGATACAATGGGTTTTAAAGAAAAGAAAAAAGGAAGAGAAACCTGAACCGGACCCAATTGGTTTGGTTTGGGTCTGGTTCGGTCGAAAGAAAAGAAAGAAAAATAATAATAAAAATCAAGAAACCTGAGCTGAAGGTCGAGTGTTCTATTCCAAAAGAACAGAGCGCTCGAGCTCTGCTTGAGCACTGGTGAGACTATGGCAGCGAGGCTCACTCTAGGCAAAGCTTGACGGTGGTGACGAGAGGTTGAGCTCGAGCTCAAAGGCGAGGCACGGTGAGATGATGGAGAGGCTAACGACGACCAGAAGGACAACCTGATCAAGAAATGGACGGCGGCGGTGAGACTGGGGAGAAAAACTGTTTGATTTGGAAAGAGGAGTGCGGGATTTGGAAGGTTAGAATCATTTTAAATTTGAACTCGTTCTTTTAATAGATAGACTTGGATTTGGATTGATTCAGATTTCGTGTGGATTAGGAATTGATTTTGATTTGAGCTCTTTGGGACAGCTTATAAAAACAAAGCTCTTGAATAGCTTATAAAAGGGGGGCTTTTGGGTGGCCTAAAGGGGAGGAGAGGACCGGAGGAAGAGGAGATTTGGGGGGTTGTTCTCGAATGCAATCGGCTCAACGAAGAAGATGATGAACAGCATTTCTTCTCGTCCCATGGTCGGCTAAACCCTGTGGAGGCATAGATGAAGCCTTGATTAGATCGATTTTATTGTTTCTCTTTCTCTAATCTTATTTTAGTTGATGTATGAACTTTTATTTCATAATTAATGTTAGTTTTATTGAAGTTTATTCTATGCACTCGAGATAGGGTAGAATAGATTTTGTGGATTTAATCCGAGGAATGCCTGTGTGTCCGAGAGGAATGTATGCAAACCGAGATGATTTTTGAATAAAGTTCGTAATTTTATTGATTCTATGCTCGAGAGAGATAGTTTCTAAGTTTAATTGTTTTAATTGTCTTAAATGCTTACGTCCGAGAGGAGTTTGCATAATTATTTTGAATTATTAACATATGTCCGAGAGGAATACGTTAATTAAATCAACTACAAATTTCATAAGAGAGAGAGAGATGATAGAATTTGTTTAATTGGTGGTGGATTCGGTGCCCTGAAGTTCTCTACATTAGTAAACTTGCTTTAGATAATTAGAATAATTGTTTACTTTTCTTTCATTTGATTAAAAACAAAAATAATATTTTCTCTTGAATTTGGTAGAATAATTCATCCGTCCCTGAGGTACGACAACCCTTTATACTTGCATATTCATATAGCCTTATATACTTGTGAAGGTACTACATTTGAAACGATTATTGTCCAAAAACATCAATATATTAGAGTTGTTCATATATAGTGGACGCAATAGCAACTTGTAATCATGTCTCCCTCATATATTAGAGTTATTCATATATAGCGGACGCAGCAGCAACTTGTAGTCGTGTCTCCCGCATATATTAGAGTTGTTCATATATAGAGGACACACCAGCAACTTGTAGTCATGTCTCTCGCATATATTAGAGTTGTTCATATTATATAGGATGCAGCAGCAACTTGTAGTCGTGTCTCCCGGTAGGCAGGCTATCATACCTTTTATTTATCTAAATTAAAAAAATTTAGCAATAAGTTCAGTGTCAACGAAAATAGAAGTATATAATTTGCTACAAAAGAAATCATTCAGTTTACTAAGTGGATGTTACGCATAAAAAATACATATTTTTATATGTCTTTTTACATGTGTGTTAGTCTTAATTTGTAGTTAAAATAAGGAATAAAATGAGTTTTAGTAATTAGTTTAATAATTAAGAATTTAATAATTAATGTGCTCTAAATGGCTCAATTTAGATATGTTCTGTAATTTTATGAATATTTAGTGCATTTAATTTGGGACATATTTTATTCTATATAGGTTCAAGTCCTCTAACTATGGAACGTCCAAAAGTAAAGCCATTAGATGGGTTTTGAAGTGCCAAAGTGACCTAGGAGCGGAGATCAAATGCGCAATAAAGATATGAGCCGTTGATGTCCACTTAGGAGAAGACGGCGTTCATATTCAATCCGGCGGTTGAGGTTGCTTCGACGGGTTTTAACCAAGCGAAAGAAAAAAATGAAGAAAAGAAAAAGAACCGGTTCATCGGGTCAATTGAAATAAAAAAAAAGAAACAAAAGATAACCCGAGCCGATGGCTCCGGTGTCTAACAGAGGAACAGAAGCGGGTGTCGTTGTCCAGAACAGAGCTCTCGTGCTCGAGCGATGGTGGTGAAGTGGGAGCGAGGCCTGGGTTCCAGCGGCGATGCCATGGTCCGACGGCGACAGAGGAGTCACCAATGGCGATGGAGGAGCAACGACGATGGCTGGGGATCGAACTCGGCGGTCACGAGCAGTCAACAGAGACAGGAGAAATCAGACGGTTCCGGTGATGGTGATGGAGGCGGCGGAGCTCGAATCGGTGACCATGGGCTAGGCGGCGGTTGATAGAGCAGCTCGAGGAGGCGCAACGGAAGGGGAAATCGTGCTCAATTTGGACTGTGAGTTGTGCTCGTACAGGGGTCTCAAACAGAACATGGAAAGAGGAAAGCTCAGATTTTTGGGACTCGTTCAAAGGAAACGTGTGTTGAATATGGATTCAGATTCGGGCTCAACGTCAATCTGGATTTGGGAGGAACGAAAAGGACTCTTTTTGGGCTCTATATAAACAGAGTAAAGAGAAGAACAGAGGGGTGCTGGCTGTGCAGTCGACTGGAGAAGACGATCAGAGAGTATATTTTTTTGTCCAGTTTCAAATTTCGATTTCAGTTATTTGTTCTTGTTTCTATTTTGGTTTTTCAATCCAACTAGTGTTGTGGGTTCATTGGATTCGCTTCTTGTAACGAATTGTGCTGGGAACAGTAACCCGACAGAAGAGGAACAGTATTTTGCTAATTTTCTATTATTCCAAAATTACTGTAAGTTAAATCTTATTTTTTATTAAAATGAATTCCTTTGATTTTGCAATTCAATTCTCTGGCATGAATAACTAATTTCCTGTATAGGGCTGAGATGAAGCCATGATTAATTGTAGGAATGTGATTCATATGACGCAATTGTTATCATTAAATTAATGCGCATTTACGATTGTTATTCTCAATTTAATGGCATTGAGGTATATGTTTAATATACTATTTGGATATTAGTTGTGATTTATCTATTGATGGATACAACTAATGATTTGAATCTCGACTATTGATATGCAAGATAACACATAATTTTAATTCAAAATTTACATGCTTTCATGCTGAAATCTTCTGTAGGAGAATAGATTGAATTCAAATTCTCTACGAGATAATCGTGAGAATAATTGCTGATTTTAGATAATTTTTTCTATGATTGTCATGTGCTGATTCTTATGCCGTGACGTTTTAAATTCCTCGTTAAAGTTCAAATTTTTATTTATCGACTAAGTTTCTTTTTAGTAGATTAATTAATTACGTTTATATTAATTGATTAGTTAAAGTTATTTAGTTGCATTGATTATTTGATTAGTCATAGTTGTAGTTAATCGAATTAATTTAATTCTTCAAAAAAGGGTAGTAATTTGATATTAGAATTAGAATTCCAAAAATACAAGTCCCTTTGGGTTCGACCTCGTAAAATTTTGCGACTGTACTCTAAATACGATGCGTACAGTTGTGAGTAAAATTAAGAGATTAATTAAAACAACAAGAAGTTTTTGGCGCTGTTGTCACGGACTTGTGGAAATTTAATTTCTAAGTCTAATTGTAAAGATCAACGCCCCTTCCAAATTCAAGTCAATATCAAAAGAGAATTTTCCTTCCGTAAAAAAAATTAAATAAAAAAATTTAAAGATTAAAAAATTAAAAAATAATATAAAAATTTACACACGTGAGCGTTGATTGACTGTGTATGTCCACGTGGACACGTCATCACACACTGCGTCCGGTTAGCAATAATTCTAATCTCTTAGTGAATAGCAAAACTGTAATTGATTTTTTACATAAAATAGAAGACCAACCCGAGAAATCTCTGAGGAGTTATTTTCTCTAATCACAATCAACCCTCCATCTTGCATAGTATTGCCTGCAACCTCTGTAAAGCATTTTGAATTGAAATCTCAAATAATTCAACTATTGCCAAATTATCATGGTCTTAACAAAGAGGATCCTTACATGCATATAAAGGATTTTCTAAAAATTTGTGTAACTTTTAGGTTCACATACTTCTGAGATGAGTCTGTTCGTCTGCGCCTTTTCCCCTTCTCTTTAAAGGATGATTGTTTAATATTTAATCCCTTGCAAGTGCAGAAGGCAATTGTATTACAGTGATTATTAAAGGTTTGTTGAACCTCAGGGGACAGTGAATATTTTACCAAATTCAAGAGAAAAGTTGCAATTTTTTAATTAATCAAAAGAAAGATTTGAACTTTAGCTAATCAATTTGAGATTTAATCAATATGGAGAAGACCAAGGCTTCGAATCTACCACAATAAACTAGTGTATCGTTTCTCTCTCTTTTGAATAAAGATTTCCAATTGACTAGCATATTCCTCTCACACATACACTTGTCAACTCAAAACATAGTGCTCTCCTCTAGGACGTAACACATAAAATAATTAAAACATGGGATTGTGATCTATCTCTCTCGAGTATAAACCAATGAAACTTTATTGATATATAACACTTCAGTCTACTTACGTTCCTTTCGGATACGCAAGTATTATTCGGATTGAAACTCACAAGAATTCACTCTTGTCTCTCTCGAGTACAAAGAACAAACCTTAATGAATTAACAGTGATTATACAATAAAATCTATACACCAACTAGAGTAAAAATATAATATAAGAGAAAAAAACTATACAACCAGATTATTGGGCTTCATCTACGCCTTGGAAAAGTGTTTAGCCTCGCATTGGAAGAGAATCCATCATCAAGTTCTTCATCTTCTTTTGTCCTTTGCTCTAGCCTTCAATTCTGCTCAAGATGATCTCCAAGGTTCCCAAAATGTTCTCCCATAAGGCCTATTTATATGTTCGAAGAGAAACCACGAAGTCCCCTTCCAAATCCGAGTCAAAATAGAGCTTATTTCAGTTTATCACATACGGAGATCGATCACTCCGTATAGCCGATCGATCGCTTCCCGATTGATCACCATTTCCTTCGTTATTACCTGCCGATCGATCACTGTGGCGATCGACGCCATATGATTCCAATCGATCGTTCTTATTGTATTGCGCGGATCAAAAACTCCAGTAGATACGATCGATCGTTTTTATGGCCGATCGATCGTTTCCTTCAATAACACTGTTTTGCGGCTCAGGCGATCGATCGTGTTGAATGGCCTTTAAATAACTATAACTTTCTGCTCCAAAATGGCCTTCAAATAGCTCTAACTTTCTTCCTTCAAATGGCTTTCAAATTGCGCGTGGTTGGTGGCTTTGGAAAGTTGACTTCTTGAACTTTAACATGAAGCTTGAATCAGTCCAATCAAAGATTTTCACACAAAGTTATGATGATTTAATTATTGGAGTCAATTTTCACCTCATTTCTCTGTATTACTCTTGTTTCCTACAAAAACCAAAAACTATATTAAAGTAGTAGTAATTCTAATCAAGCACTAGCATAAACATAAGTTTAGGAGATAATAAAATACATATTTCATGTATAGATCAAAGGACAAGGCCAAGGCATGGTTGAATTCTCTTCCTGCTGATTCTATCTCAACATGGGATATGTTGGTGAGCAAAATTTTGTCCAAATTCTTCCCAATGGCCAAAACTAATTAATTAAAAAGAGAAATCACTGATTTCATGGAAGATGAAAATGAAAAAATTATGAGAGCTAGGAAAGATTTAAAGACTTGTTATTAAAATGTCCACATCATGGGTTTGAAACATGGAGGTTAATTCAGCATTTTTACAATGGCTTAACTCAAACACATTGCAATATGATTGAATCAATGAATGGCGGTGCGTTCTTAGACTAGGAGGTGAAACTACGTATAAGTTCTTAGAGCGATTAGCTGAAAGGTCCCAACAGTGGGATGATGCAAGTCATAGGGAGAGACAACATCAAGCTCCTAAGAAATGAGGTCTCTACAAGATCAAAGAGGACGTAGATGTTAAGGTCAAACTCGATGCGCTAACCAAGAAATTAGATGCCCCGAGTTTGAACTGAAGCATCAATGCTCTCAACATGAATGAAGTAACTCTGTGTGTGCTAGCCCGATGCATACATATCTGAACTGTCCTTCTATGAATACTTATCCTTAGGGCTATGCAAAACAAGTCAATGTCCTAAATAATAATGGGAAGCCGACATGCAATCCTTTCTCTGAAACCTACAATTCAGGAGGGAGAAATCATCCAAATTTCTCTTGGAGACAGAATCAACCACCTATGAATGTTGGTGGGCAGCCCATGCAACCCATGCATAATCAGTTTAGGCAGAACAACCTATCCAGTTTTGTCTCAATCTCCTATCCAATATCAACAACCTGCCACTCAATCTCAGGGTCTTACACAAAAACAATCATCATTAGAAGAAACTCTAAAATCTTTTATGCAATCTACAAGCCAAGTTATTCAGTCTATGGTGTATTATCCTATCAAATCTAGAATGTTGGACCCGAAGGAGGTGCGCATGCATTTGTGCTATCATGAACCTAAAGATTATAATGACTATGTAGATTCTGATATTCTTTGGTTAATGGGTAACACTGGATCTGTGTGAAACAGAGATTTAGAATGTATGACTACAATGTTCTACACTTTTTACAATTTATATTATCATGCTATATTATATTTGAGCAGAAATTTACAAAGATGAAAGTGTAGAATAAAACCACTTACTTGAGGGCTTCTATATTCCCGTTGAATATGAACCAAGTACGTGTGGTTGATTTTCTTAAGCATTGTAGTTTGTATTTATCGGGATAATAGGTTTGATTGTTTTGTAATATTTTATTTTATTTTGTTTTGTTTGCACTTAGGTTCTCTAGGTTTTTAAATACATGTTTGTGGGTAGCATAGCTGCAAACCCTCACGAGACACAACTAGTCTTACTAGGGACACATAGAGGTTTAACGGCTTGTTGCATACGCTCAATGCAATTGTGTTTCCTATGAAAGTGGCATTTACTTTTCTATTTAGTCTTTTGATTGCTTTAGTTCCTTTAGTTCGTTTTATTTGATTTTGATTTTGTTTTGTTTTGCTAGGGACTAACAAAATATAAGTTTGGGGTATGATCTACACATGAAATATATATTTTATTATTTATTAAACTTATGTTTATGCTATTGTTTGATTACAATTAATGCTACTTTAATATAGTTTTTTATTTTGGTAGGAAACAAGAGTAAGATGTAAAAATGAGGCGAAAAATGACTCAAATGGTTAAATCATCATAACTTTGTATATGAGTGAGTGGGTGAGTCCCATCCAAGTTGTACCAAAGAAAGAGGTAGTGAAATTCTTAGATACTGGAATCATATATCCTATCTCAGACAGTGAGTGGGTGAGTCCCATCCAAGTTGTACCCAAGAAATCGGGCTTAACTGTGAAAACAAACTTTGATGGTGAGCTTGTGCCTGTGAAAGAGACCACGGGCTGGCGGGTGTGCATTGACTATAGGAAACTGAACTCCAACACCTGTAAAGACCATTTCCCTCTCCCATTCATTGACCAAATCCTGGAGAAGCTAGCGGGTCAAGAGTTTTATTGCTTTTTAGATGGGTACTCGGGATATAATCAGGTGCCGGTCTTTCCAGGGGATCAAGAGAAGACAACATTTACATGTCCCTTCGGTACATTTGCATACCGTAGGATGCCTTTTGGTCTTTGCAATGCCCTTGCTACATTTCAGCGCTGCATGATGTCAATTTTTTCTGATATGATTGACAAGTTTTTGGAAGTTTTTATGGATGATTTTTTGGTCTTTGGCGCTTTTTGATGACTACTTACACAACCTTACTTTGGTTTTGAAACACTGTGAGGAAACAAACTTAGTGTTAAGTTGGGAAAAGAGTCATTTCATGGTTCAACAGGAGATTGTGCTCGGACATGTTATATCAAAAGGGGTATAGAGGTTGACAAGGCCAAGGTTGACCTGATTGCTAATTTACCATAACCTACATCAGTTAAGCAAATACGGACTTTCCTTGGCCACGCAGGGTTTTGTCGTCGATTCATCAAAGATTTTAGCAAGATATCACGTCCACTATGTCGCCTTCTCGGTCAGGATGTGCAATTTGAATTTGATGAGTCGTATAAAGAAGCCTTTACCACACTAAAAACCCTCCTCTCTAGCTCCCCCATCATTAAGCCCCCTGACTATATACTGCCCTTCGAAATAATGTGTGATGCATCCAATTTTACTGTAGGGGCAGTGTTAGGCCAACGCATCAGCATAATTCCTCATGTTATATACTATGCTAGCAAGACACTCACTGATGCTCAATTGAATTACACTACTACGAAGAAAGAATTGCTTACTGTTGTATTTGCATTAGATAAGTTCAGGTCATATCTCCTAGGCAGTAAGATCATCATTTTCTCTTATCATGCAGCCTTACGGTACCTTCTTTCCAAGAATGATGCCAAGCCAAGGCTGATTCGTTGGATCTTAATCCTGCAGGAATTTGACTTCAAAATTAAAGATAAGAAGGGATGTGAAAATATTGTGGCTGATCATTTATCCCGAATTCCTACTCATGATTTGCTCAGCCATGAACCTTTGAGGGATTCCTTCCCTAACGAGCAGCACTTTGCTGTCTCCACCATATCCCCACCTTGGTTTGCACATATTATAAATTATCTTGTTGTGGGTCAAATCCCAACCTTTTGGTCTAAACATGATAAAGACGTGTTCTTCTCATGCGTCAAGCATTTCGATTGGGATGACCAAGATCTATTTAAGATATGTGCTGATCAAGTCATAAAACGATGTGTGCCCGAGAGTGAGTTTCATAGCATCTTATCTTTTTGCCACTCTCAGGCCTGTGGTGGACACTAAGGGGGAAAGAAAACTGCGGCCAAAGTGCTTCAAAGCGGTTTTTATTGGCCAACTTTATTCAAAGACGCCCATGCTTATTGTCAATCTTGTAATAGGTGTCAAAAATTTGGAGCTTTGTCCACGAATCGGGTCTCATAGGTTAAGACCGTCATCGATCCCGGCTGAAGGTTCATGAACTTCTTCTTCTTCTCTTCTCGGACATGAAGAGGGAAATACTTGTCATTAAAGGCGGACAAGAACTCCTCCCATGGAATGTCCTCTCGACCCTCGAACCTCTGGCGTTCCATCGACAACCACCATCTATGCGCCTCGCCCTCAAACGTGAAGATTGCAAGTCGGGTCTTCTCCACATCAGGGCAACGACGGGCAATGAAGATCTTCTCCATATGAAGTCTCCTGTTATCAGCCATTGAAGCATCTAACCCGCCCCTGAAGCTAGGAGGGTTAAGCTTCTTGAATCCCTTAAGCGAGAGAGACTCAGAACTGATACCACTCGCGTACTTCGCCTGGACCACCTGTGTCAACCCCTCAATCACGGTCAACATGGCGTCCACTCTCGGGTCTCGAGCACCACGGTGGCTATTAGCACCTACATGATTAGAGTCAGCCATCTACACAACAATTAGACATTAATCATGCAGTTTAATAACACAAAACAACACTACCACAAATCAACACACAAACAAGCACAATCAAGGCAGACAACCAAACAACACAACTAACGGAAACCACATCGCTAGTTAGTCTAAACCTTTATCATCTCATAACCCTTTAACCCATAAGACTTGTCCTTCACTCAATATTTACTCTTGGACAAAAAGTTGCTCTGATTCCAAAAACTTTGTCACACCCCTGGCACCGCCCGATCCGAACCGAATCCGGTCCAAGAGTCGAACCGACACACGGGGGCGACGTTAAGGAGATATAGCGGAAGACTTATGCCCCTCATACGGACAGTCTCACTAACAGAGTTACGCTAACAATTTTGAGCAAGAGTAAATAAGAGGAACAAAGGTAGAGTTTAACTCAAAATACCTCGACAAGTAATTAAACCCACAACTACAAACATGAGCCATCAAACCGGGCTCGAAATAAAGGGTCCACAAGTATTGGTCACAAGTCTCATCATACAATATTATAACAACTCAAAAGAGACTCTTTCAAAAATCTGACTCACTAAAGGAGTACCAATGAGATTACTTAATCTCTATCGTCACATAACTAACCATAGAAGTATCAAAATAAAGTGTCAACAACAGAAGTGTCACATATTGCCTTAACATAGGTGGAACTATTCCAATACTCAACTCGGTCATCGAAACATTGATCCAAACTACAAGGTTTAAGACTTTAGTCGAAGGGGATGATGGTTCGGCTTCCAATTAAAAACGCAGTCTAATCAATATCAACCATGAAACACATAGGACTTACTAAACACCAAATTACCCATCATTAGCCCATGATATTAATGTATTATATTTAGTCCATTCTGCTGTAATTCTTTCTGGAAGATCTTGTATAACACATATTACGTTCATAGTATACTTATTCTAGCATAGGGTAATGTTTTGCTAAAGTTTCTCCAACTTTTACCCTAATTACAGTATTCTATTTTTACCTATCAGTTGAATTCCGGCTCTTGCCAGAGTCAGCACATATTGAACTACTCTCTATAATTTTTACTGGATATAGTCCTTTGAGTTTAGTTTCTAACCCAATAGACGGCATATTTTTCCAAGCTTATTTGAATTACTTATGAATTATTTACTACAGACTGTCAGCATAGAAACAATTCTAGCCGAGATTAAGACTCTTCATTTAACTCGATTATCTCACTTAATAACACATTATATGTGATAATATATTATTAATAGACAACCATACTCCCTTCCTAGATTAATTACAGACCCTAGGATTGTCTGGAATTACCAAAGTATACCCTTTTAGCATGTTATATATCATATATATCAATTGACCCCTACATCTTCACATATAAGAGCATGATCATAATCAACTCATGAATAGAAATACCACACATATTCATTCCCAAACAAGGTCACATATTTGACATCAGAACTTGAATCATAAACATTCATATAATTGAAATAAATCACAAAGAATAATGGTAAAATCATCCTACTTTTCGTTTCACGAAAGTCTCGCCCTGTACGCGTCGTTCGCCTTCTTCGCTTCGTAGCGATGCCTCTACTCCAAGCTTTGGATGAAGACTCACACCAAGAAGAGGTTTGAGAGAAGGGTGAACGTGGGAAGGAGAAAAGCACAAGATTTATAGAGCTAGGGTTTGATATGAATCGCACAAGCTCTCCCCTCTTATGGGTTTATATAGAGTTTAGAGTTTCCACCTCTTATGCAAATCCTTCCTTATCATGTACTCTTTCCTCCAATAGGAATCCTCTAAAATCCTCCAAAATTTCCTCATGAACTTAATCTCCAAGTTTGGTTAGGATTTGATATCTTTTTCTCAAAAAAATCCACTCAAAACGCAATTTCCATATTCAATCTGCCGTTGTGATCTATCGCATACCCTGACGATTAATCGCGTACCCCGTCAGATCAATCGCATACCCCGGCGATCAATCGCATACCCCAACTGCATACCAAAATTTAAACTAACATAACTTTATGCTCCGAACTCCGATTTGTGCACCGTCGGTGGCGTTGGAAAGCTTTCTTCACATACTTTAACTCAAAGTTACAAAACATAGCAAAAAACATCAGAAAAATAAGTCTTTATCATGTTTAGACCAAAAGGTTGGGATTTGACCTACAGCAAGATAATTCACAATATGTGCAAACCAAGGTGGAGATGTAGTGGAGACAGTAAAGAGCTACTCATCAGGGAATGAATCTCTTAAAGGATCATGGCTGTGCAAATCAGGAATAGGAATTCTGGATAGATGATCAGCCACGACATTCTCAGAACCCTTTTTATCTTTAATTTCAAAGTCAAATTCTTGCAGGAGTAAGATCCAACGAATCAGCCTCGGCTTGGCATCCTTCTTAGAAAGAAGGTACCGCAAGGCTGCATGATCAGAGAAAATAATGATCTTACTCTCCAAGAGATATGACCTGAACTTATCTAATGCAAACACAACAGCAAGCAACTCTTTTTCTGTGGTAGTATAATTCAATTGAGCATCAGTGAGTGTCTTGCTAGCATAGTATATAACATAAGGAATTTTGTTGATGCGTTGGCCTAACACTGTCCCTACAGCAAAATTAGATGCGTCACACATTATTTCGAAGGGCAGTGTATAGTCAGGGGGTTTAATGATAAGGGAGTTAGAGAGGAGGGTTTTGAGTTTTGTAAAAGAATCTTTGCACGACTCATCAAATTCGAATGGCACGTCTTGACCTAAAAGGTGACATAGTGGACGTGATACCTTACTAAAATCTTTGATAAATCGACGATAAAACCCTTCATGGCCAAGGAAAGACCGTATTTGTTTAACTGATGTAGGTGGTGGTAAATTATCAATCAGGTCGACCTTGGCCTTATCAACCTCTATACCCCTTTTTGATATAACATGTCCAAGCACAATCCCCTGTTGACCCATGAAATGGCTCTTTTCCCAACTTAACACTAAATTTATTTCCTCATAGCGTTTTAAAACTAAAGTAAGGTTGTGCAAGCATTCATCAAAACAAGCGCCAAACACAGAAAAATCGTCCATGAAAACTTCCAAAAATTTATCAATCATGTCGGAAAAGATGGACATCATGCATCGCTGAAATGTAGTAGGGGCATTACAAAGACCAAAAGGCATTCTTCGATACGCGAATGTACCGAAGGGACATGTGCAAGTCGTCTTTTCCTGATCCCCTGAAAAAACTAGCACTTGATTATAGCCGGAGTACCCATCTAAAAAGCAATAAAACTCTTGGCCCGCTAACTTCTCTAGGATTTGGTCAATGAATGGGATAGGGAAATGATCTTTACGGGTGTTAGAGTTCAGCTTCCTATAATGCACACCCGCCATCCCGTGGTCTCTCTCACAGGCACTAGTTCACCATCAGAATTTGGTTTCACCGTGATGCCCGATTTCTTAGGGACAACTTGGATGGGGCTCACCCACTCACTGTCAGAGATAGGGTATATAATTCCAGCGTTTAACAATTTCACTACCTCTTTTATCACCACTTCTCTCATGTGTGGGTTCAACCATCGCTGCCCCTCCCTAGAAGGTTTAGACTGGTCCTCCAGGTTTATGCGATGCACGCACACAGAGGGGTCTATACCCCGGAGGTCAGCCACTGTCCTCCCTATAGCTCGCCGGTGTGTGGTAAGGATCTCCAACAACTGGGCTTCCTGGTCAGTAGATAGGCTCGAGGAGATAATCACAGGAAGGGTGTCATCGGGTCCTAGGAAAATATATTTCAGAGAGCTAGGAAGGGGTTTCAGCTCAAGTGTAGGTGGGGATTCTATGGAAGGTTTAAGTGGTGGGGCGGTGGACACAGGAAGAGGGTCAGGGTGGGGTCGCCATGATATAGGGCAGCCACTAAATGGTGATGGACCTCCTCGAGGTCAGGTGTGCCCTCACATGCATCTAGCCAGTCATAGAAAAGGATATGCTCTAAGGCATCCTTAAGCACAGCAAAGGGGAGGTACTCCTGAACTAGGTCATCTACCATCAAACACGTACCTTCACTAGAGGGTTGTTGGGAAGCACTAAAGATGTTTAACTTAACCTTCATATTCCGAAACAAGACATTCATGAGCCCTGACCTACAGTTAATGGTGGCATCGGCTGTGGCTAGGAAAGGGGGACCAAGGATAACAGGAATCTGGGATTTGGAGTAGGCAACTGGTTCCATATCTAAGACTACAAAGTCAACAGGGAAGTAGAACCGGTCAACTCCTACAAGAATGTCTTCTATAACACCTCTGGGTCGGTGGATGGATCTGTCTGCTAACTGAAGGGTGACTGAGGTGGGATGTAACTCTCCTAAACCAAGTTGTTCATATACGGAGTACGGGAGGAGGTTGACACTGGCCCCTAAATCCAAGAGAGCTCGACTAAGGGTATGGTCACCTATGACAATAAAGATAAAAGGGACACCTGGGTCCTTAAATTTTGGTGGCATTTCACTGGTCAGCAAAGAGCTCACTTGGTTAGTCAAAAAGACCTTTTGGGTGATGTTGGCTTTGGCTTTCCTCTTTTGGCTGCATAGGTCTTTCAGGAACTTGGCATAGGCAGGTACTTGTTTGATGGCATCTAATAAGGGAAGGTTTATCTTGACCTGCTTGAACACCTCTAACATTTCTTCCATTCTTTGATGGGACTTACTAAACGGGGAGGGTTTGTTGAGGCATTGGGGAAAGGGAGCCCTAGGGATATAGAATTTCTCATTAGTGGGTTCCGTAGGGGTATCCTGCTGTGGTGGGGGACTCAATGGAACTGGTGTGGTAGGAGTGGTTTCTTTAGGTGTAACTGGAGAAGTTGTTTCATTCGCAATACTTATGGATGAGTTCCAAACCTGATTATCAACGTGCTTACCACTCCTTAAGGTAGTGATGGCCTGTACCTGCTCATTTGGACAATGGGAACCTTCTACTGCGAACTGTCCTCTAGGGTTCTGCTGTGGTTGGCTTGGCAGAGTACATGCTTCCCTACGGTTCATGGATTGGGCCAGCTGTCCCAATTGCGTTTCTATTTTAGCAATGGACTGAGTATGAGAATGAACAAGCTGGGCCTGAGATTTTTGGTCGGTTTTCATCTCCGTTAGGGTGGCTAGTATTTGGCTCATCTGGTCTTCTAAGGATTGTTTCTTGTTGGATTGGCCAAATTGAGGAGTGGAGGATGGTTGATAAGGTTGAGATTAGCTTTGGAATTCCTGTCTTGGGGCCTGATTAAAATTGGGCCCCTGGTTAGGTTGTCGCCAGGCGAAATTTGGATGATTTCGCCACACTGGGTTGTAGGTATTTGAATAGGGGTTATTGGCTCTAGGGTATCCTTGTGCAAAGTTGGCATGCTCCTGTACAAGATCTGGATATTGGGAGGCAGAGGGGCAGTCAACTATGGTATGCATAGGGCTAGCACAGATGGCACAGGCATCTTGAGAGGTTGGGGTATATGGTGGAGTCTGGGAGAAAAACCTGTCAAACCTCTCTGTAAGGGATGCCACTTGGTGTTCTAGGCTCGTGGTGGCTTTGACATCATATATGCCTCCCCTTGAGGCATTCCTACCAGGCATATGGCCTTCAAATCTATAGAGGGTGGCACTGTGTAGAGAGTTTCCGCTCAGGTCCTCTAGTAGATCCCAAGCATCATCAGGGGTTTTCTTCATGAATGTGCCTCCACAAGAGGCATCTATTAGGGTCTTATGCTGATCGCACACACCCTCATGAAATCTCTGTACTAATTGCCACTTGGGCACATCATGGTGGGGACAGGACCGGAGTAAGGCTTTCATTCTTTCCCAGCTTTTATGGAATTGTTCATTAGGTATTTGGGTAAAGGTGATGATTTCATGGCGGATCTTATTGGTCCGCCCCATAGGAAAGTATTTCTTGAGGAATTCGGCCTGAAGTTCCTCCAAGTGGAAATGGAGTTATGCTCAAGGGAGTATAGCCATTCCTTGGCCTATCTTTTAAGGTGACGGGGAACAACCTAAGGCGCACCTGGTCATCAGACAGTGTAAGTTTATAGGTTGTGTTAACCTCTAGGAAATTTTGGAGATGCCTATAGGGGTTCTCATTTAATTGGCCATGGTAGGTGGGCAGCATCTGGATGATGTTGGGCTTAATTTCAAAATTAGCCACATTTTCTGATAAGATTATGCAGGAGGGGGAGGTGTAGGTGGTAGGCCTGTAATAATCTTGTAGGGTACGGGCATGAGGCACTACTGGATTCTAGTTTAGGCCATTCCCACCCCCAAGGTTCATGTTGTCTGCCATAGGATGGGTTTCAAAGATTGGGTTGCTGTGAGTTCTAAAGGCTCTAGACAGTCGCTCAGGATCAGGGTAAAAGGCCATGTCGGGGTTCAGGGAACAACGACCATGCATATACAATATAAAGCAACAAAACCTGTAGCAATCCTAATGGCGACAACTAGCACGTCATGCAATCCCACAAAGAAAATGGAAAACACCAAGCACCCAAATTTATCTAAAAGAGAAAGGATAAGAGAATGCAAACTATGGGAAGGGATGGCCCTTCCAACGTTGGCAAAGATTTCACGTCTTCTCTTAATCCTGCAACAGAAGAAGAATGCAATTAAGCTACTGAAAAGAAATCTAATTTAAACTAGACAACTCTAAAACTAACTATGCTAAGAATTTAGTAAACTATCGTGCCGTCCCCGGCAACGGCGCCAAAAAAACTTGATTGTTTAAAATTAAAACCCTTACAAGTGTACAAGGCAATTGTACTACGGTGAGTATTAAAGGGTTGTCGAACCTCAGGGACGGATTAATCTTTTACCAAATTCAATTGAAAGAAAGTTGCAGTTTTAATTAATCTAGAGAAAGCAATAAAATTTAACTACTTTAAATCGGATTTTAATTAATATGGAGAAGAAACCAAGATAAAGAATCAACCACTAGACATGCAATTACTACTCTCAATTATTATTATGCTCAAATTGACATGATACGGTAATTTATGTTCATGGTCAGACACACAAATCACAATGAATTCACTCACGTTCTTGGTCGGACACGAGAGTTCATCCACTATAAATTATTGTCGGTAATTCTATCCTTGGTCGGGCATAGAATTATCATTTGGGCTAATGATCCTATCCTTGGTCGGGCATAGAATTAACACCAGCCTACTTTTAGCTAAGCATAGGAATTAAAAAGATCTAATTTCATGCATATCAATCAAGTCTATGGTCAAGCACTCAAAAGAAACTCATGAAATAGCATTAAGTATAATCATATCAATTGTATTAAATGAAATAATAAAGAGTAATAACACAAATCTAGGGCTTCATCTACGCCTTGGACGCGAATTTAGCCGGCGATCGGACGAGGAGAACGTTGTTGATTCGTTGGCGTCATTGTGCACAATTCACCGGAAAACACTGTTCACTGTAGCACCACTGTAGCAAATTACTGTTCACGCGCAGGGGCACTATTCATCGTCTTCTCCGACGAGCAGGGGTACTGTAGCTTCTGGCCGGTTACTGTAGCAGTTCCAAATCACCTCCTTTCTTCCCTCCTCCTCTCCTCCGGCCACTCCTTCCTCTTCCCCCTTCTGTTCCAGCGAAGCACTACCGGAATCCGGCGATTCTCCGACGAAAACAACACGGCTTTGTTTTTTCTTCTGTTCAAGCTCTCCTTTTTCGGCGGCTTTGGCTCTGTTTTTATAGACCTCAGCCCCGTCCCAAATCGAACACGATCCCAAGTCCGATTTGAAGTCGAATCGATCTTCAAATCCGGCACTTTCCAAATTAAAGCCGACTGTTTTTCTTTCCCGATTGAACACGCCGGTTTTTCCGCTCGTCGAGCCTCGCCGTCATGGTCATCACCGCCGGCCCAGTCCATCCTTGCCGTCTCGCCGTCTTCTCCGTTGCCGTCGGTAGCCTCGCCGTCTTCTCCGTCGCCATCGGTAGCCTCGCCGTCTTCTCCATCCACGCCGGTGCCCGAGCAGAGCTCGAGCTCTGTTTCTGGACGAAAGGCCCGAGCTTTGGCTCGGGCCGGTTTTTTTTTCTTTTAACTGAACCGGAACATAACCGGTTCATATTTCTTTTCTTTTTTTTTCTTTATTAAACAAAAACCCGTTGTATCGATCTCATCCATCCAATCTCATCTTGACGGTTCTTCTCTTTAATTGTGCCTCTTTCGCGTGCTATAATTTAAATGATCATAACTTTTTGCTCAGAACTCCGAATTGTGAACAGTCAGTGGCGTTGTAAAGCTGACTTCGTGTACTTCAACATGAAGCTTAAATCAGTCCCATCAGAGAAATGTAATCGAAGTTATGAATATTCAATCATTAGAGTCGTGTTTTACCCCATTTCTATTTTTTACTCTTGTTTTCTACAAAAACCAAAAACTATATTAAAGTAGTAGAAATTCTAATCAAACACTAACATAAACATAAGTTTAGAAGATAATAAAATACATACTTCATGTATAGATCATAAGGCGAGTTAGTTAAGACGCATGGAACATGGTCTACGCAAGATGGAGTAACGTATCATGTACGCGGGACGTCGGAGACACTCAACTGCGAGACACGAACAAGATGCAGAGGCACCTGGGCATCAGGATCATGTGGGCATGGGTCTATGGACGTCTTGCACATGGGTGATGTGGCACATGGTGGTAATCAAGTTGGTTGGATAGAATCTTGTTAAAAGGATTGGATTTGATCTCTTAGTGGTAACTAAGGAAAAGATTATGGTAAATCAGAAAGTTACCCAAATTGGTTAGGGTTAAATAAGAGAGTAAATCAGTAATTAGAGGAGGATATTATGTAAATCTCCATCAGCCAATCAAGGAGAATCACACAATTAAGAGGGTCATCCAAGTGATTGGGTGAGATTTGGTAGTTTCCAAATATGGTTTTAAGATAAGCTTGTATAAGGAATTGAACTTAAAAGAAGATCTTAAATCCTAACTAAATGGGGAATCAAGAGAGGAGCTCGTCCTTGCCAATTTGAAGATGTTTTCTTTTTGGATAGCTGGGATTATGGGAGGAAAGTAATCTAGGGAAGGATATATCTTAACTGGAATAGGAAATTTGGTATAAAAGCACACATGAGGGGGGCGGCCCTTCTTATTGGCTAACCACACCCTTGTGTGTTGCACTTTAGTTTTCTTCTCCTTTCCCTACTCCAAACGAGCAACTCTTCAACCTTCTCTTTCGATTCAAAACCCTTCTGACTCAAGGAATGAAGGCGGTGTTGCGAAAATGAGGCAAAGACCTACGCGATGAAGCGAAAAGTTCTCATATTCGAGTTTGGTAGGATGATTTTTCCTACACCTTTCTTCTTAAATTTCTTTGATCATGAAATTCATTCTTGGTACTAAATTATGATTGATATCTTGCTTCATATCAGTTATTGATGATGAGAAATTTCATTATTTGAAGGAATTTCTATAATACCATGTTATGTGTTGTATATGTTTGACAATCATGTTCGATATTCCCTCTAACTTACATGCTAATACCTAGATGGGAACCCCAATCAGTTTGGAACGTCTTTTGATCTTATTTCTTGTTGTAAGAACTCAGTTATGTTCTGTCCATGTTACCTTGTCATGATATTTAGTCAAGTTATAACAATTCTTAAGTCATATAAGTCCAATAATGGGTAACTGTTGCTTATTGTACTTAGGAAGTAAACTACTAAGAAGGGACATGTCAGTTTTGTTGTGTCTTGACCGTTTGAGCATCAAAAAAGTTCTGTAATGATTTGTAAATCTTTTGGTTGGTACGTTCTAGGGTCTGGAAATAGTTATCATATTTTTTAATGTCTCTATTATCAAAGGGGTAATAGCATAAATAGGTTCAGGTGGAAGAATACATCTTAAGGTATGTAAAGTACATAAATTTAGAACCATTAGGGTTCTGTAATGTACTTAAGAAGAAAATAATTAAGGTTAGAAAGGTTTTATTAATCAAAATAGAGGAAGATTAGTACTATTAATCATATGGGATTAAGATTAATGTTTTCGGCCAGTACTATCAAAATAGAGGAAGATTAGTACTTAGTGTACTTGAAAGATTGTGAAGATCTGCTGGTGGCAATCAATTGGCAATCAACTATGAGCTAATCAATGTAATCATTGACAATCAACTATGAGGTCTGTCTTGGCAATCAAGAAATGACCATGAAGAATTGTGAGGCGATCGGTCGCCACACTAAATCCGCAAATTACAGTAGATACGATCGATCGCTTTTCGAGGCGATCGATCGCATCATCATTTTTTTTCCGGGTATCACATGTACCCTATTGCATCAAACAAAAACATTGGTTTTATTAAGCATATCTTGACATGACTTCACTCGCAAGATGATATATTTTCACTCGCAAAACTAGTCGTAATCATAATTAGGTAACGCTTTTTCACAACTATTTAGGGTCGGCAACATGGATCTTATACTTTTATTTTCATTTAGGCTTGTTTTATACCAACTCTTTTGTAAGAGATAATAACACTATAGATGGATAAAAGGTTCACCTAGCAGAGTAAAGTGAGAGCGCCAATATCATTTATCCCAATCTTATAGGCTTCTGCCAATTATGTTGTTCGATCAAAGCTTTCTCAGTCAAGGTCTCTGCCACCTTTATCCAAAGAGGACAGTTTGGAATTTTTATAAATTATCAAATATTGTTGCAGTTCGATCCATTTTAATTATCTTCTCTTTGGTCATATTAGCAACTACATTCTAGGATACAATCTCACTAGTATGGATCTACATGCAATAATAAAGCAATTCTCTACATTGGAAAAGTTATTCACAATCGTATGTAAGAGATAAGGAAAAGTTTTTTTTTTTGAAATAGGGAAAAAGGTTTTTAAGTTCTCACTAATTTCAGGGACGGAGCCTAGGAGTACATTCCATTAATTTTATTTTAAAACTTCCAAACATTTTGTTTTGGCCAATTAATTCCAAAGTAAAATTAAAAAATAACCAAATTTCTTAAAAGCTATGAGTTGTTAAGAAGTGAAATTTTAGTTATTTCTTTTATATTCCATCACCCACCTTACATGCAAAAGCCCACTCACCTCGACACGTGGAACATTATTTTTTTATAATCGAATAATATAATCTAGTAAGAATGATTAATTCTACGAAAGAGTAATCATAATGAGAATTGCAACAAGCCAACAACATTTAATAAGTTGGTTACCCAAATGTATTTTAACAAAAAAAACTGGTTCTTTTTTTTTTTGTTTTTCCTAAAAAGTTATCTTACTGAATGAAAAAGATTCACGTGCGAGGTCAAAGGAACTATAATCACCTCTCACCAATTGACCAATCATTGCAATAGTTGTTCACTTCGTCTTCTTGGAGTTCCTTTGTTCCATAGTTTGTAGTTTTAGATCAGTTTCAAAAGGTGAAAAGGACGATTAATATGAAACAGAGAGAATAGGTGATTCGGATTGAAATCTAGAACATTGGCTCAGCCACCGGAAGAGCACGTGTCAGTAGCGCCAACGGTGCACATACTTGCCACCGGTTAACGGCTCCGACTTTTCGCCGTCAAAGTCGTCACGTTAACGTAAGCCTCCCACAATGCGGACGACACCGTGGTCCAATTTTGTCCGTGACGCGTTGCAACTTGCTTCTACCACGTGGAGATACTTCATTGGATAACACAGATTTATGGTTAGGCCGTTAGCCGCTGGCCGTCAGCCGTTGGCGTTGGAGTGAATACTACGCAGGCGGTCATGGAGGTCTTGGCGGCGTGAGGCGTATCTTGGTTGCAAATTTGAAATGACTTAATTGCCCTTGTACTTTAAGGGAACTGTTGTGTAAAGATATTTGACTCGGTCAAACGCTCGGTGCTTGACAACCGTCGTACTCGGTGCAAGAAAAGCGGGGGCAGACATGTCTTTGTCTTTTGCGTGTTCTACTATTATTCCTATAGGAAGTCATAGCAGGAAAAAAAGAGAACTATTGTTTCAGGTCTCTAAACATGATTATTTCAAAGCTTAATGTGAAACATGAAGAAATTGTCTTTTGTTTTGACAATATGTTTGGTCCAAATGGCAATACCAAGAAAATTTTATCACTGTTGCATGCATAAGAAAAATGTCAAACACAAATCTCTAATTCAAATCACTAATTTTGCTGTGATGTGCAGGAAAAAAAAACTTCCGGTGTGGACCCTAGTTTCGTGACAACGGACACAAATAATTAGAATGCAATGACTTATTTTATAACTACTTAAGAGCTTAATTAGAAGAAATTCTACTTTGTGGGTGCAATGTGGACACCCTCTGCCGATGAGAAAAAATTGCAAATTGCTCCGAGAAATGTATAGTGCTTTGTACATTGCAATAATGTGGCGCGCTTGAACCAGTTTTGCATAACCAAGTCATTAAAGCCACAGGTTTGGGAAGATAAACTTACTTGAATTATAATACATGGCAATTTAGTATTAGTCCTCTTTAGGGGCCGTTTGGGGCGTGAGTAAAAGCAAAACATCCAGCTGAAAATCCACATGGATGCTATAGTAGCCCCTTAATCCGCAACCGCAAGAATGCTTCAGTGACCGACAAATTACCCCTTTTTGTGTGTCTGAAAAACGTGATGCATATAATTTAGTATGCCCAATTACGTGTCCAAACCTTTGGTAAGCTCATGACTCCTCCATCTATAGTGTTATTGATTGGACCTTCTTAGCTGCCAGCAAGCACAAGCGATTCTCCAACCAAAGAAGTCAAAAAACTCCTCAAATGTCCTCTCAACTAATCCAATCATTCTTGTTCCCAAATATATACATATAGGTAACGCATCTCTCATTTTCCTCAAAACTCATATCTATTCTTTCCTTTCTCAGCTTGAAATTCCTTACCTTATCTCATAAGCTATCTCCGGCTCTCTCACCTTTCGGCTTCTTTTGATAGGATTTTCTATATATTCCTTGCTAGACAAGTCCCTTTGAATCAGTTGGCCATAGAAGTTTATGAAACAAGCTCATTGTAAGGCAAATATGGGAGAAGGTAGAGAAGGAGGCACTGTCCGGCAGAAGTTATCGGCCTGCTTCAGTCTGATTCTGCCATTTCGCCGCTGAATGCTACGGACGGAGAAATCTCGTCTACTCGCAACAGCAGCGCTTCTAGCTCAGGCCGCCCTGGGTACGCATCGGACCTGAACCCTGTCGGCTCTCCCGCTCGCCCTACATGATGTCCCCTTGGGATACAATCATCGCCTTACATGAAATCCCCCTGGTCAAGATGGGTGGTCCCCTTCGCCCGACATGGACCGGCCAGCCTGCTGGCTTGTCGCATCGATGGGTCCGTCAAGAAGGCCATGTCTACTCCTTGGCCACTGCTGGCGGACTTCTCTACACTGGCTCCGACGGCAAGAACATTCGGGTGTGGAAGAATCAGAGAGAATTCTCCGGGTTCAAGTCGAACAGCGGGCTAGTAAAGGCGATCATTGTCGTCGGCGGGAAGATCTTCTCCGGACACCAAGATGGTAAGATCCGGGTGTGGAGGTCGTCCTCCAAGAACCCCAGCATTCACAAGCAGGTGGGTACTCTCCCTACGCTCAAAGAGTTGCTGAAAAGCTCATTAAACCCCAGCAACTACGTTGAAGTAAGGCGTCGCCGCAACTCGGTCTGGCTCCGGCACTTCGACGCCGTATCTTGCCTGAGCTTGGACCAGGAAGAAGGGTTGCTGTATTCAGGATCGTGGGATAAGACAGTGAAGGTGTGGCGAATCACTGATTCGAAGTGCTTGGAGTCTATCAAAGCCCACGACGATGCCGTAAACACGGTGGTTGCCGCCGGGTTCGACTCGATGCTGTTAACTGGGTCGGCTGACGGAACGGTAAAGGTCTGGCGGAGGGAGGCGCGAGGGCGGAAGTCGACCAGGCACGTAATGGTGGAGGTTTTGCTGAAGCTAGGCTCCGCAGTGACGGCACTAGCCGTCTGCGCGGAGGCGAGGGTGATCTATAGTGGCTCGTCGGATGGGTCGGTGAACGTGTGGGAGAAGCCAAAGCAGATGGTGCACACCGGACTGCTGCGGGGGCACAAGCTGGCCGTGCTCTGTGTGGCGGCGGCCGGGAGCCTCGTATTCAGCGGCAGCGCCGATAAGACGATATCCGTGTGGCGTAGGGAAGGCGGCGGCGAGCATACATGGATGGCGGTTCTTAGAGGCCATGAAGGGCCGGTGAAGTGCTTGGCGGTGGAGGAAGAGGAGGAAAGGCGGAGGTGGGTTCTGTATAGTGGGAGCCTGGACAGGTCGGTGAAGGTGTGGAAGGTGGCGGAGGAGGCGGCGGAGATGCGGGCGGTTTTGCCGTGTGGTTCGTCCATGGACGAGGAGTTTGCATTCCCATTTGTCGGAAGGGGAACTGGCGTAGTGGCCCTAGTGGGTGACCAGCTTTGACGTGGGTGGTAGAGAGAGCATGTGGGTGATGTGTATATATGGCTTCTGCCTTATTTTGTAAAGACGTAATGGAAGTTTTTGCTCTTGCCATGAGAACTAAAGTTTGTTTGTCAGTATATAATCAACGTAGAAGGGTGAAAATTCTACAACACAAGGTTGGATTTCGTGACAGTGTAAAATTTTAATTCTAATTTCTTTTTCCCTGAAGGGTGAGGTATTTGTTTTTTCTTATCAACTTCGGACCTGTGTACTCTCCATCCATGATTTTTTAATCAGCTTATATCATTGGACTGCATATCAGATGTAATCAATTGTTATCCAAGAAAGGAGGATAAGTTATAAAAAAAAATGGAGGCTTTGTGATCAGGTGGTGAAAGAGTGTAAATCATAGCAATAAGATCACAAAACATATTGGCAACATTAACAATCGCCTCTACGTTATTATACATAGAAATATCATAAAAACACATTTACCAACTAGATAGCGACTTAATTCCAACATATCTCTAAAACTTACCTGATCCCGAATTCACTTTAAAAAAGGTGGACTACGATCTCTAGGGTTAAGAATCTCCAATACGATCAATAGACTAGTGGACTGCAAATTGTAAGTAAGCAGTGACACAGTAAATATAAAGCCGCATGGAATTTAAAATCTATGATAATCATTAATTGGCTGATTGGACTTCTCATAAATTTATCTCATTCTATAAATTTATTTCCCACTTCCCCAAAATCAGATTTTAAAATCAAATTTTGGACCCTCGATGTGAAGGTGGAGGCTGTGGAGGTGGAGGACGAGGAGGAGGTGATGGTGGTGGGTGGTGGAGGAGTTGACGACGATAAAAGAGGAGCGAGAGGAGGCGGCAACGAAGAGGATGAGGAGCTGGTAGTGGCGGTGGTGATAGCGGTGGGTAGTGGCAATGGTGGAGGAGGAGGTGGTGGCGATGGCGATGGCAGAAGAGGAGGTGGTTGAGTCGGAGAAGGAGACAATCACGGAAGTGGAGGTAGAGATACGCCGAAGAAGGAGTGGAGTTACCGAAGCCAGTGGAGGAGCAAACTTGAAGATGTGGGAGGGAGGGTTAGTGTGAATGAAGTTAAAAAGGAAAAGAAAGAGGAGATGAACACTTAGGGGCCATTTGGGGCATGATTAAGGGGCCGTTTGGGGCATGATTATAAGCAAATATCCACAGTGGATTTTCGAGATCTACTGTAGCATCCATGTTTTTTCCCCTATCTAGCTGAAACACGACCTGAGGTGTTTCAACTAGATAGGAAAAAAAACATGAATGCTACAGTGTAGCAAAACAACCACTGTGGATGTTTTGCTTTTAGACTCTGTTTGGGGTGTGATTAAAAGCAAAACATCCAGATGGGATATTTTACTACACTGTAGCATCCATGTATTTTATATATCCAGCTGAAATACCTCAGGATATATTTCAGCTGGACGTAAAAAAAACATGGATGCTATAGTGGATGTCCAAAATCCACTGTGGATGTTTTGCAATAATCAAGCCTCAAACGACCCCTAATGCAAAACATCCACAGTGGATGTTTTGCTACACTATAGGAGTAATGTTTTTTCCATATCTAGCTGAAACACCTCAGGTCGTGTTTCACGCTGGATATGGAAAAAACATGAATGCGATTGTGGACATCCAAAATCTACTCTGGATATTTTAACTTTTTCATGCCCCAAATGGCCCCTTAAAGACTTTTAATTCCACCTGTGTGGGTGTTTGCATGTACCTAGGGTCACTATTACGAATACATTTTGAGGCTATTTGCATTTTATTTAGTGTAGAAAGAAAAAATACATTTTCCCTCTTTTCCTTTAGCAGCAGAAAGGGAGGAAAGTTGGATCATGTTTTTGACATCCTTTTCCGTTTAGCAGAAAAAAGGGGCTTGGGCCCGATAAATGTATTCCATCAAATAAAATTATCTTTTTTTGCCCATCTCGCCTGCCAATTTATTTAACCCCCCTTTCTCCTTCCTCTTCACGATTGTCCTATTAGCAACCAAACCTCCTTGCACTCTCCTCCTTTTCCGACTCTCTCTACATGATCTCCACTCTTTGCTCATCACCTCCGCTCAGCATTCCTGTTGCTACTTGGACCTCCTTTTGGCCTCTTCCTCTCGAATCTGTCCAACACCCATGACCACCACTTCCTCTTCTCTTGGTCTGTCTCGTCCCCACGTCAGCTGTTCCAACACCCTCTCATGCCCTCTCTTCCCCTCAACTTCATCCAAATCCCTTAGAGACTGCCCCTTTCTCCTCATTTTCCCTCTCATCATCATGGACTTCCTGACTATCGAGGAGAGGAGCCGACAAGAGTAGCTGTCGAGGCGAGAAAAGGTGCCGAGAGAAGGCAATGCTGAAAGAGGAGGCCCAACTATTGTTAGAAGTGGGTATAATAACCTACTTACTATTGATATGAATGAGTGAATTGGGTGAAGGATAAATAGTCCCACATCCACACCAAGGAGGTGTTATGGATGGTAAATAAGGTCCAAGATTGGCCTTTGAAGTTAGGCTCAAGGGCCACCACACTTTTGTGGGGGAGAGAGATGTTGGACCCATGCACCTAGGTGGGCTAACCCACACACACGCGCTGCCACCGCCGTCCGGCCGGCCAGTTCAGCTCGGTTCGGTTCGCACGCGCGGCCGGCTGATCTACACATGAATTATGCATTTTATTATCTCCTAAACTTATGATTATGCTAACGTTTGATTAGAATTTTTACTATTTTAATATAATTTTTGGTTTTTATAAGAAACAAGAGTCATACACAGAAATGAGGTAAAAAAGTAACTGAAATAGTTAAATCATCATAACTTCATGTATAAATGTCGGATTCAACTGATTCAAGCTTTATGTTAAATTTCAAGAAGTCAGCTTTCCAACGCCACAAACCACGCACAATTCGGAGTTTGGGACAGAAAGTTATAGCCATTTGAAATTAATGAACAGTAACTACGATCGATCGGATATCAATGCGATCGATCGTATCAGCCGCAAAAGCAGTGTATTGAAGAAAATGATCGATCGGCATCAAAACGATCGATCGTATCTACTGGAATTTTTCAATCATGCAAGACAGTAATACGATCGATCGGTATCATACGGCATCGATCGGCAAAGTGATCGATCGGAGGAAAATAACGAAGGAATTATGATCGATCGGTCGACGAACGATTGGCAATACGGAGCGATCGATCACTGTATGCGGACAACCGAAATAAGACCTATTTCGACTCGGATTTGGAAGGGGACTTCGTGGTTTCTCTTCACTCTTATAAATAGTCCTTATGGGAGAACATTTTGGGCACCAGAGAATATACTTTTGAGCTTTATTGGAGGCTAGAGAGGAGTAAGAGAAGGACTCTTTTGGAGCAAAGAAGAAGAAGGATTCATGACGATGGATCTACATAAACAGACTTCTCTTTTCTTTCTTTCTATGTGTAACTAAACTTTTATTCAAGGCTTAATGAAGCCCTAGATGTGTATTGCTACTCTTGATAATTTAATTCTATAAAGTTGATTATGATAAATGCTTAATGCGATTTCATGAGTTTCTTTTGAGTGCTTAATCATAGACTTGATTGATTATGAATGGAATTAGATATTATGATTGATTTTATGCCCGATCAAGGATAAGATTAATTGCATTATAATAGAGTTGTGATTGATTCTATGCCCGATCAAGGATAGGATTGATTACACAATAGTAGATGAACCTTCGTGTCCGATCAAGAACGTTAGTGAATTCATTAGTAATTCGTGTGTCCGATCAAGAACACGAATTACCATATCATGTTAACGTATGCTTAATAATAATTGAGAGTATTAATTGCATGACTAGTGGTGGATTCTCTGCCTTGATATTCTCCATATTGATTAATTCTCACTTAATTTAGTTAAAAAGTTCATTGCTTTCTTAGTCTAGAATCAACATTGTTATTTTCTCTTGAATTTGGTAAATCATTCATCCGTCCCTGAGGTTCGACAACCCTTCTTAATACTCACTGTAGTACAATTGCCTTGTACACTTGCAAGGGTTTTATATTTAAATGATCAAGTTTTTGGCGCTGTTGCCGGGGACGGCATAATAGTTTACTTAATTCTTAGCATAGTTAATCTTAGAGTAGCTTAGCGTTAATTTAGATTTCAGTAGCTTAATTTCGTTTTTCTTCTTTTGCAGGATTAAGAGAGGAAGCTGATTCTCGTCATCGTTGGAAGGGCCATCCCTTCCCACTGTTTATACTCTCTTAACCTTCTTTTAGAGTAACTTTGGGTGCTTGGTGTTTTCTATTTTCTTTGTGGGATTGCATGATGTGCTAGTTGTCGCTATAAGGATTGCTAGTTGTCGCTATCTAGGGCTGATGCTTGCCAGTTGTCGCTATTTGGATTATTACAGGTTTTGTTTGATTTTTATTGTGTATGCATGGTCGTCGCTCCCTGAACCCCGACCTTGCCTTTGATCCTGATCCTGAGCGCCTATATAGAATCAGTAGAACTCCTAGCAAACCAATCACTGAAATCCATCCAATGGTCGACAACATGAACCTTGGGGGTAGGAATGGCCTAAACCAGAATCTACTAATGCCCCATGCCCGTACCCTGCAAGACTACTACCGTCCCACTGCCTACACCTCCCCCTCATGTATCCTACTGCCTGCAACCGTGGCTAATTTTGAAATTAAGCCCAACATCATCCAGATGCTTCCCACATACCATGGCCAACTCAATGAGAACCCCTATAGGCATCTCCAAAACTTCCTGGAAGTTGACACCACCTTCAAACTCACACTGTCTGATGACCAGGTGCGCCTTAGGTTGTTCCTATTCACTTTGAAAGACAGGGCCAAGGAATGACTATACTCCCTTGCACACAACTCCATTTCCACTTGGGAAGAACTTCAGGCTAAATTCCTAAAGAAATATTTTCCTGTAGGGCGGACCAACAAAATCCGTAATGAAATTATCACCTTTACCCAACTACCCAATGAACAATTCTATGAAAGTTAGGAAAGAATGAAAGCCCTACTCCAGTCCTGCCCACATCATGATGTGCCCAAGTGGCAATTAGTACAAGATTTTATGAGGGTGTGTGAGATCAACATAAAACCCTAATAGACGCCTCCTGTGGGGCACATTCATGAAAAAGACCCTGGATGATGCTTGGGATCTACTAGAGGACCTGAGTGAAAACTCTTTACACAGTGCCACCCTCTATAGATCTGAAGGCCATATGCTGGGTAGGAATGCCTCAAGGGGAGGCATGTATGATGTTAAAGCTACCACGAACCTAGAACACCAAGTGGCATCCCTGACAGAGAGGTTTGACAGGTTTTTCTCTTAGACTCCACCTTATACCCCAACCTCTCATGATGCCTGCACCATTTGTGCCAGCCCTATGCACACTATTGTTGACTGCCCCTTAGCCTCCCAATATCCAGATCTTGTACAGGAGCACGTCAACCTTGCACAAACCTAACCCAGAGCCAATAACCCCTACTCAAATACCTATAACCCAGGGTGGCAAAATCATCCCAATTTCGCCTGAAAACAACCCAACCAGGGGCCCACTTTCAATCAGGCCCCAAGATAGGAAGTGATCAATCAAGTTCAAGATCTACAAGTTATCCTTCATTAAATTCATGCAGAAGACATGACTTTAAGTGAGTCTTTCCAGGTGGCAGCAATAATTGAAAAACTACCACTATCCTAGAAGGATTTCAAGAACTACTTAAAGCATAAGAGAAAGGAGATGAACTTGGAAGATCTGATTTGAGGTTAAGGATTGAAGAGGACAACCGTTCTTTTGAAAAGAAAACCGGGGGTCATGGCATGGAGGCCAAAGTCAATGTTGTGGAACAAGGGCATAAAAGCAATGGCTTCAATAACAAAAAGAGGAAGCATCCTGGGGGTCAGTCAAACAATGACTCCAACAACACCAAGTTCAAGGGCAAGTGCTATGTGTGTGACCAAATAGGCCATAAGGCTAAGGATTGTTACAAACGAAAGAAGCAAGATGGTTTCAAAAAGAAGAAGGCACAAGCCCACATGACTGAAGTGGAGAATCTCTCCATCAATGTACATGACATCAACCTTTTCGCTGTGATTTTGGAAGTGAATATGGTCATGAACGATAGAGAATTGTGGGTAGATACTGGGGCTACCCGTCATGTGTACTCAAACAGGAGGATGTTCTCCACCTATCACTCTGTGAAAAATGGTGAACAACTGTTTATGGGCAACTCTTCTACTGCCAAGGTTGAAGGAATTAGAAAGGTGGTGCTCAAGATGACTTCGGGCATAGATCTCACGCTCAACAATGTGATGCATGTGCCAGAAATTCGAAAGAATTTAGCGTCTGGATCATTGCTGAGCAAGAATGGCTTCAAATTGGTGTTTGAGTCTGACAAATTTGTTTTGACTAAGGGTGAGATGTATGTGGGAAAAAGGTATCTGAATGAAGGGCTTTTCAAGCTCAATGTATTACCTATTGTATCTGTTTCTAATGTTATGAATGAGAATGTTTCTTCCTCTTATATGATTGAGTCATGTGATGTGTTGTATGGTAGATTAGGACATGTTAATTGTGATGCTTTACGAAGATTGATTAATATGGAATATCTGCCTAAATTTAATATTGACTTTAATCATAAATACGAAACTTATGTGGAATCTAAATTAACAAGGAAATCATTCTAAAGTATTGAAAGATGTACTGAACCTCTTGAGTTAATTCACAGCGATGTTCGTGATTTAAAACTTGTTCAAACAAGAGGAGGTAAAAAGTACTTTATTACATTTATTAACTATTGCACTCGTTATTGTTATGTATACTTGCTGAGAAGTAAAGATGAGGCTATAAATATGTTTATATTATATAAAACAGAGGTTGAGAATCAACTTGGCAAGAAAATAAAAGTTCTAAGAAGTGATAGAGGTGGGGAATATGAATCACCTTTTGGTGAATTCTGTTCACAACATGGTATTATAGACCAAACCACGGCACCTTATTCACCATAGCAAAATGGATTTGCTGAACGGAAAAATAGAACTTTAAAAGAAATGATGAATGCTATGTTAATAAGTTCTGGGTTACCTCAGAACTTGTGGGGGGAAGCTTTGCTTTCAGCCAATTATATTATCAATAAAATATCTCATAAGAAAACCTTGCAGACACTATATGAGTTATGGAAAGGTCGAAAGCCTTCCTACAACTTCTTAAAAGTGTGGGGGTGTCTAGCAAAAGTTGCGGTCCCTAATCCCAAGACTATTAAAATTGGACAAAAGACCATTATTGCGTATTCATTGGTTATGCCAATAATAGCAGTGCATATCGTTTTCTTGTTCATAAATCGGATATTCCTGATGTAAATGTCAATACAATGAGTGAATCAAGGAATGCTTCATTTTTTGAACATATTTTTCCTTCGAATTCTACACAAAATGAAAGTTCTCTTTAAAGAACTTTGGATATTACAAAAGACACTAGTGATGACCAAGAGAGAGAAGATGATGAACCTAGACGTAGTAAATATGCTAGAACATCAAAATCCTTTGGTCCAGACTTTCTAACTTATTTGTTAGAAAATGAGCCTCAAAGCTTTAAGGAAACTATGTCCTCTCCTGAAGCACAATATTGGAAGGAGGCTGTAAATGGTGAAATTAAATCCATTATGCAAAATCACACTTGGGAGTTGGTAGATCTACCACCAGGGAGTAAACCTCTCGGATACAAGTGGATCTTCAAGAGGAAGATGAAGGCTGATGGATCAATTGACAAATATAAAGCAAGACTTATTATCAAAGGATACAAGCAAAAGGAAGGTCAAGATTATTTTGATACATATTCACCAGTCACAAGAATAACTTCCATTAGGATGTTAATCGTTATGGCTGCTTTATATAATCTTGAAATACATCAAATGGATGTGAAAACAGCATTCTTGAATGGTGACTTGAATGAGGAAATATATATACAACAACCTGAAGGGTTTGTTGTACCGGGTCAAGAAAACAAAGTGTGCAAACTTGTTAAATCTCTTTATGGGCAAGCACCTAAGCAATGACATGAAAAATTTGACAAAATGATGATGTCAAATGGATTCAAAATCAATGAATGTGACAAATGTGTTTATGTCAAAGCTAGACCTGAAGGCTATGTTATTGTATGCCTCTATGTGGATGATATGCTCATTATTGGTAGCAATGATAATATCATTAAAGCTACTAAGAGGATGTTAAACAAACAGTTTGACATGAAAGATATGGGTGTTACATATGTTATACTAGGGATGAAAATCACTAGAACATCTGATGGATATGTGTTATCGCAATCTCATTACATTATAAAAATCCTAGACAAATTTAATGAGAATGATAATTGTCCAACGAGAACACCTGTGGATGTGACATTGTATTTAAACAAAAACATGGGTGAGAGCATATCACAACTCCAATATTCTCAAATTATTGGAAGTCTCATATACCTCATGAATTGTACGAGACCAGACATAGCATACTAAGTAAGTAAACTGAGTAGATATAATAGCAACCCAGGGGAAGACCACTGGAAGGCTCTAGTCAGGGTTCTTAGATATCTAAGATATACCTTGAACTATGGACTACACTATACAAGGTATCCAGTAGTACTAGAGGGGTACTGTGATGCAAATTGGATATCTGATACAAGAGACTCAAAATCCACAAGTGGATATGTCTTTACTCTTGGAGGTGCAGCAGTGTTTTGGAAATCTTCTAAACAAACGTGCATTGCAAGATCCACAATGGAATCAGAATTCATTGCACTTGATAAAGCAAGCGAAGAGGCTGAGTGGCTTCGTCATTTTTTAGAAGATATTCCAATGTGGGGGAAACCTGTGCCATCTATATGTATCTATTGTGATAGTCAATGTGCTATAGGAAGAGTACAAAGTAACTTGTAGAATGGTAAATCTCGACATATACGTCAGAGGCATAATACCATAAAATAATTGCTCTCTAGTGGAATAATTTCCATTGAGTATGTTCGGTCAAAAGAAAATATTGCAGATCCGCTTACAAAGGGTTTGACCAAAGAACAAGTGAGCAATTCATCGAGAGGAATGACTTGAAGCCTATACATTAAGAATCACCATAATGGCAACCCAACCTAGTTGACTGGAGATCCCAAGATCTAGGTTCAAAGGGACAACCGAATTGTAGGGATTCAAGGGGAATCACTATTGAGATAAAATCTCGTTCCCATTCCAATGATGAGATAGTGATGCCTGCTGAATGAATCAGGATAAACTTTGCTTTTAATGGTTCTCATAGCTTGACTTAGTTCGAGTAGGATATTGCAGGATGCTTCTAATGAGAATCACCTATATGAGTGTGAAGGGGCCACTTCTATGAGGATTTTAAGGCTAAACCTTCTAGAGCACTCATGAAAACCAGATTTGTTCGGGGCTAAAATGAACAAAGTCATGAGAACCACAATGTGTCTAAGAAGTGATTGTGTGACTTCTATTGTCTTGGTTTACACAAACGGCTGAACAGTTCAAGACATCACGTTCACTGATTAGCCAGTAAACCCGATAGTCTTCACAAGGGAAGGTTCAAAGCCGAAAGCTACCTTTTTCCCATGCATGATCTTCTCAATATTTGCTTTCACAAGTTTTCTGCATTGTTTTGCATAAGTTATCCAGCCAATTCTCATTCATGTGGGGGATTGTTAGAAGTGAGTATAATAACCCACTTACTATTGATATGAATGAGTGAATTGGGTGAAGGATGAATAGTCCCACATCCACACCAAGGAGGTGTTGTGGATGGTATATAAGGTCCAAGATTGGCCTTTGAAGTTAGGCCCAAGGGCCACCCTACTTTTGTGGGGGAGAGAGATGTTGGACCCATGCACCTAGGTGGGCTAACCCACACATGCGCGCGCGTGCCGCCGCCGCCGCCCGTCTGGCCGGTTCGGCTCAGTTCGGTTCGCACGCGCGGCCGGTGGGGTTGGGTTGGGTTGGGTCAACAAGATAATATTATTTTGGGACAAATTTAATTGGTTTGGTTTTCTAATTTATTTTGGTTCAACCAAAACCGATTTATTTTTATGACCGTTAACGGACGGACACGTCCGTTTAACGGGAAAGGGTTTCAACAGGCTTTAACGGGAAACAATGTGTTTTCAACGGGCTTGAACAGGATTTCTATAAAGCTTGAGAAAATGGGTTTTCTTTACAGTTTTACTTGTACTTCATCTTCCTCCTTTTTCCTTTCTTCTGTGAAAGCATTACACATCTGTGGTTCGCTGCGCGTGCTATTTGGAGTGCTCCTACAGTACGTGGTTGATCGTCTTATCCTGAGAGGTAGACGCCCATGAGTCCTAAGCACCGTAGGGAGGGCGCATTCTGTCTTAAGGATAAAGTGTTTCGCTTGATTCGATCATCAACTTCTTCTAATTATTTATTATCATCTTTGCAAAGGTACACATATCTTATCCTTAAGCCAGTAATAGTAAACAGTAGGAAAATTTGATAACAACTATTAGAGGAAGAGAGTTGGGAGAAAGAAACGCGAGTGGCAAGCCTTCGGAGTTGAGCCCCTGAGGCTCTATGTTCTCATCCGATGCATCAAGAGCCCACTGGTGGACAACATCGAGTCAGGCGGGTACATACCCAAGATCATCAGCTTCGTGGGCTCGGCTCATAGCTCAACCATGAGGGTCATGGCAATGGAGCTGCCGTTGGAGATCGGCTATTTCAGGCAGAAGGAAGGAGGCCGTAGAGGTGATGATTGAAGAAGGGGGGACGAGGAATGAGTGTGGTAGAAGATTTTTGGGTTCGGGTTGAAAGAGGTAAAATCGTCGATTAGTTTCCTTTAAAAACTATTAAAAAAGGATTTTTTCTATTAGAACCTTCGTCCTAGGTTTCTACACAGGAAAAGGGACCCTTTAAAACTTTTTTGCCAAAAAAAATTTTATGGCCGAAAAATGATATCCAAAAGTTTTATTTGCCCATTAATAGCCCATTTTTTGCCCGGGAAAGGGTGAACCCAAACAGCCCCTTTATCGAGGGTTATTTTTTCTAATACGGTGAAAGCCTCCGACCACTCTGATTGCTTGTTTTATTCCGGATCAAGTCTCAAACCCGAAGGGTCGGGTTTTTAACCAGACTCGAAACCGGTGGCATCCCGCTCTCTGAGTGTTATCTACTTTTTAAGACCACTCTCACGTGAGAGCAGACGCTACTTTCTCCCCCAAAAGAAAAAAAAGCTTCACATTTCCTTTGCCAAAAAGCTCTTCAATGGCGAAATTCAACTTTTGGCGCCTCCTGCCAATCACGTCAGCTGCTTTCTGAACACAATACCTCGCCTGATTCCCCGCGGGGACTCCCTTCTCCGCCATGTCCTTCTTCAGGGACGCTATTCGGCGGAAACTATCTTCCCTGGTGCAGTCATGGCTGCAAGAAGAACCTAACATCGAACTTAAACTTGGTCTTTTGCACTCCGAAGTTCGCGTTCTGAACATCAACTTTGATGTGGCCGTTCTCAATCAGCTGCTCGACGAGTCGAGCGGGTGTGTCTTCCAGCATGTGAGGGTCGAGCATCTGCTGATTAGGGTTTCGCCCTGGTCAGTCCCTGCTTTCACCTTTGATGTGAGTGGCGTGGATGTATCTCTGCTTCCGAGGTAGCGCTTGCAGTTCTTCCAATTTGTTTTCAATGCGAATGGAATGATCATGTAGAGTTGAACTTGTGCTGCGACTAATGATTTTTGGTGTTTTTCTTAGGGAGACGAGGGAAGAGCAGAGTGGTTCTTCGCGGCTGCAGAGGAATTTGTCTGAGTCGGTTGCGCGCGAGAGGACTCGCATCCTTTCTTTGATTGATCCACAGGTAATATATCAGTTTTTTTTTCAAGTTTTCTGATTTGTTTTTATGTTTGTTTTTGATTCCTGGAATTTTTCTTGTTGAAAGTCATTGGGGTTCTTCATCAAAAACAAAAGAAAGTCATTTGCGTTATTGAGGGGAATTGGTGAGAATGGAAACAATGTATTGCCTAGAATCTCTTTTTGCACATAGATACCTAAGTTGCAAAGTCATGGGAATGAAGTGCAACTATTTTCATCAATTCCCCTTAATAACGCCAATGACTGTATCTATTAATTTTTCAATTCAACTGAAAAAAACTGTATCTATTAAAAGTGGGCAGTGGGAGTAATAATTATTCGTATGTGTTGACTCGAAACAGGGTTAAACAGATTTTTAGCTTCCTTATGGAATTTGCAATGTGTCTAATAGTTAGTGGAATGGATTGTACTTCCCAGTTATTTAAGGAGGTTGATGAACCTTTTCAGGGCGCTTTCTTGAATGAAACTATTGCAAATGTGCTCGTAATGTCTTCTTCTAAGAATCACTTTGCTAGGTCTACAAAAAATGTGATACTGACGCATTGTCAAGTGAAAGTCAAAGATATTCATGTTATTCTGCAACTGCCAGCCTCAAGGGTAGATGTCTCATGTTTTCTGAAAGTTGAAGAACTTAGTTTAGATGGTCTCTCAGTTGAACCTACTAGTTTCTTCTTAGGAATCATCTGTGCAGTCGTTGCACCACGACAGGAGAGTTCCTTGAAAATTAATTGCAGTTGCATTGAGATTGGACTCCAGGAAGCAGGTAGTACAGAGATAATTGTCTCTTCTAAATGTTTGGGGGCGTCTGCTCAGTTGAGGAATTTTCAATTCCTAGATTTTGATGTCCAAGTTCCAAATGTAGACCTTGAATTTTCCTTCAGTCATATTTCAGCATTCATGATGGTGTATGGTGTGCTTTTTCCTAAAGAAGTCAAGGGTGCAAGAAATGGTCGGGAGTTATGGAAGACAGCTGCAAGTAAAATAGGCTGTCTGATATCTCCACGGTTCTCCTGGTACAAAGTGGTTGATATCGTTTTGCTCTGGGTGCGCTATACACAAGCTTATGAAAACTTACTATGTGTAGTTGGATATTTTGCTGAACAGAAGTTAAAAACCAATGTGGCCAGGATGGTTCATGACAAAGCTTATTGTTGTGTAGTAAAGCATCTGTATGATGCAGCTTGTGAAATTGAAGCGGAATTACCTGTTGAGGCTGTTGGTCGGGCTCGGAATGTTGCCCGCTGTAGAGGTTACTCATTTCATGGTAGAGAATTGGAATACCTGCATTGCCCACGGGTCATTTTCTGGAAAGTTCCCTTGGAGTTTTCGTTATTCTTATTGAGTAGTGTGTGCTGTATATTTTCCTGGATTTTGTATTTTTTGTTTGTTATGTTGAAGGGAATCTTTCACCAGAATTTCACAGTTAACAAGTCTGCGTGTGGGTTCTGTGTAGCTTCTGATGGTTCTTTTTTGAAGAATATCGTTAGATTAAATCTGAATGAGGTATCTGTCAATCTTTTCCTCATTCCTATAGCCAACAATGTTAGTAGTGAAGAACTGGCAAATGCTAACGCCAATATGAATTGCTATGCTTTTAATCTTGTGGCGAAGACTTTATGTTTGTCCCATGTGAAAGATTGTACTTCGAAGTCTTTATCCTTTGCTTGCGGTTATGCTGGTATTAGCTTTGCATCAGCATCAAAAGAGCTATCTATGGATGAGAACGCACAAAATCAAATGTATGCCTTCTCAAAAGGAGTCAGACATGTGCCAGATGACAACAAGAGGTTTGTTTGGGTGGAACCTGCTCCACAGTTGTGCTTCCCAAAAAAGCCATTTGACCTTGCAGAATACAAAAACAGAGCTTATTTCATGCTTTTGCAAAGCTATATGGGAGAAATGTGGTTAAATTGGAAGAAAATTAGCACAAGCTTTGTTGGAAATGATCCTCAGTTTTTGGAGCTTCCTTTCTTTCTATGTGAGTTCAAAAGCTTTCTTAGGGATCCATATGCTCAGCAGCCTAGTAATGGCATGTCAAAGATCAATCTGGCTATAGGGAGGTTGAATATTGATTTGGATCTTTTATCTTTGGTGTCTATATATCAGCTGTTTGATCAGATATTGTATAGCTTTCAATTATCTTGTAGAAAAGTGGAGAGTACTAATTCCTGTTTATCTGGCATTGGAGAGGAACTTGGAGAAGCCAAATGCGCTAATAGGCTTGACTCACTGAATAGTGACGTGACGAATTTCGTGCTTCGTCTGATTCCTGAGCGAAATGTACAAGTTGGAGTGGTTGTAGTGGGCCCCACTATCCGTGTATCCTTGCAGGATTCAAGTAGACTAAGTGCGGACCCTGGCATTGCTCAGGGCATTGGTTGTAACTGCTTCATTTTTGATCTAGGAAAGATTGAGGCTGCTGTGTGGCCAAGTTCACCATCTTTCCTAGCTGCATCGACTGGTTTTAGTGAAACTGAGATCAGGTGTCTACATTTGGAAAAAACTCAATTAACTGAAATTGACGAGCAGCATCATAATGGAAGCTCTTGCTTGAAAGGGATGATTTCTCTTGATGCTTGTTTGAGTCTTGATGGAGCTAATGCTTTCTGGAGGGGTTCAGAAAAGATACAGAGGTTTCCAATGCTCTATCCTCTGTCAGCTATATTCCAATCCTCTACTCGTAGGTATGTTTTTGGGCGGAAACAGAAACACATACGTTTATCCTTTGTCTACATAACCTTTCCCATTTAATTTATGTATTGTTTTGGCTTTCAGGATATTTCTTCATTCGCTTCAGTCTATAACTTCATTAGCAGTAAGCTTTAATGGGTCGATAACAGGAGTCACCGTGTTATTATACATGAATGAGTTGGATGCTCTTTTTCAGGTGTGTATTTGTTTTCTTATGGTTTTTATTAACACAGGTGAGTTGGGTGGTGGTGGCCGTTAATGAAATGCGGCACTCTGTTGTTTAAATTTGGTCACATGGTAAGATGGCATTCATTGGCTAGTGAGCCAACAACCTATGAATAGTATCATGAAGAAATTATCCATGTTTCCAAGGGTCAAGGACGTTATGCATTGTTTTCAAGGATGACATGTCCTGGAAACTGTCTGGAGCATCTCACTGACCTCTCTACCTTGTAAATACATTCTTTCTGGCCGTCTTATCAGTTTCTTGAAAGTGTACTCGTCATATGCACTTTTAGCAAATCATTTTTCTTTTGCCTTCTCTTTTTGTTTCAGGTGCTTAATTGTTTACTCTCCCTAAGATCACAATTTTCTATGGGACGTGACTCTAGTTTTGATGACCACTTTTCAGATTTTACCAGTAATGACTTGGGATCTCATAATAAAATCAGTAACGGTAGTAGACTCTGGTTTATGGAAACAAGGAGGTTTACAATCAGTGCCTCTCTAGAAGTTATGTCAATAAACATCATACTTGATAGATACAGGAAAACTCAGATCATGAGAAATTATGCCAGTGGAAGTGGTTCTTTTGCCAGTGGTATATTGCTAAAGAATCACTGCATTGACAGCAGATTGCTCACCATGCTTAATTTGGTTGACTATGGTATAGGAATTTCTCTGCACCAGGCTAGGCTTCAAATTGTCTATGAAGAAGGATTGTTTGAAGTAGAAGTCAATTTGTATGGACTTGATTCATCTATCTTCAGACATTCAAATATGACCGTGAAATGTCTTCACGAAATTGAACTTGGAAAATTGCTTCTTTCCCCTGTAAATTGCTTATATGAATTTTCTATTTCGGACTTTATGATAAGCATTTGTGCTGCATTTGGTAACAATTTGACATCTGAAAATTGTCACTCAACCATTATTTGTGGCATCCCAGAAGTCAAATCGAACATTTTTTGTCAGAAGCTGTCTCTAGCTCAAGCTCATGTTGATGATAGTAATCCTGATGAAGCCTCAGGTCATATGATTCTAATAAACCTTTGTCTTGGGGAGATTTATATGTCGGAGCACTCTGTAAAGAAAATGTTGAATGATGCACATGGATCCAATAAACTTCTGTGTTCATTGACTGCAGCGGGAGAGCTGCAACATGTTTCTTGTGAGATCCAGGTTATCTGCCGCAATATTTTCTGAGGAATTTCTTGAATTTTCATGTTGGTGTATTAGGTTTCTATATCTGATACTTACATATTCATGATTCTACTAGGGTGGTTTGGTTACGTTGGAAACAGAAGCTTTGACTACATTTGCAAATTGTTTTAGTGTTTATTTGATGTGTCTTACATGCCTCTTCCAACGTGTATCATGGAAAGAGCAACATGAGGCAGTTGAAGATTTGTCTTGCCAAACAAAATGGATACCACAGGTCGTAAAATTTCGCCAGTCTGATTTAGGTGTTGTACTTGCTGTTGCAGACAATTCTGGTATGTCCCAGTTCAATATTATCTGAACTATTGCTACATTTTAACGCCTTAAAGTTTGTATTTTTTATTTGTCGTCTGCATTGTAACAGGTGGGGTTTGGGAACTCATGGCAGAGCTTGACTTCCTTTTAAATGTTAATTTGGAGAATTTGCCAACAAAGGTCTTATTTGAAATTTCTCGTCTGACTATCGTCTCTCAGCATCTACCGTTTAAAAATTGCTCACAACAGATGATGGAGAGTTCCTCGGCTCTGCATTTTTCTTCAACACCAAATATATCAGCAGACTCCTTGGTCCCTGCTGAAGGGTCATCAAATTCTAGCAATACTTTGAGATCAAAGAATGCAGATTGTAGGAATTTTATCTTGAAAGATGGGGTTGTTTCTATTAGTGCTGAGAGGACTGTGGAACAATATGCGTTTGGCCCTGTATATCTGAAGAATGAGTGGGTTGGTAGTGGATGTATTTCTGGTTTGCATTTGACTATAACTCTAGCTGACATACAGGTGAGGACTGCCAATAGTGTGACTGCTTCTTTGGAATTTCAGTGAAAACTACTTTATTGTTTTGTACCGTGCCTTGCTTAGAAATGTCAAAATAGCAATTCCCTCTTAAAATCATTTTATTGAACTTATTGTATTGGTGTGGGTTAAAGGGAAAGCTACAAAGCCAAACCCGAGTTTGACCATCTACTTTCAACTCAAACCCATGATCCTGCAATCTATGAATGAATTTCCTAAAGCCTTGTGCAACCCAACCAACTTTATCATCTAGTCACTCTTTTACTGGAATTCGAATTCCTTTCGCTCGGTTCTAATGTGCTCTGGTTCCAGAGATATTAGAATGGCATAAATATACAAAATTTGTATCCGGATTGGGTCCATTTACTTGGAAGACTATATTGATCTGAGTACAGAGTATTAATTTTTTGTTTTATTCTATTTTTTCATATGAACCTAACGAAGTCCTGAATTAACTAAATCCTGTGTTCTTTGTTTTTCCAGGTTAGTCCATTCCGTTATTAGCAAAGACATCCATTTTGATTATGTCAATATGCATAACCATACATCAACATCAAAAATATGCGTCACATAACCAATATTTATGAAATTTAACTGTCAAATGCTTTTACTGTTCTAGATGCTCTTAATTCTGGTTAAATCACTCTCGACTCTTCTTGAAGAGAAGGACAGTGATGGTAAAGGGGAGCAGAAGCATGGCTTCTTGAATCAGATACAGAATGATGAGATTGAAACTACGATTCCAGATGGTATATATCCTTCTGATTGACATGATATAGTACTTTTTCGGCCATGATAGTGACCACCTATAAAAGAAGAGTGGGAAATTTGGGCCATCATAGTTGGTGCAAAACATGCATCTGGTGTGCACTATTATTCTAGTGGAATGTTGCTGTACTGAATTTCTATGTAAATATGTGCTTTTTGCAGGAGCAATAGTTGCAGTCAAAGATCTTCATCAACACATGTATCTTGCTGTTGAAGCTGTGGACCACCGGTTTCGTGTAGTGGGGACAGTTCACTATTCGCTTGTAGGCGAAAGTGCTCTTTTTCGGGTATGGTGACTCTTACCTCTGTCGGTTAAGCAGTTAAGTGTCCATAAAAAAAATTAGCCTCACCATGCATGGATTTCCTTCTCGTTCCTGGCTTCAGTTTTGCTCGGCTCAAAATCCAAGACCTCGCCTAGATTTCAGGGATATTGGGTATGTTTTCTTAAGGAAAATTAATGAAAACTTTGAATTAGGAGAAATTAAGAAAAATCTATTTTAGAAAAGGTTGGCATAAGAAGGAAATTGGAGAAGATCTCAGCTGAAATCCTTTGCTTGAGAGTTTAACGAAAATTTTTTGGAAAAAGAAGCTGACATAAGGGGCCTTTAGATTTAGAGGAGAGCTTTGATGGAAAGGTGTTGATTTAGATGTATGGAAGAGGATATCTGGCCCCCTTCTTACGATCCACAATCTTGCTTAGACCTCATGAGATTTCAGCAAGATGGTTTTCCATGTTTCCATGTGGATTATTGGCAATTGATCTAGTCAAAAAACTTCCTGTAATTTTGATATAGAGTATGGGCCATGTAGACTTTTCCACATATACTATATTGCAAGTAACGGATTTGTAACTATCTAGATAATCATATCTGATTCCTTATGAAAAATAAAAATTTATTAAGCTATTTCCTCTTGAAAAGAAATGAATTTTGCCTCACATATTATCCAGAGAATTGGTGTATGTTTACACATTAGGCTGAAGATACAGTTCTCTCTCTCTCTCTCTCTCTCTATATATATATATATGTATGTATAGATATGTTTATATTTACTTATATGGGAAATGGGAAATCTTAATATGATCTGGATCTCATATTGAGAAATGATAGGTATCTGTCTGCCACCTCGCATGCCGTCGAATTACGATAACGACACTTGAGTCGGTCTAAGCAAAGCCTATTCAAAGCCCGACTGCCCCCTGATTGAAAGGGTGCTGCGGCCGAAAAGCTCCTGACACATAGGAAGATGTTTATTAGTCCTATTATGTGTCTGTCACTTGCAGGTTGGCACTTTCAGGCCCTACACATGAGCCGTTGGATCGCGGCTCTGGATTTGCCATGTGCATATATTTTACATATATATGTACATACATATGCATATACAAGATATATTATAGGGTTAACCTTAAGTCCTTATCTTTTCTTTTTAGTTATGAATTAGCTAACTAGACATATGCAAGATAGTGGACCTTAGTATATGCTTTTTGCAGATGATGTAGTTATAATTGATGAGAGTAAAGTAGGTTTGAATGCAAAACTAGAATTATGGAGGGTGGCTCTAGAATCAAAAGGTTTTATAATAAATAGGATTAAGATAGAGTGCATCGAATTTAATTTTTAGGAAGGTAGAATTATAGGTAGAACCTTAGTTGAAATAGATGGGCAAGAAGTGCCAAGGTGTGATCAATTTCGTTACTTAGGATTCATTATCCATAAAGAAGGCGATATTGATAGTGATGTGGTGCATAGAATAAATGCGGGGTGGGTAAAGTGGAGAGCAGCCTCGGGAGTTTTGTGGGATAGGCGTGTTCCAAAAAAGCTTAAAGGCAAGTTCTATAGGATAACCATTAGGCCTACAATACTCTTTAGAGCGGAGTGTTGGGCACCAAAGAGAAGTCATATAGATAAGTTGAATGTAGCCGAAATGAGAATGCTAAGGTGGATGAATGAGATAACTAGTAGAAATAAGATTAGAAATGAATATATTTGTGAGAGTTTAAGGGTAGTTCCTTTGGGGGAGAAGCTGAGGGAATGTATGTTATGTTGGTATGGGCATATGGAAAGAAGACCAATAGATGCTCCCGTTAGAAGGGGTGCATGTAAAAGAGGGAGAGGGAGACCTAAGAGAACTTGGATGGAGTTAATAAAAAGGATATGACTTTACTATCTCTTACAAAAAAGTTGGCACAAAACAGGCCTGAATGGAGGCGTAAGATCCATGTTGCCGACCCCAAATAGTTGAGAAAAAGCGCTACTTGATTATGATTATATATGTATATACATATGTAACAAATTTTGATAAATGAATATGTATGTCTGTGAGTGGCTTCAGGATGCATGTGCGGCGGGAGTCACGCGACCATAGAATTTGGTGGGCCACACTTTTTTAGTGCATGCAACTCCCCTTGATAACGTAGGGTTAGATCTTCATCTGATGGCACTACTGCTCATTGTGGGCAATTGAGAATTTTCAATATGAAAAATGATTTTCTTTACGGGCTGGTCTGTAAAAGATAGCCTACGGGTTGTATTTTAAACAGATCCTTACCCTTCTTTCAGATGGTGGGCTTCACACGTCAATGGCTCTACATGAGCCTGTAAGCTTATCCCATAGAGAATATAACATTAGCGTTGCACAGTTCTCTATACTTATATGTACTGTAAGGTGGAACAGAGATGAGTGCATGTTTTAGCAAAAATCAAAGGCGAATGATCAAACTTTTAACTCAATCGTCATGGGTTACCTGGGAACTATGATTTTATTGCTTAAATTAGTGAAATAAATTGAATGATTGATGGGGGTGCTTGTAGGAGATGCATGGCTATCCCATAGATTGAAGGAAAGATTTGATTGGATAAATCGTACTCCCTGGGAGGATATGGAAAAAACTTGTGTTTGCAATTACTGGGAGGATGTTCTCAATTACTGGGAGGATTTTTGATTGTTTAAATATAAAACCCTTGCAAGTGCACAAGGTAATTGTACTACGGCGAGTATAAGTAGGGTTGCCGAACCTCAGGGACGGATTAATATTCTACCCAATTCAAGAGAAAACAGCAGTATTGATTTTAGACTAAGAAAGCAATGAATTTTAACTAAATTACTGGGAATCAATCAATATGGAGAATATCAAGGCAGAGAATCCACCACTAGACATGCAATTACTATTCTCAATTATTATTAAGCATAAGTTAACATGATACGGTAATTCGTGTTCTTGATCGGACACACGAATTATTAATGAATTCACTAACGTTCTTGATCGGACACGAAAGTTCACTCACTATTTTGTAATCAATCCTATCCTTGATCGGGCATAGAATCAACACAAACCTGTTATAATGTAATTAATCTTATCCTTGATCGGGCATAAAATCAATCACAATATCTAATTCCATTCATAATCAATCAAGTCTATGATCAAGCACTCAAAAGAATACTCATGAAATGCATTAAGCATGAATCATAATCAACTTTATAAAATTAAACTATCAAGAATAGCAATACACATCTAGGGCTTCATCAAGCCTTGAATAAAAGTTTAGTTACACATAGAAAGAAAGAAAAGAGAAGCCTGTTTATGTAGATCCATCGTCATGAATCCTTCTTCCTCTTTGCTCCAAAAGACTCTTTCTTTTGCTCCTCTCTAGCCTCCAATAAAGCTCTAGATTCTCCAAGGGTTAGCCCAAAACGTTCTCCCATAAGGCCTATTTATAAGTTTAAAGAGAAACCACGAAGTCCCCTTCCAAATCCGAGTCGAAATAGGTCTTATTTCGGTTTTTCGCATACGGCGATCGATCGCCTATCGATCGATCACAATTCCTTTGTTATTTTCCTCCGATCGATTGCTTTAGCGATCGACGCCGTATGATACCGATCGATCGTAATTACTGTCTTGCGCAGATTAAAAATTCCAGTAGATACGATCGATCGTTTTGAGGTCCGATCGATCGTTTCCTTCAATACACTGTTTTTGCGGCTGAGGTGATCGATCGCATTGATAGCCGATCGATCGTAGTTACTGTTCACAATCTTCAAATGGTTATAACTTTTTGTTCCGAACTCCGAATTGCGCATAGTTGGTGGTGTTTGAAAGCTGACTTCTTGAACTTTAACATGAAGCTTGAATCAGTTCCATCAGATATTTGTACACGAAGTTATGATGATTTAACCATTGAAGTCTATTTTCACCTTATTTCTGTGTATTACTCTTGTTTCCTACAAAAACCAAAAACTATATTAAAGTAGCATTTATTCTAATCAAACATTAACATAATCATAAGTTTAGGAGATAATAAAATGTATAATTCACGTGTAGATCAATTTTGACATCATGTGACCTTTTTTCCTTCCCCCAACCAGCTCCCCTGTTAAGCCTACGAAAGTCTCAAACTGACCCTCCTCTCCCTACCCTATCAATAAAGTGGCAGAGGGGTATAGTGATCCTTTGATACTAAAATCTCAGCTTCCAGTGACCTGATCATTCAAATGGGCATGTGGGTCCCCACAGGGAGCAACAACGAGGTTTAAGGAGTTTGTTACAACTTACAAGTGTGCAGTCACGTGACTTTTGATGTGAGCCCATATTCCAATAAAAAGTCATGTTTTTTTAAATCCATCCTCTATTTCCAAACAGAGGGAGTATTTGCTTTAACTATAGTGTAAAAGTGTCGAACCCTGGAAGGTCTTTGTGCCTCTCCACCAGGTGGGACAGGCTCCCCCAATGGAATCATCCTCCACAACCAATGTTCTCATAGAGATCTTATCCCTGGAAAGCAATCTCAGAGAGATCTTGATCTCGTTAAGTTGTTCAGTTAACAATCTTGCTACGGTTTTGAGAAAGGCCAACCTTTGGTGTTTTGGTTATTACTATGTATCACCCTATTTATGGGTAAGATCTTGGTGAGTTTTCGTAAGATTTGTATAAAGTTAATATGTGCATTTGATGTGCTAAGATGCTGAGGGCCCTCGAATCAAGATCCGGTGCTGCACATTAATCGAGGGGGTGGCAGGTGATCCACATGCCCCTTGTATTAATGTGCCACCGGATAAAGATCTTAGCTTTGGTGCACGCCTAACACATGTGAGCTGGGGCGCATATAAGGGAGACTCGTTTAATTTTGTCGAACAAATGAGGATGTCATAAGGGACTCGAGAATCACATGAAATAAGGCATATCTGCTGCCAAAACAGCCAAAGTAGGATGGTCAACCAGGGCTGTCAAGATATGATGAGAGGTTGCCATTTTAAGATTGGAAATGGGGTAAACACAAAGATGTGGACAGATCCCTGGATTGAGCACTTTCTTTTATACTTAAAATTTGGGCACATACATACAGTTGTAGATTCAATCCTAAATGGGCGTTGGAGTTTGTGGGCAGACTCGTCTCGTTTTGAGTAAATTATATCATATATAAATGCTTGACTTCCTGTTCTTACTAATGATTTTGATTCAATTGGTTGGAGACCTCTCTAGAAAATTTTCTTACAAGAATGCTTGGGATTTTTTTCGTCAGACTACACCTATTGCTGATTGGTGGACTGATGTGTGGCACAAAAATTGCATATATAGACAGTCCTTCATTTCTTGGCTTGCTCTTTTGGGTGGTCTTATGAGTTTAGATTATCTTCAAAAGAGGCATATTTTTGTTCAATCGTTGCTCTCTTTGCTTCCATGCAATTGAAAGTCGCGGTCACCTTTTTTTTAATGCAGTTTCAGCAAGGTCATTTGGCGTGATATGCTATTCAAATGCCATATTTAGTATTATGTTAGAAACTTCTCTGACGAATTATTGTGGATTTTATCATTTTGTCACTCAAATAAATATACTAGTCTCCTTTTGAAGCATATATTCAATGCTTATATCTCTGCAGTTTGGTATGAGCGAAATAAACGGATTTTTGAAGAATCCATCTTGCCATCAAATGTCGTCATTTGCAGGATTCTTAATCAAGTGAAAATAGCTTATGAGGCACTCGGATTCAAAAGCTTAGTCATTTAGCATTGTGCTTACTTATCTTATTTTTTTGATTAGGTTCTTCTTGCATTTATTTTAGAAGTTTTGATATTAGCAGAACTTTTTTCTTGATGTTTTCTCACCTTCCTTTGTAATTCTCTTCCATTTTGGGTTCTTGGTGTTTTATCACATTTCTTTGTAATTTTCTTCCCTTTGAAGCTTTTGCAATATAATTTTTAATTCATAAAAACCAGGCCTGTCTGTATGATTGCTTGCTGGTGAAAATATTTGTTGACTTTTTATATGTAGGGTCCGTGTTTGTGTGTGTGTGTGTGTTGGATGCTATAAAAAATGATAGGTCGCTTAAAGCTGTCTATATGAGTGTGTGCTAGTGAAAGCATTCCCAACTTTTTATAAGTTTGTGTGTGTGGGTGTTTGGTTTTTTAATTCATACCCGGTCTCTCTTTAGGTAAAGTACCATAATCAAAGGAGATGGAGATCACAGGTTTCATGGTTTTCCTTGACATCACTATCTGCTAAGAATGATAAAGGAGGACCATTGCACTTGAATTTTCTTGCGGGCTCAGCATTTGTCAATATCTCTAGTGTGGATGACAAAGGGTCCTTGTGGAGGACTAGTTCCTATAAGATGGCCAACACTATTTATGACACTGATACAGGGTTAAACAATACTTTCTCTTGGAAGGTTGTTTCACTGGTGAACCAAAGAAATAACAGTGCCATTGCGTTTATTGATGGCCTTCCAGAGTTTGTCAAGAGGCCTGGTAGCCCATTCAAGGTGAAAATATTCAATGAATTAACTTTGACGCAGGAAGTTCTGGTCAGAGAGGCTTCACTTGGAAGCAGTGGTGTGGGTGAAAAGAAGCCTGATGTGCACACTGGAAGGCAACCACATATATTGGTTACCATTGATAATGTTTCATTGACCATCTTCGATGAAGTTCTTGGTGCGGATGAAATGTTTCCCCTTGTGAAGGGTTGTATTGATAATGCCCAATTTATAGTACAAATTCTGCCCACCAAAATGAGAATTATATGCACATTGTCAACAGTCATTTATTACCTTGAAGCACGAAGAAGTCTTTGGTGAGTATGGAAAATTGATGAAGTTTTGTTGTATATTTGAAGTTATTTCCTTCTCCACTGTTTAGGACATTTTTTTTGGAAAAAAAATTTGGTTTCTTTGATCCTGTAGGAAGGAAATTGTGTCCCCGGTCAGAGTATGTGTCTTCTACCACATTAAGTTTGCGGATTTGGATGTTTCCCATCTAGAAGCTCTTAGTCATGTCTATATGGGGATTACGAAGGTGTGCTTAGTTTTAACTTGTTGCTTCTAAGTTTTTTTTGATTCTGATGTATGACTATTATTTATCAGCATATGTTGTACTTTCAGGTGGATGTTTCTGTGACTCAACTTTCACTGGACATATTTCTGTATATAGTGGGGAGACTGAATCTGGCTGGTCCTTTTGCAGTTAAAAGATCAATGATCTTTGCCAATTGCTGCAAGGTTCAACACTTCTCTTCTTTAAAGTCCATAGCTAGCATCTGTCTGAAAGTAATTGAATATGCTCCATTCTAGAAACTGTTGGAAGAGCTCTAGATCTTAAACACTTAAAGCTATGGTACTGGATTGGAAGTGCAGATGAACTTATTAACTAGACATTTATCTTCTGTATTAATTAAAGAGATGTACATGAATCCTCAGATTTCCAATTTTGGTTCTAGGTAAAAAATCAGACGGGCTTAAACCTCCTTTGCAATTTGGATGATGGTAAAGATGCTGTAATTTCGGGCAACCAATCTGGCACCATCTTCATAAGGTTCCGTCTTTCTGTTTCACCATGTGGTGATTCTTTTTTTCTTCTGTGTCGTGATGTTTTCTAATTGTTTGAGAGAAAATTGAATTTTTACACCCATATGCTGTTTGCATAAAAAGGAAAAAAGAGAATAATGTCTTGCGACTATAACATTGTAACGTAGTATTTTGAAGTATGTAGGTGAAAAGGCTAAGAAATTGGGTGGTATGAAACTTTTCGACATGGGAAAAAAGCCAAATAGGAAGGGGTTAGGTATCGTAATAGGCAAGGATTTGAGAAAAAACCTTGTAGGTTTCGAAAGTTTTATATGGGTAAGTTGTTTTGGATCTTAGAATATAATGTTCAAATTTCAGAATTTGTGGGTAGTCGTTTAGCATATCTAATGACATTTACAATCCCGCATTTGTAAATAAGGATTCGCAATTCGTTAATATAATTGCAGCATAAGTGGATTAGGCTTAATTTTCCAAAATTATAATACAGAGTTAGTCAAAAGCTGTGGAGTTTTTAAGTGACCATTACTTGAGTATTGTAGTTATAAAGTGAAATTATCATTTTAGAATTCCACCTCCTGAGGTGGCCTTCTAAAATGACCGGGCAGGCAAACAGACTTCGCTTTCTTCATCTCCATTTGAGCCTGCCTTCAACCTTAGGCCATTGCTGAAGCAGCAACTTGGTAGGGATTGGAGAACTTGAACTTTGTATTTGATTGAAAAGGAAAAGAAATGATTATAATGCCTGATAGATCAGGACTCTTCGAATCCACGAAGGAGTTTTACATCAGAGCCAGCTGAATCCACAGCCCGGGACTTGAATCCCAGCCCGGGACTTGAATCCACAAGCCAAATCCTAGAACAATGATTCTAGAAAAGAGAAATTTCAAAATAGCATCCAGTGACTTGCAAACTCAATTTCTATTTATAGACTCACTTAAGGAACGAAAAGACTTAACTACCCCTTCTATTCTAGTTGTCTTTAACTAACTTGAATGCCATTTACAGAAATACCCCTCCCTAGTAATATAGTGCCTTCTAGTTGTTTGTAGAAATGCTGTACTAATTACTAAGTAGCCTACATCAGGCCCTCAAGAGAAGCTCGTCCTCGAGCTAAGGAAGTGATGAATCAGCAAAAAATGGCCCAGCATATGGTGTATGGTGTAAGATCAGACACATTAAATGTTTTGGAAATAGACATGCGAGTAGGAAGGTCTACAACATAAGCATTGTTGTTAATCTTCCAAATGATTTGATATGGTCCCACTTTCTTGATAGTCAATTTGTGATAATGGCCTGCAGGGAGTCTCTTTTTTTTGAGGTACACTATAACAAAATCACCAATTTGGAAAATCTGCTCCGCTCCCTCCTTTTGAGGTCAGCTTTGGCTTTATATGTGGCATTGGACTTCTGAAGTGCCTCTCTAACTTGTTGATGCACATCAGTCAATTGGGAAACAGTATCTACAATAGCAGTATTCTCTCTAGTCTGCTTAGGTAGCATTGCCAAATCCACTGGCTGTTTAGGAACATAGCCATAAATAATAACAAATGGAGGCAGTTTAGCTTGGGCTTGAAATGCATCCCACTGCCTAGGAGTAGAACCTAAATAGCATCTCGGAAGGTTACCCAAAGACCTATTCACCACCTCAGTTTGCCCATCTGTTTGTGGATGACAAGTACTGCTGAACTGTAGTTGGGTGTCCAATCTCTTCCAAATTGGCCTCTAAAAAATGGCCCAAAAACCTGCTCTCTATCAGAAGTAAAAGACCTAGGTAGTCCATGTAACCTAACAAAAGGCCACATGTGATGCATCAGATGATTTCTTGCAGGGTAGAAAGTGTGCCATTTTAGAAAACCTGTCTATGACCACAAAGATTGATTCTACACCCTTTTGAGTTTTAGGCAGTCTTAGGACAAAGTCCCTAGAAATATGCTCCCAAGGTAGAACAGGTAAAGGAAAATAGAGGCCAGTATTGTTGGAATGCCCTGTTGATCTTTGACAAATACCACATTGTTTGATAAACTTTGCCACATCCCTTTTGATACAAGGCCAGTAGTATCTCTCTTTGAGAAGTGCTTCAGTTTTGTCTCTACCAAAGAGTCCTGCCAACTCACCGAAATGCAGTTTCTTGAAGTAGTTGCTGCTTGATGGAATGGGAAGGAAATACACAACTGATTACCTTTATACAAGAAGCCCTCAACTAGATGAAAATCTGAATGTGGAATTTGCCCATTCTGACTAGCCAACCAGGGTTCTTTAAAGTCCTTATCTATAGCATACAACTCTTTCAAACAGTCAAAACCAAAGACCTCAGTTCTGAGAGTAGTCAGCAAGGTAGATTTTTGGCCCAAGGCATCTGTTGCTTTGTTTAAGTTGCCAGATTTATGTCTTATTGCAAATGTATAGTCCTGCATATCAGTCATCCACCTTGCATGCAATCTGTCCAGTTTGCTTTGGCTTTGGGATGTCTTAGGGAGTCATGATGAGTATGGAGGATAAATTCTTTGAAAACTAAGTAATGTTTAAGGGCTTGAACCAAGGCATAAAGCTCTAGCTTATAGGCCGATCACTTCCTTTTTGCTTCATTTAGCTTAGCACTGAAATAAGCAATAGGTCGACCCTCTTGTGATAGAACAACTCCAATGCCTATTCCTGATGCATCATACTCCACTTCAAAAACTTTAGAAAAGTCAGGTAAAGCTAGGACAGGTGCATGAGCCAGTCTATGCTTTAGATTTTCAAAACTGTTTTGTGTATCTTGTGTCCACTGAAACCTATCTTTTTTTAAGCACTCTGTTAGGGGACGTGCAATAGTACTAAAATCCTTTATAAACCTCCTGTGGAAGGTTGCTAAATCATGGAAACTCCTGACTGGCCAGTGTCTTTGAAGGATCTACTTGTAAGCCCTTTGCACTGACTATATGTGTTCTATATATTTGTACTTCTAGAATGACTAACCCAATGTTAGTGCTTGAACTATGATGCCAAAAATTAGTGGTTGGAGAATATGTAGTTTAACCCTCGGTGCTAAACTAATCCTCAATGTTATTTTTGCTTATGCATTTCTAGTAGGATTAGGAAAGTGTATTAAATAGCAATTTTTGAAGGAAAAGACTCTAGTAATGCATCATATACTGGTCGAGGAAAGCTTAACAGAAGGCTGGATTTGAACAGGGAAAAGTATATGGTTGCATGGGTACATGGAGGGTTTGGTTTTGAGGAGGGGTATGAGATGGGATAAACTATCATTGAGTTTATAGTAGCAAATGACCTAGGTATTTATAATACTTATTTTAAGATGACGGAGGGGCATTTAATGACATTTAAAAGCTGATTCAATAGGAGTCTAATAGACTTTTCTTAGAAGGGTGGGTAAATTGTTTTGTAAGGATTGTAAGTTTATTCAAGGAGAACCTTTTGCACTTTAATATAGATGAGTAGGTTTGGATGTCCTCATGAGGGGATGAAGGAAGCGAAGGAGTGCCAAAATTGAACCTGGAATAAATGGTGGAATTTGAAAGGTGAAAATTTAACGCATTTGTGGAAAGGTTGTGGGTGAAAGGAAATTGTAGTTTGGATGAGGGCAGAAATGTTGGTTAGTGCTCAGAGAAGAAAAAGTGGACCAAAGAAAGAAACGTGGTTGTGGTCCAAGGAGGTTCACAAAGTCGTAAAAAAAGTAACGAGAGTCGGGAGAGATGCATTACGATTAGAAGAGAGGCTACATTTAAGTCTTTTGATGATCTGGACTGTAGGTTAGGAACTAAGGATTGGGGAGCTGGACATATGTAAGAAGAGGTAGGGACTCAGTTCAAATTGATATGAAATAAAGTTATATAGGTCTGTGACGGATTTATTGTTTACTTGTTTCCATATTCTCTTATATTTTTGTGTTTGTTGTGTACAATGTTTTTAAATATACTGTCTCTACAATTAGCAGTCTCTGCCAATCTGAAAAACGAAATTTGAGGAACCATTTAATTTTGTAGCTGAGCTATAAAGCAGATATGCTGACTGGCCACTCCAGCTCTCTTAACTATTTGGTATTTGCTATGTCTATCTTGATGTGCAAGCCACAGTTCTGTTAGTTACTCTAATGGTTTGAAGTTTATTACGACCTCCCACTACTTTCTTGAGTTCGTGTATATGGTTTAAAGAGATGCTCAAGATTGAAAATTTTGCATTCACCCCTTTCATGTGTTTGAAAAAATTTACTATTTCTCCCATTGTAGACTGTGCTCTTTAAATGCGAAATTAGAATTGTGGAGGGATGCTCTAGAATCAAAAGGTTTTAAAATAAGTAGGACTAAGACAGAGTGCATGGAATTTAATTTTAAGGAAGGTAGAACTATAGATAGAGCTTAGTTGAAATAGATAGGCAAGAAGTGTCAAGGTGTGATCAATTCTATTACTTAGGATCCATTATCCATAAAGAAGGGGATATTGATAGTGATGTGATGCATAGGATAAATGCGGGGTGGGTAAAGTGGAGGGCAGCCTCGGGAGTGTTGTGTGATAGGCGGGTTCCAATAAGACTTAAAAGGCAAGTTCTATAGGACGGCCATTAGGCCTGCAATACTCTATGGAGCGGAGTGCTGGGCACCAAATAGGAGTCATATAGATAAGTTGAATGTAGCCGAAATGAGAATGTTAAGGTAGATGAGTGGGATAACTAGGAGAGATAGGATTAGAAATGAATATATTCGTGAGAGCCTAGGAGTAGTGCCTTTAGGGGAGAAGCTGAGGGAATGTAGGTTGCGTTGGTATGGGCATATGCAAAGAAGACCTTTAGATGCCCCTGGATACATGTAAACGATACTAAAAGAGGGAGAGGGAGACCTAAGAGAACTTGGATGGAGTTAATAAGAAAGGATTTGACTTTACTATCTCTTACAAAAGAGGTAGCCCAAAACATGCTGGAATGGAGGAGTAAGATCCGTGTCGCCTACTCCAAATAGTTGGGAAAAGGCGCTACTTGATTATGATTATAATTATGTAGACTGTGTTCTTTAATTATCAATGTGGACACTATGAGCGGAATCTAATTCTTTTTTCCTAACTTGAATAGAGTCATGATTATCAGTTAGTCTTCGCATAAGTGTCCTCGTTCTGCTATCCTGTATAGTCATTTTATTTCCTGAAACAGGTTTATCACATATATTTTCTCACTTAATGATATTTATTGGAGGATAAAGTAAGATTATGGTCACTTGGGCACTTTCTTTTGTAGGCAACCTATGTATTCCATCCACTCTCAGGAAAGAAGGGTCTCGATGACGATACAACTTGCCGCAGATGGAGTTGAAACTTCTCCGGTTCATTTGTCAATTTTGGAACCTCAGCTAGTTGCTTGGAAAGCGCGGTTAATATCTTTAAAAGGTAGTATGTGTTTGGACCTCTTCCTTGTAGCCTCTTATTCCCGGGTATAGATCCCATAGGCAATTCTAGCGTAAAACTGATTTAGAGTAATTCCTGTGATTTTGTTGAGGATCTGCTTATCTACTTTTTTGGTAGCCACTTTTTATTTCTTAAAAAAATCTTCTTTGTGAAAAATTTAATGTTTCCATGTTTTGCTATTCACTTTTGATACTCGATTGATTTTAGATGTGCATGATATGCACAATGAGAACGTGTTGATGCATAATCTCCACATACAATGGTGACTTCATCTATGTAAACTGAGACCCTGGCTCCTATTTCTCTCTCTCTCTCTCTCTCTCTCTCTCTCTCTCCACATGTTCCCATATTCACAAATAGAATTATTCGTATCTAATTTGCTTGGAACCTGCTATCTTCTGAGTAATATGTTCATATACACATGCAGTTTGATAGTCTTTAAGTCTCTTATATTGATTTTCCCTGATGATGAATTCTTGAGCAGATTCTCGGACATTTCCTGGCCCTTTTATTGTGGTTGACATTTCAGAGAAAAACGAGGTACTTATTATTGGTTCTTTTGTTTTAGAAGGTATCTGATGTGTTGAATTGCTGTTGGAAATTTTAGATAGGAATTTTTTATGTATAATGCAGGATGGAATTTCGATTGTTGTTTCTCCCATGTTAACAATACACAATGAAAGTGGCTTCTCTATGGTGCTAAGTTTCCGTAGACCACAAATTCCAAGTGATGAATCGGCTTCAGTGATACTTAGAAGTGGGGACACAATTGATGACACTATGGCAGTCTTTGATTCATTAAACTTTTCTGGAGGGTTGAAGAAGGCATTGATGTCTGTAACTCTTGGTAAAGTTTTCCAATTGCAATGATATTTCTCATTCATCCTTTCTCTCTATTGGCTTTTGTGTGTGTTCTTTTCTTTTTCGGATAAGCTATTTCCCTTTTGTGTCTTTTTTCACGCATATGTAAGACCCCCCAAGTGCCACAGGCCCGATTTAAACATGGTCCTTTTCCCTTGACAGGGAGAGCTTTGAACCACCATGCCAGTGTCTTGCTATAAACTGTAAATGCTGTCTTTTATTAGTGTTATTCTCAACTAATCATGATGAAATTCCAATCATGAAAACATGACAAACAAATATTCTGAAGTCAGTGGCAAGATCATTAGGTAGTAGATTCCTAGGTTTGTGTTTAAAGGTCGGCCCCTTCCTGATCGTACTTATCTACGAGTAGTGGTCATGCCTAATCCCCCATCCTCGAAGGTGATGATGTCTTTTAGGATGACACCTCTAAGGAAATCATGCTTGGAAGACTTAATCTGGCAAATATTTATCACTTGGGTTTTAATAACCCTTCATGCTTTTGCATGAGTTGGTGCACATTTTAGTGTATGTGTACATACTGTTACACTCACAGAACAGAGCAGATATTTTTGGGAGTCATCAGCACTTTTCATTCAGATGATTAGACTTTTAATATTTTCTACTCAGCCGAGGGTCACTGAAAGGCTGCGTTGTCATCTTGCAGGTAATTTTCTGCTATCCTTTAGACCAGTTATTGACCATTTTGAGCAGTTGGGGAAATCTGTTACTGTAGATTGGTCAGAAAATCTCATTGGGGGGAAGGCGGTTCCTATCTGTGGAATTTTGGATAAACTGAACTTCAGAATCAAGAGGGCTTTCGGTGTTTGCCCACTCAGGTCCTCCTTTAGCACCACATGTTGCCTCATTAAGGTTGATGGGCAACCAGTATCTAGTCTTCACTTCCTTGTTCGGACTCTCAAAAGAGATGTGCCACTAACTAAACCTCCCAGTTCTGCTGATGCATCTAGCTCAAAGACCTCGACAGTTGCAGTACATGAACAGAAGGAAATCTTCTTATATCCCACCGTACAGGTTTTTAATCATTTGCAGTCAGAAGTTCTACTACATTTATCTGATAACCATCCAGGTATGAATTCAATGACTCGGCTGATGTGTAGAAAGTTACAGCTCTTTGCTTACATTCTAGTCTTTGTTTCAGATTTTTCTTTGAATGAAGGTTTCAGCCCTGTAGGAAAGCAGGCAATGATTCCTCCTGGGTCAAGCACTTATTTATATGCCAATCCTGCCATCATGTACTTTACTGTTACTTTAACAGCCTTTAATTCGAAGTCAAAACCAGTCAATAGTGAAGACTGGACAAAAAAGTTAAATAAGCAAAAAGGTAATGCCCATAAATTGGATATAGAGTTGGAATTTTTTGGGGGGAAGTACTTTGCTTCACTGCGATTATCACGAGGTGATACAGGCTTGTTGGAGGTAATTTTGTAACTTTTGATAGGTAAAGATTAGAGATTCTTTAAGGATTTGGCATTTAACTGGTTCATAATTGTACAGGCTACAATATATACACCATACACAGTTCACAATGGGACAGATCATCCGCTACTGTTTGTTGCTGCAAATCATAAGTCTCTAGCATGGTACTCAAATTATTCTTTGCCGTCATTTTCAAATCTTGTGCAAGTGCTGTTACTGACCAGTTGTATTATGATTAGGGAAGAAGTGACTAAGTATGGATGTTGCCTTCCTCCTGAGCGTGGCTGTATTTTGTCTCCTAAATCAAGTAATTCTTGGTTCCAGAAGTATGTGCTCCTTTTTTGTTGGGTATTTTCTGTTTGCTTAGTAGAAATTTATGCCAAATCTTTACATATCCTTGTTAGAGCCTTATGGGGCGTTTGGTTAGACTTTTTTCTCCATAGCTGTTTTATCTACAAAAATGTGTGATTTAAGTTTTAAGTAGAGGTTTGTAGGTCTAAATCTTAATTTGAAACCATTCTACAACATCCAAAACTTGAAGAGCAGAATTGTATATATGTTGCTCGTCTCCTATACTCCACAACCGCTATAGAAACCCCCATCCCGCAACCACCTCTTCCACTGGGAGTCCAACTTGGTCGTCGGCCACGCTGTGCCCAGGTCCTCGCTCTCATCGGGTGCCTCCCCCATGGAGATTGTCTTCATCTCCGGCTCCACTGAGTTCAACAACCTCTCCGTCAGGGGCACCTTGCTCTTCTGTGGCGCTCACTGTTTCCACATCATCACTGCCTAGACCGAAGTGCATCCGTGACTCCTGCCGATGCCTCTAGCAGAACGGCTTGGATGTCACCTACCTTGCCATCGATGCCAACAGACTCATCGACCTGGAGCGGTTTCGCTCCGCCATCCACTCTGACACAGGTTTGTCTCCATCATGGTCATCAACAACGAGATCGGCCTCGTCCAAACCCTTGATATGATCGGCGCCATATGCACTGAGAAAGGCATTCCCTTTTCAATTGTAGGGCAAAGTGAGGGCCACCATGGGAATAGAGCAAGGTTGTGTAAAAGTCGGAAACTTAGCCGATAAGTTTCCATGGGAGAAAAAAAAGCAACCCTAGAGGTATTTTATTTCAGTGGAAACTGTCAAATAATAGATTTTAATCACCTCACAACTTTAAATCTGTGGCATGCCAACCAAACACCTATGGTGGCCTTCCACTCCCACAACTACAAAGTTGTGGGAAAGGGAGGCCAAAAAACCTTCGAATAGATGACTAAGTCAATTAGTAGAAGTAGGCTTCAATTAGGTAAGGACTCTTTCCAGATTGACCCTTTGAATAGATGACTAAGCGCGTGGTCCAATTGAACACGGAATTAATTTTTTGTTACTTTTCGCAATCGTCGTTTTACTATCTCCAATAACTTCTTAGTATGCCCTATAAATTTTATACCTCTATAGTTTGTACAACTTTGGATATCATCTTTATTTTATACAAGGGTATAAGGGTACTTCTTCTCTACTCTTCTGGCATCCTCTTAGATTTCTAGGTCTTGTTAAGTAAATTAGTCAACCAAGTTAAGCCAACACCTCCACTTCAATAGATATTCCATCGGTCCTAGAGCTTTGCCTTTCGTCATCTTCCTTAACATAACTCATACCTCCTCTAAGGAGAATCTCCTAAAATAAGTTATATCTTTAACGGGACTAGACTCAAAATCCATCCCACTACAATTTTCATACAATAAATGCTAAAAATATCCATGCCACCTCTCCCTAATTTCCTTATCTTTCACTAAAACCCTTTGATCTTCACTCTTAATGCACCTAACTTGCATTAAGTCCCTAAGTCCCTACTTCTCTTATCTTTTAAACTATCTTATATATGTCCCTTTCCCCTCCTTCGTCCTTAGCCTATTATATAAGTCATCAAACGCCTTATATCTAACTTCACTCATTATCTTTTTAGCCTCTCTCTTAATCTTACTATATCTTTCCCAATTCTCTTCTTTTTTACATTTTTGCCACTCTTTGAAGAAACACTTATTTTCCTTGATGACTCTTTAAATCTCCCTCACACCACCGCCATGTTTCTTCCTTGACGTCCCTTCTCCTCCTACCAAGTATTTCTTTTCCCACTTTTTTAATGCAATTAGCCATGTTACCCCATACCATTGTTGGTTCTTTGTTTAAGTTCCAACTCCTTTCAACCCTCAACCTCTACACAAAAGTGTTGAGTATCTCACCCTTTAAGTTTCACCACTTGATCCTGGCCTCTACTTTACCCCCCATGCTTTCTCCACTCCTTCATGTGGGCATCCAAAATAACTAATCTATGTTGTAATGCTATAGGTTCTTTGGTATAATTTTACAATATTTAGTTTTTATATTTAGTTCTATCCTCACTTTTAAAAAAGAAAAAGTCTATTTGGCTCTTGTGAGGTCCACTCTTTTATTAGATGTTCTTCCATCTTTTTGAAATAGGTATTTGTTATACCTAGATTGTTTGCTATTGCAAACTCAAGAATAGCTTCTCCCATCTTCTTCCTCTCCCCAAAACCATACCCTTCATGCACCCTCTCGTATCTTATATTTTTATCCCCTATATGCCCATTTATGTCACCCTATAATAACCTTTTCCCCGTAGCTATCCCTTGCATTACTAAGTTCATTTCTTCCCAAAATTATTTCTTAATGTTTCTCTCTTAATCTCTTAATCCTACTCGAGGTGCATAAACACTAATAACATTAACCATGCTTCAAAAAGATAGTCCGCAAAATTTGCCTTCTTCCCTCCCGCTCTCCCCTGAATGAAGAAGTAATGGGGCGGTGGCAAACAAAAAAGAACAAGCAAGAAAGAACCCCTGCTTCGACAAGTGGGTCTTGCTTTGCGCTTCACATTCTACACCAATTCAGCCTGAATAAATTCCCTCTAAATTAGGATTCAGATTCATTCAAATTCACGAATCAAACAGCCCCTTAGCGTTCTGTCTAGTCATAGCATATGCCATCTTAACAAAATGTCTATTGCACTGAATGTCATACAAAAGTCATATTTCTTCTTTGTTCTTGGCATTTTTCACATTAGCAATGTACATGTTATGCCATTTGAATGACTACTGTATAGGGTATGCTAGATAGTCTTTAATGCTGTATCTCAGAGATTAGCTCCACGTATATGATGATGAAAGATTATGTGTTCTGTATGATTATAATTTTGGTGAGTCGGCTTCTGGGGATATGTTTCTGCAGTCATATCTATTATTAAGACCACGTGAATTTGGGATTATAGCAGTGATTTGTCTCTTTTTTTCCAGATGTAATAAAATTCGCCTCAAGATGATGGAAGAAAGAGCATCCGATGCATTACTGGACATGGATAGCATATCAGGCTTCAGTGAGCTATGTTTGGAACTTCAGGAAGAAGGACTTGATCACATAACAAAAGTGGGCATCTCAGCTAGTTTGCCCAAAGAAATTGCTCCTTCGCAACTGATTTCGTTGGTCCCAAGATATTTGATTTGCAATGAATCGGACAATGACATTATTTTCCGGCATTGTTACCTAGGGGTATGCTTATGTTTGGAGTGTATCCTTTTTCTCTTTTCTGTAAAAATACTGGCAGTTTTTAGACTATGTGATTCTGGTAACGGTCATGGCCCAGGGGAAATTTAAATACTTGGGAAAAAATAATGCTTGGTCTAGCTGGTGGTGATTTGAATTCTAAGTTCGGGATTTTATCTCGGTCGATTTTGTGGTGATAATTAGGGTTGTGGACATAAATATTTAGGTTAAAAATGACTCATGCTATCAAAGCTGCTTAGTTGTTCTGATTAATGGCTCATATCCCGACTCTGGACCTCTCTATTGATAGGGGGAGGTCGGACATGCTCACCACTTGCTGCATTGGTGATCGACCATAGGCATCTCAATGGAGAGGGAGAGGGCGAACCAGTGCACCACTTCGATTGGATTAATACAGTTTCTTGGATATTTATGTCCTCTGTTTTTCCTGTTAATAATGGGTGCGATTTTTTGCCTAAATGTGGGTGTAGGTTTTTAATGCTACAGTACTTAGAAGTTGATGAATATATCCTCTCTGTTGCAATTATTTCTTGCATATGGTTTGTTAATAAATGTCATCATAATTGTAAATTTGCGGATTACTTAATGAATTTGTTTTTCACGAAAGATCTTTGTAAATTAAATGTTTTGAATTGAAATGTTGATTGTTTGTAAATTAGGATGGTGTGGATGAAGCTACCACTGTCAAAAGTCACCAGAAGGCTGCTCTCTGCATTAAGCGTGATTCATTCAAGAGAAGGGAAATTAGTTTGTTTGATTCTATTCTTAAGAATCACAGGAACCCAAATGAGGATTCCCATACATTTGTACGGTTTTGTTTGACAAAGCCTGGATGGGGTTGTTCCGGACCAATATGCATTGCTTCACTGGGGAAATTTTTTCTGAAGTTTAGAAAAGAGTTAGAGTCACAACAGAATTCGGAAGCAACAGAAGAAGACTACTCAGTTCAATATGCTACTGTTCATACTCTTGAAGATGGTTCTTCTCTAGTTATGAACTTTCAGATGCCGCCAAATGTTGCTTTGCCATATCGAATTGAAAATTGCTTACCTGATGTAGCTATCATGTTTTATCAGAAGGTCCATAAATAGATTCACATACTACAGTATTGATCATTACCTTTCTGTTTGGATCCTTACTCATTTGATTTCTACAGGGTTCTGAAGAAGCAGAAACACTTGGATCTAGAAGAAAAAGTGACTATGTTTGGTTTGATTTATGCTTGCCCCATAAGCTCATTGTTCATATAAATGGTATGTGCTGAGTGTGATGTTATTTTTCTATTTTGTTTTAATCTGCTTTATTCTACTGAAAGAACCGTGAATAACAAAATTTAGAATCCTGAGTCATTGAAGTTTACCTGTATATTCTACTGGAACAGATATGCATTTGCTTTTTGGAGTTTGTAAGATATGGGTTTAGATCTTGCCTGTGATGATGTACATTTCTTGTGCTGTTTCTTAACGGCTCGAGCTATTTAGGATTTTTATCAAATATTATTGGAGTCAGAAGGTCCCAGCTTCAGTCCTTGCCACTAACGCTCTCTATTCTATGTGCTTGCCTTTACTGGGGGGATGTTTGATTATTTATTTCTTTGTCTGTCCCTTTGGGCTGGCCTAGGCTTGATATACATTATTAGGCTGTCGCTTAAGAGCTTGAGCTTTTCAAGATACTTGGTTTTCAGCAGACTGCAGTTTTAGCTTGTATTATTTATTTTATATACCAATATCAGTGTCCTTACTGATATTAAATACGAGGGAAAATAGTGTGTCCCCTGATATATTAATGCCCATATGAAGCAGCAACTTGGTAGGGATTGGAGAACTTGAACTTTGTATTTGATTGAAAAGGAAAAGAAATGATTACAACACCTGATTGATCAGGACTCTTCAAATCCATGAAGGAGTTTTACTGAACCAGCTGAATCCACAACCACGGATTTGAATCCACAAGCCAAATCCTAGAACAATGATTCTAGAAAAGTGAAATCTCAAAATATCATCGAGTGACTCTCTTACAAACTCAGTAGCTATTTATAGACTCACTTAAGGAATTAAAAGACCTAACTACCCTTTCTATTCTAGCTATCTTAACTAACTTGAATTAGATATTTATAGAAATACCTCTCCATAGTAATATAGTGCCTTCTAGCTGTTTGTAGAAATGCTGTACTAAGTACTAAGCAGCCTACATCAGGCCCTCCTAAAGAGAAGCTCGTCCTCGAGCTAAGGAAGTGATGAATCAGCACGAAGTGGCCCAGCATATGGTGTAAGGTCAGACACATTAAATGTCTTGGAAATAGACATGTGAGTAGGAAGGTCTACAACATAAGCATTGTTGTTAATCGTCCGAATGATTTGATACGGTCCCACTTTCTTCTGAGTCAATTTGTGATAATGCCTGCAGGGAGTCTCTCTTTTCGGAGGTACACCATAACAAAATCACCAATTTGGTAGATCTGCTCCGCTCCCTCCTTTTGAGGTCAGCTTTGGCTTTATATGTGGCATTGGACTTCTGAAGTGCCTCTCTAACTTGTTGATGCACAACAGTCAATCGGGAAACAGTATCTACAATAGCAGTATTCTCTCTAGTCTGCTTAGGTAGCATTGCCAAATCCAATGGCTGTTTAGGAACATAACCATAAACAATGACAAATGGAGGCAGTCTGGTAGATCTGTTAGGAGTAGAATTATAGGTAAACTCAGCTTGGGCCAGAAATGCATCCCATTGCTTAGGAGTAGAACCTAAATAGCATCTCAGAAGGTTACCCACAGACCTATTTATCACCTCAGTTTGGCCATCTATTTGTGGATGACAAGTACTGCTGAACTATAGTTGGGTGTCCAATCTCTTCCAAATTGTCCTCTAAAAATGTCTCAAAAACTTGCTGTCTCTATTAGAAGTAATAGACCTAGGTAGTCCATGTAACCTAACAATAAAGTTGGAGAACAGTAAGGCCGCATGTGATGCATCAGATGATTTCTTGCAGCGTAGAAAGTGTGCCATTTTAGAAAACTTGTCTACCAGCATAAAGATTGAATCTGCACCCTTTTGAGTTTTAGGCAGTTCTAGGACAAAGTCCATAGAAATATGCCCCAAGGTAGAGTAGGAACAGGTAAAGGAGAATAGAGGCCTCTTTTCATCTTTGACAAACACCACATTGTTTGATAAACTTTGCCACATCCCTTTTGATATAAGGCCAGTAGTATCTCTCTTTGACATGTGCTTCAATTTTGTCTCTACCAAAGAATCCAGCCAACTCACCATAATGCAGTTCTTGAAGTAGTTGATGCCTGATGGAATGGGAAGAAAATACACAACTGATTACCTTTATACAAGAAGCCCTCAACTAGATGAAAATCTGAATGTGAAATTTGCCTATTCTGACTAGCCAAGCAGGGTTCTTTAAAGTCCTTATCAATAGCATACAACTCTTTCAAACAGTCAAAACCAAAGACCTGGTTGCCAGATTTAGGTAGATTTTCGGCCCAAGGCATTTGTTGCTTTGTTTAAGTTGCCAGATTTATGTCTTATTGCAAATGTATAGTCCTGCATATCAGTCATCCACCTTGCATGCAATCTGTCTAGTTTGCTTTGGCTTTGGAGATGTCTTAGGGAGTCATGATCAGTATGGAGGTTAAATTCTTTGAAAATTAAGTAGTGTCTCCGGTGTCTAAGGGCTTGAACCAAGGCATAAAGCTCTAGCTTATAGGCCGACCACTTCCTTCTTGCTTCATTTAGCTTAACATTGAAATAAGCAATAGGCCGACCCTCTTGTGATAGAACAACTTCAATGCCTATTCCTGAGGCATCACACTCCAACTCAAAGACTTTAAAAAAAGTCAGGTAAAACTAGGATAGGTGCATTAGATAATCTATGATTCAGATTTTCAAAACTATTTTGTGTATCTTGTGTCCATTGAAACCTGTCTTTTTTTAAACACTGTTAGGGGACGTGCAATAGTACTTAAATCCTTTATAAACCATGGAAACTCCTTCATTAACACTTTGTTCTACTCATTACTAGAAGACTGCTTAAGACTATAATCTATAATATGACCAGTTCTTCCCTCTGGCTGCCAGCACTTCTTCTTTTCCAATTGATGTGTAGATGCTTTATTCTTTATTTGAGGCATCAATTTAATTCCCTGCCCCTTATGCTCAAACTTGTTAATATTGGTTCTACCTTCATGAATTGCTTAAGTATCATATTACCATGTCAAAGACTGCCAAGCAAAATTTGACAAGCATCCATATTGATTACATCACACATTATATCAGCTGAATAAACCTTTCCAATAGAAATAGGAACTCTACATTGTTCAGCTACTTTAAATTCTCCTATTTCAGCAATCCAGCCTAAGGCATAGGGTTTGGGATTTGGTTGTGTAGGTAACTTGAGGGAATCCACTACTGCTTTAGAGATAATGTTTTCTGTGCTGGCCCTATCTATGATAACTTTGCAAATTTTATTTTGAACTATTGCAGAAGTCATAAAAAGTTTATGCCTTTGGTTGTCATCAGCTTGCTTAGAAGATAATGGGATCCTTCTTACCACATGCTGAAGAAGTGGGTTCTTCTCCTTCAAACTCTTCATCTCCATACACTTCTAGATATTCAGGCTCTTCTTCATGACTAGGATCAGCAACTAACACCTCTTGATTGGACACGATACGGCTAATAAAAAATAGGATATGATACGGCTAATAAAAAATTATTTATATTAAAATTTAAATATATTTTTGTTATTGTATTACCATATTTTTTCTCCTAAACCTTATAAAAATTACAACTACAAACTTAAACTTGCTTTTTGTTCATTATTTTTAGCAGACAAGAATGGCACAAAAAAATGCAGTTGTCTGGATTTGAACCGACTACCTATTGCTTAAAAATAATAACTTCAACCACTACACTACAGACGCCTTCATGATAATCTAACAACAAGAAAAAGATATATATTTTAATTTAGATATGGTAAGATACGCATGCAGTCGTGTCGCTCCTGTATCCGTGTCCAATACGTATCGGATATGGATACGGCAGCTACTTTGCCGTATCCGTGCATCCTAGGCTGTGGTAGCTCCCCTTCTAGGCTGATCACCCTTTCTTAGTGGACAATCTCTAGAGATATGGTCTTCTTGTCTCCATTTGTAACAAGTTTTAGTGCTGTTTGGATCAGCCTATTTGTTTTTGGTAGCAGCTGCAGTAGTCTTGGGCTGACCCTTTGATATTTCTCCTTTTTCGGTCATAGAATTAGAAAATTCTATAGTAGTTGGTCTTGTGCCACTCGTGTCTCTCTTGCATACTCGATAGCTATTTATAGACTCACTTAAGGAATGAAAAGACTTAACTACCACTTCTTTCTAGCTGTCTTAACTAACTTGAATTAAATATTTACAGAAATACCCCTCCTTAGTAATATAGTGCCTTCTAGCTGTTTGTAGAAATGCTGTACTAAGTACTAAGCAGCCTACATCACCATATTGACCTCTCCCTCCTCTTCATCTCAGTTTTTTTTTTTTTTTTGCTTTTGTCACTGCTGGCTGTTGATTCTTATTGGCGTATATATTTTTCAGAAATGCGTATACAAAGAGAAATAAACATTGACAAGTTGACCTCGTGGAAACCATTTTCAAAATTCGGGAAATCTAGAGGGTTGGCTTCATATATGCCATTGGAAAAGAATTCTGGAAGCCTGAGAAGAAACAATCTTGAATCACTGGTGTCGGGGATGCAGAATGTGGGGTATGAGGTTTTTGCTGATGGTCCCACACGCGTGTTAAGGATTTCTGAGTTTTCAGTTCGGCGCAAGGAAGAAAGGCTGGCCCAGATGCACATGAGAGTACAATTGAGATTGTCGGATCTTTTGATGCACTTACTTGAGGATGGAGAGGTTGATATATTGAAAACAACCAGAACATTACTCTTCCCGTGTTTTTTACCTAACGATGAAACTAGTACATGTTAATGCTTTTAATTTACTGATCATTTCTTTTGCTTCTATCTTTCTTTCTTTACAGTATTCCGAAGCAAAGGATGAATCACTTTGTTCCCCAATTGTAATTGCAAGATTTGGTGGTATTTCACTAGATTCCATTGTCAATCATGACTGTATTTCACTTCAGATACAAACCCAGGTATACTCTTGCTTTCAGATGGTTGTTAGTGTTAATGTAACGTAAGTGTAAGCACAAGGGAAGGGAAAACTATTCATGATTACTATGTAGCTAGTTACAATGAAATTGTACCTTCTTTTTGGGATAATACTAGTTTTGTTGATTAAACATATACAATGCAGTGTCTGAATGTGGAAAATAAATGGGAAGGAGCTCCATTTGCTGCTATGCTTAGGACACACGTGCTAGATGATGGCTCCTATGATTTTGTACTTTGTAGTGTGATCAGTCTTCGTTCAAGCAATTCGGACGTGAAACAAGTTGATTATTTGTCTATTGTGTTGAAGGTGGGACTAGAACCCTAACTTAAGGGGAATTATTATTTGTCCATTTTACTGCTTTCCGATCTACAATTACTCCTATTACTGCATATAAGAATTCATCTATGAGAAATGAGCTGGTGAATTATTTCCTGCGACAAATTGTTTGCAGCCTATTGATTTGAAGCTTGATGAGGAGACACTAATGAGACTTGTTGGTTTTTGGAGAACCTCTCTCTCTGACCCAAATTTGCCTAGTCGCCAGTTTTATTTCAAGTATTTTGAGATCCATCCAATTAAGGTTTGCATTTGTTTTGAATTACATTCCCCTTCGAAGTTTGCTAGCTCCATATTTATTGCACCAACATTTCAACATTCGTAAAGCCTGTATTAACAATTTTACGTATTTTTTCCTATTTATCTTTGGAAGATTGTTGCAAGCTTTCTTCCAGGAACGCAAACATTAAACTATGATTCGGCTCAAGAGGCATTGAGGTCCTTATTGCACAGTGTGATAAAGGTTTTACACTCATATCACTTTTAGCTTAATCAGATTACACTTCATCAAGGCTAGTATTGTTTCCCCTACTGCTTTTGAGACGAATAAAGAGAGCAGAGTTCTAAAACCTTTTAACTTTTACTTTCTAGGTTCCTACTGTAAACAATATGGTTGTAGAACTCAACGGTGTTGTCCTTACTCATGCTCTAGTAACAGCTCGTGAGTTGGTTTTCAAATGCGCACAACACTACTCATGGTAATTCTTACCTGATATTTAGATTATTCGTAGATGACACAGTACAATATTTTTTTTGGTTATATCTTTCAAACCATTCAAGTCTAGTAGTGATTCTAACATTGCTTTGGACCTAATGATCATTGATTATGTAAACAACTGTATATAGGTATGCTATGAGGTCCATATATGTTGCAAGAGGAAGCACTTTGCTCCCTCCAGCTTTCGCCTCCATTTTTGATGATGCAGCATCATCAACACTTGACATGTTCTTCGACCCTTCAAGTGGCTCGGTCAGTCTACCTGGGCTCAGCTTAGGTAAAGTTACTTATAGCATAATAGAAGATGTTGCTAGGAATAAGTTAACTCTTACATTGTAGTCCAATTTTATGCAGTAAAACATACTAGCACCACATGGTTCCTGAATCCTGATAGGATGTAAGGGTTATTGTTTGTCAACTTCATGCTGCAATTAGGGAGATCAGTTTATCACATCTACTTAGTCAACGGGCCTCTTCTACCAAATTTTGTAGCAGAACTTTTGTCAACAGAGGAAGGGTTGATGGAAAAACTACTTAAGATGTCCGTGCTTACCTGAATGAGTCATTCAGTTCTAATTGGCGAACTTGGAGAATCCTTATTACATCGAAGGAACTTATATTAGTAGGATTACATGGTTTACTATCTCGTGAGATCTTGGTCTGGGTGTTTAAAACTTCAAACTGAGACACATTACTGTGTTAACTGACGATAAACCAGTTTTTACACAGTTTTGGCGAGATCATCAAATATCTTGTGAGATTAGCCATCCCTGTTACAAAGGTTTCTAAAGAACACATGTATTTTTTATAACTAAGAACTGCTTTTCAGCATATCTGCTTTTCCGGCAGCTACAACTATGAGCTTTTAGGTAGCACAAAAAGACGAATAAGCCAATAAACCAAATATTTCATGTCTATTATGACCAAAATAAAAAAAGTATATTCGATCAAGTAATGACTACTCTACTCATCATGAGAAGCCGATAGATAATTTTAAATCAAAGCCAGTATATTGTTGGAGTCAGAGAAGCTTTTTTCTCTAGTCAAAGTCTGCAAAGATTTATAGAATGAACTGATTTAGTTCATTTTGGAGAAAAATATGTTTTTAGGTTCACGGAGATCTTTTTTTGGATAAGTATATATATATATATATACATATAAATTATATTAGTGAAGCTAGTATTAAGGGATTTCATAGTTAATATTACTAGTGCATATGCGCCTCAAGTAGGATTAGGAGAGAACCTTATGAAACAATTTTGGGAAGAAATGGACTTAGTATTGCAATGGATATCTATAAGGGAAAAGGTTATTATAGGAGGTGACTTAAATGGGCATTAGGGGAGAAGAATATAGGATATGAGATGGTGCATGGCGGTATGGTTTTGGGGGGAGGAATGAAATGAGAGAAGCTATTCTTGAATTTGCAATAGCAAACGATCTAGGCATAGCAAATACCTATTTCAATAAGAGGGAAGAGCATTTAGTAACTTTCAGGAGTGGACCTCACAAGAGCCAAATAGATTTTTTTTTAGTTAGAAACGAGGATATAACTAAATGTAAGGATTGTAAGGTTATACTCGAGGAACCTATAACACTTCAACATAGATTAGTTGTTTTGGATGTTCACATAAAGGGGTGGAAGAAGTGAAGTTCGGTTAAAGTGGAGCCTAGGATCAAGTGGTGGAACTTGAAAGGTGAGATGTTCAATACTTTTGTGGAAAGGTTGAGGATTGAAAGAATTTGGAACTTCAATGAGGAACCAACAATATTGTGGGATAACATGGCTAATTGCATTAAAAAAGTAGGAAAAGAAGTACATGGCGAAGTTAGGAGAAGGAGGGATGTCAAGAAAGAAACATGGTGGTGGTGTGAGGAAGTTCAAAGAATCATTAAGGAAAAGAAGTGTTTCTTTAAGGAGTGGAAAAAAATGTAAAATCAAGAGAATTTGGAAATATATGTTAAAGGTAAAGAGAGGCTAAAAAGATAGTGAGTGAGGCTAAATTTAAGGCGTTTCATAACTTATATAATAGGTTAGGGATGAAGGAGGGGGAAAATGACATATATAAAATACCTAAGTCAAGAGATAGGAGAAGTATGGACTTAGAGCAAGTTAAATGTATTACAAATGAAGATCAAAGGGTTTTAGTGAAATATGAGGAAATTAGAGAGAAGTGGCATGAATATTTTGAGTGTTTATTGAATGAAAATTATAGTAGTAGGATAGATTTTGAGTTGAGTCCTGTTAAAGAGAACTTATTTTAGGAGATTCTCCATAGAGGAGGTAGGAGCACCGCGTTAAGGAAGATGAAGAAAGGCAAAGCTCTAGGGCCTCATGGAATTCCTATTGAAGTATGAAAGGCACTAGGAGGTGTTGGCTTAACTTGGTTGACTAGTTTGTTTAACAAGATTTGGAAGTCTAAGAGGACTCCAAAAGAGTGGAGGAGAAGTACCCTTATACCCTTGTAAAAAATAAAGGGGATATCCAAAGTTGTACAAACTATAGAGGTATAAAAGTTATGGGACATACTATGAAATTATGGGAGAGTAATAGAAGGATGTTTGCGAAAAGTAACTAAAGTAACAAAGAATCAATTAGGTTTCATGCTGGAGAGGTCAACAACGGAAGCTATATTCTTATTACGGCAGTTAGTAAAGAGGTATAGGGATAGAAAAGAAGACCTCTATATGACCTTTATAGATTTGGAAAAAGCCTATGACAAGAGAGCTCATTTCGAGTGTTTTGAAGAAGAAGGGTGTCATAAGAGGTTACATAGATATAATAAAGATATGTATGAGGGGGTTGTGACTAGTGTTCGAACTATTGGGGGGTAACCAAGGAGTTTTTGGTTACGGTAGGTCTTCTTCAAGGGCCAGCCTTAAGTCCTTTATCTTTTCGCTTTAATTATGGATGAGCTTACTAGACATTTACAAGATAATGTACCTTGGTGTATGCTTTTTGTAGATGATGTAGTTTTAATTGATGAGAGTAAAGTAGGTTTCAATGTGAAACTACGATTGTGGAGGGATGCTCTAGAATCAAAAGGTTTTAAAATAAGTAGGACTAAGATAGAGTGCATGGAATTTGAATTTAATTTTAAGGAAGGTAGAACTATAGGTAGAGCCTTAGTTGAAATAGATGGGCAAGAAGTAAGGTGTGATCAATTCCGTTACTTATGATCTATTATCCATAAAGAAGGGGATATTGATAGTGATGTGGTGTATAGGATAAATGCGGGGTGGGTAAAGTGGAGGGCAACCTCGAGAGTGTTGTGTGATAGACGTGTTCTAGAAAGGCTTAAAGACAAGTTCTATAAGACAACCATTAGGCCTACAATATTCTTTGGAGCGGAGTGTTGGGCACTAAAGAGAAGTCATATAGATAAGTTGAATGTAGCCGAAATGAGAATGTTAAGTTGGATGAGTGGAATAACTAGGAGAGATAGGATTAGAAATGAATATATTTGTGAGAGTTTAGGGGTAGCTCCTTTATGAGAGAAGTTGAGGGAATGTAGGTTGCGTTGGTATGGGCATATGCAAAGAAGACCACTAGATGCCCCTATGAGAAGATTAGAAGTGATGCATGTAAACGATGCTAAAAGAGGGAGACGGAGACCTAAGAGAACTTGGATGGAGTTAATAAAAAAAATTTGACTTTATTATCTCTTACAAAAGAGGTAGCCCAAAACATGCCTGAATGGAGGAGTAAGATCCATGTCGCCGACCCCAAATAGTTGAAAAAAAGCGCTACTAGATAATGATTATATATATATATATATGGAGGACGGTTTACATGAGATCGTTCTCATATAAGGAGCATGAGGCCAATCTTTTGGGTAATTGGATTCCGATCCGATGGTGTGTATCAAATCAGTAGGTAGGTTAGTGTGTCAAATCAATGGGTAAGTCAATTCCTTGTAGCTGTTTGTAGCCGTCAGATCAAGATCCAACAGTTAAGACTTATTCTGGCTTCATATAAGCTATATGAGAACGATCTCATTTAAACTTTTCCCATATATATATATATACGTATCGGAAAGGAAATCAGGGGTACAAAGCAAGGATAGTCTTACTAGGAGCCACCCCAACACAACGAGAAAGGAGAGGCTAGAAGCCAATCCACACAAAGAAACTAGTAGTGACAACACTTGTAATAGAAAAGACATGAAAGACAGTCGAAGTTGAATCTTGGCTGCTAGAGTCGATTCCATCACTTCATCTTTTGCATCTTGAAGAAACAATTTGGAGACTCGAAGTGGAGAGCTGACATCCTTCAAACTTTTTTTAATTTCTCTCATCCCAAACATGCCAAACACAAGAACTGAACTTAAGTGTTTCAAGTTCACATTAATTCCTTCTCTGGACTGATGAATTTTGTCCTGACCATTGTTAATTGAATCCCGGTATTCTGCAACTGAATGGAGAGAGAGTATCTCCAATTGAGTTTGAGCAATTATTGGATCATTAGCCCACGGTGATCGTTCACTTGAACTTGATTCCCTTCAACCTTCTAATCCCAAAAGGGAAAAACAGTCAATTACCATAGTGGCTACCTCTCCCTCACCCTCTTGGCCGTCGGTGTCCACCGGTCTCCGTATCTTCCGATGGTAACCAGGCCACCTTTTCCTGGGACTGGAGAATACCTTATGCTTTAAGACAATCTCATCATAACCCAAAGCTAAAGTCGTGGCCTTTCTGGTTCTTGCAATTGGTGTTTTCTGGCGAAACAGAGTTAAGCTGCCTGGAACGGAAACCATACAAACCTGTTGGAAGGGATAACACACATTGGGCTAGGTCTAATAGATATTAGGGGAGAGAAGGATATGGGTCAGATGGTCGAGAAGATAGAGATTGGGTGGTGGGGGGGGGGGGGGGAGGGAAGTGACGAAGGGATGGGACAATGAGGAGACGGGCTTCAGGCAGGTAGAAGCGACATCGTTGGGTTTGATGGGAGGGAGACCGGGCGAGGAGGGAAGAAAGTGCTGGAGAAAAGGAGTGTCAGCCGTCAGGGTCATGGGTTAACTATAATTAAGTTAATTAAAAGCAATAGTGGGTGACGTCCGTTTGCTCACAACCAAATGGTTGTCACTCTCGAGTGGAGAGAGCGTCTCTCTCGGTTGGAGGGTACCTATTGCCTAAAAGCCTAGTTAACTTGCAAGGACTCTGTTTAGACAACTAATGGTAATTCACTTGTTTTGGTCTCTTCTTAAATCTGAGGGTTTATTTTGTAAATTTTTACTCCCTCTGTCCAAGGAAGCCTTTCTGCATTTGGGAAAAGACGGTTCCATCATTGCATGGCTGACTTTGCTCCCTCAAGTCTAAAAACACTGGAAGAGAGGGTGAAAACTCTGTTTTTTTTCTTTTTGGTGGGCCCAATAAATTTAATCATTTTCAAATGCAGACAGGCTTTGTTGGACGGAGGGAGTATAAGAAGGCCATCTGTATCTTTTGGGGGAGAATCCTAGTTATAGATTTTGACTTGAGTCACTGAGGGTAAAAAAGAATTCCTTATGGTACATGGTATAGGACTGGGAGTTCGACTATGAATTTTATTTTTGTCAGATAAGAATCTACTAGTTGATTCTACAGATGTAATTTTAGTGGGTGAATGGAAATCTTTGGATGAGTAATTAGAATAAAAGCATTGTTTCAAATCTATTTCAGTCACTCTAGCCTTTCTTTCACTTCTTCCACTCCCTTCTGCTACTTTCCCCAGCTACATTGTCTTTTGCTTGTGCTTCTGTTTTGTCTCTCCCGAGCCCCAACCTCACTATATATTCTTCCTTCTCTTTTCTAATTGCTTCATTCTGTTTCCAGTAATCCTACTTTTCTGCATCTCTAAAACTACTGAAATTTCTAAATTCAGATCCTGATTACCTTGTTTACATATATTTTGATTTCAAATCCTCTATTGATGAATTTCTTACAATACTGCTTGATACACGTTGAATCAATCTTGATTCTTGGTGGTCACTCTGATTGGTGATCTGCAAATTGTGGAAATAGGCATGTTCAAGTTCGTCAGCAAATGTATTGATACTAAAGGGTTTTCAGGGACAAAGCGCTATCTGGGTGATCTGGGCAAAACTGTAATATCTCCTATCTAGACTTGACTTCACAATAAAATTTTTGTTGCTCTTTCTGCAACATATTTGATTTTTAATTTCACGATTTTCATTCTTCAGTTGAGGACTGCTGGATCAAATGTCATGTTTGCTACCATCACTGAAATCTCAGATAGTGTGCTAAAAGGTGCTGAGGTTAATGGTTTTGAGGGAATGGTATGTTAATCCAGATCCTTTTTTTTCTTTGCTGGCAACTACTTTATATCTTCCTTTGCCTGATAGTTTTTTCTTGTTGTTTAAGGTGAATGGTTTCCATCAGGGGATACTGAAATTGGCTATGGAGCCATCCTTGATAGGAGCTGCTGTCCTGGAAGGTGGCCCAGATAGGATAATTAAGCTTGATAAGAGCCCAGGGATTGATGAGGTACTCCTTGTTCTCTAATTTGTATTTTGTCACATGGATCCCCTCTTGATTGGCGTTGGATATTGGAGTAGCAGTATAGCCCTTGTTATGCTAGAACATGAAACTGTATAGTCTTAATTCAGGACATGTTGCTGGTATTTGTGCTAAATTATTCTATATGGAATTGGTTATAATAACTGTAATGAAGCATCTTGTCTGACCAGGGCTAGGACAGTCTAATCTGATTCGTAACTGGACAGTAATTGTTCTAATAATTGAAATTTGTCCACATAATGTATCTAGTAATTTTGGTCAACTTTCTCAATGTCACATGATGGTGCAGTTTTAAAACTTTTGGGTGGAGAGGAATTTTTGCAGTAGTGGTTGCGTGGGAAAATGTTATCCTTTGGTAAAAGCTGACATCTTAACGTGTTTGTTTTGGTGCATAGAAGTATGGTGTGCAGTTGGTTAGATTCGTGTTTTTAGTTGGCTTTTTCTTTCTGCATTTTCATCTCCTTGTGCTGTATATCTATAAGTGAATCATGGATTGAATGTGATCCCCATGCCACTACTGAGGTAGAACCACGGATCATAGGTTTTGAATATATGGAGTATAGAGCATAATCTTGCTTTACAATTGAAATATTATTATACTAACGAACCATCAGTCTTAATTTTGATTCCAAGCATTTGTATAGGATGTCCAATATTATAAAAAGGTTTAGTTGACATGCATGTACCATTATCATTATCATGATTTAATGCTATAGATTGTCGTGAATATGCAGACTACTCCATTAGTGTTTCTATATACCAGTTGTTTTATTATAATAGTAATTTTCAACGTTCTCCAGTTAATATCATCTTCTTTCTTTCTTTTCCCTCTGGAGAGGGGGGAGGGTTGGATTTGGTCATGGCCAATTGTTGTTGCATTAAATGTCAAAAGTGACTTCCCTTTATGGTTAATAAATGCAGCTATATATTGAAGGATATCTACAGGCTATATTAGACTCAAAATACAATCAAGCATATCTGAAAGTCAGGGTCACCGATGATCAGGTGAGTTGGATTTGGGCGTATTCTTTCTTCTACCAAATAAAAAATCGCGGTCTATCCTTTTTTTTCTCCTTTTACTAATTTGTGGTCTTATCCTTGATGTATTTAACAATTCACCAGTCATAAAAGCCTTTCAATGCTTGGTTCTGCCAGGTTATTCTGAAGAACCTTCCTCCAAACAATTCCATAATAAATGAGATCGTGAATCATGTAAAAAATTTTCTCATGAGCAAGGGACTATTAAAAGGGGAGGCCAATATGTCGATTAATCCTTTACGTCGTCTGCGTGGAGAAAATGTATGCCTTCATTTTTCATCATATGGTCTTACGTCTTGTATGATTATATTCTTACCCATTAAATTCTTTAAGATTTTATGACCAACTTGACTTGTTCTGAAATATCTTTAAACTGTAATGCAGGAATGGAGAATTGGGCCAACAATATTAACTTTGTGTGAACATCTATTTGTGAGTTTTTCAATTAGGATGTTGCGGAAACAGACAAGCAAGCTAATTTCTGGTTTTGAATGGAGAGGAAAATCACAGCTCAGTGACACTAGCAGGGAAATCGTTCTTCCAACAGCTCAGAAGGACAAAGGGGTTTTGTTCAGAAAATGGGGTATCACAAAATTCGTTTTGTCTGGTATAGTTGCATATGTTGATGGTCGGCTATGCCGTTGCATTCCTAATACAATTGCAAGGCGAATTGTGAGTGGTTTCCTTCTGAGTTTTCTGGACAATGATGGTAGATAAGCTTTTATGTTTACTATTTTTTTCCCCTACATACTCGTTGTACATAGTAGATTATGACACACGAATCATCTCCTCCGAAGCCTCTTTCATGTTACTTGTGGGCATTCCTTGCTGGTTAAATTTTGCCCTTTAACAAAGTGCATTCTTTTTAATTACCTGAAGCATGCTTTAACAGTTTAAAAACTACCCTAAAAGGACAGCTGCAAGCATTTGATTTATCATTTAACAAAAACATGACTTAGAAGGGTCTATAATGGGATTTATCTTATACCAAGCATCGTAGAAAAAAAATTGTGCTTTGTCATTGACAAGATTTGTTTAAGAGGAACCCAGCTACTTAACTTGCCGTGGGTAGTGAATGGGATTGAGGAATTGAGGTATCTGAAGGAATTCACTTAGATTTGTACTTTGGAATCCAAATCTACAAATTCAAAATTCATTGAATCAGAATTGTGATTAGATGTTGACTTAGGATGCAGATTCTGTGAATTTGGACCTTGGATTTGGAAGTGGAATTCATATTTTCAGAAACCACTGTCTGGATATTCTAGCCAGGAATTGGATTTGGAGTCCATAATATGATTATGTATGCAATATGATTCTTTTCATGAAAAGAGATGCCATAAAGAAATTACAAATACAACTGAACCTTAACATCCTACAGATTAAAGGAGATGGTTGTTTTACGATCTTAGGGCATCCTCTTGCCATTCCTTACTACAAATCCACTCCTTAACTAGGCAAGACAAACTCATTAAACCAATGGAAACGAAGCTTGGACTGATCCATCAATTGACCAAAGGAAGATCCCCTGCTAGATTTTAGTTTGAAAGGCTTCTCTTGAGGAAGGCTGCCATGTTGTATCTTGTTGACGCTGTCATGCCCCATGATCTTACACCTCGATCGGAATGCAGAAGCTTTAAAAGATAGTAGTATCTCGAGGCCGAGATGCATGCGACCAAACAGTCAAATCCACCACCAATTACATCATGAAATGATGTGTAATCAGTCATCCCACAATTTAGTGTATTAGAGTATTCAAAACAATAAAATTCCAAGTTTATGACACCCAGTGGTTAACCAATTCTCAAAGTTTAAATCAAATAAACTGATTAATAAAAAAATATTCTCTAATCTCTTCATGGCGTTATCAACACCTTCCTGCTACTGCAAATGTCCAGTCTCAGTCCTCTTTCGTGCTTGCATCAGAGGATGCATGAGTACTTCATAGAAATACTTAGTAAGATGTAAAAATTCATTGAATTTAATTAAGCAGTAAATATGAAAAATGAGTAAGTTGATACTCAATGGTATATGGACTGAACCTACGGTTTACTTACCTGAAAAGAAAGGTAAGTGAACAACGGTTCCTGACTCGCAAGTATAGGGAAAGAATAATAAATAATTAGACTCTGAACATCACACGTGTAAGGAGAAATAAACATTCATAAGACCTTCAGGCATCTAAAGTGCAAAGAAATTAAATTTCTGCTTGCTGATCTGACCACTCGCAAGTGGCTACTTACCATAATCACCCTAGAGGTTCTCCTTTCGGAATCCGGCTATGCGTATAGGATGTTGGCCCCATCAGTACTTACGGACACAATGGGTGGAGACTGCAAACCTTCTGTAATATCATATAGTCTAAACGTATATATATGCCTCCCTTCGTGCAAGGAAATCATGTTCTATAAATATCGGAGATCACCATAGATATAGCAATGACTCGTGAGCATACTATGATTCCACCTTGAAGAGATCCTCACAAGGTCTTTAATGGAGAAATAAGTCAATGTCAAATAGACAATGATTTATTCAACAACAGAGATTTCAACTTTCTGAGAATCAGGATAACTTTTACCACTAATGACTCATTCAAGGAGTACGAATAGAACATTAAGGTCTCTCATTAGAATATGACTCACTTCAGGAGTAACAGGGAGATTTACATATCTCAGATAACAAAAGACTCACAATAGGAGTATAGATCAACATTCTAATATCTTCGACACATACTTTCATGCATAGCCCTAGATAGGAACATTCCATAAAATAATAGAGTTTATAATATATGAATCGAAAGTCAAGATTTCGAATTGATTTCAAATAGTTTGATTTCCAAATAGAACTTCAAACCGACACCAAACGCTTGTTCGAAAATAGAAATTGTAGGTTTACTCGTTCACAAGGAATCACCCATGCTATTGGTCTTGTTAGTTATCCAAACTTACTGTGATAATCCATATTCAGTAGTGTAATACCTAATAATGACACTTTATTCTTTATATACAATATCTCATAGTGTTATTTAGGTATTACTGTTTAGACCAAGATTTTTAAAACCGGGCTGGCCATCGACCCGGATTGATGGCCAGTTTGGTCAAACCGTAGTCAGACCGTGGTCAAACTATGGTCAAACCGGATTGACCCGGTTTAGGTGTGAGGAGTGATAAATATATGTTTTATATAATATTAACATCAAAACACTAATAGCTCAAGTGGTTAAGGCTTAGGTATTCCTTATCAAGGCTCCAGGTTCAAATCCCCTTCAAATAGAAATTTTTTCAAAAATACTGTCAAATCGATCGCTGCATGCGTTATGCCAAATTACAGTACTTATAATGATTGTTCCTTATTAGTAAAACAAAATTGTAATTCACAGTACTTACGATCGATCGTTCCTAAAGGTAAATATTATTAAAATGAGTCTTGCTTTAGTCTCTCCAAGAACAACTCCTGTAAAACTAGATATTCCAGAAAAAAATGATAAAGAGCATTGCCAAATACGTTTTCTCCTCACATTGAAAATTATGATCCAATCACCATAACTATAGGTTATATAACTAGAGGGAACAGTATTTGTGTGACTACCTGAATATTGGTAAAAAAAATTATTTGTCGACCAAAATCAAGAAAGTAAAACTTGAATTGGAATTATTTAATTAAATGAATTAATTTTTGTGTTATGTTATTTTTCTTAATTTTAGTAGGAATGTGATTTGACAAGTTTCCTGTTTTAGCTAGAACTCTCTGGCGGCCTGAGTAATGCTTGGCGCCATGGTCAAGTCTATCGCCAGGGTTGATTCAAGATGGTGTGAGAAAATTTGTTGTTATGTTTTGTTAGTGCATTCCTAATTTGAAAAAGAATATGAGAATTGAGATGAACGGTAGATATGTGATTCCGAGTTGAATATGCTTAATTACTGAGTTACCATATCATAGTAAATTTTAATTGGTAAAAATGTAAAGTACAATTTATCTTAGATGCCAAAAGGGATTGGGTGCCTAGGAATTTGGAAGTTAAAAAGATAGTTTCTAGATAAGGATAGATTGGTTTGGAGTTAGCACTTAAAGAATGAATTGCAATTAGAATCCAAATTAACTGGGCACCAAATTGGTTAGGCACTAGCGTAACTTTTGGAGAGGCTTCTGATTGGACAGACAAGATTGTGTTGGACTCAGATTGAAGGAGGAGGTTGCACTCTAACTAGCTAGGAAACCCTAATATAAAAGGAGAGTGGTCGGGCCATGTTTTGAATGACCACTCCATTCCTTTCTCACATCTCTTTTGGACTCTCCCAATCTCTCTCTCTCTCTCTCTCTCTATCTCTCTCTCCTTCTCTCTCGTTCTTGCTCCCTGTCTCTCCCACTACACCACGACCCTCTTCTCTCTCCCTCTTGGCCTCATCATACTTGCTGCCCAACCTGCTCTGGCGAGGATGAGAACTTGTACGTGGTTGGAATTGTCTATAACGCAAGAAAACTTTTCATCAAAACGAGGTAGGTTTTTCAATTCTTGAATGCCTAGTTTCCTTTCGATTTGGATGTTGAATAATGATATTCTTATGCTGATATTAATAACCCATATTCATGTGTCATTTCTATGTATCGAAGTCTTGTTCTATATTATTTAGTTGCATTGATTCATCAGTAATTGGTGTTTAAATTTCCATTGTTTATACTCGTAATAGAATGATGAAATGTGTAAATTGATATACACATAATATATACACTTTTTTATGCCTTTCCACCTATTTGCTAGTGTAGTTTTCAAATTAAAATAAGGATAAATTTAGTTTATTAGTGTCAAACTAGTAATTAGAAGTTAAATAATTAATCTGCTTTAATTGATTAATTTAGATGCATTAATTGGTTTAATAGAATTTCTTCTTATTGCGTAGATAATTTCTTCTTATTATACCCCTGTGAGAAGATTAGGAGGGATGCATGTAAATGATGCTAAAAGAGGGAGGGGGAGACCTAAGAGAACTTGGATGGAGTTAATAAAAAAAGATTTGACTTTATTATCTCTTGCAAAAGAGGTAGCCAAAATAGGCCTGAATAGAGGAGTAAGATCAATGTCGCCGACCCCAAATAGTTGAAAAAATGTACTACTTGATTATGATTATGATTATAGTTCAGGTTGGAGAACGACCAAAGAGGAGTACGTTAAACTGGTTTTTAAAGCTGAAATTCATTTTGAAGCTGAAATCAAGAGCAAAGATGATCCAGGCCATTGATTTTCATTAAAGAGAAGACGAATGATATTTTAAAGAAAAGAATCATCTAGATGAAATCCGATGAAGGAGAATGAGACGATGAGTTTTGGAATGAAAAAAAATCGAGTAGCTCGGTTCGACTGCTCGGAAGAAGGCCAGAGGATGGGACGATTCGGGAAGGTTCGGATTTTGAAGGTTGGACCTTGGAAAGCCATGCTTGATTTGGAAGACCCCGGATTCGAGCGAGACTTGGAAAGGTGTTGAAATTTGGATGAGAAGAATTGAGAGAGATTGGGTCAATCCAAATATGGAGAGTAATGGATTTGTTTTGATTTTGGACTCTTTATTTTGGGACATGTTTAGACGGATATAAGAACAGAGGTGGGCTCGAGGATATGGGGAGGAGAAGAGAGAAAGAAAGCCGGAGTTTTGCTGGTTGATACAGTAAAAATTCATCGGCATAAGGTGATGAATAGGGCTCGGTGAATAGTACATGTGAACATTGCATGAATAGTTAAAAATGGAACATGGACGAGAGGAGTCCGGGAATTTGTAGAACGGTCCAAGAGGACGATTACTTGTGGTTTGTATTTCAATTTTTTCCACATCGCTAATGAATAGAAAACATAGTTCTTTCTTTTGCTTCTCTATGTTTGGCTAATTTTCATACTGAGGCTTAGATGAAGCCCTAATTAGATTGGTTCTATCTCTCCTTTTCTTATCTTTATGTTAGTTTGATATATACATTTTTATTCCATGAATTAATATTAGTTTCATCAATTCTTATTTTATGCGCTCGAGAGAGGGTAGAATAGAATTTTGTATGAAATTAAACCAAGGAACGCCTGTGTCTGAGAGGAACGTGTGAACTCCAAGGTGCTTTTGAATAAAGTTTTAATTTTTATATAGTTTCTATGCTTAAGAGAGATAGTCTCTATTGATCACTGCTTTAATTGTTTAGGTGCATACGTCTAAGAGAAATTTGCATGATTATTTTGAGTGTGTATATGAGAGGAACACGTTAATTACATCAACTATAAGTTCATTAAAGTGATAGGAGATAGAATTGATTTAATTAGTAGTGGATTCAACGTCTTGGTAGTGTTTTGCCGATTAGAACTTCATTGTTAATTTATTAAGTTATAATCGAGTTACTCTGTCGAATTAGTTAAGTGAAATTTAGAATTAGGTTGAACTAAAAATCCAAGTCTTTGTGCGATCGACCTCGTAGCCATTATTCTACATCAGATTTGTGCGCTTGCAAGTAAATAAATTAAAATTCACATCATAAACTCATGTTGATTCCTTGCTGTCATGCTCTACTTGTGTGCGACATTTCTATCCCATTAAAGTTGTCTTAGTCGGTAGGGATTGTTATGTGTGTAGAAATGGGAGTCATTGTTCATGTTTCCGAATTAGACTTGAATATTGTCCAAATGCAATTAAGTCGACCTGAATTCCTTCTGCTTGTCATAATTAATTCCGGACAACATAAAGTAGGTATTACATAAAGGTTATGAGAAAAATATATCAGGCTTAACTATTGATACCCGGCATTTTTAGCAATCTCGCTAAAGACGGCCAACTAGAAGCTACTATAGTCACTGACGAGGTACGAGGAGTGTCCCTGTAAAATCACACTTTGCCACATGATTCTTCTGGGAGTCACTGCCATAAAGTACTTAATTCTAATGAAGTAGGGTTAAACCACAATTAGACCCACTAAGGTGTTCTTGGGTTAAAACAGTGCTCTCGACTAGAACTGTTTATGCGATGATAACTTGTACTAAAACGGTGATAATAAATTTTACAAGAGTTAAAAAAATATACCGTTTTCTTAGTTGGATTCTAGACTCATAAGAGTATCTTCTGTAAAAATTTCCAGTCCAGATTCTTCACGTGCTGACCGTGGGAAGTTTGTAAACCTATCTGTTCTGTTTTGAACATGACACTCTTTTTCTTACAAATCAGTTTAGTGTCTCTATTGTAAACTTATGAATTACCAAAAATTCCTACAAATTGAGGCTTCTGATTGCATCTTTTCATAGTCACATTTCATTATATAGATGGTGAATGATACTGTCAACCCAAGAGAAATTACAACTAATTATGAACTTTCATGCAACTTACTTTACTTATTTTGAGAAATGTATGCAACAGAACGAACAAGGAATTTGGAAAGCATTTTGTACATGTTTCTTAATCTGACATTTTTGTAGCAGTTAAGAGTCTCCTAGCAAACTGATAATACCCGACTAAAAAATAATAATTTTTTTAATGGGGAATTTACCAAATAATACTTAAAAAAATAATTACCGATCAGGAACATTTCAAATATAATTCCCGATCTCATTATCTGACCAACCAAGTAGGTGCTAGCGTGGCCGCTGGTGCCTGCATGCCTTTTTTTAAAAACGCTGACCTGAAAGGTGTCAACTGACGCCTTTCGTTTACAAATTGAAAGGGTCAGTTGAGCCTATGTCTTTTTTCTTTTTTTACATTTGCTTTTCACTTCTCAGACCTCTCAGTATAACCGAAAAACATCAATTCAACCGACGCCACTCGTTTCCTTTTTATACCGCCTCCCCTCGGGCTTGGCTGCACCAAGCCCTACTTCCTTCGTGTGTTTACTTTTCCAGGGGCGATCCTCCTCTAGCCAGCCCCTCCTCTCCCCATGCTCGCCCAGGCCAGTTTCTTCGGCCACCTCCTCGCCTCGGCCAGCTCTTCCTACCCCCATTGCTTGCCTCGGCCAGCACCTTCTGCCACCTCCTCACCTCGGCCTAGCTAGCTCCTCCTCCCCCCACCTCCTCGGCCCGTCCAGTTCATCCGGGTACCTCCTCGCCTCTCTTCTCCGGCCACCTCCTCGCACAGGCGTTGCTCTCTTCCCTTGCCCCCAGCCGCCAGTTTATCTGGACAACCACTCAACCAGTACGTGACTACGCCTCTGCCTCCCCCTGTGTGTCTATAAGTAATATACTTTTAATCTCTCAATCAAAGTTACAAATACATACTTATTTAGTTTTAGCATTGTATCAAATAGATTATGTCATATTTGAGTTGTATTTTGTTAGTGTTTATTAAATGTTTTTGTGAGTAGAGATGGCAGAAGAAATAATTTAGCTTATTTTTTACCTTCTTTGAACTTCTTATAAACTAATGGTTTCTTTGTAGATATTATGAACCCAGGACCGATTGATCCCTCCGTCCTCACAGAGCAGAGCTCGCATAGATCTGATGGCACATGGAATGGAGAGGTATGTGCACATCCATTAGCTTTTTATTTTTGGATATTGCATATAGTCAACTACTTTTCTGATTGTAAACTACTTTTCATGTATATAGGATCCCGGTTGCATTGAATGCACCGAGCACTGGAAAAACATGTGACATTGGGCAGTTGATGCATGCTTGTTACTGTACATAGAGATGGCAGGCTTTGGGCAGTTCATACACTTATAGTATATCAGAATTGATAGTGCTCTCATAACTCCCTAATTGAGAGATGGCGGAGGGAGACGCAAACCTTTCACTTACATTTAGGGGAGATGACTATTACATTACAAGATGTTGCCATACTTCTTGGATTGTGCATTGATGGCATGGCGATGAGTTGCTCGACTTTGAGCATTCACTGGAATGACGTATATGAGCCCCTTCTTGGATGGGTACCTCCACATGATGCATTAAAGGACAAACTCGGGTCAGGCTTTTGTGGTTGAGAGAGCATTACAGTCGCCTGCTGGAAGATGCCACAAAGATAGACATCGAGCAACATGCACGAGCATATTTACTCTATATGCTTAATTGCTCTATATTTGTCGATAGCAGTAGCAGCCATGTGCACCCTATGTATCTCATATTATTATAGGATTTGTACACCGCATGACAGTACGCATGGGGCAGTGCCACCCTTGCCTACCTGTTCAGAGAGTTGGGAAATGCTTGCCAACCCAGCACATTAGGGATTTCCGGGTGTGTCACCCTCATCCAAGTAAACCATCAATAATCTTTCGCTACTCTATTTACCACAAGTATAACATTTGATTCATATTGGGTGTGTATGTGTCAAACAGCTATGGTCGTTGGAGAGATTGCATGTTGGACGTTCAAACATTCAGAGCACTCCACTAGATGGTTTTTCTCCATTAGGAGTTAAGTATATTTTATATATTTAAGTCATCTGATGATCTTCTATTGGCATTTTAAATAAATTTTGTTCTTTTTTTATGTTAGGTGGACTGCTAAGAAGAAAAAAACCGCGACTCCAGATAGTGTCATTCGTCACTATAGATTTGAATTAAACTATCAACGATCCGGCCAAGTAATGGACGTTAATATTGCACATGTTATGAATATAAATAATGTATATTTTATAAAAAGTAAAGTACTATCTTCATATGTTGTGTAGGTAACATGGCAGCCCTATTATGATGAGGTTTTAGTGCAGTTACCTGGAGTGTGTACCGATGGAGCACATGTGTGGCTATCTAGGACGCCACTTATATGTTTTGACATTGTCAAGATGCATGTTCTGGATCAGGTGATGTTGTAATTTTAATTAGAGCAGGTTTCCCCCTTCTTTTGTGGAGTTCATTGAACGATCTTCGCGTCGAGGCCGAGGGAGTTTTGATTGGAGGTCATATCATGTGGTCAATATTACTAGATGGGACGATCGGATGACCACTCTCGTTCAGGGGGAGCCTGCCACGACAGAGCGAGATGCTGATAATGCCTGCATGAAGTGGTACTTGAGGATCACTAGGAGACTTACCTTGCCACCCGTGTATGAGGTAGAGATGTTATATCAACCGAGAGGCGACACTGAGCGGGCGTTGGTTAGTATCTCTTACTTCATATTTATTTTAAATCACCATTGTTGTGTGCTTGTAGATAAAATATATTCTTTTTTCTTTTTAGCTTACTTGTGCGAGACAGACATTTACTCAGTCTCATGGAGCTTTGGTGGACTAATCCTACAAGAGCTTGCTAGCGGCATCTCAAAAGATACACGATATCTTTGCACATGTTCTTGCGAGTTTGCCATTGTTTCAGCCAGTTATGACAAAGATTCCAGGACTGCAGGGTGACTATCCTTTTGAGGCTTCTCAACCTTTATCAGCTTCGCCCGACATTGTGACATCATCAGCCGACACGATACCCCACCACCAGTTGTTCTAGATGCCCCGCTCGATCAAATTGAGAGGCTTCTTTCTTTGAAACTATATACCAGGCGATAACGTACACTTCATGCTCTACATCAGACACCTTCGTCTTCAGATGCTATACCTGATGTCGAGCCTGAGTAGATTCCAGCTCGAGCACGAGGACGGGGTAGGAATAGGGGAAGGAGAGTTGATTGAACACTTGTATTTTTATGAGGATTTGTATTATATATTATATTTTAACCTTGTAATAGATGTATTAATTTATTTATGTGTGTACGTTTACTGATCATTTAAGATTCTATAGTTTGCTTATATTGTGTTATCAGGTATTAAAAAATTTGTATTTCCCATTATATTTTCCATTTTTGTAAAGTTGTAAGAGAAGGCGTTGGTTTAAGCGACGCCTCTCTCTCTCTCTCTTTAGTAGAGAGGTGTCGGTTTAACCATCGCCTCAACTTAAATAAAAGGAGGATGGAGGAAAAATTGCAAGAGAATGACCGATGTCTTTCAATTTGTAAATGAAAGACATCGATTGAACTGATGCCTTTCAATTTGTAAACAAAAGGTGTCGGTTGAACAGACACCTCCCACTTCAGATGAAAGGCGTCAGTTGAATCGGCGCCTTTCGGGTCAGCGTTTAAAAAAGAAGCTGCGTAGGTGCCACATTGGTGCCTGCGTGGCTTGTCAAATAACTAGATTGAGAATTATTTTTTATTTTGTTCCCGATTGGTAATTAAGTTTTTTTTATAATTATTTGGTAAATTCCCCTTTTTTAATCTACATCAGGTTTATTACATTAATCAATTTGCGTGTCACCTACGTGGCTGATCAGATAACTAGATCGAGAATTATTTTTTATTGTGTTCCCGATTAGTAATTAAGTTTTTCATGATTATTTGGTAAATTTCCCTTTTTTAATCTACATCAGTATTATTGCATTAATCAATTTTTAGAGAATCTTAAGAAGAAATAAAGACAAGAAGAGAATTAAAACAAAAAAATTTCCAAGATCATTCCCAGCACATAGGCCTGAGTCCTGAGATTGCTCCCACATTCCTCCTTTGATCTCTTATATCTTATGCAAGGTAGTAGCATATGTCGAACTGAAGCCTCTAACATAGCCGATGACAATGGAGCGAGCAGGGGTGGACACTGGACTAGAGCAATGGCGAGGACAAGGACTGGTGGCCGCCAACGTGAGAGAAGCTAGGGCTGCTGTCTAGACGAGTCCATCCATGGCTGGAGAAGGAAGGAGAAGAGAGAGCGTGAAACCAAGGGAGGGTTCGTGGAGAAGGTACAGAAGGAGCCTGGAAGAGACGCGCAAGGGAGGAGGATGGGAGAGGCCGAGCCCGAGCCCAAAGCAAATATCTGAAGTGTGGATTTTTGTTTTGTTTTGATCACTAATTCATTCAAACAGAGATAGAATGCAAAGGTAAAGTACATAAGACCTGTATCCTTCCCCGCTGCCAGCGAAATTAAAACTGGATAGTCTCCTCTCCGAGCGACTAAATTCGAAAGGTGTTGGGAATGCCCTGATAGGACGAGCTAAAATCTCCTGCGGCGGTCTGTTCCCTTAGCAACCATTAGCCACTAATGACTGGTTGCCATGTATTAAAGGGAGGGCTCCCAAACAGATACCCACAAACTGCATCGTTTTTCCACAAGGGATTCTTTATCCCTAAACCCAAATCTCCTCCTCTTCCACGTTCTCCCCAGCGTCCTCTGCTCCCCACTCCATCTCGCTGCCCTCTCCTCCTGCCCGACATCCTCGACTCCTGCCTGATGCCCTCGCTTCCATCTCGCCACTAGTTGCGCATTCGGTTTCTTGACTAAGATTTGGGCGATTCGGGTGCTAAATGCACTTCCGATTCGGACGGGGGTGGACCACGCCGGTGGCAAAACGGGAGGAGGGATGCTACCTAGACGTGGAACGCTGTTGGCGCTGGAGAAAGGGCATGAATGGATGCAGGAGGTGAGGGAGTCGGGCAGGAGGCGAGGGTGGTGAGATGGAGTGGGGAGCAGAGGGGACCGGGGAGAACGGGGAATTCTAGGAGATTTGGGTTTAGGGATAAAGAATCCCCTCGCTGGTTTGATGGCTAACAGTGCAGTTTGTGGGTATCCGTTTGGGAGCCCGCCCTTCAATACGTGGCAGCCAATCATTGGTGGCTCATGGTTGCTAGGAGAACAAACCTCTGCAGGAGATTTGTGAAAAAGAAACAATAGAGGTATAAAAGTTTCGGGGCTAGTATGAAGTTATTACAGAGAGTAATAAGACGTTTGCGAAAAGTAACTAAACTAACAGAGAATCAATTTAGTTTTATGCCAGAGAGGTCAACAATGAAAGCTATATTTTTAAGAGGGATATGGATAGAAAATAAGGTCTCTATATGACCTTCATAGATTTGGAAAAAGCTTACGACAGAGTGCCGAACGCGCTCATTTGGAATGTTTTGAAGAAAAAAAGAATCATAAGAGGTTACATAAATATCATAAAGAATATGTATGAGGGAATTATTACTAGTGTACGAACAATTGGGGGGGAAACTAAAGAATTGCCGGTTACAGTATGTCTTCATCAAGGGTTAGCCTTAAATCATTACTTTTCACTTTTGTTATGGATGAATTTATTAGACATTTACAAGATAGTGTACCTTAGTATATGCTTTTTACAGATTATATAGTTTTAATTCATGAAAGTAAAGTAGGTTTGAATGCTGAACTAGAAATATGGAGGGAGGCTCTAGAATCAAAAGGTTTAAAAATAAGTAGGACTAAGAAAGAGTGCATGAAATTTAATTTGAAGGAAGGTAAAATCATATGTAGAGTCTTAGTTGAAATAGACGGGCAAGAAGTACCAAAGTGTGATCAATTCTGTTACTTAGAATCTATTATCCATAAAGAAGGGGATAATGAAAGTGATATGGTACATAGGATAAATACGGGGTGAGTAAAGTGGAGGGCAACCTATGGAGTTTTGTGTGATAAGCGTTTTGAAAAAGACTTAAAAGCAAGTTCTATAGGATAGCCATTAAAGCTTGAAATACTTAATGGAGCGGAGTGTTGGACACCTAAGAAAAGTCATATCGATAAGTTGAATGTAGCTGAAATGAAAATGTTAAGGTGGATGATTTGGATAATTAGGAGATATAGGATTAGAAATAAATATATTCGTGAGAGTTTAGGGGTAGCTCATTTATGAGAGAAGCTAAGAGAGTGTAGGTTGCATTGGTATGAGTATATGCAAAGAAGATTTATAGATGCCCCTGCGAAAAGATTAAAATAGATGCATGTAAATGATGCTAATAGAGGGAGAAGGAAACCTAAGGGAATTTAGATAGAGTTAATAAAAAAAAGACTTGAGTTTACTATCTCGTATAAAAACAAAAGAGGTAGTTCAAAACAGGTCTGAATGGAGGAATAAGATCCATGTCACCGACTCCAAATAGTTGGAAAAAAGACGCTACTTGATTATAATTATGATTATGATTTTTGTAGTTAATTAATTTGTATTTGGTGCAAGTACGAGGTGTCCACCAAGATCGGCCCCATAAACACTAATCTTTTTTTATGTTTGTAAAGAGAGGTGCCCTCCAAGACCGGCCCCGACTCCTCACCCCATATATTTTCATTTTCTCCAAACCAGCCCGATTATTTAAATTTCCAACCACTAATCGATTCATCTTTTCCATTACCCATTATCAATCCCCTTCTTACTGTTATAAGCAAATTTCCAACCTCAACGGTCGAAAATATTATATATTTGGATGTCCCGAAGGCCACCAACATGAAGACAATCTCCATACTCAAGCTTCTCCAATGCCAAGTTGTCATCATTGATCTGAAATTTATACAACTCCAATTTTAATGGCCAATAAGACCACATGCATAACATAATATAGGCAATCTCTCGTACCTATAATTTACCACCATGCTCGATCACCACTAGATAGACGAAGATATCTTCCCCTTCGCAAGGGTGCATCGATTGGCTACAACAAAAAAAATGGCCTTTAGCGACGGAAAAATCTGTCGCTGAAAGTACTTTTCGTGCTTAGTACTCTTATTGCGACGGACCAATTCCGTTGATAAAAAGAATTGTCGACGTATATTGCCGTCACAACAGGGCTTATTTCCGTCGAAAAAAGGTATGTAGCGACTGTTTTTATCCATCATTAATGGATTTTAAAATGAAAAAAAAAAAAACTGCAATACGGTACCCGTATATGGTTTTCCTTTGTATTGTATAGATTTTGTGTAACAAAATAATATAACAATAATTGACGAAGAACATCAACTTTATTCATCATTAAAATAAGTACTACTTCCATTACATAAAACATCATACAAAAACTAAAAAATTAACCATCCATGTTCTTTATGACTAGATTGAGTTGCTTGTCTTAATCTAAGAAACCACATCCATAACCAGGGTAGTCTGAGCTCAACAACAGGAAACACACCATATTCATCAAGAGGGGCATCATCATAATAGCTTGTCTTGACAAATGCAGATCCCCATCTACCAAAATTAGTGCCTCCATGATACTGCATCAAGAAAAGAACAAGAATTATGTGCCAAATTCATAATGTTTTCTATAGATTTCACTAATTGTAAAACCATGTACTCATGTATATTCGATGGATAAAGAAACAAGTGTGATGATAAACCTAATGCTCATAAAATTGAGAAGAATGGTAGTTAAATTATTGTTTTTAAAACATATTAAGTGTAGATAGTGTATAAGACAAAGCTTGTCAAGGTAGGATACCTCACATAATCTTTAGGCCATAGTGAAATCATATATGGTTGTCAGGATGTCTCTCAAAATGCTTTTATAAACATGATTTTAGGCTAGGCAAAGAAAAAAATCTTTCCTTTGAAGAGATCTAAAGTTTGATATCATAGAAGGGTGATGCTTATGTGAATAACTTTTTGAAAAGCATTTCTTCCTTACTCCCTTCCCTGTTTTCCCCCCATATTACTACTTCTAGCATCTCAGCTCCCAAACCGAATAAATGCCTTTGCTATGGACTAACAGAGACAAGTGCCAATCTCTTTGATCAACTAACAGGATAAAGGAATAAGGATCCACACAAAGTCATATGGTACCAATCTCTTTACTCATCCAATTGTAAGCTTTTAGCCAAAATTATGGCAATAGTGACGATGGATACAGGTCACAGGTACATTTTGATTATATTTGTCTATATGCGACACAAATAATAAGCATGAAAACCGACCACAATTATTTCCAACCCTAAATAAATTGATAGAAAGTTTAAACAACTAGGTGTAAAGGAAATAAATGTCTTACCATGTAATAATTCACGAAGCACTCTTTACTTTTGGCAACAAAAAGGGCAACTGCAAAGGCAATGTCTTCAGGAGACCTTTTACGTGGTTTTTCACCAAATACTTCATACCTTTCAAATCAAGAACTATATATTAGTTTGTGATGAGTGCAACTGAAAATTAAGTAATCCAAGGCCGGAAAGAAGAGTAGAGGCTTAAAAAGATAGAAATGCAAAATGAACGGGTAACAAGAAATGCAATTTGATTTTCCTAACCGAAACACGAATTTAGTAAAGGGCAAACTACCAAGGTACTTACTATTTGCTATGTAGTTTCATGAAAAAAAGACATGCAATACTCAGTCATCCGATTAGACAGTAGTTCAAATATAGTACCAAAGAACATGCTGTTGGAAAAACAAAGATTGAGTTTGAGAAAACATACTGTTGTGTCCAGTTCTCAGTCCATATGGCAGGTTTATTAGGTGAGTTCGGCCCTATAAACGTTTCTCCACAATTCAATCCGTTACAAGAGTTAATCTGCATTGACAATTTAGAAATATCAAAGTAAGTAGCATGTATTAACGAAAGAAGCAGGTTGCAGGTTCGCGTTAAAGAAGAAGAGCATCAATAGATGAAACCAGAGAAGCATAACTAGCAGCTGATTTGAACTTATATTTCGAAGAGAAAGAGCAAGTTGATAACAAAATCAGTATGCACAGAAACCAAAGATTAACATTTTTATCAGATAGACAGCTGCCATTTGATGCATTACACTCTTTAACAGTATAAATGAAGCTTGAAACTAGGGACACAACGGCAGGGTCGGACCAAAAATCCGTAGCAGGGTGTGTCGGACCAAAAATTCCTCTTTTGTGAAAAAAGATGGAGAAAAGAGGTACCTTTGCCGAGAGAAGATTGGGGATGGCGTTGTGGGTGTGCTGTTGGACGAAGAAGAGGTTGAGGGAGAGCTCGTTGGCTAAGTAGTTGATCATTTTGACAAGGCAACTTTCATCTCCATGAAGCCATCAGCCATGGAGATCTCTTGCATCTTCCCGGCGGGGACTGGTCGCTCATCAAGCTCACCTAGATGGTCTTCGATAAAGCTCAAACGGTCATACATGTATCGGCGTTTCCTAGTGGAGGTGGCGGCGGAGGAGGAGCACATGGAGATCGATGATGGACGACAAGCGGACGACGGTGTTTCGCATTGTTGTCCTCGCCGACCGGGCCATATATGGGCTCCTCCATCTCGACCTCGAACCCGACATCCGCTCTCCGGCCCTGGCCGGAGGGCCTTGAGCGGCGATGGTGTCGACGAATAGTAGGTAGGTAGATGGGTGGCTGTGGGAAATGGAGGAGAAGGGAGGGAGAGGAAGAGGGAGAATTTAGGGTTTTTAATCTTGGCCTTCAAAATTATCTCCTTTTACCGACGGATGTTTTAACCACGATAAATAAACAGTGGAGAATATTAATATTATTGACAGTTGTTTTTTATGTCGTAAAAAACTGTCGCAAATGGTATAGCTTTTCCCCTATCATTTTCTATCGTAAAAATATATTTTTATCCACAGATCTTTTAGCGACATAAATAAAACCATGGTTAATGCCCGATTTTGTTGTAGTGTGGGACATCTATTCTTACCCTTAGGAACTTCTTCATCTCCTAAACAACCGATCGATTATCTAGGCTTATGAACTGCCCCATATTGTTACCCACCTTGAATCCAACTTCCCTCTTATCCATTTCAAAGGGAACGTTCCACACTTTAATCCAAAATGGAGAATGAATGAAGGTTACATTTTCTGCTGTCATTCCTTCCTCCCATAGCTTTAGCAGCAACAATCAGTTACCTATGATCCATGGTGAATTTTGCAGGATCCTATTCATTTCAGATTAAGCGACAAATTTAAAGAGGAACAAGTTCTCTCCCCTTCAATTCGTAAACCTTCATCCAGGGCCCATAACAATCGAATGGTTTTCTTGTCAACCTTTCTTTTGTAAGGTTTCTCCGTCATGAACCTGCCAACAAGACTATTAAGGCATTCTTCAATGATTCTCGTTTCAATTTCAATATCTTCTTCCTTTGCTTCAGAAATATCCTCATACCATCCATCAGATCTCCTGTTATTGATGCAACCCCAGAAGATGCTCCCGATTCTTCACTTTGCTTTTTCATCAGAACAATCCAATCACCGAGATCCAAGTCTGCCTTCTGATCTCACAAACTGTCCTTAGCATGTAGTTTCTACACGAAATCTTCAATTACCAGAAAATCTCCGAAGAGAACTTAAGGCTCCCACTCTTACGGGGAGACGAAGTAATTGCTACAACCACAACTTTCAACAACCAAGTTTAAGCCTGATTAGATACTCTCACATAGATCCCCTGCAACACATTTCACACAACTTAGTACTTGGTAGAAGGTGGTGCCCTTATCGAATAATGTAAGCGTGGAATTGAAATGACGCCTCCCACCCTGCTATTTCGATTACTAGTGAAATCCACTTTCTGCTGGATGTCGGGTTTCAGCCCAATACTGTTCCTCTTCATTGATGACCTCTTTGCCTGCTTCACGCTTCGACTACAACTCCTGGTCATGCGCTGTGACTACAGTGCTTCCAACAACTTTGCCCCACAATAGGTGTTACGAGGCCAAACTTTTCCTAGGAATTCAGCCCTCATATAGTGGCCTAGTTCCCCCCCCCCCCCCCCCCCCCCTCAACCACAAGCCTCGCACTAGTGCTACAGCGCATATGCTCAAGTAACAGCGGTAAGTCTTTAAAAAGAAAATCAACAATTCACCACTCAAGGGAAAAGAGGTTAAACGCCTTAAAACCTTTTATACAAGAACTTTGGACGAGAAATTACCAAGAGTACGTCTCCCTAGACTCAACCAACTCCCAGACAGTCTCGTCCCTCCAGAACCACACAAGAAATAAGCCAGGTTTCCCTCAATCTCGCACATAAAAACTAATCCCGATTAAGGTCTCTCTCCAACTCAAGACAGAAATTTTTTTTCACATCCTATTGCCTTGGTCTGTAGACCCATATGATCAGCCCACTAACTTGGAACCGCCTACAAGGACATTGACATGATGATAACCGCCAGCCACTAAACTATGATGCATACATATTGGTTGTGATTACCTACTACTTTGCCCACTATGTGGAATGTGTCGTCCACAACCACTCACTCCGCCCACTAGCCTGGAGTGTGGCAACAACCATCGGCAATTACCTATGACCACTAACTCACTCCCATAATGTAGCTGCGTAACCGTCAATCACTAAGCACAATTTGGGTCATGGAAGTAACCATCATTAACTACCTAAGCCGCTAACCTATTTCGCCCATGATTTGGCTGTTGTGAGTGTCACGCCCCGATTTTTTAAGCCTTGACGGAGTGCGGAAGTCGACCCTTAAGCGAAAAATTCTTGAAGCCAAAATTTGGGCACGCAACTAAATACCCAATCACCAGTCAACTACAATATCTCAAAATGATGCGTAATTGAAACCACTCAGTCTTACGAATCAACAACATTAAACCATATGAAATAAAAATTTATAATTTCAAGTTATCCCAAAATAAGTCATTAAAAATCTCTTACAAAAACACTAAAATTCCTTGGCACACAGGCCATTAATGTCACATCTATTTAATTTAAAGAAAACATAAACTTTATAACTTTTTTACTGCAATCCTCGAGATTTTCCTTCTGCTGCAACATTCTCCAAATCTATTCTTTATCTAAGCCTGCATCACAGGATGCATGAGTATTCCGAAAAAATGCCCAGTACGATGCAAAACTCACACAAGCACAGTAGATATAATATATATAATAATAAATCATATTTAAATTAACCACTGATAGGTCTGTAATATTCATACTATACATATGGATTTCATTACCATAAAACATCATCATTCACGAAGACTTCAAAATAGCTATAATGTATGGAGGGAATATCTATAATTAATAATTTAAACATCGAAAGTGTATAGGAAGAACATCATTCATCAAGACTCCAACTATCACAAGTGTATGGAGCTACAATTTCTACTATCAGCTGTCACCACTCTCTCATGGTTTCTTGCCAGACTACTTTAGAAGTTCTCTCCTTGGAACTCTCTGTCATGTCTAGAATATTGGCTCTATCGGTGCTTACGGAATGCCTCTCTCTTTGGGCGGGAACCTAATAAGGATCCAAAGATATACTCTCTTAACACAAGTACTTTTAAGTATCCTTAACTCTCACCCTGGCCGTATTTCTTAACATAGGTACTTTTGAGTATCATTGACTCTCACCCTGGCCTTATCTCTTAACACAGGTACTTTTGAGTATCATTAACTCTCACCCTGGCCTTATCTCTTTAACACAGGTACTTTTGAGTATCCTTAACTCTCACTCTAGCTGAGTCCCTTCTAATCCAAGTACTTTTGAGTATTATTAACTCTCAACTGGATGGAGTCTCTCCTAATCCAAGTGCTTTTGAGTATTCTACAACTCTCAACTGGACGGAGTCTATTATGGCTTTTTTCTAGCATACTATGGATGTTTTCACTCATGTACTATTGAGACTATACTTCTCTCACCCTGGGAAACCTATTTATCTGCCTCTAATGGCGAATACTTGTACGGTCCTTTTTAAAGAATCTCTGGAGCGACTATTTGCTCAAAGTCAGGGATATAGAAACATATTCTCTGTGAAACACACTCTTCTTGCTAACTGACTCAGGAAAGGAGTACAACAAAGATCTCATCACCTCTTCCCACTATATGACTCACTCATGAGTACAATTCGAGATTTCAAACCTCTTTTAACGTCAAACTCCCGAGTGGAGTATTAACGAGATTACTTTATCCCTACCATATCACAACTCATCAGAGTAGTATCAAAATACAATCTCAATAACAAGAGAGTTACACAATACTTCATCCTAGATGGAGCAAATCCAATACTCAACTTGGTCATAAAAACATTGGTCCAAACTGCAAGGTTTAAAACACCATTAGCCCCTGATATTCAAGTATCATACTTAGTCCATTCTATTGTAATACTTATCGGAAAGTCTTGTATAACACATATTAAACTCTCAGTATACTTATTCTAACATAGGGTAGTGCTTTACCAAAGTTTTTTCTGATTACAATGTTCTATCTTTGCACAATGGTTGATTTCTGACACTTCCCAGCGTCAGCACAGATTGAATCATTATCTGAAATTTTTACTGTATATACTCCTATGCGTCTAGTTTTCGACCCAATAGATAGTATATTTTCTGATTTTTTTTGTATTTAGTTATATATATTTTAGTACAGGTTAATAGCGTAGAAACAGTCATGGCCGAGAACACTGTTAAGTCTAATTTGATTAGTGAGCCTAACTAGTCATCTTCCCTGTTTAATTCTTCACAATTAGTGATTTTATGTACTTAATAATTATATATTATTTCATTATTGTAGCACCTTGCTCATCCAAAATTTTGCAAAATCTTTAATTGAATTTAGTTACTTTTATCACAATCCTTTACGCATTGTTATTATACTTGAATTAGACTCTATATTCAATTGGATAATAATTCCTGGACACTCTAGAACGTACCAACACTTTATTAAGGTCATCATAAATCTCCTCTCTACTAGTCAATCAACCCACATGATCAATTCACAACTCTAGGGTGACAACAAACCCGATATAACTCAATATTGGATGATAAATCTTATAACCAAAGCATTAGATTAATAACTCTAAATAAAGATTCCCCAAATATGGAACCATAAATTTTGAACAGAACTGACATCAGTCAAGGATGCATCAACAAGGCTTCAAATCAAGCAATTTCTTATCTAGGATCCACATGTGTAACACAAAGATCAAACAAGAACACAATCATAGCATACAACAATTGATCCATACATATTCACGTATAAGAGCATGATCATTAATAGAACTCACATTAATTCCAGATCAAAGTCAACATATTTATCATAAGATATTTATATGATTGAAATAATTCATAAAGAATAGTGGTAAAATCATCCTACTCTTAGTTTTATAAAAGTCTCGCCCTTTACGTGTCGTTCGCCTCCTTTGCTTCGCAACGATGCCTCCGCTCCAAGGTCTTGAAGAAAACTCACACCAATAAGAGTCTTGAGAGAAGGGTGAACGTGGGAAGGAGAAAAGAAAAGCACAAGTATGTTCTAAAATTAGGGTTTTGGCATGAATAACACGAACCAACCCCTCATGGGTTTATATAGACCTTATGCTTATTCCAACTAGGATATTTTTTCTTTAAGATTTCTTCCCAATCCAATCTTTTAATCCTCCAACTAGAAGCTTCTCAAAGGTAGAAAGCACGTCCTAAACTTAATCTTCATTGATTAATTAAGATTTGATATTTACTTTAACTAGGTTTCTCAAAAATAGCACTTTCTGGATTCTATCTCAGCCGGTGCGATTAATCGCCCCGGCGATCGATTGCATGCCCCGCCGATCGCGTAGCAAAATTCAAACTGGCATAACTTTTTGCTCTGAACTCCGAATTGCGCATCGTCGGTGGCGTTGGAAAGCTCTCTTCACGTACTTTAATATCAATATTTGTCTTCTCATTGGTCCGCAAATCCACCTTTCTTGTCCAAATTTTTCGGGTGTTATAGTGAGTGTGAGGGTGTGGCCCACACAATCTGCATCCCGTACTTATGTACGGGTAGCTTATGGGGAAGTCATGCTTACCACCAACAGGTGATTGACACGACTCCCCTCTTGTCATGAAGGCCCATGTGGGACCCACAAATTGGAAATCGTGTCAATCGCCCATTAGTGATGAGGCAACCTCCAAGTCTCCGGCGCGTACCTAATAACTTCTCCACATTTGTGCTTCAGGTTTTGTCCCCTTGGGTACACTAGAACACGACATGACATGTTGCTCCTCATATCTAGAGATGGCAATGGGCCAACCCATTGGAGGCCCATGAAGGGCACCGGGCCAGGCCCATTGGCTGAGAGGCAGGCCCGGCCCCGGCCCCAGCCGAAGGCCCATTGGCCAATGCCATGGGCCGGCCTGTGGCCCAAATTATTTTTTAAAAAATGAAATGAAATTTTATTATTTTTTTAAATTTTAATAAAACAACGTAAATACCCCTCAAAATAATAAAAGAACTAATTTTTAAAGGTTGTTTAGTCCAAGCAAAGTTCTGCCCGTTAGATGACCATCCAACGGTTCTCTCTGTTGGATGGTAGCAAAGGCCTTCTAACGGCTCTCTGTTTTGCGCCGTCATAAATGACTTTCGACAGCTCTTTTTTTATATCCGTTGGATGATCTTCCAACAACCACTGACTTCCAATGACTTTTTTACTAGCGGTTGAATGATCATCCAACATTTTTTTTGCATTGATCATCCAACGGATATAAAAAATGGGGTTAGACCACGTCTGGGCTATGGACCGGGCCGCGGTCTGGGGCTGGGCCGAGGCTGGGCTGGGCCATCTCCGGGCCTTGGGCCGAGCTGGGCCCGTGGGCCTAAAATTGAGGTCTGACCCTGACCCACCTTCCGGGCAGGGCCCTGGCCCTGACCCACCTTCTCTACTCATATCTACGCCTTAGAGCTCCCCTTTGCTTGCAACTAGCCATTCCCAAATTGGAAAGTGATCACGAATTTGCACAATTTTGATGTCCAGACTCTTTCCCCACTGCTACTTACAAATAAGAGAGGAATCAATTTCACAAAAATGCTATGATTACCATAATATCAATCTATTTGACATTATCATTGATATTGATATATGCATGTTATGAAATTGGTTTGGCTGTACGTAGTTCAAGCGATAATGTCATATCTTCAAATTGTTTTTAGGATAACGTTGAATCTCTTTCTCTCTCTCTCTCTCATTAGAAAAACAACACATTACCTCCCTTGTTTCCATGAACCAGTCTTTGAAACGTTCCAAAAGTTATGTTCTTCAGTTGGGGACATGGAACCATCTCTGTCTTTACTATTAGTGAGTAAACATCAATTGATAGCACTTGAAAACTTCCCACATGATGAAAAGCTGCCTGGATCTTTTTGCTAAAGAGATAAGCTCAGGCTAATTTTTGAGATGCCGCTCCGAAGCTTCTATTATTTTTTCTTTTTTGCAACATAATAAAAAAATTGGTACCAAGATGGAGATTGGTGGGTGGCCATGATAACTCCTGCTCTTCCTGACAACCCTTGGTACCATTATCACTTTCCGAACTATGTAGCCAATTGTGACCTATAAAAGGAGAAGTTATCCAGGAGAAGGTTTCTACCACGTGGCCTGTGGAGAGGACCATTCATTTCTTATAACGACGGGTGCCCGAGTCCTTAGGACCCCGCAAGAAGGGGCTCACTGACCTCTTAGAGCACTGCATCTCACCGCCGATCCTCTCGGGTGTGCACACAATCCACACAACATAGGCACCGGTTGAATCAGGATATAATCCCTAATGGTGGCCAATGGAGTAGGGGTTCAAACTCAAAACCTGTTTCAAGGGCTATTACACCAACACCCTTGTTTGTTTAATTACAATATTTTAATACTTAATAATAAAATATTACAAAATTTATAGTCAAATATTGTGCACTTGTACTTACAAAATTTTATAGTTATAATATTTTCACGATTAATAATATTTACATTAGATTAAAATAATCATTGTTAATGTATTATCTCGATATATAACTGATGTTTTTAATTTGGATAAGCAGATTTATAATCGTAATAAAATATAAATATTAATTTCCGTAATTAATAATAGATAAAATTTTATAATTAATCTATTTGTTATGGTTGAATTGTAATGATTTTTTGAATATTTACCCTTAACATTTATTATGCCCAAAAAAACCAAAAAATATAAAGCAAAGTTCAAAAACAAATTATACAACATAATTCATAACAAGATTAAACATAATCCCTCCATTGGAAAAAACATGGCTGGATTTGAAAAGTTACCGATTCACAATTAGGTGTTTGGATTTTCCCTATAGGAATGTGCATGTGCATGTGCATGGGTAAGCAGAGGCTTGAAATTATGTGGGCCCTACAAGCCAATAAATTTAACTCATTTCAAATATTGCTAGGATTTTTGGGACAGTGACTATTATCTAATTTTCGTTTTTTAGTATTCTACTTGTTGCTATTGGTACAACCAACTGGAAATGGTTTACTCCATCCTAATGTAATAGTTACATAGGAAGAAATGCTCATTTTTTATTGAGTGGTGGGACTACAACCAATAGGACAAACATTAGAACAAAACAGTACTTGGTTGAGCTCATAGAGCATGTAAATTAGGACTAAGGGCGTATCTTTCTTCTTTCTCCTAAGTTTCTATTATGGGTGAGACTTTACAACACCCCAGTTTTTATCAGTACCACACATGCTCAATAGAACCCAAGGTTTTTTGACAACTGCTGAGTGACACCAATTTTGTCGGTGGAACTCCACTGTTGGATACTAAGGTTCTTGACAGTCACACCCTACTCTCAAATAAATAGTGGCGGATCCCTATTTCAAGATTGAACTCAATTAAATGGTTGATATTAATTTATTTCTGTCGTTTTTGCCAACCTTCCTGTGGGTATTACTAAGAAATTTTGAGGTGCTAAAAAGCACCACCCTTCTCTTTTTTCTCTTTCCGACATTTTCTCCAATTTTCTAGAGTTGCCGGGAATAAGGCCCTTTGCTCATGACACATTCTCAAATATGTTCCAGTGAGCTCCCTTATCAAGTGGAGTTGAGAAAGGCAAGTAAACCACAGTTCGAGCCTATAGAAAAGAACCCGTTCACATGAAACCAACAATTCTGAGTTAAATTAATTTAACCATGCATAGTAATGTCAGTTGTCATAGCAGTTTGTCCAATTACTTCCCAATTACCTCGAACTGAACTGTCAAAGCACCACTTCAGAAAAAAGAAGAAAAAAGAAAGGGGAATTTATATAAAAAATCATGAAAAAATTTTTTTTTACCAAAATGTGGCACTGTAGCAAATATTTACCGAAATGGTGTTCTGAGAAGCCACGCAGGCGCCCGCATTCGATAAATAGTATGCGATGGCTCAACATCTTTGTGATATCATGATGATTAGAAAGAGCACTAAAAATAAGGAAGAATGAAAAAAAAATTGACAAAAACGGATCAAAAATGAGAAAGATATGTACCATTGAAATTTGTCAGTTCAACCGACGGCTTTAACGAAATTCGTCCCATTTTAAACAGGCCGTCACTTCAACGATGCATATCTCTCTCATTTTTTATCCGTTTTTACCTTTTTTTTTTCATTTTTCCTTATTTTTAGTGCTCTTTCTGATCATCATGATATCACAAAGATGTTGAGCCATCATATACCATTTATCGAAAAAAATACCACAAAAACTACGATAAATAGTATGCGATGGCTCAACATCTTCATGATATCATAATGACTAGAAAGAGCACTAAAAATAAGGAAAAATGAAAAAAAAATGGGCAAAAAATGGATCAAAAATGAGAAAGATATGCATCGTTGAAGTGACGGTCTGTTTAAAATGAGACGAATTTCGTTAAGGTAGTAAAAGGGCGTCGGTTCAACCGACGCCTTTTGGGTTAATTTTTTAAAAAAAAAGCCACGCAAGCGCCCGCGCCAAGCGGGCGCCTGCGTGGCTTGTCAGAACACCATTTCGGTAAATATTTGCTACAGTGCCACATTTTGGTAAAAAAATTTTTTTTTATGATTTTTTATATAAATTCCCCAAAAAGAAATCCACAGTGCCATGCACACTTCAGTCAACATTTTCTTTTGCATACCTTGATCTTTGTAGCATACCCACAAAAGCAATTTGGTCATTTGCGTAACTTGTGGATAAAACCGTTCATGCATCTCCAAATCCACGGTTTCCCAGTATCCTGTTTTGTCCCCAGCCCCCAAAGAATTCCAAGACCGCCCAAGGTTCTCGCCGCCCACTGAAAACCATATATAAAAAGCCTGAGCCATCTCTCGCTACCAAAGGCTTCATCCGCTTGCATCTAACCACGATAGTAGCAATGGCCTTCTTGGTGCCCAGGAAGAGCAACGTTGAGCCGGTAGCTCTCGTTTCCGAGGAGGTGGACGCCGAGACGACCCGCAGCGCCAATGTCACTAGCCAACTTTACCTGAAGTCAGTCAATATTGGCATGGCCATGGACAAGGAGGTGGTTCTCAGGCGTATCCGGCATCAAAAGCGGGTGACAAAGATCCGAAATGCGGTGCAGTCGTTTCTGACTTCCTCTCAGCTTTCTCCCCCAGGGGATGAGAATGGCTGGCTGGATGATGCCTTCTCTGCCCCATGATCAACGAGTTCGGACTTCTTTGCAGTAGAGTTGATACAGGCCAAGAGGGGTCCGCACGCAGCTCCATAGACTCCATATGGGTTTTTGTATATGAATGGAATCATAAGTTCTTTGTAGATTAAATGCCTCCAACGCAAGGCACTTAGCCATTGCCCAGGAGATTCAAAATATGTATAGTTTATACTACGGAGTATTAACATGTAAATCCGGATGTAAATATTAGCGAGGCAGTCCTAGGCTGTCATAAAAAACTTTATTACTAAAACTAAAACTGTGTGCGTTCCCTCACGTTGAATTTCTTTGTAGTTTTTGGTTTGATTCATAGCTTTTTTTTTCTGATGCAATTCATATTATATATTTGTAGTTTGTGTCGACACGACTCCATGCGCAAGGCTGCCATTTCCCACAACCCCTATTTTGCATTATCCCAATTGCCGTTTCCCAATTTTTGGCAGACCCATATTTCGCTACCCCAGTGTCTAGTAACCATGTTCATGTCGAGGCCCATAAAAATGTATTGAGATCGACCTTTTTTAGCATGGTCCGGCTCAGCCGGTTCGGTCGGTTTTTCTAGTAGAGTCATCCTGGACCCCATTTAACCCACTCAATTGAATCGGATCGAACTAGACTGGCCAGTCCGATTTGTTGAGTCCAATTTGTTGGTTCGAGTTTAAGTTCTTTTTAATATAATTTTTTTTAATTTTTTTAACATAATTTTCTATTACATATTTTTTGGTATTAATTTTTTTATTTTCTTTAGGGAAAATAATATAATAAATCATAAAAAAAAATTTATGAAAATGACACACTGTAGCAAATAATTACAAAATAGGGTATCTGACAAGCCACACAGGCGCCCGCGTGGCACGGGCACTTGCGTGGCCTTTTTTTTTAAAACCAAACCAAAAGGCGTCGGTTGAACCGACGCCTCTCGGTTAAAAGAGAAAGGTGTCGGTTCAACTGACGCATTAACAGAACCGACGCCTTTTACTACCTTGTCATTTGTCGTCCCATTTTAAATAGGTCGTCACTTTAACGATACATATCTCTCTCATTTCTAACCTATTTTCACTCATATTTTTTTCATTCTTCCTTATTTTTAGTGCTCTTTCTAGTCATTATGATATCACAAAGATGTTGAGCCATCACATACCATTTATCATAGTTTTTGTAGTATTTTTTTCGATAAATAGTATGCGATAGATCAACATCTTTGCGATATCATTATGACCAGAAAGACCACTAAAAATAAGGAAGAATGAAAAAAAATGGGCGAAAATGGATGAAGAATGAGAGAGATATGCATCATTGAAGTTATCACCCCTTTAAAATGGGACAGATTTGTTTTAGGGCCCGTTTGTTTACTCTTATTTAGGTCTGAACTGAATAAGCGGCTGAAAAGCCCAGCTTTTTTGGGCTTTTCAGCCCATTTGTTTGGGTCTCTGAATTCTATGCTGAATTCAGCCCATGTATGTAAAAAGGCTCAGAAGTCAGATTGAAAAACCCATCTGAAAACCCTCTTGAGTGTCTGAATTCTCTGTCTCGACGTCGCCCCGCTCCTCGTCGCCCTCGCCGACATCTCCTTCCGCCGCCAGCCCTACCCCTCCCGCCTCACCTTCCTCTCCCTACTCGTCGTCCTCGCCGGCCATGCGAAGGGCTCTGGGTCGCTGGAATCTGAGCTCAAGCGAGCTCGACTCCTTCTGGAAAGCCCTCTCAGCTCATGTAGCAGAGCTCCGGCTGGTGGGATCGAGGATGCCATACACGATATTGGCCGGTGTCTGGGTCTGGTCCTGCTTGCGAGTTTGGATATATCACCCGAAATCAAGGAAAAGATTGGAGCTTGGATATATCACCCTCCCTTTTCTTATTTATGTCCAATCTGATGACCTTGTTTCTGGTTTTTGCCTACTTGTTCTGTAACAGGTTAAATGGAGTTGATTTTAATGCAGAACAGCTCGCTGTTGTTGCTGTAAGTGATGTTCTCTTTTGACTTTTGATATAGCTCGTCTGCTATACAACATGTTTTGAAACAACTATTGATTGTTAAAGAGTAAGACGACAGGATTTTTTTTGTTTTTTGGTAAATCGTGAACCCCTCAGTAGGGAGAGGCCTTTGACAGGAATTAATGCAGCTTGACTATTTACTATGTATACTTTGATACTGTTGATTTTTTTTTGGTGGATCCCTTGGGTTTACAATCTCTTCCTTTATATTGATTGAAGGGACTTTGTGCATGGAGAGATTCTGTTGCTCGAGCAGAGGATGAAAGCACTGGATACATTTTGCCAAACAAAGCTCTTCTTCAGATAGGTATTATTGAAATAGAGCATATAAGCCTCTATTCTCCATGAATTTGAATGGCTTTTTAGCTTGATATCGTGTCCTTGTCTTGTTTTTTTCTGATAAAAAGCCAGGCAGATGCCTAACACTGCTGGAAAATTGAAGCTACTGGTAAAGTCTAAGCACCCATTTGTGGAGCGCAATCTTAATGTTGTAGTTAGCATAATTCAAAGTTCAATTGCAAATGCTGCAGCATTTGAAGATGTTTCGGAACAACTCAAGAAGGAACGAGAAGAAATGGTAAATACTGGTGTGCTGCATATCTTATTATTCGGTTTAGTCCTTTTTCTTGAAGTATCATAATATCAATTTTGTATCCAGGTACCTGAGGAAAGTCAGGATGTTACTTCCGGCCCCATGAGTATGGATATTTGTCCTCAATTGGACACAGTCCAGCAAAACATTGAATCTGTCAAACCGTTTGAACAATCTTCAAGTGCTCAATCATCCAGTGCATCGCCCGAAACAAGCTCTTCTATACATCCAGGACAGAATGGAGCATATTCTGAATCTGATACCTGTCCTTCGATCAAACCTGTATGTAAATGCTTACTTAAATATCATAAAAGCTACAAATTGTTTATGGTCTCATATAAGTAGTTTCAGATTCAGTAAAAAAAATAATATATATATAAGAAGTCTGAAATCTGAATCTGAAAAGTCAGTTTCATTTGTTTCATCTGAATCTGAAAAATTCAGATTCAGATTCAGATTGGAAAATTTCAGACATATGGCTTTTCAGACTTTTCAGAGGACTTTTCAGATTCAGATTCAGACTAATCAAACGGACCCTTAGTGGGACAAATTTCAATGATGAATATCTCTCTCATTCTTCATCCACTTGCGCCCATTTTTTTTTTCATTCTTCCTTATTTTTAGTGGTTTTTCTGGTCATAATGATATCGTAAAGATGTTGATCTATCGCATGCTATTTATCGAAAAAAATACTATAAAAACTACGATAAATGGTATGTGATGGCTCAACATCTTTGTGATATCATAATGACTAGAAAGAGCACTAAAAATAAAGAAGAATGAAAAAAAAATGAGTGAAAATAGGTTAGAAATGAGGGAGATATGTATCGTTGAAGTGACGGCCTATTCAACCGACGCCTCTCTTTTAACGAACCGGCGCGAACCGACGTCTTTTGGTTTGGTTTTAAAAAAAATGGCCACACAAGCGCCCGCGCTACACGGGCGCCTACGTGGCTTGTCAGATACCCTATTTTGCAATTATTTGCTGCAGTCTGTTATTTTCATAATTTTTTTTAATAATTTATTATATAAATTCTCCTTTTCTTTATTTAAAATTTTTATTTTATTAATTATTTTATTTATTAAATAGTTACACCTAGAACATTAGACTACACATCCGAGCCCCTCTAAATATTCCACTTTCCTACAGCAGTACGCATCTTACTTGGCAGTTGGCACCGTTCACATCACCACACATCAGCTACTCATGCCACCAGACAATTGCAGACGTCCTTTCAAACTGACACAAGTCAGGGTTTGAATTTCGAATTCAAGATTCGAAAGAAAGAAATGGGTTTCGTTAAAGTCAACATTTGAAAGCAGCTCAACCCATCCCAAATGCCACTTCCTTCCATTACATTTACATTTATGAAGCTTCAGCCATGGCGTCATGCCCTTGCCTCCGACAATTCTGGCACCGAGGGCCTTGACGCCCTCCACCTCCGCATCATTGACGCCACCGCCCCCTCTCGTTGCCGGTACATCTTCCATCACGAACCCTTTTACCTCTCCCCTTAGTCTCCGACGACGTCCTTACCGCTCACCTCTGGGGCAAGACTTGGTTCGGCGAAAACCTAGTCTTCCTCATCTTCCACATCTCCCGCGCCGGAATCGATCCAGGCTACCATTTTTCGGCGGATCTTCGAGTACGAGGAGATGGCGCGCGCAGCGAGCATTGGGCAATGGCGACAGTCCCCGTTTTGGTGGCCCAACGGGGACCCTAATCCTCTGCTGTGAACCTTTCCTTATCTCAGCGGCCTACGACCGGAACATCAACTCAATGAAGTTCAGTGGAGGATGAACATCGACACAATTTGTCGGCACAAAAGGTCCGTCGTGGTGTGTTAGGAAACTGATAGGGAAATGTGAAAAAATATTTATGCCTGAGAATTTTCAAGGTGATTTGTATATAATTTTTATGAGGGAAAATTATATAATAAATCATAAAAAAATTCCATTTTGATGCACTGTAATAAATAATTCTCGAACTGGTGCTCTGACAAGCCACGCAGGCGCCAGTGTGGCTGCTGGCACCTGCGTGGCTTTTTTTTTAAACCGACCCGAAAGGCGTCAGTTCAACTGATGCCTTTCAACTCATATCTTGTAAGCCTCTTCCCATACTACGAAATCCAAATTTTTTTGAACACCTGATAAAACCATATACATATACATTACATATATCACAACATTAAACTTATACAAACCATTTAGACTATTAGAAAGACTAACACAGTATCAAATTATTACAAAATTATACAAAGTATTATAAATTTACTCATAAAATTACAAGTGTTCAATCAACTCTCCTCAACCTATTCCTACCCTGTCCTCGTGCTCGAGGTGGAATATCCTCAGGCTCAACGTCAGGTATAGCATGTGAAGATGAAGGTGCCTGACGTAGAGCACGAAGTGCACGCTGTCGCCGAGGATATACTTTCGAAGAAAGAAGCCTCTCAACTTACTCCAGCGGGGCATCTGGAACAACTGGTGATGGGGTAAAACTCGTTGTGTCGGCTGATGATGTCACAATGTCGGAACAACCTCCAGTCCTAGAAGCTGATAAAAGTCTTGGAACAACCTCCAGTCCAGGAATCTCTGTCATAACTGGCTGAAGCAATGGCAAACTCGCAAGAACATGTCCAGAGATATCGTGTAGCGTATGACATGCCGCAAGCAAGATCTCATAGGATCGGTCCACTAAAGCTCCCTCCGTCTGAGCGAATGTCTGTCTCACACAAGCAAGCTAAAAAGGGAAAAATATATGTTATCTACTCACCAATGCACATAACAATAGTGAATTAAATCAAGTACGAAGTAAAAGGTACTCACCAATGCCCGCTCAGTGTCGCCCCTCCGTTGATATAACATCTCCGCCTCATGCACAGGTGACATGATAAGTCTCCTAGTGATCCTCAAGTACCATCTCATATATGCATTATCCGCATCTTGCTCTGTCATAGCAGGCTCCTCCTGAACGAGAGTGGTCATCCGGTCGTCCCATCTAGGAATGTAATATATGCATTACCCAACCACCATACACTGCTTTGATAGCCATATTCCTTGCCATCCATGCTTTTTTGTTTGAAATATCCACGTGAAAAGTCTCCTTAATCCTCTCTTCAATAACCACTGGTGAGATATCTACTTCTGCTCTAATAGAGGGTAATATATGCCGACAAACAAACACCGTAGTACATTGTCTATGACCAGTGTCTAGCTGAGTATTTCTACAAGTGTCGCCACCGAGTGTCTTCACTGTAAAATCATTAATCCCCTTCCTCAATGATGCATGTACTCTCCATGGGCAGTCAGGGTATTGACATCTTGCTGTGTACTATGTCGGATTTGTACGCAACATTTTATATCGAACATCATGTGCTATTGAAAACTCCCTCAATTGGTGTACAAATACCTCTTTGTTAGGGAATATTTGCCCTACATATATTGCTTCATCATGATATGTCTCCTCATGTAAACCCCGATTAATTGCCCTATCTATTTCATCATCTGTTAGTCATGCCCATGGGGGCTCCTCCTCATATGGCAACTCCTCAAAATCATCCAAGTTATCTGTAGTAATTGCGATGTCCACCAATTCATCTCCCTCATTATGAACCATCTCTTACACCCTATCCTCTCCTGGTACATCTTCAACATCAATAACCGATGAATTAGGCACCTGCTCATCATTTTCCCCATCCTCTTCCCCATTCTCTCCTTCGTCTTCCTCAACATTCATATTTCCCTCTTGCCAACCACTTAAACTAGTGTTAATATAGGGGTTATGAAATGATGTTTATGTGCCAAACCATTCACCACCTCGTGCCATGCCAATATTCATCGCTTCATGAGCATGGGATGTGTGCCTACATTATACAAAACAAAACTAACATCATGAATAAACAATTCATGATATCGTAAGTTGAATGGTTAAAATACATATTTTAAATAAACTTACCTCAAACTAGACGAAAGTTGGGGTTCATTGCACGCTAGTGATATAGACAAATCATCTTCTTTATTATCTTCCACACGCCTTCCTCTAGAGTGTCCACTCGACCTATTTCTGTGAGCACTCCTACTTCCGCCTTCACCATCATTTAGAAACCTAGCGCGCCTCTTTTTCTACACATAGCTCGAAGCTAAGCACATGAGGCACAAAATAGAACATTTGTTGCATAGAATTGTCATCATCAATTGGTATTACGGTAGTCCTTCCTCCAATAACAAGCATCTTGTACTTTGTACGAATTTTCCACAATCTTTGGTCCCATCCCAGTTTGTTTACCACTTTCATTTCTAGTTCCTCGTAAGTACTTGGCTTATTAATAAATAATCATACAGTTTCACCACCTTTATATTCACATCTCTCAATTCTGCCACCATACATTAACACAAACGGAACCATTTCTCCCGCCATCTCTTCTCACAAAACTTTTAAGAAATACTATCAAATACTACAAAAATATGGCATAATCAATTTCATACAATACAAAAACTATATCAATATGTATTTCTAACGGATAATAAACATATATTACCGGTATACACGCGAGCGACGGGGCGAAGAAGTGGCCGGAGAAGCTGCTGGCCGAGGTGACGTGACGCGGTGGCTTGGATGTGGCGAAGGCGGGGAGGCGGAGCTAGCCGAGGCGGCGGCGAGGACGTAGCCGGAGAGCAGTGGCCGGGGGGAGAGCGGGGAGGCGGAGCGTGGCGATACGGTGGCCGGGGCGAGACGACGAGAGGCGAGACAGTGGCCAGGGCGAGATCAGGGAGGCGGAGGCGGCGAGGCGGGACACTGGAGAGAACTTAGGGCTCGGGAGGGCTCGGTGCGGCGGAGCCCGAGCCCGAATTAAATATGAAATGAAAGCGTCGGTTCAACCGACGCCTTTTAGGCAGTTGGTAAAAAAACGGTGATCGTTGAAAGACATCGGTTGAACTGACGCCTTTCTAGTTAAAGAGAAAGACGTCGGTTAAACCGACGCCTTTCGGGCCGGTTTTAAAAAAAGCCACGTTGGCGCTTGCATGGTTTGTCAGAGCACCAGTTCGGGAATTATTTGCTACAGTGGGTCAAAATGGAAATTTTTTTTTTGTGATTTATTATATAATTTCTCCAATTTATGATTGTGGAAAACCTGTTTGGGAACATGAAATTAATCATATTTTCAGCCTTCAAAAATCAGCCTGACGCTAATCATATAATTATTGCTGACTTGTGTTTGGAAACCTAAAAAAAAATCAGTGTGATTTACGTTTGGCGGAGTAGGTGAAAATTTTTTGTTTTGGGTGATGGCGATAGGCGGGGGTGGTGGTGGCAGTGGGCAGTGGTGGTGGCAGCGACGAGAGGGCAGTGGGAGGTGAGGAAGTGACGAAGAGAAAATTTTCAGGTTGATGAGAATCAGCATTTTCACCTCTTTCAGGTGTGATTTGCTGATTTTTTATAGTTTTCATCGTTAAGAGTGAAAATTCTCTATTTTAGATTGCAAACGCAGCGAAAGCTGAATAGTGAAAATTTTCACCCTTCACCATCAGCAGTTCCTGTTAGCTCAACAGTTTTCACCTCAATTAGCCCCTTTTAGCCTGATTTTTTTTTTCAGTTTTTCAGTAACCAAACACTCTAGTCGTTTATGTGTATGATTCGGTGTTTTTCAAGTTGAACATAAAGAAGCTTTACTCGGAGGTTTTTCAAGTAGGGTGCTGCAAATGGTAAAGATTGAATTTAATTTTTTTTTGTTTAATGATACAGTGATTCAAAATAAAATTAATCCTTCTGTTCCCTACTAATAATCCTATTTGTTTTTTTTCAAATTGAAATTAAATTCATTTTTTTTGTTTGTTGATTGATACTACCTCCGTTTCATATTATTACTCCTATTTGGTTTTTCAAAATGAAATTAAAGTCGTTTTTGCTTGTTTAATGATATGTTGATTGATACTGTCTCCATTCCATATTAGTAGTCCTATTTGGTTTTTCAGGATAACCAGGGTTTTCCAAAATGAACTAAATTTATTTTTTGTTTGTATCGTGATTTAGTACTCCCTCATTCCATATTAATAGTCCTATTTGGTTTTTAAAAAATGAACTGGTTTTTCCAAAATGGAGATGTTTGTTTTTCCGTTGTATGGTGATTAGTACTCTCCCTCCATTCCATGTTAATAGTCTTATTTGGCTTTTCAAACGAAATAAATAGATACTTTTGTTTGTATGGTGATTATTACTCCCTCCGTTCCATATGAAGTATCCTATTTGATCTTTCTCTTTCTTAAGTATCTCTTGAGTATCTAAATGGAACGGAGGGAGTATTTCTCATTCTTAAGTAGTGATGGAAGATTTGATGGGAATTGGTTGTTTGTTGGTTGCTGCAAATAGGCGGATTCTGATCTATCCAAAGGGGAACAATGTTGACCACTTGACCCCTGTACTTGGATCTCACTGAGTCTACTCAGTATGCGCAGTTTAGCATAGGTGTCGTTGATCAAGTGAATAAGGTTAGCAATTAGCATAAGGAAAGGTATGATAGCTGGATTTTGATCTTCTTTTTTATCCTAAATATTTGTACTTCTTCCAATTATCTAATCACCGTGTGATATGACAATTAAGGCAGTTTTACCAAATTAGTAATAATCGGTGCATAGTCTTTTGCTACTAATATCTTAGTTTTAGTGATTTAGTGCGTGGGGTTTTTTCGCATTGTGACATCTATATTAGTAAAACCACAGCTAAGAGCTGGTTCAGAATCCACATAAATTGAGCCTAATAGAGCATGTAATCCTGAGAGAGCAATTAAAACAGGACGGAGGGAGTATATCATATAACAGGGTACAATCTTATCATCGCGTGATGTGTAGCATCAATGATGATTGATGAGGATGCGAGTTGATATGACACTGCGATTTATTGCAGAAACACAACACCAGTTCAGTGCACGCGAAACTTACTGGGGCTTCACATTTTTTATGTCTCTTAGTGAGCTCTGCGACCCAAGTAGAGGCTATCTTGTTGATGATACAGTTGTTGTTGAAGTTGAAGTTGCTGCAAAAAGGGTTTCTTGGACATGATTCAAAAAAGACGACAGGGTACGTTGGTTTGAAGAACCAAGGGCAACCAGCTACATGAATGCTCTTCTCCAGACTATGTACCATTTTCCTTACTTAAGAAAGGTAAGTGTACGATCTTAAGATTTTTGCATCGTCTTATTGCTATAACTGATGGCCAGTTCGATGAGAATTTAATTAATCCCTACAACTGAAAATGACATGCATTTGGGCAGCATTCTGCTAGCTCTTCAAAGGTTGTTTTATAAGCTTCAGTACGGCTATAAGAGTGTCGCTACCAAAGAGCTGACAAAATCTTTTGGATAAGACCCAGATGAGTCTCTTATGCAGCATGATGTGCATGAACTAAATCAGGTGTTTTGCAAAAAACTTGGGGATAAGATGAAGGTTGGTGGCACAACTGGTGGATTAGTTTTTACAAAAATTACTGTTCTTTTTCTTTGAGTTAGTCATCTCTAATCTCTTTTGTTTGTCTTTGGATAATGCACTCTCGTGGAGGGTGCCATACAGCGGCTTTTTGAGAGACTTCATGTAACCTACATTGAGTGTATCAATGTAGATTACAAGTCTACAAGAAAGGAATCATTTTATGGTAAATTTTCAGCATTTATGTAATGTTGCAAGGAGTAATGAGAAATTATGTGCTACATATATAAAATAAAATAAAATAAAAACGCTCTTACAAAAGAGGTAGCCTAAAACAGGTTTAAATGGAGTAAGATCCATGTCGCCGACCCCAAATCGTTGGAAAAATGCGCTACTTGATTATGCTTATTGATATAGAAAAAAATTGCCCTACATTTTTTTTTTTGAATAATCCTTGAAGCATTAAACTATTCATCTATCTATTTTCTGAGACAGAGCTTCAACTTGATGTCAAAGGATGGCTCAAATCTCAATTTTGCTGTTATTTGTTAGGAACTGCTGGTTTGGCTGTTACATTTGGACTAAATTTGAACATGATATTGACATGGGTTATGTGGAACCTGTGCAATCTTCACTTCGATATATCCCCACAGATCCAAGATATATACAATTCCCAGTGATTTGCTGCTACATCTGATGTTCCTTTGTGTTTGTGATGAAATGTATTGGACTACCCTTGAAGAGGGCTCTTGGATATTTACTGATATCTTTACACTTTTTAAAACTAGAGGATTGAATCGCTCATTGAAGAAACATAAAATGTGCATCCAAGAAGTGACTGATTCCATTTTTCTTTCTGTCACAATTTTTGTTATGCAATCTCCAAAACACTTATGTGGAAATGAAAACTGTATTCTTTACTATTATTATTACATTGTGGATGAGAAAAGAAGGATGTGTACATGCATGAAGCTGGATATTGGCAATGTTTTACACATTAATGCTTATTTCTCTTACTTCCTAGTGATGGTCAAGATGTTGAAATAGCACTAAATAGGGGGTTTTCACAGCTATAAGTAAAACAATTACATCAATCTCTACTATAATGACAAGGAAAATTCTGCCGCCTTCAAGAAAGTGTATATTCAATGATAACTCATGCGTTTGGAAGATTCCTAGAAACCAATTTACTCAAATGAACTTCCAGATCTGCATAGCTGCTTTAAGTGCCTCAAGAGCTAAATTGTCATCTCATCCTCCATCTCTATCCCTGTGCCTATCTTGTTCCAAATGTGTTTCTCTTTCCCTGTACTTTTGGTGACCCTGCACTAATCTTTAATAACTTACAAAGTACAAACATTGTACACATGAACAACTCTATATTAAAAAAAATGTTACAAATAAGATACTTGAACTTTATAGATGGTTTGTTGTAGGGTACAGATATATAAGTGTCTTCAATTACTTGACTACAAAATGAAAGCTAAGCTGCAATGTTTTAGAACATAAGCTGACTATTTTGTAGTTTGATACAAATTTTTCACAGGAGAGAGGAATATTTTGGGGCGACAATATTCTCGGAGTGGTGTGTCATCGACAACTCAATAAGTAGTGGAACTACCACCAGCCGATTGAGTCACATCAACTGCAACAGATATGTCTTTCCCTTGGTTCTTGCTCTCATGAAAATAATCATGTTATGAGTATAGATTAATAGCTAGTTTCCTCAGGAAGAAAATCCAGCTAAGGACCATACTAGATCTGACAGGGCATGATATGATAGATTTTGCTGGGAATATCATGGCAATTAGCCATGAAAAAGGGTCATTTCCACTTTACTTTTTTATTAGTACTCGATTAGATTCTACTGGTCAAATTTCGAATGCATTTAGGAAAGAATAGAAAAGTAACAAACCCAATCTAATTGATGTGAAGTCACCCTGACTAAATAAAAAGCCTGTATTTGGCTTTACTTGCTCACTGAGTTTCAAATTTATCTTTGTTATGGCTTCCTGCAAATTCTGCATTGCAGTTTTCCAACCTTGTTTCAAATCAAATAAGTATAAAAGCCTGATAATATTCAGCAGTCAAAATTATAAGGAGAATTGTAAAGAGAATTTGTACATGACAAGTTCCCCTGTAAAATGCTAGTTAGTATGGTTGACTTAAAATGTTATTCTATGTATGCATGTGTGGGTGTGCTGATATAAATGTTTTCTTACTTCCCCAATGGCATAAAAAATAATCTTTTAGGGAGAGACTGACTGGTTATTTTTCACTCAAAATTCATGTTGTTTAGAAGATGAATGGCAGGAATTGCAGATAGAACTGCCTGGAACGGATGGCAAATGCTGATATCACGAAAAGCTTCATAAAAATGGTTTCAAATTATTAATCTCTGACTAAACTTACAACTACCTTACCGCCTATACAAGAAATTTCATATTTGATATCGGTAAAATATCGGTCGACCAAAGAGACAAAATATCGGAGATATATTGGAGATATTTGTAAAAAAATATTGGTGGTCGAAAACTAGTTTTTACTATATATTTTCACAATCTAACTTCTAAAATGAGTTATACTAATTTAGACAAAGCATAGATTTCAAAATATGCATAAAAATGCATATTGGGATGGGAAACAAATAGGAAAGCTATTTTTTTCCTTTTAAAAAAAATATTTTCCCAATTTTTTTTCAAAAACATTTTTTTTAAATGGCAATCGCCGATATATCCACGATATTGTAAAAAAATCGAAAAAATGATATTAGACTGTACCGTTTTTTCGGGCGGGACCCGATATCGATATATCAGCTATATATCACCGATACGTTTAACTTCTAAAATGAGTATACTAATATATTTTCACAATCTAACTGCCTATGTGACCAGAAATGCATTTTGAATCGGTTTAAAATGCGCAAAATGCGTTTTGGGTAGGCAGTCGCAAAAAATGGTGTTCAAAATGCGTATTTGTGAAAAAATGCATTTTTGTGCAAAAAACGTGTTTAAACGCGCAAAATGCATATAGATGCATAAAATGAATTTCATTCTTAAATCCCCCGTTTTTCCCCCTCCTCGAGTCTCAGATATATATACGTGAGCAGACTAAAAAAAATTTAATTTTTTGGGGAGAGGGCAGCGGCAGCGGGGGCGGGATGGTGTTCTACTTCCAGGCCCGGCCGGAGGCCGGCGACTACTCAATTTTCATGGGGCTGGACAAGCACTAGAACGAAGAGCTCATCAAATACGGCTTTCCCGAAGATATCTGGTATCTCTCTATCTTTCCTCGTGAAGCAACCATCATTTCAGCCTTTTGATCCAGTTTCATGCTATTTCCAATTCATGGCATGGTGCTCAGTTCCTCAATCTCGTTATTGCTTAGTATCATCGTGGATTTTCCATGTACTTGCCGATTATAGAATGTGATAATTCTGCATGTCATTAGGAAGAGTGGTTTGGTTAATCAAAATTGATAGGATCATTTCCATGTTCAGTATGTTTAGCTTCCTGTAAATTTATGTGTGGTTCGATGTTGTTCGGTTGTCAGAACTGTTAAAATTGGTACAAAATGAAAATTTGGAGTTGTTTTGAGAAGGCCCGTTATATGGTGGTGCTTGTAATTTATAGTTTCCCCTATTTTTACTTTGCTTTTTAGTTGAACTGGTTTGGTTTCCCAGATTTCTCTTCCTCATGAGCGTCTTACCTTCATGGAAAGTATATGCCATAATGCGGAGCCTGCTTATTTCTTAAAGGGAAATTTATATAATAGGGTATAAAAAAAATAATTTAAAAAATAACACACCGTAGAACTTATTTGCAAAAGAGGGTATCTGACAAGCCTAAACTGACCCGAAAGGCGTCGGTCGATCCGACGCCTTCTGAACCGATGCCTTTCAAAAAAGTCCAAGCGACAGTCGAAATGCAAAAGGCGTCGGTTGCACCGACGCCTTTAAAAAGGCGTCGGTTTAACCGACGCTTTTTCTTCCCTTGATTTAAATCACCGACGCCTTTCCTTATAACTGAAAGATGTCGGTTGAACCGACGCCTTCGATTACCTTATTAGGGCTCGGGCTCGGCCGCACCGAGCCCGAAAGAGTGCTTTTTGTTTTTCCTCCGCCTCCCCGCGCTCGCCTCCGGCCAACTCCCTCCTCGCACCCGGGCACCGTCGCCCCACCGCCTCCGGCAAGCTCCCTCCTCGCGCCCGGACACCGTCGCCCCACCGCCTCCGGCCAGCTCCCTCCTCGTGCCCGGGCACCGTCGCCCCACCGCCTCCGGCAAGCTCCCTCCTTGCGCCCGGCCACCGTCGCCCCACCGCCTCCAGCCAGCTCCCTCCTCGCGCCCGGTCACCATCGCCCCACCGCCTCCGGCCAGCTTCCTCCTCGGGCCCGGCCACCGTCGCCCCACCGCCTCCGGCCAGCTCCCTCCTCGCGCCCGGCCACCGTCGCCCCACCGCCTCCGGCCAGCTCCGCCTCCCCGTCCTCGCCCCGGCCAGTACTCGGCTCGCCTCCTCGCGCCGGCCACCTCATCGCCCTGTCGCGCGCGTCGTTATAGGTAATATATATTTTTAACATATGTTTGAAATATGTATGAAATTAAGTATGTTATATTTGTGTAATATTTGATAGTGTTTCTTTCTTAAAAGTTTTGTGACAAGAGATGGCGGGAGAAATGGTTCCGTTTGTCTTAATGTATGGTGGTAGAATTGATAGTGGTGAATACGAAGGCGGTGAAAGTGTAGGATTATTTATTAATAAGCCGAGTACTTACAATGAACTAGAGATGCAAGTGGTAAACAAACTGGGATGGGACCAAAGATTGTGGAAAATTCGTATGAAGTACAAGATGCCTGTTTATGGAGGAAGGACTACCATAATACCAATTGATGATGACAATTCTATGAGACAAATGTTCTATTTCGCGCCTCATATGCTTAGCTTCGAGTTGTATGTAGAAAAAGAGGCGCGCATGCGTAGGTTTGGAAATGATGGTGAAGGCGAAAGTAGGAGTGCTCGCAGAGATAGGTCGAGTGGACACTGTAGAGGAAGGCGTGTGGAAGATAATGAAGAAGATTTGTCTATATCACTAGCGTGCAACGAACCCCAACTTTCGCATAGTTTGAGGTAAGTTTATTTAAAACATGTATTGAATACCATTAAATTTACGGTATAATGAATTGTTTATAATGTATATAATGTAGGCACACATCTCATGGTCATGAAGCGATGAATATTGGCATGGCACGTGGTCGTGAATGGTTTGGCACACAAACATCATTTGATAACCCTTATTTTCACACTGCATCAAGTGGTATGCAAGAGGGAAATATGAATGATGATGAAGACGAAGGGGAGAATGAGGAGGAGGATGGGGAAAATGATGAGCAAATGCCGAATTCACCGGTTATTGATGTTGAAGATGTACGAGGAGACGATAGTGTGCAAGAGATGGTTGATAATGAGGGAGATGAATTGGTGGACATCGCAATTGCCTCGGATAACTTGGACTATTTTGAGGAGGAGTTGCCATATGAGGAGGAGCCCTTTTGGGCGCGACTAACCGATGAGGAAATAGATGGGGCAATTAATCGGGGTTTGCATGAGGAGACATATCATGAGGAAGCAATATATGTGGGGCAAATATTCCCTAATAAAGATGAATTTGTACACGCATTGAGGGAGTTTTTAATAGCGCATGATGTTCGATATAAAGTGTTGCGTACAAGTCCGACACAGTACACAGCAAAATGTCAATACCCTGCCTGCCCATGGAGAGGACATGCATCACTGATGAAGGGGACGAATCATTTTAAAGTGAAGACGTATGGTGGCGAACACACTTGTAGAAATGCTCAGCTAGACACTGGTCATAGACAATGTATTGCGGCCTTTGTTTGTCGGCATATATTACCCTCTATTAGAGCGGAAGTGGATATCCCACCAGTGGTTATTCAAGAGAGGATTAAGGAGACGTTTCACGTGGATATTTCATACCCAAAAGCATGGAGGGCAAGGAATATGGCCATCAAAGCAGTGTATGGTGATTGGGTTGAGTCATATCGATTGTTGCCAATGTACTTGGAGGCAATAGTTAATGCCAATCCGGGAACCATTTGTAGGTTGGTGACGAACCCAATGGAAGATGCTACATGTCGACGGTTTGAGAAGGCGTTTTGGGCATTTGGGCCATGTATTCAGGGTTTTAAACATTGTCTCCCAGTCATAAGTGTTGATGCTACTTTCCTATCTGGTAAGTATGGAGGAGCTCTTTTGGCGGCGACTGCTAACGACGGCCACAAGGGTTTGTTTCCTCTTGCATTTGGCCTTGTTTTGGGTGAGGATTACCCTAATTGGAGATGGTTCTTACGTATGTTGAAGGAGCATGTTGTCCTTGATAGGATCTGTATCACTATCATATCTGATCGACATAAAGGGTTGCAAAAGGCTGTGTCAGAGGTGTTTCCGCATCCACATTTTTGTCACCGATATTGTATGCGACACATAAAGGCAAACTATCATAAGAAGTTTAAAAATGATGTATTGACGAGGTTGATAGGGGAAGCTGCATCTGTGCTTACCATAGACGAGTTTGATGAGAAGATGAAACTTATCGGTGCAGAAAGTCCAGAAGCAAAATGGCTACTCAGTGAGGAAGGTGGATTATCACCTGAATTGTGGTCTCTAGCTCACGATGGTTTTAAAAGATTTGGAATGACCACAACAAATATGGCTGAAAGTCTAAACAGCGTGTTAAAAGGGGCTCGATCATTACCCGTGTAAGTCTTAGTGTCAGCCACATTCTACCGGATCGTCAAATTCTTTGTGAAGCGACATTCGGCCGGATTGGCCATGACAACCCCATACACCCCTACTATTGAGTGGAAGATTAAAGAACAAACGCGTCTCATTGGCAGCATGTTTGTTGACCAAATCAATTCTCACATGTATGAAGTGAGAACAATGCGTGGTAGAAAATATGTGGTGGATGACACCGATCATACATGTTCTTGTAATTATCCTCAGGTGTACAAACATCCATGTCATCATCTACTTGTTGTCTATTCGAAGCGAAGGCGACCCATCGGCGATTTAGTTGGACATTGGTATACAGCTGATGCATATAGATCGGTGTATGCAGTCGAATTCTTTCCTCCTCCTGATCGACGATCTTGGGAGGAAAAGTCACCTATGTATGTGGTGAAGCCCCCAAGAGTGACACGAAAACCCGGTCGTCCACGCACTAGGAGAATACGTAATGCGATGGATAGTGCGGGCATGACGACAGATGGTCGATCACACTACCATTGTGGGAAATGTAACCAACTTGGACATAATAGGCGACAATGCCAAATCACACCTTCAGCGGATTGGTACATGTTCTTACAACGGTTTTTCTATTTAAAGTAGGTTGGTTTATACATTCTTTGAAGTTACAATTAATTGTTGGTTTCTTTGTAGATATTATGGACCCAGGACCGATTGATCCATCCGTCCTCACGGAGCAGAGATCGCACAGATCCGATGGCATATGGAACGGAGAGGTATCTTCTTAATCATTATCTCCTTAATTTTGTATATTGCAGAAATAACTACTTTTCTAATTGTAAGTATTTTTCATGTGTATAGGATCCCGGGTGCATTGAATGCACCGAGCACTGGCAAAACGTGCGCCATTGGGTAGTTGATCTGCGCATGTTGCCGTAAATAGAGATGGCAGGTTTTGGCCACTTTACACGGTTACAGTATATCAGGATTGATAGGGCTCTCATCACTGCCCTAGTTGAGAGATGGCGGAGGGAGACGCAAACATTTCACTTGCATTTGGGGGAGATGACTATAACATTACAAGATGTTGCTGTACTACTCGGATTGCGAGTTGATGGCATTGCGGTGAGTTGCTTGACTGTGGGCATTGACTGGAATGAAGTATACGAGCACCTTCTTGGACGGGTACCTCCACGCGAATCATTGAAAGGACGAACTAGGGTAAGTCTATTGTGGTTGACAGAGCAGTTCAGTTGCCTGTCGGAAGATGCCACAGAGATTGAAGTCGAGCAACACGCACGAGCATATTTACTCTATTTGCTCGGTAGCACTATATTTGCCGATAGCAGCAGTAGCCATGTGCACCCGATGTATCTTCTTTTGTTAGAGGATTTATACACCGAGGACAGTATGCATGGGGTAGTGCCACCCTTGCCTATCTGTACAGAGAGTTGGCAAAAGCTTGCCAACCTAGCACATTCGGGATTGCCGGGTGCGCCACTCTGATCCAGGTAAACCATCAATAATATGATTCATGCTGAAATGTTTATTTCAATTATAACATTTGATTCATGCTGGGTGTGTATGTGTTAAACAACTATGGTCATGGGAGAGATTGCATATTGGCCGTCCAAACATTCAAAGCACTCCATTAGATGGTTTATCTCCGTTAGGAGTTCGGTATGTGTTTTCTGTTTAAGTTATTTTGTGATCTTCTATTGGGATTTTAACTAATGTATTTTTCATCTTCTTTATGTTAGGTGGAATGCTAAAAAGAAAAAAACAGTAAATCCTCACAGTGTCCTCTTGAGCGATCCGGCAAGGTATTAGTCATTCGTAATGTACATGTTATGAATATAACAAATGTAAATAGAAGTGATAGGGCTCTCATTTTCATATGTTGTGTAGGTAACATGGCAGCCATATTATGATCATGTATTAGCGCAGTTACCTGGAGTATGTATGGATGGAGCACATGTGTGGCTATCTAGGACGCCACTTATATGTGTAGACATCGTGGAGATGCATGTTCCAGATCGAGTTATGTTGCAGTTTGGATTTGAGCAGATTTTTCCCCCTCTTGGTGTAGAGTTCATTGAATGATCATCGCGTCGAGGCCGAGGGAGTTATGATTGGAGGTCGCATCATGCAGTCTATATTACTAGATGGGATGACCGGACGACCACTCTCGTTCAAGGGGAGCCTGCAATGACGGAGCGAGATGCAGATAATGCATACATGAGATGGTACTTGAGGATCACGAGGAGACTTATCATGCCACTTGTGCATGAGGCGGAGATGTTATATCAACCGAGGAGTGACACTGAGCTGGCATTGGTGAGTATCTCCGACTTCATATTTGATTTAATTCACAATTGTATGAGTAGATAACATATATTCTTGTTCCTTTGTAGCTTACTTGTGTGAGACAAGTGCACGCTCAGTCTCATAGTGCTTTGGTAAACCGATCCTATGATAGCTATGTAGCGGCATGTCAGACGATACACGATATCTCTGGTCATGTTCTTGCGAGTTTGCCATTGCTTCGGCCCGTTATGACTGAGATTCCAGGAATGGAGGTTGTTCTAGATCATTTATCAGCTTCACCAGACGTTGTGACATCATCAGCTGACATGACGGGTTTTACCCCATCACTAGTTGTTCCAGACGCCTCGGTCGATCAAGTTGAGAGGCCCCTTTCTTCAAAAGTATATACCCGGCGACAGCGTGCACTCCGTGCTCTACGTCAGGCACCTTCTTCTTCAGATGCTATGCCTGACGTTGATCCTGAGGAAATTCCAGTTCGAGCACGAGGACGGGGTAGGAATAGGTTGAGGAGAATTGATTAAACACTTGTAATTTTATATTATAAGTACATTTGTAATACGTTGTATAACTTTGTAATAGTTTAATGTTATGTAATATGTTTGTGTATATTTTTATATATGTTTTGTCTATGTTTGTGAATTTGGGGATGTATTATCAGGTGAAAAATTGTAGATTTCATCCGGAGGATCAGACCCGAGAGGAAAACTGGGTGAGAACCGACGCCTCCATTGTGTGGGAAAAAAAGGTTAAGTGTCTAAAAGGCGTCGGTTGAACCGACGTCTTTAGTAGAAATGGCAAAGGCGTCGGTTACACCGACGCCTTTAGCATTTCTATTAGAGACGTCGGTTCAACCGACGCCTTTCTGAAAGACGTCGGTCGATCCGACGCCTTTAACATTTCTCCAAAAAGCGTCGGATCGACCGACGCCTTTAACATTTCTGCAAAAGGCATCGGATCGACCGACGCCTTTCAGGTCAATTTAAAAAACCGCTGGCGCCTGCGTGGCTTGTCAGATACCCTCTTTTGTAAATAAGTTCTACAGTGTGGCATTTTAAAATTTTTTTTTTATAACCTGTTATATAAATTTCCCTTTCTTTTACTTCCTCTTTATTGTAAATTTTTTAGATTAATGAAATTGATAAGTTAATTGTGCGTTTTGTTTAGGTTCCATGTCGATAAAGTGTCTTCTGCTCACGTATATCTGAGACTCAATAGAGGCCAGACGATTGATGACATAAGTGATTCTTAAATCCCCTGTTTTGCCCTATTTTGTATTGTATTTCAGGGATTCAGTGGGTCGTGCTGGTCTTTTTGTCTACTGGGAAGCTGGTGAGCCTTAGTGAGCAACAACTTGTGGATTTTGATATATTTGATAACTTGAATGTCTAGTTTGCAAGGAAGAAGACACTTTCTTTTGTAGTATCTTTTTGTATTTTGGGCTACTAAGGAAGAAAACACTTTATTTTAAACTAAGGATACACTTTTATTATATTAGATTTTTAATTTTATTACTTTCCTGTATTTTTCACGTGTTTTTCCCGAATATTCCATTTTCTGCCGTATCTTACCGTATGCTAACTTGAGCTGTATAATTGCCGTAACTGTACTTGGTCACTTAGCTTACTGTAGTATGTTCAAATGGACGTGAATCTGGGATAGTGGACTGTAACTCACTAGTCCATACCCCAATACCAAACCTCAAATGTGGAAAGTTTTATTAAATGAAACAAGTCAACTGCATTAGAACTACCACAAAGAATTATTTCTTCTTTTTCAGCCTAAATGCTAAAGTCCATCCATTCCTTTAGCCCATAAGAAAAAATGCCTACCTCCCACGATGCTAGACCTTTGATGTGGGAAGGAAAACTTTCATAAGCGTCCTTTGAAACTTAGATTCTTGACTACATACCTAACAAGTTGGTGGTTATTTGCAGGTTGCACAATGAGAATATGGTAGCAGCCAAGGTGTGCAACAAACTGGCAAAATGATTAATGAATCGAAAAAGTAAAGTGAAATGTTCATTTGAAAGACTTACCTGGAAAGCTAACAAGATATTCCTCATCACTATCATAATCAACTTTCTGGTTGAGACTATGGTGCACAAAATTATTGCCAAAAGTAACTACAGATCCTACACACAAAATAAAAGGTGCATCACATGAAGCGGTCAATGGAAACACAACATCCTTTTATGGAATAAGATGAAGCAGTTGTAATAAAAAGTTCCTACTCTTATCCTTAATGTAACACAATCATAGTCTACCATCATTGAATATTGATGCCAAGACCTGGAAAAATTAGCAGCAATAGCAAAAGATTGCAAGCTGGGATATTTTCCCAAGCTTCAAACATCATAACTTCTGCCATCATAGGATGCATCAAGTTGGTGAAACTGTTCAAGAAATAGAAGCCATTAGTATTGATTCATTTAGGCATAAAATATACTCAAGTATCTAAAGAGGAAAATTTAAAACAACTAAAACATTAAGATATTGTACAATATGTAGTTTTCAATATTGGTCTATACACTCGACACTTGCGTGCCGAATGATAAACTCAAGACTTGTGAGTTGAATGCTTCCTTTGGCACCCACTTCGTTTTGGCATATTTATGCATCACATGGAAGCATTTATGTATAAGAATTATATATTCAATGTCTTAGAAAATAGTAACCTATAAACTAACTACCTGTGTCTTTTCTACAACTTTTTTGTGGAACCATCCTTTATTTCTCGCTTTGCATGTTTTTGCATCACATGAAAATTGCTACATGAAATAATTGTTACAACAATGAAAGAAATAGTCACATGTGAAATATTTAAACTTTTGTCTTCTCTACTACTTCCTTTGTATCACCATCTTTCACCTCATTTTTTTAATTAAGTTTCTGCACAAGCACACATATATGAATTAACTATAATAGTCACATATTAAGTATTGAAGGAAATAGACACATGAAAACTATTTACCTTTGCCTTCTCTTTCGCTTGATTTGCAATACTGATCTTCTTATTGATAGGTGGGCGAGCTATCCTCTTTTGTTTGGCTGGACTTTGAATGGTAATAGAATGTGATTAACCATCTCTACCAAATGACATTTGATTCGATGGAGCTACAACATGGTTTGGCTGAGGCATAGTATTTATCGAATCAATGAACCGCATAGTCTTAATCATCTCCACCATAAAATCTAACACACGTTTATACTTATATTCACTCATTTGGCCAATATCAACTGCTTCCATCAACAAGGGGATGCATTGCTTGTATAAGTTATCATACCACTACACTTGTGGCTGAGGAACATAGGTACTTAAAAGATGAGAGGAGCGAAAGTCGCCTCTTACAATCCTTCCTCCACCGATCAAGTACATATCTATATGGCAATTTCCTTACTCCCTTAATTAGAAAGACCCATAATGCATAGTGACACAATAATGACAACCACACTTGACCTCTACCTCTTCCTCATTGTAGAAAATACTATATTTCCTTGTACTCTTGCCAATGTTTTCTTCAATTTCATATTATGAAATTGCCCCCTTAGTTTTTACCAATGTAGCATTGCATCCCATCAACTTCACAACCCCCTTTTGAAATAAGTTGAACATGTTTATTGTATAAACTTCTAATTGCTTTTCAAACTCAAAAGCAGAAATGATGGCCGGGGTATTGTCTTTTGCACGACAATCCTCCTGAGCTTCCTTCTCGTACTTATACTTCAATGCAAAATAAAACTATTGCACAGACTCTTGCAGTGAAGATTTTGATGTCAAATACCCATAAAAAGAGTTCATTCCCTCATTGCGTTGGGCACTGGATATCCCTGACCAAAATATGTCATTCACATATGTAGGTGCCCAATTTTCCCTCTCCACATAGAGTGATGCCAACCACTTGTTCTTTTGGAGATGGAATTCAGTAATCATGCTAATCTAGTCCTTTTCAAATTCACTTGGAGACATGCTTTCATACACAACTTCTTTTAGTCTATCTCGAATGGTGTGGTAATCACAATGTGCCCCAAATTTGTTTGGCACCTTTTCATTATGTGCGAAGTACATAACCGATGACGGGAAGTAGGAAATACTACACCAATAGCATTCGCCATGGTTTACTTTGATAAGTTAGAATCGCCTTAGGGGTACATTTATGCATACATGACAACCAAGCTCTCAGTTAACTCCAATAAAAGGTGAGAAAGGCATATCATATTTGTTTATCAAATATGTTGAGTCAAATGTTATCACATCACCAAATTATCGACATGCCTCTCTTGACCTAGCATATGTCCAAAACATATTGTGACGCCCCAAATTTCCAACCCCGAAGTACGCGGAAGTGATAAGCCAATAAAGGTTATAGGGTAGAAACTCTGGGACGGACCGAATACTTGAATCATCACATGCCCATTTACATACATGGGTTTCACAGGGTCGACATGACTTAAACAAATATTCACGTACATGAGATATAAAATAACCAAGTAAAAGGACAAATGTCGTATTACAATAATGTAAAGGTTCTCACAAAAGCAAATAAATTAATAGTACACAGGCCACAAAATAAACCAACATCCAACATAACTGAAAACAAAATAAACGCCATCTACTCTTCGTATCCTTAAGACCACCAACCTCCACGCCGATAAACGCTGATCACTTCTCTTCCGTCTTAATCCCTGCATCAGAAGATGCGTGAGTATTCCAAAGGAAATACTCAGTAGGATACTAGAAAAACTCACAAAGGAACTGGAATTAAAATGACTCGATAATAAGATGTCCAACAACTCCGGACTAATACAAACAGGATTCACTTACCTGAAGCTGACACATCACTCGAAGCTCTCACTGATCGAGGATGAACAAAATTAAATTATCAATACGACTCCAGACTTCAAAAGAGTAAGGAGATAACCAAAATATCTGCTCCGGACAATCAAAGTGTCGGAGAAATCAATTTCTGCTCTCAGTTCTATCCACTTCCCCCATGAACATCAATACTAGAACATCCTAGAGGTTCTACAAAGGAACCCGGCCATGCGTCTAGGGATGCTGGCCCCATCGGTGCTTACGGGCATAATGGGTGGAGATTGCAGACCTTCCGTAATGTCATACAATCTAAAGTGCACGCGATTGCCGTCATCGGCTGAACTACAGATGTTCATAAATATCTGAGACCACCATGGGTCTAGCTATGGCTCGTGAGCATACTATGATCCAATCTAAGAGTGTTCAACAAAACTCTTAGTGGAGAAACAATTTATGTAGAATGGGATCAGTCTAACCCTAATAAGGGTGTTCTCATGAAGAGACTCATAAAATCAATTTTGGAGCTCAGACTCTCAAGGGAGTACATTGAAATTCTCAACATTCAGAAGGATTGACTCACAAGAGTTAAATCAAGTAAACTAATATGTGCCTAAGCATGGGTTGACTCGAAACCGCAGCTCTTCAGCAGAGACACGTCCAATACCTTCACCTTGCACTATTCCAATCAAGACTATCCCAGGTTCTCAAGACTCTGACAATGACGTATCTCATATAACTTAATGGTGGGGTTTAAGAGGATAAACCCTAACCTAAAACTAAGGCTCAAAGGGGGAGGAGATGTACGGTGTTAGGAACCGTACGGGAAGACTCGGTGACCATGACATTCGTCATAATTTGAATTACCCATTACATAATACTAACACCATATAACTCTGAGTTTTTAATTAGTAATACCCTCCATGTGTTACATATATTATATGGTTTAACATAGCGTATGACTTAAGCTATGGGAATGGACACTGTTATGTACACAATAGCCCCATTTCTGGATTTATCCTCATCTGCACACAGTTTTTTTATCTCTGAAATTTTTATGACAGAAGCCCTATGTCTGTGGATTATTACCCAATTTACTGCATAATTTTCTGAATTTTCTGTATTTAGTTATGTATTTTCTAACACAGTCTATTGGCGCAGGATTATTCCTGGCCGAGAGTACTATACCTTGAATTAACCCCATTTCCAGCAGTTATTACTTGTTCTAACCCTAATCAGGGTCGTCTAGACTTAATACACTATCATCTTAGGCATTTTCTAACTTCTGATCACTTTCTTAATTAGGCATTAAATTGCATACCAGATCCTTATTAAAACTGTTTTTACAATTTAGCCTTATTAGGTCATTAACCCCCAAACTGGACAACTTTTCTAGGACACTTCGGCTCCTGGTCAGACCTGGTAACTGAGGTCTTCGAGTTCCACAAGTCCTGACCCATAAGGGCTTATACTTTCAGGTTATAAATCTTCTTAATTATCTCCTTTAAAAAGACCGATTTGATATACTCAATCAATTTAGATGTAAAATGCTTAAAGTGAACAGCTTTTACAGGACACATAACCAGACCACTCAAACTCCAATTTGACCTACTGGAACGTACAAAACCAGCAAGCCTAATTTATAAAGCTGGCTACTTTTTAGGGTAAACATTGAATTAAGATGTCTCTCTACGATTGCTTTATGTCATGGCATAGTATAACACCAAATCCGTTGACAACAATATGAAACTGGACAACTTTATGAAAACAGACCCTTAAGCCACTTGAAACAGAGAATGGCATGCATTAATGGACAGCAAACGCATGGTAAAAGGGTAGCAAAAGAGTAGCATACAACAGGGATATCTCGATTGGGTTATGCATGGAGATGGATACAATCTATGAAGCACGGACACGGCAAAAATGCAGCCGTGTCCGTGTCGGACATGTATCCGACACGGATACGCTGGCGACACGGCTGCCTGCGTGTCCATGCAGGTTTTTCTTTAAAAAAAAAAACAGGAGGATACGTATGGACACGGCGGGACACGGGAATTTAGTTGTAGCATGTAGGTTTCAGAATGGGCAGTACCAGTACGTGTTACAGATTTTTTGCCTGCTTGGAGCAGGTAAGGAAAAACAGGTAATTGAATGGTTTACCTGCATAAATGGCAGTGCAGTTCCATGCAGGACCATGTGCCTAGAGTCTAATGATGATGTTCTGCTATCTACTTGTCACCTTTCGTCACCATTAACTTTGTCCTTTTTAATGCTATAACCAATAACCTGTCTTGAAATGGACTATTAATGTACCGGAAACTAAAACAGTATTTTTTTGCCATAATATAAGAATTCATAATATAAATTTTTTTATTAAAAATATAAGAAATTATGAATGAAACTAATTTTTGAATTACAAATTTATAATAATATTTTATAAATAATAATAAATACTTTTTTATTAGCCGTGTCGTATCCTACTTTTTGGAAAAATGGCGTGTCGCCGTGTCCGTATCGTGTCGCCGTTTTCGTATCCGTGCTTCTTAGGGTACAATATACTAGAATCGGGTTATTCAATTCATCATGTCAACCATAAACAACAAGATGATTAATCCAAAACACCAGAGATCAGCAATGTCGCATATTCATCATAACTCGAATCATCAGGAAAATTCATGAATTTTTAATATACACGTGTGAGAAAAAGAGTATCTTACTTTGTCAAACCGATGCTAGTTGTACGTCACCCTGTTTGCACTCTCGCTGCTTCGCGAACTCCACACGAACCAAAACACCACCTTTGCACGTACAATGAAGAGAGGCTCACTGCTGGTTGGAAGAGGAGGGGAAGGACGTGATAGTGGAGAAGGGAATCACCAAAGGGGAAGAAAATAGCCAGTTCCAAAAAGGGTGGCCGATCCTCTCTTGTATGGTTTAAATAGACCATGCCTTATGATCCCCACCGTCCACCTTCACCTCATCCAAGGGCCATGGATTGCTCCAGCCCATCCAACACAGCCAGGACAAGATCCCCCAAATCAGAATATTCAGTTGCTTCCATTAAGGTAGGGATTTATCTCAAACTACTTATTTAACAAATCCCTTCCTTAACTTCCCAATTAGATGTCGATTCAAAAAGATTGATTCCAACTCCAACTTGCCGCCATCCACAAACATGGAAGGCCAAGTCAACCTTCCCTAGGGCGTCCCAAATTGTCTCCCAAAGATTGTCCCAATTTGGCTAATTAAATATCTAGTTATAAGAGAAAATAATCTTATACAACTTAGGGTTTTGGAAACCCAATCAATCTTCAAGTTTTAGATCCCCTAATTAGGGCTAATTAGGTAGGATACATCCTCCAAAGATCCCCCAAAATCAGTCCAAGAGGTTCCCCAACGGATTTGCCTCGAAAATCACGAAATCAACGGCGATCGATCGGTCCGTATCCGCGATCGATCGTCCGGCGATCGACACGATACAATCGCAATCGATCGTCTCCCCATCGATGCATCATAAACGCGATCGATCGGTCCGACGAAAAAAAAAATTCAATTTTTAAATTCAATTTTAATGAAATTTTTATAACTCAAATTACTCCCTTTAAGCAATAAAATTCCACTTTATTAATATAAAATTTATGGTCGCTACACATATTTCTTAAGTGTCTTCAATTCCATATCAATTGTATACAAAAACTAAGAATTTAGTTCACTTTGCTGTGAAAAATAGAAGAAGGGCCTCGACATTCCCAACTCCCAAGTTTAGGCATCTAATCTTCTGAATGTGGTTTTTGCAATCTCTTTCTGTGAAATTTAGGTTGTCATACCCTCCAGCTCTTGTGACAAAAGTTTGAAATGATTTGCTAGGTGCCAAGCCAGCTTTATCATTCAATTCCAATTGCATTTTCATGCTTTCCCCTAACATTATGTTGTTACGAATGAATTGTACTTCAGATCGCTCAAGCAACTCATGGTTATGCTTTGGAACAACCTTCGTGACATGTAGTAGACCATCCTCATTTAGTAGCTTCAACATAACTCGTGCATTGCAACCTATTTGTGCATAGGGCCTCCTGATACACACCATTGTCTCATTTTCTTTAGGCTTCCCATGTTTACGACAACAAAATGTGTGCTCATAAAGTTGACCATTTACGTCCCTTCTGCTTGATCGCTTTATAGCAACAAAATCTAAACTAGCAACATGCTTCTTATAGTGCGCAAACCCCTCTTCTACAATGGCGAATATTTTGTTCAATACCTTTTGTAGGAAGATTGCCTACCTCTTTCTCACTAAATACTTCATTTACATGAGGAATGCCCAACCCTTTCTCAATAATATCTTGCAAGCATTATGATTTTCCATTTGCATCCATAATGCCCACACCTTCTCACTGATTTCTTCTAAGCATCTTGATTCTCCATTTACAGTCTTATGAGATATGAAGAGTTCACCTTCTTTTGCATGAGATGTGATCTCCTATTACATTATGATCAGATTGTAAGATTCTAGTAAATAAATGTTTGAAGCTAATAAGATTGAACATGTCAATTTCATACCTTAAATTGCACATGAGTTGTCTTTGTTTGCTCTTTACCCGAAGTTGGTTGATGCATAGCCTGCCCATGCGGAGGTGGGTAATACAGAGATGGCCGATGACCATGTGTTGGAGGGGGGAAATGTGGCACATGCATAGTTGGATAATTTAGTGATGGTTGATGCCCTTGCGTTGGAGGGGGAATATTTTGAGGTGGAAGATGCATATATGGCCTCTGCGGAGTTCGATAATTCGATAATCTAGAGGTATCCGATACCATTGTGGAGGATGAATGAATGGGTTTGGTGGGTCCATAATATGCCCCCTTTAAAGGTTGAAACATGTAGGTGGATGAGCAATAAGATAAACAAAATACTTTGAAACAAATGTATATGATTCAAAATGAACAAAAAATAAAACAAAATAAAGCAATCAATGCAATAAATAAAAAATTTGAATCTAGACTGCTTGTATAGCATAAATAAAGCCAAAAAAAATGAAAATAATGTATTAGGCAACTCACTTGTTCACATCAGGATGAAAATTCCTTGCAAGCATCCGGTATGCTGCAAGCACCAAAATTAAAAACTAACATTATCCTTGAGTTAAATACATTTCCATCGACCAAAACATGAATTACAAGATAAAACAAATGCACTCTAGGCTTATATATGCTTGAAGCCAATCCACTGCATTGCAATATGCCATTAATTATAATCATAAGATTGAGAGTAAGAAATCGTAAAAGGAATATGCTAGCCATAAAATGCACAAACAATTATTCAAGTAACTGACAAATGAGACCAGGTCCTAAGTTGTCCTAACCAACCGACCAACCATCAATGCTAGATCAAAATTACCAAGTTGTCCTCCAGTTTACTGTATCATATCCCTTTGATTCAAAGTTTGAACTATACTCAAAACACTTTGCTGGCAACAAAAAAATAGTGATTTTTCAACAATTATTCCCACGTTTTGAAATAGTCACCTATTATTTTAATATGTTTAAACTTTCTTGAGGTCCAAAACAAACTTAACCAGAGGCTATGCAAACTATGACAATATAGTGTATGCACAACATGATCAAATAGAAAAAAAATTACTTAAAGTACCCAACAAGATTTAAAAATCAAAGAAAAGAACACCGCAACAAGCCTATATATTTAGTAAGCCATTTTTATGACAATACAACAGTTATTTTTAAGTATCAAAACACAACATATTACTGATCAGCAGAAAAATATACCACTCTTTATTTCTGATTTACTAGCATTTCTTGAAACCCCAAGGACAGTGTAATAATCTTGCAAATTCCAAAAGGATAAATCGTTTGGACAAAACTATTACATAACCAAAGTTGCATTCATTGAGAAGCAAAGAACGTAAATGTGCCGGCAACCAAATACCAAAAGTGTTAGATTTACTCACACTGTCAGCTCTAACAATCAGTCTACCACTTCTATGTCTACCAGATTTTTGGGACAATCCAAAATTATAAAGGGCATATAGAGCGTCGTTGCCTGAAGCCCTGCAATTAATAGCGAATGAAAATTAACTCAGAATGTGTAAATCAACAATTAAAGAATCCTACTAGGCCTAAATCTATCAGGATAAAATCAGCAATATTAATAACCAAGATGCAGCCACTTTAGCCTACGGAGTGCATACCGACTTGGAGTGCATAGCACTGAAAAGCCCATCGTAGAGCGAGGAAGATCCAAGGGCGGCGTGACCAGGCGACTGGCGGAGGAGGAGGGAGCAACGACGGTGGAGTTAGGGGCTAGGGCATCCTAACAAGGTGGAGTGACGTAAAACCAACGACGAAGTAGCGAGCGGCAACAACGTAGCGTGGAAGGACTACCGGCGGAAAACAAGACAATGGAGCGGGGATCCCATACCAGAGAGCGGGCGGGCAAAAATTTCATTTGCCCGCCAAATCAGATAACCAGGTTGGGTTAGGTTATAAGGTGGGTGGTTTTTTGGGTTGAGAAAAGAGTTGCCTATGTGGTTGTGTGCCACGTAGGCTATGTATATCAGTTCTGTAGAGATCCACTTTAGGAATATCATTATCCTTGTATAATAGTTCTATACAATAAATAATTCTAGCCTCTTTGGAGGCTGGCTTTGCCTAAAATAAAACATTGAATAAAAAATATCAGTCAAATCAAATATTTTTAGTACCCAATTGTCTAAAATAACAAAAAACCACTGTTTAGTTGAATGGGAATATCTTTGAGCACTTCGTGTGTCATAAACTCGCGTCACCCCTTTTGAACCACGCCTCCTCAGCTGCCAACCACCATGATTGCCCTCTTCCTTTGGTCGCCACATTGTCCTTGCCAGTCCGCGCCCTTTTCCTTCTTTGAGAGAGTGAGAGAAGGGGAGAAGAATGGGAAGAGGCAGCAGCCAAGTGATGGTGCGGAGGCGAGCATCTACCGACAAATCGGTGGCCGGTAGGGAGAAGCACGGTAGCCAGTAGGATGAGCCACAAGAGGAGTTAGGGCATGGGAGTGGCGAGGCTGTTGGTGATCTCACCAGACATGTGACAAGTGGAGATTGCACATTGGAGAGTTGGGTCACGAGAAATCAAAAGAAAAAGAAGGAAGAAAGGGAAGTTATGGTATATCATGAATATTAACGGGCGAATCGTTAATTAAATGGGTTTAAAAGGAGCATTGTACTACATGCTGGGTGGGGAGCTATGTGACCACCAGAAACACGTTTTGAACAGGTTTAAAATACACAAAACACGTTTTGGATAGGCACCCACAAAAAAGGGCGTTCAAAATATGTATTTGTGAAAAAACACGTTTTTATGCAACAAAACGTGTTTAAATGCGCAAGACGAATATAGACGCATAAAACACGTTTGCATTCTTAAATCCCCTGTTTTGCCTTCAGTCACTGGTCCACACCCATTGGCCTACCCCTCCACTCCCTCAACACCACCTCAACCTCGAGCGGCAACCGTCAACTGCGATTCTCTCATTACAGCCCCATTTTTGGTCTCTTCCTTCTTGCAGAGTCACTTCAACTGATTTTGCAACTAAGGGTGGAAAAGAAGGTAATGAAGCAGCCATGAAAGAATCCTGAAACAAGCCCATCGAAAGGGTCTTCTTGGGATGATCATGTGCTTCATTTAATTAGTGGTAATTTCTTTTTACTGGGTCTGTTTCTTCTATTATATGCTTTGGGTCATTTCAGGGGAATTGTCTCTTAATTAGAATGAGGAATGCAAGATATTGCCCCTTTTTCCAGCTTTCTTTTATATTCTAAGTAGACCAAGACGTGGTCAAATCCGTAGTTTAATGTGCATGCAATTTGATTTTGAAATGATATAATTTCACAATTGGATAGAAATTTCAGAGTGTTTGTAGTGCTTTTCTGGGTATAGTTAAAGGGGGATGTTAGTCCCCTAAGCATCTAAATCTGTTTGTGCAAAAATCAGAGTTGTTTTGACATTTATTTTGCTGAAATGTTTAGATGCTAGGAAAAGTAATGCTAGGTTTTGGGTCAATTGATGCTATTTTGGATTATTGGTACCTTATTAAAACCTTTCTGTAAAATTAGTTTCATTTGAGCTTATAAGAATATTGTCTATTATGCCAAACAGGTGCTTCAAAATTAGTCAAAGTTTTGCCGAACAGATTGAAACCTTAAATTCAACAACTTCAGAAATTAGGACAAAAGTTTAAATGTACTCTATTCTGGGGACAAAAACGCCTCAAAAAAGAAATTGCTGCCAAAGAAGTACTAATGCTAATTATGGGAGCGGGCTATATATGCTTGGTCACATTCGATGTTCACCCGTGAGCTTTCGTATAGATCTGAAAGCTGAGTCTACTCCCCAAAACTTATTTTCATTGCTCAGCTTGTATGAATTCAGACACCATCAAACTTGAGGCGCATACAGCCTGGCAAATACAAATCATTGTAGTCAATTTTATGATTTTGAGCGCAAGAGTATATGATTTGTAAGTTTTTCTTAGTGATGTCTTATGTTGATATGACCCTCATTGTAAGTTTGAGACTTTTGTTTGAGGTTGTCCTTCTCCTATTATATGTAGGGGTGATCATAGACAATATTTTTTTAGAATATAAAAGAAAGTTGAAGTGCCTTTGATGCGGCATATACTAAAAAGAAAAATTGCCTAGAACCAATAAAACTAAGTGATTTGGTTTTTGTAATGATGAATTTTCATTTTATTGAGACATGTGCAACTAAAGAATTGAATGATTCAGAACCAATCGAACCTAGCAAATCATGACATTTTCCGATCTACCGCTACAAAGGAGACAACTTTGAAGAAGATGAAGAAGAGCACGTGGGTGGTGAAGGGTGATGGAATTGAAGAAAATTTAGAAGAGGAACTTGGTAAAAAATGATGATGATTATGATATATTTGATAACTTGAATGTTTAGTTTGCAAGGAAGAATACACTTTGTTTTGTAGTATATTTTAGTATTTTGGGCTACTAAGAAGAAAGTATTTTATTTTAAACTAATGATACACTTTTGTTATATTAAATTTTCAATTTTATTACTTTCCAGTACTTTTTGCGTATTTTTCAATATATTCCATTTTTTGCAATATCTTACTGTACGCTAACCTGAACCGTATAATTGCCATACCCATACTTGGTCACTTAGGTGGGGAGGGCTTGAGAAAAGCTGTATGGGTGTCAAGGTTATTGAGTGGAGTAAGTTGGGTGTATTAGGTCGATCGGGAATTAGTTTAGCCGTATGTTTGTTTAAAGAGGACTTCGCTTATCAATTTTATATTGATATTGATTTATCGTTCTAAAGGCTTCCACTGGTTTTACTCCCAATAAAATGTGTTTTTGACAATTGGGCATTACATGAAAATCTGTCTGGCTAGACAAACAACGCATAATCCGGAGGTCTTCCTTACCACCAACTTCCTTAAGAAAAAGGGCATTTCGACTATAAAATTAACATGTCCTCAACTCTTGGTTAAATGAAAGTTTCAGGATAAATATATTACTCAAGTTTAGATCTCCTTACCCCTATTTTATCCCAAAAAAAAGTTTTTTTTTACCAAATAATATATAAAAAAATAATTGCTGATTGGGAAAGAGGGAAACTTATTTTTTGATCTTGACATGCCACGCAGGTGCCAGCGTGGCGCTGGCTATGCGCTGTCTTTTTTTTTCCACTAACCCGAAAGGCGTCACTTGAACCGACACCTCTCTCTTGTAAAGAAGAAAGACGTCGCTTCAACCAATGCATTTCTTTTTTTTAACAAATTTTGAAAATGCGTCACTTGAAACGATGCCTTAACGTTTTATTTTTTGATGCGCTAAGGAGTCGCTTCAAGTGATGCCTTCTTTCCTACTACAAGCCTTATCGTGGCAGAACCGGAAAGACGTTACTTGAAGCGACACCTTCCTCTTCTAAAGAAAGGCGTCGTTTCAACTTACTCTTTACGTTTTATTCCAAAAGATGTCAGTTAAAGCGAGTCCTTAGCATATTTCCTCCTACAGGTTGATCATATTAATTCTCACGTGTATAAAGTGAAAATATTAGCCGGTAGAAAATATGTGAGGGATGCCTGCCATCAGACATGTTCTTGCAATTACCCTTAGGTGTACAAACATCTTTGTCGTCATCTAATTATTGTCCAATCAAGGCAAAATGGGCCCATCAGCGATTTAGTTGGATATTGGTATACATCTCATGCATATAGAAATGCGTATACCACGGAATTCTTTCCTCCTCCTGATCGACGATTTTGGGAGGAAGAGTCACCAATATTTGTGGTGAAGCCCAAAAGGAACACGAAAACCCAATCGTCCCACGCACTAGAAAAAATAGAGAATGCGATAGACATTGCGACCATGATGAAAGATGGTCTATCACAATACCATTGTAGGAATTGTAACCAAGTTGGACATAACAAACTAACTTGCCAAAACCCACATTATGTTGATTGGTACTTTCATACATTGATCTTTTATTGTAAATTAATTTGTTGTTTACTTTGCTTGAAGGTGTTATTAATTGTTTATTTATAGATATTATGGATTCAGGACCTATTGACCCCTCCGTTCTCACATACCCTTCGTCCTCACATAACAGAGCTTGCATAGATCTGATGGCATATGGAACGGAGAGGTATGTGCATATCCATTAACTTTTTAATTTTGGATATTGCATATATTTAACTGATTGTATACTAATTTTAATGTGTATAAGGATCCTAGGTGTATTGAATACACCGAGCACTGGAGCAACATGCGACATTGGGCAGTTGATGGTCGCTTGTTGCCATACATAGAGAGGGCAGGATTTTGCGACTTCATATGCTTAAATATACTTCTTACATATATTTAATTGAGAGATGGTGGAGGGAGACGTAGACCTTTTGCTTGCATTTAGGGGAGATGGCTATTACTTTGTAAGATGTAGTTGTACTACTTGGTATGCACATTGATGGAGTGGCGGTGACTTGCATGACTTTAGGCATTAACTGGAATGTGGTATATGAGAACCTTCTTAGATGAGTACCTCCACTCCATGCATTAAAAGGTAGTTGGGTGAGCCTTTTGTGGTTGAGACAACAGTTCAGTGGCCTAAGAGATAGCCATCGAGCAACATGCACAAACATATTTACTCTATATGCTTGGTTGCACCATATTTATCGATAGCAGCAACAACCATGTGCACCCCATGTATCTCATCTTGTTAGAGGATTTTCACTCCGCGGGACAGTATGCATGGGGCAGTGCTACCCTTGCTTACTTGTACAGAGAGTTGGGAAAAGCTTACCAACCTAACACATCAAGGATTTTCGGGTGTGTCACCATTAATAATCTTTGGTTAATCTATTTACCACAAGTATAACATATTTGATTCATGTTAGATGTCTATGTGTCAAATAGCTATGGTCATGAGAGAGATTGCATATGGGACATCCAAAAGTTTAGAGCACTTAACTAGATGTTTTTTCTCTGTTAGGAGTTAGGTATGTTTTATATATTTAAGTCATTTCATGTTCTTCCATAGGTATTTTTAATATTTTATTTTATTTCTTTTTTATGTTGTCAAGTGGAATGCTAGGAAGACCAAAACCGCTAATCCTCACGGTGTCCTCTGCCGTTATAGATATGAATTGGACTACCAACGATTTGGACAAGTGATTATATTATATTACACATATTACGATTATAAACAATACAATGTTCATAAAAAGTAAGATACTATCTTTATGTGTTGTGTAGGTTACATGGCAGCCATATAATGATGAGGTTTTAGCACAATTACCTCATATGTGTATGATAGTATAGATGTGTGGCTATCTAGGACGCCACTCATATGCTTTGACATTGTGAAGATGCATGTTCCGGATCATGTCATGTAACAGTTCGGATTAGAGCAGTTTTCCCCCACTTTTGTTGTGGAGTTCATTGAACGATCTTTGCATCGGGGCCATCCAAGTTTTGATTGGAGTTCACATCATGCGGTCTATATTACTAGATGGGACGAGCGGAGGACCACTCTTGTTCAGGGGGAGCTTGCCACAACTGAGCGAGATGCTGATAGTGCCTACATGAAGTGGTACTTGAGGATCACTAGAAGACTTATCCTACCACCCGTGCATGAAGCAGAAATGTTATATCAACCCATGGGCTTTAGTTAGTGTATTACTTCCTATTTATTTTAATTCACCATCATTGTGTTCATGTAGTTAAAGTATATTACTTTTTTCCTTCTAGTTTACTTATGCGAGACAGACACTCACTCGATTAGATGCAACTTTGGTGGAGCATTCCTATGAGAGCTTGCTAGCGGCATGTCAAACAATATGTGAGGACACTACACATGTTCTTGCGAGCTTGTCGTTGCTCAGTCAATTATGATAGAGATTTCGGGACCGCATGATGCTCATCCTTTTGAGGCTTCTCAACCTACTTCGTCCGACATTGTGACATCATCGGCAGGCACAACTTCTTTGACCCCACCACTAGTAGCTCCAAAATGCCACACTCGATCTATTTGAGAGGCTCTCTTCTTCGAAAGTACATACTAGGCGACAGCATGCACTTCGTGCTGTATGTTAGACACCTTCGTCTTCAGTTGCATGTTTAGATCCTATACCTAATGTCGAGCCTGACCAAATTCCAGTTTGAGCACGAGGGTGAGAACATGGTAGGAGTAGGGGAAGCAAATTTGATTGAACATTTGTATTATCTTATGTATATATGTTTTATTTAAATTTGGAATATATACTTTAATTTATTTGTATTCTAAGTTTATTGAGTAAATAGATTGTTTAAAACTTGTGTATTCTTTATAATTTATTTTTTATTTATATTAATTATATTATGTTATTAGGTTTTTAAAAAATTCGCAATTTACATTATTGGATTTGTAGTGTAAAAGATGAAGGTGCCACTTTAAATGATGCCACCATTTCAAATGACGTTTTCAAAGTATAGACTTTTTAGACGTTTTTTTGCTAAGGAACGTTAAAACGTCATTCTGAATGATGCCTTCCAAAAAACTATACAAAATATAAGGCATCAGTTGAAAGGACGCCTTTCCTCTTTACAAGAAGAAGGCATTGCTTCAAGGGACGCCTTTCCAAAATGCACGCTAAGACAACGATTCAAGTGACATATTTCTGAAATCTTTTAATAAAAGGAAAGACGTCAGTTGAAATGATGGCTTCCTTCTTTATAATAGAGAGGTGTCAGTTCAAGTGATGCCACCATGTAGGGTCAGCACCACGCTAGCGCCTGCATGGCATGTCAGATAACTGGATTGAAATTTTTTTTTCTTAATCAATAAATTTTTTTTTAAATATTATTTGCTAAAAGGCCATAAAAAATCAAGATTTTTAAAATCAGACCAATCATCAACCCAGAATTCTTGATGAGTAGGTCTAATCGGGGGTCAACCTGAGTTGACCCGATTGCTGATATTATTAATAAAAAAAGGAAAAACGGTGACTGGGGGGGGGGGGGGGGGGCTCCTCGGCTTTTAGGGATGCCACCGGGGCGGGTTTGGGTCAGTTCTTGGCAAACCCGGCCCCGACACCATTGTAATTCTTCAAACCCGGAACCACCCCAGACCCACCACGGGTCCAATTTTTTGACCCAGAACTGCCCCGGTACCAAACCCGGAACTGCCCCGCCCCGCCTTGCCCTTGTACCAAATCAAAATTATTCTATCTATTTTTATTCTTTTTTAAACTCGCATATTAAATTTTGATTATTTTTCACTCTTTCAGGCTTAAAAAGGGCACCAAAAGAAAAAAAAAACGAAAAGAAGATTTTCAATACAAACTTTAATTGGTGGACATCACCTTAATTGCCAACTTCAACAACATGGTGTTTTAAGATACCATCAAAATCAAATTAGCCTCAAATAAAAAATAAATTAACAAAGATAAAAATAAATACAAGAAAAATTTAAAATTGTTCAATGCAAAACATGAAGAGAGCCCTAACTTGAGTTGGGTACCTATATATATCGGGTCGGGTCGGGCTTTAATATAATACCCAAACCCGCCCCAACTCGGTGCATCGGTTCCTCTTCCAAACCCGGAACCGGAACCGGTACTGTGTAAAGCTTCCCAGAAGTGGCCCAATAAGGCCGGGTCTGGTCGGGTCGGGATGGGTAAAAACCCTGCCCCGGTGGCATCCCTATCGGCTTTGGCCGCCCTCCAAGTAGTCGACGGACGGGGGAGTCCCCTCGAATCTGGCCCGCACCAGTCGGTCGGGTCACCGGCCGAGTTAAACTGACCTGGCAATCTAGCTCGAAAAAGCAATCGGCTCAGGTCGAACCAGCCGGGTGAAAAACAGTCTGCATGCGTCTCGCTCGCACTTCGCCTCCTCCCCCTCGTTCCCACTCTTAACCCCCTCGGAGCCGCTGCATAGTGTTCCCTGTTCTCTCTCTCTCTCCTCTATTGCAAAATCGCCATGGACTTCTTTGCGGAAGACGGCAAGACTCCCCGTAGCGACTGCCACACCTTAATCCTGGTATGTCTTGTTGCCCCTTGCCCCCTCCTCCTTTATACTTCAAAACCTCTGCCATTTTTCTGGTTGGAACTTTTAGGGTTTTCTTTTTGCTGAGTAAATTAGAGCCTTTTCTTGTTTTTCTTATGTGCCATGTATTGAAATTTGTATTGGAAACTAGCCTGCGCTGTCCATAGGAAATGTGGGGCAATTAGCTGTCGATCTTCTGATATCGTCGTTGGGAGCTGAGAGGGTCGGGTTCTTGGATGATCCGTCTGTGCTACCCTGTGTCGGTAACAACGCTTATCGTCAAAAGCCCGAGGGCGATCTTTCCCTGCCTCTTGAAGGTATGTTTACCATAGTTTGCTAATCTAGTGGTTATACCCTTTACTTGTATCATAACTGGAGGCACAAACAATAGTTTGGGGTCGAAGGACCCCATTGACATTGGATTTTGGTTTTAATCTCGCCATAGTTGTACATCGCCATGAATAGTTAGCTCATACAGTCATAAACGTTGAAGAACTTTGGTTGTGGATGGTTTATGCCTCTATGAGACGATGACTCATTCAGCCACCTTATATAAAGCATTTTCTCAGTGAGTAACATTAAATTGTTCGTTCATATGAAAAGAAATAAAATAAAAAATAAACCATTAAATTGTTTGTTATGAGGACCACAGCCTGGAAGCAGCCTACATCCTCACCATTCACCTCAAGTTCTTTTAGAGAGGGCCAGATGGTTTCCTGCCCACTAAGATATTAATTTATGGATCAATATCATAGTCCAAGCTTGATAGCCAGGATGCTGCACAAAGTGGAGGTCCTGAGTTCTACCTTTTCCCACCACTCCGCCTCCACCCTCTACCTCACCAGTCCACCTCCGAGTTCTAGCTCGCCTTTCTGCCACTCCGGCCTGTCTTCACCAGATCTCCTCCATGATACTTTATTTAGATAAACCCATTATGGAATGTTACTAACTTACTGTGAAAGGTCTTAGACAAGATAATTAGTTACATGTAATCTTGACCTCTACTTCTTTGAGTTTGAAACTTAATACTCCCTCCGTCAAAAAAAATCCTGGCAGCATTTAAAAATGAGTCGAATTTATTGGCCTACAGGGCCCACAACATTTCAAGCCACGCCTGCACATGCATGTTCATGAGGATCTATTGGCCTGTATGGCAAATCTAGTCATTTAATTCTGGATCCATAATTTTTCAAATGCTGTCTGGTTTTTTTGGACAGGGAGTATTTTTTTACCCCCTTACTGCAAAATCCTGGTTCCACCCCTTGAAACTTTGCATCTTGCAGTGGAGAGGGACAACAGAAGTAATTTTTCTTCATCAATTTTTGAGGAATAGACTCTAATTGGCTTGCGCATCACACCATTCATTTTTTATGTGATTTTTGTTTTTGTAATAATTAATTGAAAGGTAAAATCCTTTATCTTTCCCACTTAGTTAGCATGGCTACCAACTAGTATCTTTACCCACTGAAACATAAAGAAACGAATAGCATGCATTAGTTGGCAGTTTGGGTGGTCTGCATGTTTTGTTTTTTGTTTTTTGTAATGTTTCAGATGTAGGAGTAGAGTACATTTGCTCTAACATATGTGACTTTAAAGACAGTTATTGTATGATCAGGGGATGAATCATCGAGTTGTTGTGTCAGAATTGTGTCTTTCCTACAAACATTATCTCCTCTTCTGATGTCTGCTTTGCTTTTTTATAACTATTTTCTTGTTAAATTTTGTGTAATTGCAATTGAATGCCTTTTGAAACGCTAGTAGCCAAAATGCTGTTAAACTTTGTCTTTTTGGACCAGCCACGTGTTTTTTGTTTGGAATTCATGTTTCACTGCACATGAAGTTACTCTGTGGGGTGTGGTCCTTTTAGCTATATTGGATTAAAAAAGAAAGACATATTGACTGGGTTATATTCTTGCATCATTGGATGGTATATTGAATAATCTTGTTTCACTTATTAAGTAATTATCTTTCTCAATGTCACCGAGAAAAAGTAAATAATAATGACTTTCTGACCTTTTTGTTTGTTATATGAAGTTAACAATCACATGATTATACAAGCTATTCTTTTTATTATACTTATTATTGAGCGTTCTGAAGACAAAGCAATCATTTATGATCATAGATGAATTTCACAATTTGAGATTGTTGTATATGTTTCTATGGCTGTTGGGTTATTTTCCAAATTTAGCTGAAATTCTATTTTGACTTCTTATGGGCAAAGTGAAAAAGTTCAACTTGATTGCTTTTAAGACTATCAGATTGTTTTCACGAGGAGTCCTTATAAAATCGTAACTGATTCAAGGATCCTTTTCATTGTGCAGCCTATGATGCTCCTCTTCATGCATTGTCTCTTGTCCAGCAAAGGTCTCCTGTTTTGAAGGTTTATGAATCTGTGCCCCCCTTCTTTAGACAAATAGAGTTTTGAATTAAGCTCAAACATATTGACTTCGGATAGCTTCTGCTGGCCAAGTATTACTTATTTTTTTACATTTTTATCCTCGAATGTAAAATTTCTTTTGTTCAAACATTCCTTTGAAGTAACTAAAAATTAAAGTAAATAAGGATATATTGCATCTGTGCTACATAAGGATAAAAACACGGCTGCTTCATATCTGGGGAATAAACATTCTTCGATTTCAAACACTCTTCAACTTCATATCTGCTTCATATAGTAGCAGTAAGTACGGGGAATTCTGTATCGAAGGTTTTGATAAAGGGCATTTTCTTGTTTCATTAATGCCTTGCCTTCTAATCTCCATGTCCAATCGAAGAAATGTTTTCAGAAGATTTTTTCTTACACTTACGAAACGAAAATGGTTATTACTCCCTCTGTCCAAAGAGTCCTGGCAAATTCTGGTTCCATAATTCTTCAAATGCAGCCAGGTTTTTTTGTACGGAGGGAGGGAGTATATTTATCTTGTAAATAACCTGAAGATTAAATTATAGGTAGAATCCAGGGCAACAGGTAATTAATTTGATGTGCAACAGGAGCATAATTCAAATCATCACATAACATTGGATTTACTTTTCTACTGTTTCAGAGTAATGTGAAAGAAATGGACTGGTTTAAAAAATTCTATTTAAGACTAAATGTTACGGACTTCTTTAAAGGACACTATTCTGCCATATGTTGCAAAGCCCCAAAGATCCGAGAAGACAGCCTCTGTTGACTGCAGCATCCATATACTTATCTCTTTTTCTCCCTCCCTCTTGATCTTGATAGTGTACATTAGAGGAATATTTCTTTTCTTTTAATCTGTGTTCACCCAAGGAATATTTCTAGCAATTGTAACATCAAGGCACATCCACCATACAGGGTATGATGGTTGAATATGCAAAAAATTTAGCAGACTTTGCATCTACGGCTGGAAAGAAGCATCTTATTGTATTATCGAGTTTAGATTCTGGAAAGAGACAAAAGATTGATCTATCAAGGTAATACAAATTGCAAGGATCCAATGGTGTTAGTTGTTATTGTAACAATCCAACCTTATCTATTGAGTTTTGCTTTTAGTACTTCTCAGAAATATTACTTGTCAAATGTTAACATGGATGGATCGGATGAGGATTGTGAAAAACTTGGGTGGAAAAAACTTGAAGAATATGACCCATCTGGAAGGGGATGGAAGTATCTCAGTTCTTTGGCAAAAGGAAACTCTAGCGAGGAAGATTTATTAAATGAAGATGATTTTACTGACGATGATTACTACCCAAGTTTGCCTTTTGCTGCCCTATTTTCTTGCTGTAAGGTGTTACTTCCATTGAAGCTTTATCTAAAATCCATGTTTCTCTCCCCGAAATCTTGAACCCTAGGGCATTTACTGAATTGCTATGATATTTGTTGAATTAAGTTATTGACTCAAGTTGATGGCTCACCTGTTAGGAGAAAGATCTGAAAGTGACTTGCATATTATGTTACTGTTCGGAAGGAGACAACATTTCTGATTCTTTTCTGTTGGCTGAAGCTGCTTGCAAGCTTTTAGGGCTGACCAGCAAGGACTTTCATGGTAAGATTCATTGCATGCTCAGAACATATTTTTGTTTGTTCTTTTTCCTTTTGTTGTTTGTAATGTTAGACTATTTGGATAATGAACTTGGTGGAACATATGTAACTCCTTTTGCAGAATGTATGTTGTGCTAAATCATAAGCATCCTCGACATTGACTTAGAATTAGTGTAACTTGTATAAGTTCCTTATGACTGTTTGGTGATTTCTTGCAGGCAAGGACGGTGCTGGATGGGTTATTCCATTTTCGTGGAACACTGTATATGGCCCTCCACCAGATTTATCATTGTTTTAGATATATTATCCATGTGTCTTGATGTGTATGAAGATGGGAACCAATATAAAGCGAATGACAGAGTTGGACAGAGATGGGGGACAGTGCAGGAAGAAGGGTGGAAATGATAGTCTGTAGAGGGTAAGCGTGGTTTTTTATTTTGGATAGAGTAAGCGATCCACATGTAATGAAGCCAATCCACATAATTCGAAAGGTGTAGGATGAATATTATGACGTTGAATCTTCTTATCATTGTCCTATTTTCATACGGTTGCGTTAGGAAGGGCATCTGACGTAAAAACTTATCACTATGTTTCTTTGTATGGATTTTCTACCATTTTGATTCAAACGTGGTGTATAATCCATGCCGCCGACTCTTGATAACTGGAATAAGGCGTATGATGATGATGATGATGATAGAGCAAGTGATGTTGCGAGAGAGGTAGAGTAGACAACTTAAGTGGGAGAAGGGACATTTGGTAGCATTTGGATGTAGTAATGGGAAATTAAATGTTTCTGCTTTCGTAAATAATACAAGTAAATTAAATTGCATACATTAACTCCTACGAATTGCTCCCGATGAGGCACGAGGGAGAGAGCCAGAGAAGAGGACGGGTTGGCTAGTTCAGGTCTCTCTGTTAACCAGCCCCTTATGTTGGTTTGCGACCTCCCTATGCACGTCAGAGTTCCTTGGTCGATCTGAAATCACCCCCTAAAGCTCCAGAAAAGTCTTTGGAGATTCTTTTATATAGTCCCTCCATCCATAATTATTATTATAATAAGGATTTTTAGGATGATCTAAAATTTATTCTGAAAATTCTTATGGTAATAATAATTTCGGACGGAGGGAGTACTTGTTTTTTCTATATATAATTTCACTGAGTAGTTGGATGCCCGCTGTACACTCAAATCTATTAATGGCCCAAATCCTCTTATGAACAAAATAAAAATAGGGCACAGTTACCCTGACTATTGCAGATGGAGTATTTTGCCTCTGTTCATGTCAATGTTCTCAAAGTTCAGTATTTTGACCCATGACTATCAAAGTTCATGTTTGGGCTTATAATTGTCTGTTCAGTGCGTTTCTATCATGTGTTCAAACACAAAATAGCAGGCTGAAACCTGAACTTTAGGTACGGTCGAAATTCTGAGGTTTCGGACTTTACATTGGCTTATTTTTTGGCAACAAGGAGTGCTTAATAAAGCTTTTACTGACAAATAGCTAACAGATCAAATTAAGCAGAATAGAAAGAGTACTGGCATCAGCCCATGATTAAAGCGATCTTCAATTATTATTCTTAGACATCAATGGAGACTCGAAGGCTATTATATCGTCTTTTTGTTTACAGGGTCATGATATTTAATAAAGTTTGCTTCCAATGTGGGCGCCCATTTAAATCCTGTTGCCGTGCAAAAACCGCTGCAAAGAAGACTCTTCTAATCGATTGGGATGATGGAGCTGTTTACTTTTTTTTCCACTGCTGGTGCTCAAGGCAGTGAACAACTCATGCACATAGACCCTACTTTCTAAGATCCACTTGTGCTTGGTCGAGACTCTGACCCAGGTCTACTCCACTACACTGGAGACTAAAGACCAAGGCACCAATGCGTTTCGGGGTATTACACTTACACTGCCGATATAATATTAAATAAAAAAATAATATTAATAGATCCAACTAGTCTCAACGAGGATCATTGCATTAGAGCCCTAATTCTCTTGGTCTGTCCATTAATATACTCTTGCAATTTAAAACATAACTAGGATTTCAATTACTTTTTAATTGTTTTATTTACTTCCTCTGTTCCATATTAATAGTCTGATTGAAAAACCAAATCAGACTATTACTATGGAATAGAGGGAGTATATTATTTAAGAAAAAAATAAAATTTTTTGTTTGGCTCTCAAAAAAAAAATAAAGGCACAAGAATTTACCTGTGAAGTGTAAAGTGGTCATCAACAAAAGCTGCGTGAGCGTGTGGGGAAATAAGAAGAATCGCAGAAATTTTGCTTCTTTCGCTAGCGAAAAATGAGCACCCCATGTGACATGTTCATGAGACAGAAAGTCGAAAGAGAAAATAAAGAACTAAAAAAGAGGAAAAGGGTTTGTTGTAAGGTCCTTGTAAAAGGGAGAAAAGCAGCACTAGTCAATAAATTCCACATGGCTAATGCATACGATAGAATAGGGCAGAGAGAGAGAAAGGAAATCTTATTAGAGATTTTGGCTACTTCCTTGGCCACGGGGGCTTTCCTGGTGTGACTAAAGTAAGTCCTTGCAGTACGTTTTGTCAACAAATGTTAAATTTGTACATGCAAAGTCAAATTACGGTAGGGTTTATTGTCATCCAAATTAGAACTAGCTCTGTAAAGTTCACGGTGAGAATTTATTTCATATAGTCTCTCTTTTCCACCGTTTCATGAATTTTCAAACTCAGTGTTCCCTTAATTCTGCTGTGTCTAAAATGAAATTCTTTTTTTTTTTACATTTTTCCTTTGACTGCATTACTAATGAAGTTTGAATAAATCATTAGTACGCCAACTGGCATGATTACCTTATTCAAACTGGCACGTGCAATCACCATGAAAAATTGGAAGAGGAACATTAAAGTGTCATTTGGTAGCCCATTTGTGAATTAGGAAATGAACATTTGTGGGGAATTTATTTGTCACATCATAGACATCCAGACCACGCACATTTTTCATTCATTTAGAAATGTTGTCCTTGGCATTGATGAGATAATAGGCCAAGTCCATTTCCCAGCAAAGGACTTCAGGAGGTTCTTTGACAAACGGTGAATTAACCACAAATGGGCCATAAATATCATACATGGGAAAATATTCATACATTGACAAATAATACTTTCTAAACAAGAAAACATAACAAATGAGCGCCTAAGTAGCCAACAACAAGACTGTAAGTCGGTTTCAACGTGTGATCCTTCCCTCCAGCTTAATTTGTATTGTTAGCTTGGATCCTCTTCCCACTTTTTCTTTTAAGTCCCCTAGCTCCTATAGTACTAGATCTTTATTTCGATTCCATAGGCTCCATTGATACACCGACGTACATATGTTGTTAAGTAAAGAGGAATATGCTCCCTTTGTCTGGAATTATTATAAACATAGGGTTTTCCGAAGGAACTAATTATAGTTTATTTTAAAAAGCTTTATGTTAATAATAATTCAGGAAGGAGGGATTATATAGGAGAGTATAATAAGATTTTCACCACAATATATACAGCATTTCAGAAAAAAAATTATAAGATTACATTGAAGTTGGCGGAGGGATGCCCTAGCCGCCATCGCCGCCACCGACCCGTCGCCGTCCCGCCGACCAGGCCCACCCCCTTCTCCGCCTCGCCCTATCCCCCTCCTCCCTCTCTCCCTCCCTCTCCCGTCTCCCCCCTCTCCACCCACCCACCCACTCACTCCTGCTCTGCCCAGCCTCCCCACCCCAACCCATCAGTCACCACCACCACCACCATCCCCGCAATCCCTCCTCTCCCACTCTCACCCTTGACCCTCAGACACCCAAAAAAGGTGCCACCTTTAACCCTCTCCGCGCTTTTCCCCCCGCCGCCCCCTCCCTCCCCCACTCCTCTGCCCCCCACCGCCAACCCGACCCGCCCCGGCCTCACACCGCCACCCACCCCTTCATTTGCCCCCGCAACCTTCCCTTGTGCCGATCTCCATCTCTTTCTTCCCAGCTTTCACCCCCTCTCCATCCACCTGCTTGAGGAGTCAAAGGAGCCTCCTTTCGGCCCTCTCCCCGGCCCTAGCTAACTTCGCCGCCATCCCTCCCCGCCTTGGCCATCCCATCCCCCCCATCATTCCCGCATTAGCCACCATCATCTTTGTCCTCGCCATCTGTTCGGTGAAATGCCGAGGTGAGCTCTCGGAAGAAAGCCCGGGTCTTCTGCCTCCCCCGACTTGGTGACTAAGCCTATGGCCTCTCTCGACCGCCCCTCTGGCTTCTCCCCACCCATTAACCCGCCTCTAAACCTCCACCCACCTCCCCATCCGAACCCCCCTCCCCTGGGCCCGGAGGCAAATGCCCCCTCCCCCCGGGCCGCGCCTGAACCTCTTACATGGGCAAGCCTCTTTAGGAGTGCCGCTGAGGCATCCAATTCACTCACGTTTCACCCGGAGCTGAAGGGTATGACATCCATCAGAATTCCCCAAGAGTTTGTTGATAGGGAAGCACTACGATGGACAAATACCATTGTGGGATATGCTATGGGGAAGTGTCCGTCCTTTGTGTGGTTCAAGGAGCATATCTCCAAGATTTGGAAGCCGACTGGATCGTTTGATATGCAGTCCTTGACGGGCAGGTTTTTTATGTTCAAGTTCACTTCTTCGGAGGATTGCGAGAGAATCCTGAACTCCATGTGGACTGTGGGTGGAAGGCCTCTGATCCTACGTAAATGGCACCCAGGCATGCTCCCGGTTCATGATCTGGTGAAATCGGTCCCGATTTGGGTGCGTTTTCCAGACCTTCCGCCCCAGTACTTTGCAAAGGAAAGCTTGAGCATGGTGGCCAGTCTGGTGGGACACCCTCTATTTTCTGACAGAGCTACAGCCGACCGATCCCGACTAGAACATGCCAAAGCTTACATTGAAATCGACTCAGATTTCAAGTTTCCTTCCATTGTCCATGTAGCCACTGGGGATGGATCCTTCTTCCCAAAACCCGTGGAGTACTAATGGAAGCCAAACATTAGCTCCAAATGTAAGTGCTTTGACCACACCACCAGTACCTGTAAATCTAAAGAAGTTTGGATTGAGACACCTCACCACCCTGCACGAGCTACTGAAGTTGGCAGAAGTTGCAAGGTTTTGACAGGTCCAAAAGATGCTATGGCAGACGAATGCATCGATAAGCCCACCACAGCTAGCCCTATCACCCATTTGTTCACAAGTGATGGGATCAAGGTGAAATCGAATCCAAGAATGAAGTCCCCCATGACCTCCCTTGAGACTAACCTTATGACAGACAATCAACTCGGTGGCATGAGGTTAGTGCTAAGGAACTCTCCATCTTTGTGCGAACAGGTACCTCATATGGTCTTGGGAAAGCATGTAAGGGCGCATGATGGCTCGCCCCTCTACCTCTCCACCACCACCCCTCCTGCTACATTGGAAGTGATGGTGAACGAACCCTTGGGTACCTCTGGGGGTGCTCCACACCAAGCTCTACTCTCGCAGGACTGGAATGTCCCTATAAAGAGGGGGGTTAAACCCCTTACCAAGCTTGCGAAGGATCAGGCTGAGCACTCATCGAACCCCTTCCATCCAATACAGGACAGTGATGAGTCGACTTTTGAAGCTTCGTCCTCTCTGTCGACTACAGCTAGGAGGACTCAACCAGCCCAAGCGGTGGCCCTAAACAAAACCACTAAGAAACAAAAGGTGAAGAATAAAGCGGGGGTGACTACCCCCAATCTCTAGAATATGTCCATCTGTAGCTAGAATATCCGTGGTTTGGGCCACGGAAGCAAGAGGTCGGCGGTGCTAGACCTCGTTAGAGATGAAGAAGTGCTCCTTTTGGTGCTTTGTGAAACTAAAATAAAGAGAAGGCAGATTGATCGTGTTAGCAGGAAAGTTGTTGTGGGCTGGGAATCCTTCAATAATCTCAACTCTGAAGAATCGGGAAGGATCCTGGTCCTCTGGAATCCTAATATTGCTACTGTTCATAAGGTGCAGGAGACTTCTCAGACGCTTCATTGCTTAGTCATGTGCTCCTCATGTGAGTCATTTTACTTCACAACTGTCTATGGATCTAATGATGCTCAAGAGTGAAAGAAGTTGTGGGCTACCCTCTGTACTTCCAACAACACCATAAGTGGACCATGGATAGTGATGGGTGACTTTAATCTATTCGTCATGAGTCAGAAAGATTGGGAAGAGGCACTGCGCCCCAAGCTGACCTTAGAGCTTTCAATGATTGTATCTTACAGGCTGGATTACAAGAAATTCCCTCCTCTCTACCCTTCACATGGAGCAACAATAAGTCGGGTAACAATCTTACTCTTTGTCGTATTGATAGAGCTTTTGTTAATCCTGATTGGTTCATTAGACACCCCACCTCCAGACTCCATTGTCCTCCCCCAGGCATATCGGATCACAATCCCATTGTTTTCAGAATGCGCCAACCCTTCCCAAAAGGCCCGATTCTATTTAAGTTTTTTGACATGTGGAAGCAAGACGCAAGCATACGAGAGGTTATCTCCAAAGCCTGGGAGACGCCTTTTCAAGGTCAGCCCTTGTTCATACTTTATAAAAAACTGCAGGCATGTAAGGAAGCTATCAAAAGGTGGAATAGAGATCATTTCGGGGATGTTAATGCCAGATACAGAGCAACATTTCTTGAACTTCAGACCCTACAAACTGCCTCACAAAACTAACCCTTTGATGATGTCTTGAGGAGGAGCGTCAATTCAGCTCGTCAAAAAGTTTGTGAAGAGGATGGTATTAGAGAACAATTATATCGGCAAAAATCAAGAATTAAATGGCTCCAAGAGGGTGACAGATGTTCCAAGTTCTTCCATGCCTCTGTTGCCTCTCACAGTGTTCGGAATACCATTCATGAGATAATTGATGATTTGGGCAATCGATTGGAATCCCCTTAGGAGATTGGAGCCAAGGCTGAGTTGTTTTACAAAAAGTTATTCACTCCTACCACAACTACTTCTCAGGTTCCGCTCCCTTTTTCTCGGTCTCTAAATCTAGATCAAGCAGCGTTCTTGTTCAGTGATGTAGGTGATGACGAGATCAAGGGACAGTATTCCAGGCACCGAATGGAAAAGCTCCAGGTCCGGATGGATTTCAAAAAGAATTCTTTACTCACTTTTGGGATATCATTGGCCCAGACTTCCTATTGGCAGTGCGAGATTTCTTTAAGAGAGGGTACATGCTCAGGGCCCTAAACCACACATTTCTAACTCTTATCCCAAAAAAGGTAGGTTCAAAGAGCTTTGAGGAATTCAAACCGATTGTCCTCTGCAACTTTATCTACAAAACCATCTAAAAAATTATGGCAAACAGGTTGGCTTTAGTGCTCCCTAAGCTGATTAGCCTCAATCAGTCAGCCTTTGTAAATGGGAGACTAATTGGTGAGAATATCTTGCTTGCCCATGAACTCGTCCGCAATATGCATCGGCAAGGGGGACAGAAAAGACTGTGTGTAAAAGTCGACTTGAAGAAAGCTTACGATAAGGTGAGATGGGATTATATCTTCCATGTCCTGAAGTCTCTTGGCTTCGACAACAAATGGATTCACTGGACCCGACAATGTATATGCACCCCCACTTTTAGCGTCTTGATCAATGGGTCAAACTATGGGCACTTTTCTAGTGCAAGTGGCCTTCGGCAAGGCTGTCCGTTATCACCTCTCCTATTCTTATTATGCATGGAAGGACTGTCATCTGATCGTTTAAATATAAACCCTTGCAAGTGCACAAGGCAATTATACTACGGCGAGTATTAAAAAGGGTTGTCGAACCTCAGGGACGGATTAATCTTTTACCAAATTCAAAAGAAAGTAGCAATGTTGATTCTAGACTAAGAAAGCAATGAACTTTAACTAAACTAAGTGAGATTTAATCAATATGGAGAAGACCAAGGCTTCGAATCCACCACAATAAACTAATGTATCATCTCTCTCTCTCTCTCTCTCTCTCTTTTGAATAAAGATTTCCAATTGGCTAGCATATTCCTCTCGGACATACACTTGTCAACTCAAAATATAGTGCTCTCCTCTCGGACGTAACACATAAAATTAAAACATGGAATTATGATCTATCTCTCTCGAGTATAAAACAATGAAACTTTATTGATATATAACACCTCAGTCTACTCACGTTCCTCTCGGATACACAAGTATTCTTCGGATTGAAACTCACAGGAATTCACTCTTGTCTCTCTCGAGTACAAAGAACAAATCTTTATTGAATTAACGGTGATTACACAATAAAATCCATACACCAACTAGAGTAAAAACATAAGATGAGAGAAAAGAAACTACACAACCAGATTATTGGGCTTCATCTACACCTTGGAAAGGTGTTTAGCCTCGCATCGGAAGAGAAATCATCATCGTGTTCTTCATGTTCCTCATCTCCTTCTCTCATTTGCTCTAGCCTCCAATTTAGCTCTAGATTCTCCAAGGGTTGAATATGTGGTCTACTTTCTAATGCCCAAAATGTTCTCTCATAAGGCCTATTTATAAGAGTGAAGAGAAACCACGAAGTCCCCTTCCAAATCCAAGTCGAAATAGGTCTTATTTTGGTTTTTCGTATACAGCGATCGATCGCTCCGTATTGACGATCGTTCGCTTTCCGATCGATCGCAATTCCTTCGTTATTTTCCCCCGATCGATCGCTTTGGTGATCGACGCCATATGATACTGATCGATCGTAGTTACTATCTTGCACGGATAAAAAATTCCAGTAGATACGATCGATCGTTTTGAGTCCGATCGATCATTTCCTTTAATACACTGCTTTTACGTCTCTGGCGATCGATCGCATTGATATCCGATCGATCGTAGTTACTGTTTATGAACTTCAAATGGCTATAGCTTTGTGCTCCGAACTCTGAATTGTGCGTGGTTGGTGGCGTTGGAAAGCTGACTTCTTGAACTAAATCAGTCTAATCCGATATTCGAGTTACTTTTCTCTTCATTTCTGTGTATTACTCTTGTTTCATACAAAAACCAAAAACTATATTAAAGTAGCAGTTATTATAATCAAACACCAGCATAAACATAAGTTTAGGAGATAATAAAATGCATATTTCATGTATAGATCACACCCCCAAACCTAGATTTTGCTAATCCCTAGCAAAACAAAACAAAAATAAAATCAAACAATCAACTAAAAGAACTAATGCATAAAAGTAAACACCACTTTCGTAGGGAACACGATTGCATTGAGCGTATGCAACAAGCCGTTAAACCTCTAGGTGTCCCTAGTAGGACGAGTGTTGTCTCGTGAGGGTTTGCAGCCATGCTACCCGCAAACATGTATTTATTAATCTAATTAACCTAAGTGCAAAAACAAAGTAAAAATTAAAACATTGCAAAATAAGCAAACCTATTATCCCGATAAATACATACTACAATGCTTAAGAAAATCAACCACATGTACTTGGTTCATAATCAACAGGAATATAGAAGCCCTCAAGTAAGTGGTTTTATTCCACACTTTCATCTTGGAAATTTCTGCTGAATATAATATAGCATGATAACATAAATAATAGAAAGTGTAGAACATTTTAGCAATACATTCTAAATTTCTGTTTATACAGATCTAGTGTTACCCATTAACCAAAGAACATCAGAATCTACATAGTTATCGTAATCTTTAGGTTCATGATAGCACAGATCTGCGCGCTTCCTTCGGGTCCAACATTCTAGATTTGAGAGGATAATACACCACATACTTTTTTTTTATCGCTAGGACTGTGTAACGCCTGACTTCAAGATGCTTAGGTTTAGCAATGACTCAGGCCAATGACTCCCAACCAATTTGGCTTAGGGCATTAGGTTTTAAGAGACCGCTTCGGGCCCGAGTATCAGCCTAAGTTAATCCTATAAAGTCAAGCAGCCCCTTTCTTTCATTTTATTTTTATTTTTTCGCATTTTCATTTTCAGCATTCATATTTTCAGCACATCTTTATTCTGTCCAGGCTGTATTATACTCTCAACCTATTTCCGGTTCCAATCCCTTGCCATAGCCAAGTAAATGGTCTATCATGATCTTTTAAGCTCAATAGATAACTACACATCATCCAATGACTATGACTAAAGACATCCCACTGTAAATTAGCATTCAACAAATATCTAGATGGTATTACTTTATGTACTAGTGTGTGTGAGTGAGTTTTCTTAGTTTAAGCACCTGTTCCAAGAGGACTGTAACAGAAAGGTATGCTCAGTTAAGTGTATCTATCCTTCAGTATACTTACTCACACTTCCAATGTAAATTAATCTCCTAAGAATTGAAGCATGCATTATTACGGGATAAACTATCAAAACCGAAGAAAAAGTACTAACAAACAACCTAAAAATTAATCAAATTTTTCTGATTTATTTTTAATTTTTTGATTTTTTTTATATGCAAGTAGTATTCCCTCCCCCAAACCTATTATGAACATTGTCCTCAATGTGAACAAAATATAACATGACAATGAGCATATAACAAAGAAAATCAGATAAAGGAGGGAATACACCTGAATACGTGGGTTGCCTCCCACCAAGCGCTAAGTTTAACGTCTTCAGCCAGACGGAGCCATGATCCTCTGTAGGGGCCAGATTATCAAGTCATCAACCTAGATCAATTAAATGATTGCACCACACACTCCTATCCTTGTTGCCTAAGTATGAAGCACATCGTGGAATAAAAGGATGGAGTGGTAGGTAGGGAATCTTTGGAAAGAGGGGTCCCTGCATTAACCATGAAAGAAGGTCATCAGAGAATTTTAATATAAAGGGAACCTCCTCCCCCACATCAACCATTTTGGCCTTAGGGGCCTCTTCTAGTAATGGAATTGGGAAAGCTTCTTCAATTAGTGACTCAACTAAATAATCTATGAAACAGTTTAAGTTATGTTCATTAAACAAAGAGTTAGATTGATCAAGACATGATATGAATGGTGTTTCAGGAATAGAAGGTTATGTTGATAATGCCATAGAATGTGACTCCTCAAATATAGAAGAAGGTTTAAAACTGGGTTCTATTAATGCATTCACTTCTTCTATAATTTCTGCACCCTCTTGATCAGTATGTAAAACCCACTCAAGCTCATTGTCAAACCTTGGGGCATTCTGAAGGGATATAACATCATAGTCAGGGGAAAAACAGATCCTTTCATCAGAAAATTGGCCCTTCGGATATTGGGGCTCGACAGGTAAAATGCATTCTTCGTTCATATTCATGGCCTGTGTTAGATGTTCTAACTGTATTTCAATGTTGGCAAGAGCTTGTGTGTGAGAATGGACAATTTGGGCATGGGTCTGTAGCCTATAACCATTTAACCAGTCACGCAATTGAATGAATTACAGAAGTTGATGCTGATCGAAGCGATAAATCCAAAACAGAAAAATATAGGAAAACATCACTAGGTTCATCCACAATCTACATCCCCAGAAACCCATTTGCTTATCATATATGAGCTTGTTAAAAAATTGCAACATATCAAACTGAATTCCTAAAAATCCAGATTAACTCGGCAATTCAAATAGTATCACATGTCCATAGCTCCATACAAACAAAAAATAAAAACATTTTGCATAAAGAAACGATATTTGAGCTCTCTGTGTTTGGATTCTATCTCAGCTTTTATCTCAGTTTTTATCTCGGTTGCCATCTCAGCTACAAGGGCTAATAATTGGCTCATTTGGTTTTCTAAGGTAGATTGTCTAGTGGGTTGGCCAAACTGAGGAGTAGCGGCTGGTTGGTAAAGCAGGTGTGGGCTTAGGAAATCTTGTCTAAGGGGCCTGATGAAGAGTGGGCTCAGGGTTGGGTTGCTCCCAAGGGTTATTAGGATGATCCTCCCACCTATGAAGACTTTGGGCCTCATTAACATACTTGCGTATAAAATCAGGGTACTCATGGGCCAAAGGGCACTTCACTGGGGTATGAATAGGACTTAAATAAAGGGCACATGGTTCTGATATATGAGGAGCTGTGTATTGTAGGGAAGATGTGCCACTCCCAAAATTAGAGTGATTATCCCAACCACGGTTGTAAGTATCAGCATATAAGGGATGTGGGTGGTAGGGCATTTCATAAGGAAGGGGATCAGGTGTGTGTGAAGAACAATAACCGTTAAAGCTCCTATATGGGTTCTCATGGCTAAATCCATAGAAAGGTGAAGACATTTCTTCACCATGCATTCATCAACTGAACCACAATATCACACATCTACAAATAAGATAAACAACCCTAGATAGCCACAACTAACAAACATCAGTCCTAGATATCGACAACTAGCAGTCCTAATAGCCACAACTAGCACAACATGCAGTCACAGAAAGAAAAGAAAAACACCAAGCACACAAATTAATCTAAAAAGAGAAGGAAAAGAGAATGCAAACTAGGGGAAGGGGTGGCCCTTCCACGTTGGCGAGAATTCCATGTCCTCTCTTAACCTTGCAAAAGAAAGCAAAACACAAATTAAGCTACTGAAATAAAATTTAAGTTAAGACTCACTAATTACTCTAAAACTAAGCTAAGCTAAGAATCTGGTAAACTATTAGCTTCCGTCCCCGGCAACGGCGCCAAAAACTTGATCGTTTAAATATAAACCCTTGCAAGTGCACAAGGCAATTGTACTACGGCGAGTATTAAAAAGGGTTGTCGAACCTCAGGGACGGATTAATCTTTTACCAAATTCAAAAGAAAGTAGCAATGTTGATTCTAGACTAAGAAAGCAATGAACTTTAACTAAACTAAGTGAGATTTAATCAATATGGAGAAGACCAAGGCTTCGAATCCACCACAATAAACTAATGTATCATCTCTCTCTCTCTCTCTCTCTTTTGAATAAAGATTTCCAATTGGCTAGCATATTCCTCTCGGACATACACTTGTCAACTCAAAATATAGTGCTCTCCTCTCGGACGTAACACATAAAATAATTAAAACATGGAATTGTGATCTATCTCTCTCGAGTATAAACCAATGAAACTTTATTGATATATAACACCTCAGTCTACTCACGTTCCTCTCGGATACACAAGTATTCTTCGGATTGAAACTCACAAGAATTCACTCTTGTCTCTCTCGAGTACAAAGAACAAATCTTTATTGAATTAACGGTGATTACACAATAAAATCCATATACCAACTAGAGTAAAAACATAAGATGAGAGAAAAGAAACTACACAACCAGATTATTGGGCTTCATCTACACCTTGGAAAGGTGTTTAGCCTCGCATCGGAAGAGAAATCATCATTGTGTTCTTCATCTCCTTCTCTCATTTGCTCTAGCCTCCAATTTAGCTCTAGATTCTCCAAGGGTTGAATATGTGGTCTACTTTCTAATACCCAAAACGTTCTCTCATAAGGCCTATTTATAAGAGTGAAGAGAAACCACAAATCCCCTTCCAAATCCAAGTCGAAATAGGTCTTATTTTGGTTTTTCGTATACGGCGATCGATCGCTCCGTATTGACGATCGTTCGCTTTCCGATCGATCGCTTTGGCGATCGACGCCATATGATACCGATCGATCGTAGTTACTATCTTGCGCATATCAAAAATTCCAATAGATACGATCGATCGTTTTGAGTCCGATCGATCGTTTCCTTTAATACACTGCTTTTACGTCTCTGGCGATCGATCGCATTGATATCCGATCGATCGTAGTTACTGTTTATGAACTTCAAATGGTTATAACTTTGTGCTCCGAACTCTGAATTGTGCGTGGTTGGTGGCGTTGGAAATCTGACTTCTTGAAAATTAACATGAGACTTGAATCAGTCTAATACGATATTTGTACACGAAGTTATGATAATTCAACCATTCGAGTTATTTTTCTCTTCATTTCTGTGTATTACTCTTGTTTCCTACAAAAACCAAAAACTATATTAAAGTAGTAGTTATTCTAATCAAACACCAGCATAAACATAAGTTTAGGAGATAATAAAATGCATATTTCATGTATAGATCATCGTCCATGTAAAATCAGGCCTCAATGAACGACAATCTCAAGGCTCCAAATATTGACGGAGGTATTCCTATCTCGCACCTTCTTTTTGCTGATGATGTTCTCTTGTTCTCTATGGAGGACGCACAATCAGTAGCGTGCATTTGGGACATTCTTTCAGATTTCGCAGATATGTCGGGCCTCCAGGCAAACATTAGCAAGAGCTCCATCTTCTTCTCCGCTGGGTGCTAGCACAAGGCAACCATTCTAGAAATGCTTGGCTTCCAAGAAGGGTGCTTTCCAATCACTTACTTAGGTATGCCTCTTTCCTCAAAGCGTATATCCTATTCAGCATGCAAACCTCTGCTTGACAGGATTTCTGGTCGTGTCAACGGTTGGAAAACTGTACTCCTTTCATATGATGGAAGGCTTCAATTGATTAAACCAGTTATTGGTGGATTGAATATCTATTGGACATCCTGCTTTAAAGTACTGCCCAAAAAAGTTTGCCACAAGGTGGAGAGTATCATGGCCACGTTCCTATGGAAAAGTTCTACCCAATCCAATGGGTTCCACAATAGTTCTTGGCGAAAGCTTTGTCGTCCTCTAAAAGAAGAGGGTCTTGGGATCAGACGCATCCAAGACATCAATAATGCAAATCTTGCCAAGCTTTTTTGGAGATGTATTACCTGCACAGAATCTCTCTGGTGTTTATGGGTTCATAGGGTGTATCTTAGCATCAATTCCATCTGGTCGACTAGAGCTCGTGATTGTTCTTATGCCTGGCAATCTATCCTCCAATTGCAAACTTTCATGAATGAGAGATGTGTTATCAATATTGGAAATGGATGCACAATTCGGATGTGGTTGGATCCCTGGAGCGGCCCCTCATCTCTTGCCTGGAAATTTGGCAACAGAACCGTTTTGGAGTTGGGAGGTAACACATTTGAATCAATTACGGATTATATTAAGTCTGGCAAACTCCAAAATGAATACATCCTCTCAAGAAGAGGTGATCTCGCCAAGAAGGAAATCCTAGAGAAATTGCCGGTGCTTACTGATTCGGAAGACTCCTATGGGTGGCATAGTCAATCTGGTAAGTTTACTTTTAAGAGTGCCTGGGATGCAGTCAGAGTGAAATCCCAAAATGTACCTTGGTATGACTTCATATGGTTCAAACATCAGGTAAACCGATACTCCTTTTGTGCCTGGATGACACTCAATGAAGGGCTACTCACCTTGGATAAACTGAAAAGAAGAGGGATCTCTTTGGTAAATAGGTGTGTTCTATGTAGGAAAAATGAAGAATCAATCAACCACATAATGTTTGAATGCATTTATGCTAAGGTGGTATGGCGTATATTCCTTCGTAAGTGCAATATTCATCATACAATTGGGGGGTGCTCTACGAAATTAGATTGGTTGACTCAGCTGATCAGAAACAACAATCATACAGGGCATATAATCCAAGCTGGCTTCACAAGCTTTATTACTATGATATGGGAGGAGAGGAACAGACGAATCTTTGAAGATAAGAAGCTTGAGACTTTTATGCTGGGCCAAAACCTTATCCACAGGGTAAAGGAGATCCTTAACGCGTTCCATCTTAAGGATATTTGCCTCACCCATTGCCCCTTTTTGCACTCCTTTTGGGATGAGTGAAATCCATGATCTAAGAGACTGGTGGGAGTCCCTTCTTTTGAGTTCACCCTACCTGGGTTGGGTAGGATGTTCTTCGTTTTGTATTTTATTTCTAAGGAGGTTGTTCCGGCCCCTTGTCTTGAGTTGAGTTGAGGAGAGGTTGTACTCCCCTGTTTTTTTTAATATATTTTTTAATTATCCAAAAAAAAGATTGATTTACATTTACATGAGTTTCATCAGTATGAAGCACAGCCAACACAATTATGCACGAGCTGAGGCGGCCCAAACCATCGGATTTAGATTCATTGGTGCACATCAAATCAGGGGCCAGGCGGTTATATATCCTTAACAAAAAAAATTGTCTTTCTTTTGTCATAGTAAAACTTCATGCCAAATCACCAACTTTTCCTATAATACTCGTTCGTTCCAAAATTACATGTCCGGATTAGAAAACTAAAATGACTTAAAATCAATTCATTTTGGTTTTTTAATCTACATTATTTTGGACATGATTACCTTTTTTCTATAGGAAGATCACATATCGAACATAGTGTCTATGTCATGAACATTGACTAAGAAATTACATCATGAAAATTGAGGTTGTTGTGTCACCACGCAAAAGCATGAAAACAGCTGGACATCAAAGTCGTTGCACCGGTCCATTTGGCTGCAGATGAGTTATTTTTGTATTTAGTATCGTAGTTCAGGGGAAGGTGTTTAAATTGCAATGCGTACTCCCTTTGTCTCATGTTACTTGTCCTATTTGGTTAACTGAAATGATTCAGTTTTCTAATATAGTTATAGAGTTATAGACAAGTAAAATTGGACAGAGAGAGTAGTAACTATCCTATCAGTTTTTTTAAAATGAAGCATTTTAGATCATTTTTAAAAACTTAAAGGAATTCAATATGGGACTGTTTTTTTTTTAAATGAACCATTTTAGATCATTTTTAAAAACTTAAAGGAATTCAATTTGGTACTGAGGGAGTACTAAAAAGTAGAATGAAAGAGGTGTTTTAGTAAGATTAGCGTTTAGCTCGTATTGCGTGGAGTTGGCAATGGACGCAGAATCTGCAAACGGTCAAAGTGGGGTGAGATATTGTAACTCTCCTATTCCACCATACTGTTACACATAATCTCCCCTCCTACTTGTACTTGTTATGGTGGTTGTGTTCTGCCTAATCTGGTTTATATTCTAGGGTGACCCTCTCTCCCCTCATTTTCCCCTCTTTAATTTGCTTCAGATGAGATGGTGTAAAAAACCAAATTTCCCCAAAGCTTGAGTGTTAGGAAATGAAAATTTTTATTAATTTATTTTATATTCCCACACCCCCCCACATGCAAGGGTCCACCAAGCGTGCCACGTAGAACACAATTGCCATATAACTGCTTCCAATGAGACTTGAACCCAGGACCTTCGAGAACATGTAGTTCTGGATAGAAGATAACAAAGTTTCTCAAAAGCATAGAAGGGGAGATTAATTTATTGTATATTCCAACATATGATATTGAGCTCGCTCTCTACTTTTACATCTCCCTCCATCCCTTCCTACCTCCCCCCTTATTACCCTTCTTTCTTCTCTAACTTCTTTCTTTTCCCTCCCTTAACATCAACTTGTTGGAATAGGAATACCCTTTTTTTTCGGCACATGATGTTGGTTTAGGAATATCGGTTTTACCCATATTGAGAATCGCCTTTTTTATTTAGTTTTTTGGACTCCATTACTTCTATTATGGTAGTTTTGGCTATTGGTGCAAAAGCCAGACTCCTCGCATGAGAGCGTGCTTGTGGAATGTGACTCCTTGTTGCACTATTGTCAATGTTAAGGACCACTAAATGTATATGGCTTTTTTTTTCGGACATATATGGTTCTTATTCTCCCCTTTGGTTAGCTTTAAAAAAGAAAATTTGAATCAGCTATCTTAGAAATATTATGGTTCGTTGCCAAAAAAAATAAACAACATTATTGTTCAGCAATGCATAGATATTTGTGTACATACACGTCTGCAGGTGCAATTGCACGTGGATGCACACATTGTCTGCATGCCCTTATTTATACGTAGAAGTGTAATGAGTTCTTCTATGTTATTAAGATTAAACCAAGTTAGGCCTCCATCTGTCCAAATAATCCTGGCAACATTTGAGAATGATTGAAATTTATTAGATTGTGGGGTCCCAACATTTTAAGCCTCCACTTATCCTTGCACATGCACCTATTGTGCACCTTAGATGGATGCACAATAGCCGGTGGCAGGAACGAGGAAGGGGATGAGAAAAGAGAAGAAGGAGATAAGAAAATTAGGGTTTCATTCTTCATAATGAAAATAGGGCAAGACGCCCAATACATATAGGAGCTGAGCCAGACTCTGATGCGCCTTATGGGCCGAAACAACATATAAGTAAATAAGCAACTAAACCAAATAATAATTAGCTTATTCCTAACACGACTCACACTAGCCTTATTAATTAATGAAATAACCTACGATCTAAGGAGACATAACATTCTACTATGCTCCGCTATAGCCTTGACCTCAAGGCGTAAATATAGGAAACCGAGCATAGAAATCATCCTCCAATTCCCACGTAGCATCGTCCAAAGGATAATCATGCCAAGCAACCAACACCTCAGACACCAAACGGCCCGAACGACGAATTCGATGGCGATCCATAATGGATGACGGAAGAGCAGGGGGGTCCACCGGCAAAAGTAATGGCGCAGGCACCTCACTGGATATGCGAGAAGGATCCCCCACATAACGTCGAAGACGGGACACGTGAAAAACAGGATGAACCTGAGAAGTTGGTAGTAGCTGTAGACGATAGGCAACAGGCCCAATACGTTCCAACACCTAGTAGGGACCATGGAACCGATGAGCAAGTTTAGCCGAGAGCGCTGGCACTAAGGAATGCTGCTGATGGGGCAATAAATTGAAGTAAACCATATCCCCAACAAAAAACTCGTGATCCGTGTGAGAGCGATCATATACATGTTTCATCCGGTTCTGAGCAGTTATAAGGTTAGCCTTAAGCTGACACAGGACCTCATCACGTGTATGAACAGTATAATCCACCTCACTAACGGAAGCAATGAAAGGCAAATATCAAATCACTGTGGGCAGAGGCCTGCCATAAACAACCTCAAAGGGGGTGAAACCCGTAAATGTATGATATGCTATATTATATGACCATTCAGCCCACGAAAGAAGTTGGAGCCAACGACGAGGCTCCTCCCTGGCAAAATGACGAAGGTACTATTCAAGGCAACGGTTGACTACCTCGGTTTTTTCGTCCCTCTGAGTATGATAAGTGGTACTCATATGCAACTTTGAATCTTGCAAAGCAAAGAACTCCTACCAGAAGTGAGAGACAAAGATTTTGTCCCGATCCGAAATGATTGTCCTCGGCATACCATGAAGCTTGGCCACTTCGCGAACATAAATTTCAGCAACCGTTTTAGCCGATCGGTGACCAAGGGCGCAAAAATGCGCATATTTAGATAGACGATCAACTACCACAAGGATAACCGATTTACCTTGGACCGTCAGTAGAGCCTCAATAAAGTCTATAGAGATATCCTCCCATACACAATCGGGAAGAGGAAGAGGTTGTAATAGGCCGGCTGGAGTAGTAGTGGAGGCCTTGGCGCACTGATAAACATCATAGGCTGCAACATACGAATGAACGGCCTTCGTGGCCAAAGGAAATTCTGATTAACATGTTTGTGGGTGCGGAATGATCCTTCGTGTCTAGCACTCGGAGTGTCATGAAAAAAGGATATAATAGCTTGCCGTAGTGAAGGGCTCGGGGGAACCCATAATCGGTTCTTCCACAAGATATAAGCACCCTGCAAAACAAAAGATGGTAAGCATGTCGGGTCAGCCTGGAGTCGACTCAATATGTCCACGGCATCGGGCACATCCTAATAGGTCTAAAGCAAATCAGCCATAAAGGGAAATGTGGGAATTGAGAGGCCCATGAGAGCCACCTCCTCATCTCGTCGAGAAAGAGCATCAGCCACGGTATTGTTGGCCCCTCTTTTGTAAACCATATCATAATTATAACCCATGAGTTTGGTCACCCAACGTTGCTGGGGTGGAGTAAATATCCGCTGGTCATGGAAATACTTCAGGGGCTGATGGTTCGTTCGGATGATGAAGTGCCGATCCAATAAATATGGACGCCATTTCGTAACGGCGTGCACAATGGCAAGCATCTCACGTTCGTAGGCTGACAAGCAAAGAGATCATCCCGATAAGGCCTTGCTGAAGAAGGCAATGGGGCGCTCAGCCTGAAGGAGGACAGCGCCTAGCCCACTATCTGAAGCATCGGTTTCAACCAGAAATGGCTTAGAGAAATCCGGCAAGGCCAATACTGGGGCGGTAGACATAACCTGCTTCAATGCGTCAAAGGCCATCTGTGCCGCTGGGCTCCATTAGAACGCTCCGGCCTTAAGCAAAGCAGTAAGGGGTGCGACCAGGATGCCATAATGAGCGATAAAGCCCCGATAATAGCTAGTTAGCCCTAGAAATCCACGTAAGGCCTTCGGAGATTTAGAGAAGCTCCTCAATAACAGGAATTGGATACTTGTCCTTCAGTGTGATGGCATTTAAAGCATAATAATCCATGCAAAACAGCCACGTCCTGTCTTTCTTCCTGACCAAAAATACCGGTGAAGAATAAGAACTAGAGCTGGGAGGAATGATACCTGCCTCAAGCATTTCCACCACAAGGTGCTCGATCTCAGCCTTCTACACATATGGATAATGGTAGGGTCGGGCATTGGCTGGGCTCGAACCTAGGATAATAGGGATATGGTGATTGTGTCCACGCGGTGAAGGCAACCTTTATGGTTCCCCAAAGAGAGATGCATATTCAGCAAAGAGGGCTGTCAAATCCACCAGAAGGGCACGCTGGTCTGCGATCGGTTCGGTCATCAGCTGGAGCAGAAGACCATGAGGGGAGTGCCTAAAGAAGATGCCGACCGCCTGAGCCGACTAGAGGGTATCGGGGTGGGATCCTTGAAGGTGGATCTGCTGTTCATCCGTAACAAATGACATAATCAAGTCCTTAAAGTTCCAGATGACATCCCCAAGTTCCTGGAGCCGTTGGACCCCCAATACTATATCAGCCCCTTTTGTAGGTAAGAGGTGGAGATCGACAACAAAATTATAGCCCTGAATATGCAGAGGGACATGCGTACATAGGCCCTTACTTCGCATATGTGCACCATTGCCAATGAGGACGTCAAAAGCACACGGTTGGGCAATGTGACAGCCCAGACGTTGTGCTACCTTGTCATTAATAAAATTGTGGGTACTCCCACTATCAATCAGAATTGCAACAGGTTGGCGTTTCAACTGACCTTGCACTCGCATCGTGTGAGGCTTATGTCCCTGAAAAAGCATGAAACAAGATCTCAGTCGTGGAGTCCACATAATCAGCATCTCCCGGATGATCGGTGGGCTCACCCTCTTCATGGCAGGACTCTTCCAGAATAGTGGCACACGACAATGATGCCCCGGAGTATAACGCTCATCACAGTTAAAGCAAAGACCTTTGGCATGTTTCTCCTCCATCTAAGCTTGGGAAAGCCGGTGGAGAGGAGGATTAATAGAGGACCCTTCAGCGGGTGGTCCCGCCCGAGAGGGGGCCGGCACCCCGTTGGTGGTAGCAGGCTGAGGGGGCGGTAGCCCTGGAGGTGGTCGAGAGAAGGGTCGAATTGCACGCCGTTCCCGGTTCAACCATTCCTCCGCAACGCGAGCATGCCCAATAATATCCTTCATAGATTTAGGCTGGAATTGACGGATTTCGTCTGCAATATCTACCTAAAGTCCATGCATGAAAGCACCCACAAATTCCGCCTGATCCCAATTGGGCAGCCAATTAGCGATGCACATAAACTCTTGGTGATATGCGCGCACCGTGGAAGTTTGACGTAGAGCGACCAGCAATTCATTAAAATCAGCATAATCATTTGACCCAAATTGCACGCATAATTCGCTCACAAAATCTTCCCATGTGGGATTGGGAAGATCGCGCTCAAAGTATTGGAACCAAATTAGTGCGTCTCCCGTCAGATGGAAGGCGGCGATTCTCAATTTGTCCATATTAGACTGCGTGCCATGATACTCAAAAAAATTATTGGCTTGACAAATCCAATCTATAGGGCTGTCGTCTCCCCCATACTTAGAAAATTGTAACCGAGCCAGACAGGGTTCAGCCGACAGTCTTCCGAATGCATCATGAATTGGGGCATGGGAATTACCTGGCGCAAGGTCCGTGAAGCCAGGGTAGGCTACCGATCCGAAGGCTGGACCATAGGGCGGCAAGTCCATCTGGGGTTGGTGATGCATGGCGGCCTGGTCACATCTCTGCCGTGAAGTCTATAAGGGCCTGTAGCAGAGCGGAATCCATGGCTGCGGAGGGGGCGGCCTGGGCCTGAGCCGTTGGCGCCTCCTCGTCAGACTGGGTCGAGGGACCCTCCAGGTTGTCCGGAGCTTTCTTCTTAGCCATAATGACGGAAGCAATAGCCGGCGCTCCAGGTACTCGATTGCTTTGATACCAGTGTTGTGCACCCTAAATGGATGCACAATAGCCGGCGGCAGGAACACGGAAGGGATGAGAAAAGAGAAGAAGGAGATGAGAAAATTAGGGTTTCATTCTTCATAATGAAAATAGGCAAGACGCCCAATATATATAGAAGCTGAGCCAGACTCTGATGGGCCGAAACAACATATAAGCAAATAAGCAACTAAACCAAATAATAATTAGCCTTTTCCTAACACGGCCCACAATAGCCTTATTAATTAATGAAATAGCCTACGATCTAAGGAGACGTAACAACACCTTCACAAGGATCTATTGGCTTATAGGGCAAATCCATTTAATTTTGGATCAGTAATATTTCAAATGCAGTCAGGTTTTTTTGAACAGAGGAAGCATTAGATATTTATTGAGATTAAACCCTTCAAGTTAGTCCCTCTAAAGTCAATATTTCAAATATAGTTGTCTAGAATTTACCCTATATATAGCCCTTTTGATTTGGCCAAGTTGATATTAGGGATTAAAATTAAACTAAAATCTAAGTTGCTCTACAACAATGTTTTTCATCCATGAACCTAGATAGAGGTGGAGCCTTTGAACATAGAAAAGCAAGTTACTGTTAGTCAGATCCATAGTACACAAGTCCTAGTACAAAACTTAACTAAATTGTCGGTAAAACAAAATTAACTAAATTAAATTGGATCAATGTAAGGGATATGTTAAATACTCCCTCCGTCCCCTAAAAAACTTAGTGTCCTATTTAGTTTTTCCAAATGATACTACGTTTGGAAAAACCAAATAGAACACTCTGTCACAAGGAAGATTAATTTAGTATGGTGCTAATCAATTTAAAAAACCAAAGTAGGGCACTCAATATGGTACAAGGGAAGAATTTACTATATTTTAATGTCAACAAAATTCCTTAACAATAATAGTACAAGTTTATTGATTATTTTGTTTGTCTGTAACAAATTAGAATTCTAGACTTTAAGCTGGCATTGCTGGCTTAATATTCTCTTACCTGTGAGTGTAAGATAATAAAAAAATGTATGGGTTTAACATTAAACTATTTGTATTTGTAATCAGTTGCATAATTTTGCCAAAAAAAAGTTTCAGAGATTTGAGGGGACGTCACGATGTTGCAGATTTGTGTTCACCACAAATTTTCGGTATCAATTAAGCGTTTAAACTTTAAAGTGTAGACCATGCTTACATGGCACTGGATACAAATTTGCATCATAGGAGTAGTATCACACCTTTCTAGACCTGAACAAATGTCCAACACTTTAAAAGGCCCATACTGAATGTCTCTCTGGTCCATCCTCTAACCACCACCGGCCCCCACTGTGATTTAATCCTCTAATTTTCCCATCAATTCTTTCGCATGGTCCAACCTCAGCAATAGTATTTGCAGCTTTGTTCTCGTGAAGATGAATCACGGATTCACAAATAATCCCCCAATGAATAAGTACTGTGCATAATAAAAGTTTTACTTCTTGGCAAGGGCTTTTCTAAATGAGTAATACTATTCCTCCCGCTTTTTTATCACGGCCAACTTCACATGGTACTATGGTGAGGAAATGAAATGTGAGGCCAACACCATTTCCCTAAGGGGCATGTGAGGTGGCTGTGAAAAAGAAGCGTGAGAAGAAATATTTTTCTTTCTAAATACATAAATACCCCCCCTCGGGCCCTTCCTCCTGCTTTTTTATCACGGCTAACCTTACATGGTAGTGTGGTGAAAGGAAATGAAATCTGAGGCCAACACCATTTTCCTAAGGGGCACGTGAGGTGGCTGTGAAAAAGAAGCATGAGAAGAAATATTTTTCTTTTTAAATGAATTTGTGTATCCACACCAATTTTAGACGGTGATAACCCTACATCAGATTTCCTACATGAACTGATCTGAGCGACCGACTTAATTCTATAGATACATCAGCTGTATATAGAAATGCGTAGGAAATTTAATTACAAATATCATTTTCCAAACATTACCATTGAGGGAAATTATACACATTAGAAGGATATTTCCGTCCTTTCACATGTTTTTCAGTGTAGCATTCTCTTCTGCCTTTCTTATAATTATAAACCCCTTGAAATTTCCTGTATGAAGCGGACCAACACGGGAGAAGCAAACAACCAGAGAAGAAACCAAGACCTTTCCTTTGGATTCTGGCAGATAGAATTTCCTACTTTCATTTTATATAGAAGAAGATAGTTGCAGTGTGAACTGGCTCAACTCTCAAGTGCTGGTATTACCTTGTTTCTGGCCACAGAAGTTCTCAAATAGTCATTGACACCAAGAAACCGGAGGATCTTCCAGTCTCCAGTCATGGAACTCCATCCATCCCAGATATTTTTCCAAGCTCCCTGAATAGAGAGGAGCCATGACCATCTCCGTCGTCTTCCTCCTCCTCATTCAATTGGTTGCGTGTTCCGAGGCACGCAACTTGAGCTGCGTCCGCCGATGCGGGTCTAACCACGTCCTGTACCCTTTCGGCTTCTCCGACGGCTGCGAAATCCAACTGAGCTGCCGGAATGGGTCTGGCGAGTTCCACCTTGGAGGTGGCGCCGGATTCAGGGTCCGGAATATCACCGCCGGAAGTCTTCTGGTCGACCTCCCGCCGGACTGCGGCCGGCCGGTGGGCCGGGCGTCGGACCTATTAGGCCCCAACTTCGCGCCTACCCGGCAGAACGAGCTGCTGCTGCTCGGCAACTGCAGCGCCGAGGGACGATGCGTTGCCCAGGCGGCGCTCGAGGAAGAGCGTGTCACACCCCATGGCTGCCGCGGCGGAGCTCACGGCAATTTGAGCTGCTACGCGCGGAGAAGCGGAGAGGGTGAGTTCATGAGTTTGGCCGATATACAGGGGCTAAATTGTAAGTATCTCTTGTCTTCCATGGTGGTGGCGGATCGGGCCGGTCCGGCGGTGTCGCTGGAGATCGACGCGGTGGAGCTCGGATGGTGGGTCCCCGGGCCGTGCCGGTGCTCGAAGTGGGCGAGCTGCAAGGAGATGAGGGTGCCGTCCGACCGGCGGGAGGGATTCCGGTGCCGGTGCGACGAGGGATACGACGGCGACGGGTTCCTAGATGGCATTGGATGCCGGCCAGGTTCGTACGTGGACTTTTCTCATTTTCTTATCTTAAAGTAGAAACGGTGCGGTTGACAAGGCGTGCGTCGCCGTCCATTAGCATGGTTGAGTCCAAAGGTAGGGTGCGGCGAGTATACATGGACTTCTTTGTAGAAGACCCCTTCACTATAAATTATCCATAATTACTTCACCAAAAATGATTGTCATAATTAGGAAAGGTTAAAACATGAAGGATTACAATGGTTAGGTGGATTCATTGAAATTTACCAATGAGATATGGTTTTGCACCTGTGAGAGGTTGGGTGGTTAAAGGCAACAAACTTGAGTTTTGGCCCCCCTATTCTATCTTGATATAGGGTGTGATGCTCATGTGTCAATTTGATGTGTACATTGGTGGTTTGTAGTGGCTTTCATCTAGTTGCCCTTTTGTTGCATGTGTGAACATTGGTGGCTATATGTGTGGAAAAATGCATGATATACTGAAAATGGTCAATATGTGTCATGGCTGATATTTCTATACTAATACGTAATGAGGCACTACACAAGTTTTTGGATAGAGATACAATGGCTTGCATATTTAGGAGGTGGGTGAGCGTACACTGTCTCACTCATATTTCTAATATGCAATGGGGCACATCTCAAACCTTTGGATAGAGAGGCGATGGCTCCAACATTTTAGAGGTGGGAGAGTTTTAATGGTCACGCATGCCCCTGTATTCCAAGGGAGTGCAATTTAAATGCCCGGTCCTGAGGCATAGCGCACATGCTTGGGCATGCATCGGGGTGTAAATAGGTCTCTAAAGAAATAAGTCACCAATACAATGAAGCAGTAGCTGAACCTTTTTTAGTTCAAAAATAAAAGATGGAGTAGCTGAAGGCTGGTATAGAACAATGTTAAATTAAGCTGTAGCATAAGACTTTGATGCTAGTTGTTACTCCCTCCGCCCTGAAATACTGCCACAGCCTAAAAAAGTGGGTAGTGTTAGGACGGAGGGAGTTTATAATTCTTGTCAACAGCCTGTTTTGGCTGTTCGTTGTACACAGCATTGGAGCAGTCCAATCATTGGTTTGGATAGGGCACCACTTGCCCAAAATTAACGCTATGTAATTGGGTTTATCTTTTATAATCTTGTTTAATTTAATACATTAAATTCATTCTCGAAATATTAAGGATGTACCAGTAATAAGTCTGCGATTCATACGGGTCAAATATAAAACGTTGAGAGAGTTCACGCTAACTTTATGGTTCTTCTTTCTTATTACTCCATTCATTGAAGCTAGTCTGCATTGGACTCTAGGGCCGTACAAAAAAAACTGAGTTTTTCTCTTCCCCATTCATGTTTTCTGCCTCGAAGGATCTAAGTTACCCATGTAATTAACATAGGACTGTCTTTTTTCAAGTCCAGACGAGATTCAGTGAATGAAGGAAGTATATAATTATATAAGTATGTCTTCGTTTATTAATCACCACATGAAAAAAAAAAGAACGTCAATCTGGTATGTAGGTTAATTTGTCCTACATTTCTCAATAATCAGGTATATGTTAATTTGTCCTATTGTTTTTTTAATTATCTTCTGATAAACAATAATCCTCAGACAAGAGTTCAACAACCGGATCAATACGTTCTTGTAGGTCAATAGAGCCTTAAGCCTCCTCCTGGACGGAAGTAGGGTCTCTTGTGACTTTGTCACATGTATAGCCTTTAAGCCTCCTCTTGGAGCAGTTGGGGACAGTCAAATTGAAGTTGTAGCTGAAAGTTTCTCATGATATGGTATGTGTATGTCATTGAGTGGCGTATACATAATGGTCCATTAAGGTCAATTAGCCAGAGCTGGGTCTAGGCTGGTCGGTTAGTCCATGGTCCAAACGCGTAGTCAGGGCAGCCATTGTTGAAATCTTAGATAAGCTGTGTACCTACAACGGAAGAATTTTTTAGCTCAGTTCCTCCTACCCATGGTTTTCAAAACCGGACCGGACCGGCCGGTCCGACCGCGGAGAACCGGAACCGGGCTGGAAATCGGTTCGGTTCATCCGGTTTACCCCGGTCTGGTAAACCGGCCGGTTTTTTTCAAACCGGCCGATTTTTCTTAAACCGGACCGGTCACGGTCAGATTTTTTTTTTTTTTTTTGGTCCATTAAGGTCAATTAGCCAGAGCTGGGTCTAGGCTGGTCGGTTAGTCCATGGTCCAAACGCGTAGTCAGGGCAGCCATTGTTGAAGTCTTAGATAAGCTGTGTACCTACAACGGAAGAATTTTTTAGCTCAGTTCCTCCTACCAGTAGCCCATTTGTTTGTGTGTGCATAGGTGCATAACAAGCCGTTGGATTTGATTCAACGACGCATGTTAAGTCAGGGTGTAGGAAGCCTGAACTAATGCTTGTGATTGAATGTTGGGCCAACGGCATGCAGCACCCCAGCATACACTGACACACGTGAGCCGGGATGCATATTAACATTTTGCATGTGTATTATTAACAGAAAGATTTAAGTTCTACTTGGCAGAAGTGTGCAACCTGTTTCTTTGATTTTTTACTGACATCCTTCTTTCTGGTATATTGATTTCTACTGATATTTGGTTTGCTTGGCTATTTTCTATTTATTATGCAACAGTTTCACACAAATGCGACCCCTCAAAGTATATGTCTGAACGATGTGGAGGAACCACTCGAGTTGGCGTCCTCGTTGGAGGTAAAACAACTGAAACTGATAGGCGTTTCCACCAATTTATTTTTATAAAAGAAAATGCAAAAAATGCTCACAGGACACTTGAAAAAGAAAACCAATGGCACCCAAGTGTTACAGTTACTTTAGATTTCGGCCTGTTTGGCTCTCCATTTATGCAAAAAAAATTTAAATAAAGAATTTGCGTTAGGGTTTTCTAATCAAGCGGATATCTCGTCAAGCATTTTCCTTCTTTTAAAGGCAACAAGAGGTTTACCGTGGAAAGGTTAAAACTTAAATTGGAGCCAAACAGTCCCTAAAGCGTTCCTATAAAGCTTCGTGTAAAGCTCTTCCATAGATATATGCAAAACTTAGAGTAGGCTTAGCATTTTGAGATAAATCACTTTAACAAAGAAAGACTTACCCCGGTTTGCCCGTGTTTACAAAATTTTGGACCCATTATGATAATGACCCAAGACCTTGTTTTTTTTAATGTATGAGATCAGAGTTCACATGCTAATGAAAAGGACCTAACTTTGAAAATGAGCTTATACTTTATTGACACCTAAATACAAGATTTTTTTTTTAATGGAAAAAAACAAAAAAGTCCGTCTAGTCCCCTGGTCTTTAGCCCAGGGGAGACTTCATAGGCGCGTTGGAAGCAGGTAGTTGATTGCAAACCCAAAGTTTTCTGTAGATTCATATGTTCAAGTAACTCCGTCCCATATACATAGAATCATTGTCACAATTAGAAGAAATGATTTTTTATTAATTACTAGGACACACAACTAAAATGGGAAAAGCTTGGAGATTATAATATATCTCACGAACTAAGCTGGGAGATGAGTTGTAAGATGCATGTGACATGCTTTTTCATAGGATAAGTAGTTCACCTCCAACTGTGTTTAGCCAGCCCACCTCCCATATATCCAAAGTCTGACCATTACGGACAATGGATTTACACCGACAGTGTTAAATCATGGCGCGGTGCAATACTCATCCTTTTTATGTACCCAATCACTTAAGTAGAGCCAAATGTCGTAACAAATATGGAACACTTATGTGGGAGTCACGGAGGGAGTACATGACAAGTAGTTAAAATATGAAAAGGTTACTAGCGGGAGTATGACTAAAGGGCCGTTTGGGACGTGATTATATATCCAGCTGAAACACATATGGATGCTACAGTGGATATCTAAAATCCAGTCTAGATAATTTACAATAATCATGCCCGTGATTAATAGCAAAACAGTATGTTTTGCTATACTGTAGTATCCATGTTTTTTTCCCTATCTGGATAGGGAAAAAAACATAGATGCTAGAGTGGATATGGAAAATCTATTGTGGATATTTACTTATAATCACGCCCCAAACGGCCCCTTAGATTGTGCCTAAGACCCACTAAACAGTATTTCCATTCGAGTTGATGGGCCCAAGTGTGAAACTTGGTTGGGCCGCATTATATAAGAAAGGAGGAGTCTGCCACACCTGGCTTTAGCCAGTCCACGCACTCTAGAGGTAGGGCTGCACAAAAAAGCCGGAACCGAACCGGATGGAAGGTCGGTTCGGTTCTTACTCCCGGTTCCTTACTCGGTTCCTGCAAGAACCGGGCGGAACCTAACCTTGATGCAGCCCTAGACGGAGGTGGCTGACCAATCTAGTTGCTTTTGTTCTCTTCCCTCCAAACATTTCAAATCAATATTATCGTTCAGCTTCAATTGCTAAAAACATCTAGGTTAGCATTTAGCCATCAAACCTTATCAGAGATGTACGCTGTAGCTAAAACTAATATCTCAACACCAAAGTATCTAATCCTAGATCAAGCTACTAAGTAACAACAAATCCGTGGGTCAATATTGATTCCAGGAATTATTGCTGGAGCAACTCTCATGGCAGTGCTGGCCATTGGCTGCTACTTTGTTCAAAGACGTTCGACTTCATCAAGAACCCGAAGGAGCACCAAACGACTCCTCTGTGAAGCCGCGGGAGCCTGCACTGTTCCACTCTACCCATACAGAGAAATTGAGAGAGCCACCAACGGCTTCTCGGAGAAACAAATGCTCGGAATGGGCGCCTATGGAACTGTCTATGCCGGAAAGCTGCACAATGATGAGTGGGTGGCCATAAAAAGGATCAAACACCACGATACAGACGGAATTGAGCAGGTAATGAATGAGGTCAAGCTTCTCTCTTCGGTCAGCCACCCCAATTGCGTTCGCCTCCTAGGGTGCTGCATTGATAGAGGTGAGCAGATTCTTGTGTATGAGTTCATGCCCAATGGAACACTTTCACAACACCTACAGAGAGAACGTGGCCACGGCTTGCCATGGACGGTTCGTCTTACCATCGCGGCCGATACTGCCAAAGCAATTGCCTATATGCACTCAGCCATTAATCCTCCCATCTTCCACCGGGACATTAAGTCGAGCAACATACTATTAGATTTCAGTTATAACTCCAAAATTGCAGATTTTGGCCTCTCAAGAATGGGGATGACCGAGTTGTCCCACATTTCAACGGCACCGCAGGGCACGCCGGGCTATTTGGATCCTCAGTACCATCAGAACTTCCATTTGTCTGATAAGAGTGATGTGTATAGCTTTGGTGTGGTTCTTGTGGAGATCATATCGGCGCTTAAGGTAGTTGATTTCAATAGGGTTCAAAGTGAGGTGAATTTGGCTGCACTTGCTACTGATAGAATTGGGAAAGGCTGTGTAGATGAGATCATAGACCCTTTCTTGGAACCCCACAGAGATGCATGGACACTCTCCTCTGTACACAAAGTGGCTGAGCTAGCATTTAGATGCCTGGCGTTTCACAGAGACATGAGGCCCTCTATGATGGAAGTGGCCGCGGAGTTGGAATCTCTAAGACAAAGCGGCTGGCCGCAGATGGATGACCACTTTGGCCTCGCCTCGTCGGCTTCGTCATTCTCTTCGGAGTCAGATGGGAGTGAGAGCTCATTGAGGACGATCAAGAAAATTGAAGGTGACACAAGGAAATTGGTGGTACCTCAAGGAACTGAATTCCTGGTTTCAGTGGAGGAGATTGTTGATTCCCCTGTTTCAGTACAGGATCCATGGCCAAGTGAGAAGAGTTCGCCTTCCACAAATAGTTTGTTGGGTAATGTACTTCGGTGATCTCTTGCTGTCTCTTTTTTTTTTGGGGGGGGGGGGGGGGTTATGGTATATAATTTACTGCTGTATGTTGGTTGAATGCTCTGTTTTTCCTGCATTCATTTTTTAATTTATATACTGTTATCAAAAAGTTTATCTTGCGCCTTAAGCATGTAATAATAAATATAATGAAACAAAGTTCTCCTGCCTCTCAGCAATATAGCTCAAGGATATTGTAGGAAGCCGTCAACATTATTTTTCATTTTAAATCACTCAAAATTAAGTGCCGTCCAGTGACAAATGGAAGACAACTTTTAAAACTAAGAGTGGTCTATATGAATGGCTCGTTATGCTTTTCAGTTTGTCAAATGTACCAAGCACATTCATGAGATTATTGACAAAGGTTTTGGAACCTTTTTTGGGGCAGTGTGTAGCCGTGACTCGTGTACTTTGACGACATTCTGATTTACAGCAAGGATGAAACCAAACATATTGAACAACTGCAAGCTATTTTTGAAGCCTTGCAGTCCAATTCCCTTTACCTCAATTTGAAGAAATGTTGTTTCTATCTCGTGTTGTTTTTCTAGGATATGTGGTCAGTTCTGCTGAGATTCATGCTGACGACACCAAGGTGCAAGCTATTTGTGATTGACACCTTCCATTGACAGTCACGCAACTACACACTTTTCTGGGATTAGCTATATTTTACAGGAGATTTGTAAGGGATTTCAGTATTATCACAGCCCCTCTCATTGATTGCCTCAAGAAGGATGAAAGCCAATATAAGCTGGAGTCTGGACCGTATGTATGCTGAATGGATTACGGAGCTTTATCATTCGGCATAAATCTGGACATTCAAACCGTGTTATTGATGCTTTGAGCCGCAAGCTTGCTTTGCTCCGAACAGTTCAGTAGCAGGTATTTGGTTTTGACGGTCTTAAAGAGCTCTATCCTGCAGATTCTGATTTTGGTGAAATTTGGAAGTCTTGTTCTTTGCAGGATGGTCTTTCTGATGATTACAAGATCCTAGATCATTTCCTTTATAAAGGCTGTCACCGTTATATTCCTCAGAGTTCAGTTCTTTCTCAGTTGATATTTGGTTTACATAAAGGTGGTCTTGCAAGACAGTTTGGCCAGGATAAAATTTATGCTTTAGTAGCAGAAAGATTTTATTCACACTCTGTCCGCCATCATGTGAATCGTTTTTTTCGATTTCATCTCAAACAATCCGAAGGTCATCAGCAAAATACCGGTTTCTATACTCCTCTCCCTGCCCCTACTGCTCTTTGGCATGATCCTTCTATGGATTTTGTTTTGGGCCTTTCCATATTCGAAGGGTTTTTTATTCCATTTATAGTGTGGCCTATTTTATTCCATGGAAAAAGACATCTGTTGCAATTCGCATTGCTCTTCTTTTCTTTGATTGCATAGTCTGTCTGCATGGAGTTCCCCATTCTATTACTTCTGATCGTCACAGCCGCTTCCTCGGTCAGTTCTGGAAAACTCTGTGGCATTGGATACCAAGCTTCAGTACAGTACCACTTTTCATCCTCAAATAGATGGCCAACTAAAGTAGTTAACCGCGCTCTCGGCAGTTAGTTGTGCTGCCTTTCATGTGATCGTCCTAAGCAATAGGATCAGTGTTTATCTCAAACTGTGTTTGCCTTTAGTTCTTCTCCCAATCGCTCAACTGGTTGTTTGCCGTTTGAAATAGTTTATGGCTGCAACACTCACTATCCTTTGGATTTGCCGTTGCTTCATAAACTCCATGGCGATAGTACAACAACTTATAACACATTGTCTAATCTCCACTCTATTCATCAGCAGCTTTGTCAAGGGCCAAGCATCTTTAGAGAGAGTTTAGTAAACTGGCCCAACAAGATAGTGTTCCTTCCGCAAATGAAGCGCATTGGTGATAATGCTTATTCCGTGGACTTTTCTTCTGATTTGGCTATCTCCAAAGTATTCAACAATGCGAACCTTTTTGAGTACCACCCTCTCGAATACTGCTGCTCCTGTTGTGCCTTCCAACAAACACTACTGCTCCTGTTGTGCGTGGATTCTTTCCTTCATCTTTTTGTTGTTGCTGGTCATCTTTTCGAACCTAAAAGTCTAGCTCTCATTCCTCCTAATCTCACTATTTCATTTTTAGTATGGATTCTAACATTACTATTAATGTCTAATGTTTAGCTCATTGTCATTATCCAAATGGTCTATATACAACTCACTAATATTGTTTTACCTCTGTGGTTGTTATTTGTACAACATAAGGTTCATACTTTTCTTACTTCTTATTTTACTTATTGTCAGATTTCACCGACAAGTCATGTTTCATTGTTCTAGCAGTTTATTTCTTAGATTCAACTATACATACTACTTCTAACCTATAAGATATTCTATTTAATGGCATATTTACTTATTCAGATTTACTTGCCAAATTGGACCATGCAGTTCAATAATAAGTTAATCAATGAAACATGACTTGTCGATTGGCTATGTGTCAATGACTACTATCGCTAACCCATACAAAGAACAGAACCTGTCGAAACAAAATTTTACTTCTCTATCCGGTCTATTAATACTTCAACTACTACGATATGATAATCAGAAGCATATCATAAGAGGCTTACCTTGCACTTCCATAAATATAATGCATGTTAGTCCATCAATGTTACATAAATCTTAATAATTAAGATGTATAAAAAACTACTTATTTCTAAGCCATATGCAATCAACCATATCATCCATAAACATGCAATAACTTTTAGTATGCAATACATGTAGACTGTACAATTGATATCTAGACTAATAACAATGAGATATCGACTCTAATATATATTTACCTTTTCTATGTCAAATTCGAGAAGTTTCAATACAAATTCTCCCTCTTCTCCTTCTCTCTCGAAAACCCAAGCCTCTTTTGAGAACTTTGAGTTTAGGGTGTGCAAAACATGAATTAGAAATAATTAATCCTATATTTATACCATTCCATAATGATAACATTAAGAGAGACCTGAACGTATGGATTGCAATATTCCACGACAAGTCATCCAATGCCAACTCATTTATCGGATTTGTAATCTAATGTGAAATTCAATTACTTACATTTTCATGTTCTTCCAATGTACGTGCTAATAGCATATTTAATTCACACATATAACAAGGCTACCCGTGGGCATACCTCTCGGCAAACCGATGGTCCTCTGGATGGGGCCAAAAATGTTGTCTTTATGTTACGAAATAACACCTTGACATCAGGTTCTTCTGATTAAAATTTTAAAACACACATTCATACTTGCTACAACATGCATAATCATTGTACCTTATAATAATTCCCAAGTATCTGCCTCCACGTACAGTCTCTAGACCCGTCGGTGCACTTGAGGTTTGTTGACAGGTTTCCAACATGTCCAAGACGTCTAATTCTGATCTAAAACACTTTATATCATATCCAATCCATTACCTAACTCCCCTAAATCCTTAAGAGACGTTTAATTCCATTCAAGCATGCTTCAATTTCCGTATTTTAATTATACACACCAAATTATCAATTCTTATCCAACCATGCATTTTATTGCTATCAACTCCCTTAGTCCAATATTAATGGCCCTATTTAATTCAAGAAGTAACTAAACTAAATAATATTAATCATAAAGTTACTAATGTGGCATGGGGGAGTATTTTATGCCAATGATTAGAGTTTTTCCATATTACTTAGTGCCACTACCCAGTTTTCCATAGTTTTTTCAGTGAAATCCCATATAGCCTAGAATTGATAGCTAGACTACCGAAAATGCCCTTATTCACCGCAAGGTCATATATAAAAATGTGCGATCCTTTCGGCTCGCTCATAACAAGCAAATACGAAGATTTTTCCCCGAATCAGAGTCTCTCACGTCCCCCCACAGCTCCTATAACTCACGTATTGAGCGATTACATAGTAGTTTTCCGAGTAGGGTTTCCGACGGGCTGAAGGCGAAAGAGTAATTTGGCGGCGAGGAACAGTGGGAAAGACATAAGGTTTCGGTTGGCCACTGGAAAATATTTGTGTCATTGGCTAGCAAAGACAAAAATCAACGTGAAGAGTTTCCCGGGCAACAACGCTTCATCGGAAGTGAAATACACCTTGAGAATAATATAAAATAACCGAGAAGGTACATACACGACTACATATTGGGTTGTGTGTTCATTCACACAACTACTCAGTATCATGTTAGCTTGTTATACACAAATTTTACTAATGTTTTGTTCTACTGACTATGCAGATTTGGTTTTTTGAGCACACGACTATCTTCCACGTTGTAATGGGGCTGATCAGTTCGAGGGTTAGAAGATGACTGGGATCAAGTGTCCTCATTATAGAAGTGAAGCAGGGTGCACATGACAAACATCGTACGGATGATTATTGGAATAGGGTGTTTGAGCATGTAGATGTCTGGGAAGATGTCGTCGACGTCATTAGCCCACTGCGAGAAGAGGTAGTCCTCATTTCATCTCCTTTAGTGGCCCCCTCATCGACGACAAAAGACAGAGAGGCAGGAAATGAAGAAGACCCCCGTTCATGGTCCCCCCTCTTCCTCGAGGACACCCGGTAAGTTGAATGTAATGGGGGGATTGGAGGGTTATCTTCAGGGCATAAAGACATTAATTGAAGTCACCTTGGAGAGGTATGAGAAGATGGGAATGAGTATGGGAACTCTGCGTGAGGTTCTTCACTCGATGAAGGCCTCCGCCGACACAACATCATTGCTGTTGGAGGGCATGAAGAAGGAGGATGAGAAGAATGAGGAGATGAAGGAGGAGAAGAAGTCAACAGAGAAGAAGGAGGAGGCGAAGAAGACAACTGTGCAAAAGAAGGAGGAGCCTAAGAAGACATTCGTGCTAAAGAAGGAGGAGAAGAAGACTCTGGCACATATTATGCGAAAGGTGCTGGTGCACAAGACCGGCAATGACATTCAAATGCGGTAAGGGTAAGTATGACATATGAACACAAAATCTCTTGTTTTTTTATGTGCTTTTCCACACACGCCTCTATGCGTGGTCGTGTATTTGAGAACACGACTTTCATTTAGCGTGTGCATGTGTACACAACTGGAAGTTAGGTCGTATGTTCTAGAATACATGAAATCTCTTGTTATACACGACTTAATGTTTGCGTGTGTGTACTGACACGACTGTTTAATATTTCAATGTAGCTCCAATGAAGCGCTCGCATGATGAAGAGAAGGTAGACCGAGCTACAAAGAGAGCCTTTGCAAATATGTTACTGAAGAAGCTCCAATCAGAATTCATTGAAGATATGGAGCGTGCAAAAGTGGATAAGCATAAGAAGTATAGACGAGGTCTCTTCTCCCCAGGATCTTGTTATGTTCCTTAGCTATTAGGATATTTCATTATTTAATAAGGCCATGTGGGCCGTTGTAGTTAGGAATAGGTTATCTAATTATTTTCGTCATTTTTGTGTTATGGTCCATAAGTCCCATCAGCTATAGGCTCAGCGCCTATATGTAAGGGATGTCTTGTCTTATTTGGATTATTGATGAATGAAACCCTAGTTTCTCACCTCCTTCTTTATTCTCATCCCCTTCTCCGCTCCTTGCCGCCAACTATTGTGCATCCATCTAGGGTGCGCAACACTGGTATCAGAGCAATTGACTCTTTGCTTCCGTCGTTATGACATGGAAGAAAGCTCTAGACAACCCTGAGGGCCCTTCGACCTAGTCTGACGAAGAGGTGCCAACTGGCCAAGCCCAGGCCGCCCCCTCCGCAGCCATGGATCCTGCCTTGATGAAGGCCCTGACAGACATATCGGTTGCCATGCAATCCATGCAACGGACTATGCTCGAGCGCCTGACAACCCTTCCCCTGCCACCGGTTCAATCACCGGCGTCAAGGAGGCCGCCACCCAAGTCGAACCCACCCCACCACCCTCTCAGTCTGCTTTGTAAGTATCCTTTCCCTCCTGTTTACTCCCGACCGCCACCAGGAGCGTTGCCCACATGATCGGCATACCGGCCACCCCCTTGAGCCCCAGCTGCCGCCATGGCCGGCGTGGGCCACTTTCCGGCAAAGACGATCTACCCGTTGTCGTTCCAAGGTTACATGGCTCCAGCGGCGTCCCTCACAACGCAGTGGGTTTCGATTCCAATAACAACAACGTTGCCAAATGCCACCACCATTCAATCGCAGGTCATCAGCAGGCCGGCCATCGACCGCAATCCCATTCCGGTCACTGGCGGCGTCAAGAAGCCCCGTTGATCCAACCACCCGCGGTTCCATCATCGTCGATCAAGTGCCTGGCCGCGATGCTGTAGAACCACCCGACGGCGATGCCGCTGCCCACCCCCCGACAAGAAACCTTGCCGGCCACAACATTCTCACTGACTTCGATGCTGCCATCGTTTCCTTCTGCACTGCCCAAAGATCGGATTTTTTTGAAGGATATCGGTGTCACGACGCCGCGCAAGGCTGTGCCGCCGCATCCTCCTCTTTGGCCGTCCTCACCACACATGCAGGCACAACCGAACATGGCAGTACTGTGAGTCATGGCAACGTCTGCCTGTTCAACCTCCTCATGGCCCCCATGTGTTTGATGGAATGCTTCTTCGATCCGTCCCGACCAAGCTCACAGACAAGCTCAAGGTGTAACACCCAGAAAATTAATAAGTATATTAAAACCGAAATTTGACCCTCTTAATGTTTGATTTGACCATGTTTTACTTTATGGGGATTAAAGTTGGTGAGAAGAGCTTTCCAACGCCACCAACTATGCACGATTTCGAGTTCAGAGTGAAAAGATATAAGAAATTGAATTTTATTTAGGCGCGATCGATCGCCAGAACAAACGATCGATCGGCAAATTGAACCGATTGACCACCTATCAAAACGATCGATCGTAGTTACTGTGAAAATTGATTATTTTGTTTCGGGTAAAGCGATCGATCAGCAATAATTGCGATCGATCGGCTGTAACGCGGTAGTTTAGAAAAAGGCAGGTGACGATCGATGGCCATATCGCCGATCGATTGCCGGTTGCGGTTTTGCGATTTCTAGCTTATTTTTGGGTGAATTTGCATGGGAAAGATGCCAAATCCCAACTGAACTTAAATTGTATGTCTCTAGAAAGATCTTGAGGCCTTCTCATTGGTGGGAAGTGTCCATGATATGGAAAAATTAGTTTAAGAAGGGATTCTCCTCAAACTCTATATAAACCCTAGAGAGTGGGCTTATGCTATCGGAAAACCTAGCACTATAACGTCCAAAGACATTTTCCCTTCTCCTTCCTACGTTCACCCACCTCCTATAAGGCTTCTTCTTGTGGGAGTTTGGCAAGAGCTTGGAGCGGGAGCTTTGGAGGATGCGGAGGAGACGAGCAACGCGTAAAAAGGCAGAATTTTCGGTGAATTAAGAGTAGGGTGGTTTTTCCCTCTCTTTTTTTCTTTCTTATGATGTTTATATGTGCCATCATTCAGTAACTTAGAGTATTTATTTGATTCTTGTGAGATGAATGAATTGTGTCATTATTCTATGCTTAGTGCATCATAATCATATGTGCATTCATGCTATGTGTCTAGATGGGAATTCACACCTAAAGTCTGATGCTTTATTAATTTTATAGAGACTAGAAGTTCTGATATTGCTTGGTTGATCATGATCCATGTTGAGTTTTGTGTCTTAATGTGTGTCTTGTATTAATTGTCTTAATTGGGATGTATTAATGTTAAAACTGTGTTATATGTAAAGGAATAGGAGAAAGGGGTGTACTTTAGTAATTCCAAATAATCCTAGGGTCTGTAATTATTCTAGGAGGGGAGTATATGGTCTGTTAATGATATATTATCATCTATAATGTGTTATTAAGTGAGATAATCAAGTTTAATTAAGAGTCTTAATCTTAGCCAGAATTATTTATGTGCTGACAGTCTGTAATAAATAATTCATAACTAATTCAAATAAAATTGGAAAAATATAAAATAAGTGTGTTTAGAAACTAGACTCACGAGGGTATTATAAGTAAAAATTTCAGAGGTTAAGTATTACTATACAGAGCACAGTAGCCGTTGGAAGGGGACTATTGTGCAGAAGGCAGTGAGCTGAATCTGAGAGAAAATACTAAGTATACAGATAACATCGTGTAATATGATATGATAATAATTAACGTGTCAATACCAGTAAGTGGACTATATACTTATGAAATATCACAGTAAGAATTGGGTTAGACGTAATCTAATTAGGAGGGATAATTCTTTGATCAAGAGATTTATAACTATCTACCTTGAAGCGTTGATGTCGGTTTGATATTTCACTTGTAATTCAAATCATCTAAGATTCTTTGGTTTTCTTATATCTGATATTTGTATTATAAAATTCCAATGCGTATGAGGAATTCCTATCTAGGGCTGAGCATGAAAGGTATGTATTGATTGTATGGTACTCCTTGGGTGAGTTGTTATTATTCGAAGTGTTTGGGTTGTCTTGTTATTCCAAGAGTGATTTGCATGCCTTTGAGAAGCTTGTTATTCTATGCTACTCTAATGAGTGAGTTATGTGTTGGCTAAAGACCTTGACACTCCTATCCATACTCCGTGAGAGAGTCCATTCTGGTAAGAGATACTTTATGATCTTAGAGTATTGTTATCTCTATTCCCTCGAGATATTGCTAATATTGATTACATGATTGTTTCTTCCACTGGAGATCTTGCGAGACTCTCCCTATGGTGGATTCATAGTATGCTCAATTAAGCCATTGCTAGATCTTGCGAGGTCACTTATATTTATGGAGTTGCGATTCCATACTGCCCAAAGGGAGGCATTATACGTATGTTAGATTATTGACATTACGAAAGGTCTTTAGTCTCTGCCCATCGTGTCCGTAAGCACTGGTGGGGCCAGCATCCTAGACGCATGGCAGGGTTCCAAAAGAGGACCCCTAGGGTGGTTCTGGTATATTATTTTAGTCACTTGCGAGCGACCAGTTCAGCGAGCAGAAATTGTAACTCCTTTCACTTTAGATGTCTGGACCCTTTGATATGATTACTATTCTCTCCTTACACATATGTTTGTTCGGAGTCTTATTGATGTTTTCCTATACTTGCGAGTTGGGATTGTTATTATTGACTAACCTTTTAGGTGTATAGACCTTGGTTCAGTCCAGATATTGTGGAATATTCACAATCCTTGTTATTCTTATTCTCTTCATGCTGCTTGTTTTAATTCAGTGGGTTTTTACATCCTACTGAGTGTTTCTATGAAATACTCATGCATCCTCTGATGCAGGCGCAAATGAAAATTGAGATCAGGAAATGCAGTAGTGAAAAGGCGGTTACAGGAGCCGTGAAGAGTTTTAAAGACTATCTAGTTATTTGCTTTGCTTTATTGATGCTTATAACATTATTAGCAATTGTATGTCATAGACTTATAGGTTTATTTTATTTAATTTTTATTACTGGATTATTATTAAATAAATTTATTTCATATTATTTAATGATGTCTGTTATTGTATTACACTGATTGCTGGCATAATCGGTTACACATTCTTTTGAGATGATTGTAATCGGTGGTGAAATCGACTGTTCGGTCGCGTGCCCGGGATCTCTACCTCGAAATGTATCCTATTTTTTGGCTTCCGCACTCCAATCGAAGTATGGGATTTCGGGGCGTGACACAAGGAGTATTTCGGTCAGTACCTTGACATCGTATAGACCGTCGTCAAGAGAGATATAGTAACTGGACGGCCGCGGAGGGTCGGGTTTGTCATTTTTGCCGATCCCGCTGTCTTTGATACGATTCTTCAGGACAAACTTTCCATTGTCGAGAGGATGGTTGAGGCTCAGAGGGCTTCATCAAGTGACGAATAGCATTCCTCTTTTAGATCTGAATACAATCCTATTGTGGGGGTAGACTTGGTGGGGGGCTACTATGATGCAGGTGATAACGTGAAGTTCGGCTTCCCCCATGCCTTCACTGTGACACTACTCTCAAGGGGTGCAGTGGAGTTTGAGAGCCAATTGTAGGCCAAGAATGAACTTGGCAATGCATTGGCAGCCATCACATCGAGGTACAAACAACCTGATGAAAGCCCATACCCAGCCAAATGTGTTGTTCGGGTAGGTGGGTGATGAAAATTCAGTCCATGCATGCTGGGAGAGGCCGGCGAACATGACCCTCGGCAACCAGCAACAGGGCATCGGTGGCCTGCGAACTGAATTTTCATGGATTCCCCGGTGTACAAGCTCTCGCTGCTTTGCTGGTCTTGCAAAGTAAAGTATCAAATAGTGGAATTTGGGCATCTTATAAGAACAATATAGAGCAATTTGTGTGCTCATGCATTCAGAACAGCAGCACTAACTTCCGAAGGTCCCCTGGAGGATTGCTGCATTGTAATGATTGGAACTCCCTCCAAAATGCTGACTTCATCAACGGTGCTAGCAAAGCAATGAACCATCTCTTGTTAGAAGCGAAACCTCAAAAGACACTTTTCCCTTGATGTTCAAGGATGGCAGAAAAACTAGCTATAGCTTTGAAGGATTGTGTAAAACTAGAAGATGCTGGTTTTGACTGGAAGAGTCTAGGGCTTTATGTTCAAGAGGTTGATTGTGTTGCATGGGTTTGTGATCAGGATGCATACACGTGTAGTGGTCAGAAGTGCCTTGCACAGTCAATTCTCTTTATGCATGAGAATTGGATGTCGAATGACTGTCCTTAAAGCTTGAAAAATAGCAATTGGAAGAGCAGAGGCTAAGGGAGAAGGTGAGGGAGCTAGCAGAACAATATGTTTCTCTTCAAAGAAAAGTTTCCATGTACAACAGTCGAGATGTAAAGGGAAGATCCAAGCTTGTAGAACTGGAAACCCATCTGAATGATCTGAGTTGCATAATGGAAGAGGTAGAATCAGACAAAGACAAGCTTCAAATAGCAGTGGTTGAACTAGAAGGCCGTACTAATTGTGCCGAATATGACCGTGACTGCATAAAAAGAAGCCACAAGGAGAAGGAATAGGAGGTTAAGGATTTACAGAAAGCTCTGTCAAGACTGCAAAGAGTGTGTCATGAGCAAGGTAAGACCATTTCTTGGTTAAGACAAGAATTGTACATATGTAAAGTTGACTCCCTTAGAAATGAGAATATTAGTCTTCTGAACAAAGTAAATGGTGGAAAGAGCTCATCATTTAGGTTTGTCCGTGAATTGCAATCCCAAGTCGATTTTTTTCATAAATCAAAGACTCTCATTGCATGATACAAGTAGTGAGCTTTGTGGGCCCTTACTGGAATATGTGAAAGCGTTTCAATTACTAGCAGGTGTAGAGCAGTCACCCAAACTGCAATGTCGATTTGCTGGTTATTCAGTTATTGAGTATGCTATGAAGTTGCAGAATTTGAGAAGAGGAACTGTTAATATTAGGAGAGGCTGGGAAGCTGTATCTACAATATTGGCACAGATCCATTGTTACCCATTAACGAAAGAACATCAAAATCTATATAGTCATCGTAATCTTTAGGTTCATGATAGCACAAATCTGCGCGCCTCAGTCGGGTCCAACATTCTAGACTTGAGAGGATAATACACCATAGATTTTTTTTCTTTTTTTTAATAGGACTGTGTAAGGCCTGACTTCAATATACTTAGGTTTATCAATGACTCAGGCCAATGACTTCCAGCCAGTTGGTTTAGGGCATTAGGCTTTAAGTAGACCGCTTCGGACCTGAGCATCAGCCTAAGTTAAACCTATAATAGTCAAACAACCCCTTTCTTTCATTTTGTTTTCTCATTTTTTGCATTTTTTTTCAGCATACGTATATTTCAAGCATCTTTATTTTGTCCAGGTTGTATTATACTCTCAACCTATTTCCGGTTCCAAGCCCTTGTCATTGCCAAGTTAATGGTCTATCATGATCTTTTAAACTTAATAGACAACTACACATCATCCAATGACTCTGACTAAAGACATCCCACTGTAAATTACCATTCAACAAATCTTTAGATAGTATTACTTTATGTACTAATGTGTGTAAGTGAGTTTTCTTAGTTCAAGCACCTGATCCAAGAGGACTGTAACAAAAAGATATGCTCAGTTAAGTGTATCTATCCTCTAGTATACTTACTCACACTTCCAATATAAATTAATCTCTTAAAAATTGAAGCATGCATTATCACGAGATAAACTATCAAAACCTATGAAAAGCACTAACAAACAACCTAAAAACTAATCAAAATTTTTTACGGTTTTTCATTTTTTGATTTTTATTTTTATGCAAGCAATATTCCCTCCCCCAAACCTATTATGAACATTGCCCTCAATGTGAACAAGCTATAAAAATGACAATGATCATGTAAGAAAGAAAATAAGAAAAGGAGAGAATACACCTGTATACGTGGGTTGCCTCCCACCAAGTGCTAAGTTTAACGTCTTCAGCCAGACGAAACTCTATTAGTCCAACTTATCCAGGGTCTTTCAATCCAACATTCAGTCCCTTTGTGGTCCTACTGCGCACATTAAAGTTAATGAAAGAAGTAGCAAGTAGATCAGTAGGACAAAACCATGGGGTTGCACCATCCACCAGAGTGTCAATCATATAAACTGCATAAGAATCAATTGACGGTGGATGCTATTTTTGGGCATTAAAAACATTCAGTTTGACATTCAAATTTCCAAAAGACAATTTTAGCACCCCATCCTGACAATTTATAATAGCATTGGATGTTGCCAGGAATGGACGTCCCAAAATTATAGGAATCTGACTACCAATGTACTGTACAGGTTGTGTATCTAAGACAATGAAGTCCACGAGGAAGAAAAATTTGTCAACCTGCACCATAACATCCTCAATAACACCACGGGGAACTTTAATTTATTGGTCTGCAAGTTGTAGTGTTATGGTAGTCGGTTTTAACTCTCTCAACCCTTGTTGCTCATACAAAGAGTAAGGCAACAAATTGACACTCGCCCCCAGATCTAATAATGCCTTGTCCACAGTATGGTTCCCTATCACACATGAAATTATTGGACATCTGGGGTCTTTATATTTCGGTGGATGATTATGTGTCAATAAGGAACTCACCTCCTCAGTAAGGAAGATCTTTTTAGTCACATTTGATTTAGCTTTGCGCTTTTGAGTATAAAGGTCTTTCAAGAATTTAGCATAGGCAGGCACCTGTTTTATTGCATCTAACAAAAGGAGATTGACCTTAACCTGTTTAAACACCTCGAACATTTCCTCCATCTTTTGGTGAGATTTACTAAATGGGGAGGGTTTGTCCAGGCATTGTGGGTATGGGGCCCTGAGAATATAAGATCTTTCTTTCTGGGCCTCGGTCAGGTCATCCTACTAGGTTTTAGAATTAACAGGCATAGCTTTGATTGGAGAAGGTTCTTTTTCTTCCGCATGGGAAAGTGTCTCACTCGAAGGGCCAACAAATGGATCCCGAACCTTGTTGTCAACTTGCTTACTGCTCCTCAAGGTAGTTATGACTTGCACTTGTTCAGGAGGGCAATGGGAGGCCTCAGCTACAAATTGGCCTCTAGGGTTTTATTAGGGTTGGCTCAGCAAGGTTCCTGCTTCTCTACGATTCATAGATTGGGCCAATTGTCCTAACTGGGTCTCTAGCTTGGCAATAGATTGTGTATGAGAATGGACAAGCTGGGCTTGGGTTCTTAGCTCTCGACATGTGTTGCTGCACGGATTTCTTCCAACATCACACATATCCCATTAAAATGTTCTTTGGAACCCATACAATAACCCTCATCATTGTCCATCATTGCAAACCTAGGTTCGCCATGATACTCCCAACAAGTGTAGTCTCTGTCCATTCCATTGTCCAGCAAATGTTCTCCAACCTCATTTAGATGCTTATAGTATCTGTTCATACACCTCCTACATGGGCATTTACATCTATTTGCACTATCCACATGTTGACATGCTAAATTTATGAAGTTTTGAATTCCTTCAATATATGCCACCAAGTACCTATTTGGCAAATGTATCCACCCCTTGCCCATGGTAATGCATAAATCACAATGAAAGCAACAGATTATAATGTCAAGTATAAGCATCATATATTGGCAGCTCATAGTCTATTTTTCATTGGCATTTTGTATGTCAAGAGGATTTAATCAACATTGAATATAACTCCTACAAAGTCAAAAGGACTTGTGCATGCAAAATGTAACTTCCTAAGAGGCATGGGGATCAAATTACGCCAATTTTCGTCAAGCTATGTCAAGCTAAATTTAATTATTCTAGACTTGGCCTCACATCAAGGCCCCACCTTTAACATACATGCGTGTCATAATTCTTCCATCAAATAACTCTATGAAGATGCTTGCCAACAAAAGCATGATATTAGCTATTAAGTAAAGAAAGCCTTAGTTAATACATACCTCAATACCGTTAGTCTGAATTCAAAAAAGAGACTAAGCTATAGAATAGATTCAATCCAATGAACTAGCACTCACAATGACGACCTAATGAAAAAAAAGATCATCCTTCTTTTGATGTTGTCTTTTCTCTATAATAAAGCAGGAAAGAATTTACTTGTGCTTAGAAAAATTATAAATACAACAATAATAGAGGAAAAAGGAACATGGCAGCGCACCAGATGTTTGGAGTCGTCGTGATCTCATCCACCTCAATTAGTCAACATTAGAAGAGAGGAAGGCAATCTCAGTAACAAATGGGTTGAGGGTAGGAGAAGAGGGAAGAATTACTGACTCAGCTAATAGGGTGCCATGGGCTGACCTCGAGCGGATTGGGAAGGGCAGCGGAGGTGGTGGAGATGGAGGGAGATGACTACGTTCCTACACTTCTTCAAGGCCGACTCCGAGGAAGCCCCGTCATTGACCGCCTTGCCAGATTAATCAGCACGGGGGGGGGGGGGGGGAGGGTTTGAGAGAGGTTAGAGATTGAGGAATAGCCTCTTCCTCAGGTGAAATTGAAAAATGAGATGGGGTCGATTGACCAGAAAGGGAACAAAAAGCTCCCAGGAAAAACAGTAGGGCTCGCGGGGAAAAAAGGTAACAAAACGCTCCCGGGAAAAACAGCAGGGCTCACGGGAGTGGTGGTTTTTTTTTCGACAGACTTTTTTCTGCCACAAAAATCTGTCAAAAAAGAACAATTTTGTCCCGAAGAAAGCTTTTCGCCGCTAATATTAGTCGTAATTTAGCTCAATACTTACGGATACATGTCCGATGAAAATAATCCTCCGTTAATGTTCATTCTTTTACGACAGATTCATTTATGTTGCCAATGATAGACATTATCAATGGATTCTTTTATGTCGAAAAAATCCGTTGTTAAAAGCCAAATTTGTTGTAGTGTCGGGGCTGTTTGGGGCATGAAAAATCAGCACCATCTATCTGAAAAAAATCCAGCTGGTTAGGATTTTTGGGATAATCCACTAATCAGGTAGATTTTTGAGAGTGGATGAAACTAATTTTTCACGCCCTTAGTACCACACATTGGTGGTGGAAGTTCTGTTGATGGTTGTTCCCACAAACCCATGTAGTGCATGTTCAAACCTCATAAAAAGCTCCCGCACTCCATCTAAGAGCTCTCAAAAGAAGACCCACAACCCCCAAGTCTGCCCAACATTTTCCATGAAAATTCCAATAAATGCCCTTCTTCATTAAGCTCAAACACATGCTTACACATGGCTATCGATTTTAATCAACACCATTGTTTTTTAAAATGACCCAGTCTCTGACCCGGTTCGGTAGCTAGGCTAGGTCATGGTTTTTCCAGTTCAGCCGCAGGCAAACCACTTCGACCAGAAGACCATAACTAGAAGGCCCGACCCCGAAAATCAATCGACTCTGGTTGAACCTAGTTCGACCGGCCAGGCTCGACTAGTTTTTAAATCAATCCAGCCAAGCCAGGGGCCAGACAGTTCGATGTTGGGCTTGTTTTTGTAATAAAACATAAAGTAGCCCAACTATCTCAATTGACACTGTTTTAGGCTTTTAGAACTGTCTGGGTAATGGGTCTAAGTCAGAATACCCATTAAGTTGTGGTTTTTAGTGGCAGATCTGAACCATTGGATGACCTATGGAAGGACGATCAGGATTCTAGGGTTCTTAATAGTGGTGTCCTGGTTTAGTTATAAATACACCATTAGCCATCATAATATGGTGTCTCAAGTGAGATTACACTCAGCCAAGTTCTAAACCAGAAACTCATTGTGTGGTTCTAAAGACGATTAGCAAATACTCCATTGAAGGTTCTAATAGCTACAAATATGCCTAAATCTTGCTTTAAAGTTTTATTAATTAGTATAAGGAGCAAGACGATGCAGACGCGTCGGACAGCTGTTGGACTGCAGGCCGGAGCAGACGCACCAGCCAGAGCCGCTACTAGGCCAGATGAAGCAAACTGTCCAAATTAATATTAACAAACTCAAATTGCACACAGGCGAGGGCAATATATAGTATTTAGTTTATTGTATTACTCAAATTTTCTTAAGTTCCACCAGCAGAGACACCCGGAAGTTTTACGAAACACCCATCATAGATCGATGTGCGTCACTGATTTAACAGGATCAACACCTTCTCAAACTTCACCACAAATTTATCTATTATTATGGCTACTCTCTCATCCCACTATCCAATGAAGCCTATTTGCATTTGAAAAATATGGATCCATCATTCATAGCTGACTTTGCTCTACGACCAAAAACACATAAAATTCTGTTTTTTTTTTTTCTATACGGGCCTTAGATTCCCATAAATTTAACTTACTTTAAAATGCAAATAGTCCACATTGGACTGAGGGAGTATTAAGCTTCACCAACACAAGAAATTATAGGATAAAGCGGGCAGCCCACGACACCTTTTATCCCACATTTATAAGAGCCGTCCATTTTTAAGATCGACTGTGCTGAGATGGACGCTCCCACGTGCCCTGGACTATAGTGCCGGTTGTACCCAATAAATTCTCCACCAACACAGGCTTGGCTTGTGTAAACCTTACACCAGCGAATTTGAGTTCGTGCTGCACTAGCCAATTTTGGACCAGCGTCCCAAGGGCTCCGAAAATGACCACCCATGCTGCTATGCCTAACATACCACATATGGTGCTGAAACGCGGCTCCGTCCGCCGGTCAACTCAACTTGTCGGCCCCTGTTGTTTGGTAAACAATTCTCAAATTTAATATAAGAAGCTGTTCCTCGTTCTTGCTCTCTCCGTCAGTATCACCTCCAAACACAGCCATGGCAGCTGCTGCATCTTCCTCAACTTCCCATTACTATTTCTTCAGATCATCATTTCCTGCTTCCCTACCCAATCACCGGAGAAACCCCGTTAGCGCTAAACTTAGTTTCCGGCCAATCTCCGCCTCCATATCCGAGAAACCACCCGCAGCAGCAACCACGGACCCGCCGACTAGCCTCCCCATCCGAACCATTCCAGGGGACTACGGGCTGCCATTTATCGGCCCGGTGAGGGACAGGCAGGACTTCATCTACAAGCAGGGAAGGGAGGAGTTCCTCAAGTCCAGAGTCCAGAAGTACAACTCCACTGTGTTTCGCACCAACGTGCCGCCCGGCCCGCCAGTCTCCGGCAACTCGAACGTTGTTGCCCTCCTCGATGCCAAGAGCTTCCCCGTTCTCTTTGACGTCACTAAGGTCGAGAAGCGTGATCTCTTCGTCGGGACCTACATGCCCTCCACCGCGCTCACCGGCGGCTACCGCATCCTCTCCTACCTCGATCCGTCCGAGCCCAATCATACCACGCTCAAGAAGCTCCTCTTCTTCCTCCTCCAATCCAGAAGAAACTCAGTGATCCCAGAATTCGAGTCCTCCTTCAAGTCCCTTTTCGATGATCTTGAAACAGAGCTGGACAAAAATGGGAAAACTGATTTCGGTGCGGCCAACGAGCAGGCGGCGTTCAATTTCCTCTCGAGGTCACTTTTCGGGACTGATCCCGCAAGGTCTGATCTCGGAGCCGACGCGCCGAAGCTGATCGGAAAATGGGTCCTCTTCCAACTGGGTCCTCTGCTCACCCTCGGCCTCCCCCTGCCGGCGGAGGAGCTCCTCTTCCGCACCTTCTCCCTCCCCGCTTTCCTCGTCAAGTCCGACTACCAGCGGCTCTACGATTTCTTCTTCCGGGCCTCAGCCCCCGTCCTCGAGGAGGCGGAGAAAATGGGTATCAGCAAAGAAGAGGCTTGCCACAACCTCGTCTTCGCCGTTTGCTTCAACTCCTTCGGCGGCATGAAGATCTTTTTCCCCAACCTGATGAAGCTCATCGGCCGCGCCGGATCACGGCTCCACCGGCAACTCGCTGAGGAGATCCGCGGGGCCATCCGAGGACCTGGCGGCGGTGCGGTGACGATGCGGGCGATGGAGGCGATGCCGCTAATGAAGTCGGTAGTGTACGAGGCCTTCCGGCTGGAGCCGCCGGTGCCGTACCAGTACGGGAAGGCCAAGAAGAATATGATCGTGGAAAGCCACGAGGCAGCGTTCAAGGTGAAGAAGGGGGAGATGCTCTTCGGGTTCCAGCCGATGGCGACGAGGGACCCGCGGGTGTTCGAGCGGGCGGACGAGTTCGTGGCGGGGCGGTTCGTGGGGGAAGAGGGGGAGCGGCTCTTGAAGCATGTGCTATGGTCGAATGGGCCGGAGACGGAGAAGCCGACGACGGAGAACAAGCAGTGCGCGGGGAAGGACTTCGTGGTGCTGGTGGCGCGGCTGCTGGTGGTGGAGCTCTTCCGACGGTACGACACGTTTGATATCGAAGTTGGGTCGTCGCCGCTCGGCTCGGCCGTCACCGTCACCTCCCTCAAGCGGGCCAGCTTTTGATGCCGCCGCCCACGTGGAGGAGAACAAAAAAAGGCGTTGGCTTTTTCATGTTGGATGGCTTTTCAAGTTCTTTCTCCATTGTAATTTGTAACATATAGAGCAAATATAACAGCTCAATTTTTTTTAATAATCAATGAATTTTTTTCCATATTATCTTGCGCCACTACCCTTCTTTTTATATCACCTCGAATCTTTATGTTCTTCCATATTGCCTAAAAATTACCCAAAATACCCTCAGCTAGAGTAGTATAAGCTCGAATACACGACCTGAATCTTTATTTTAGTGCTTTGCAGGAGCATCCAGTTAGGGAAGAAAGCATCCCGACGAATCTCCGTCGAGCATTGCGGTCCACGTCACAGCCGGCACCATTTTACCCAGAAAAGAAGATTTCATGTCGGAAAACAGCAAAACAAGGGAGAAAGACCAGGAAAGAGTTTTGTACTAAAAAACAACTGCAATGAGGGCATCATACAATAAAAATGGCACGTCAAGTTTAAATACAACAATTTTACATTGAAAATTAATTCAAAAGAAGAAAGTTCAAAACTTGTCAAGTTTTCAACTTTGTATGTTATCGTGTGTTATCGTGTGTGCGTGCACACGACTGTAATGAAAGTCATGTGCATGTACACACGACTCATACACGATGGTTTTTACTCATATATGGTTTAAAACTTTATTATTTTTTAAGTATTTGAGGATTATACTATCAGGTAGTTATGGAAAAGATACATGTGTGCTTACACTACGATGGAGTGTTTAGAAATTTTGATGGGTATGTGGGCGGGAAACTAAAGCTCATGACTATTGATACATAAGTAAAGTACTTAGAACTATTGAAACAAGTGGGAGAAAGATTACCGCTGAAGTCTGCATCTGGTACATTGTCTTTGGCATATCTTATTTTATTTGCATCCCCATACATCCTTAAAGATGGTAAAGACCTCGAGACAATATTTCTCGTTCACAAGCGAGGCATTAAATGGACTATTGGACCTGTACGTGGAGAGGACTTCCACTGACAATAACGTGGTGACTTTCACTAGCAATAAGGAAATTAATTTTAGTGTAAATAATGAGGATGAGAGGATATCGGGGGCAGAAGTGAGACCGGCCAGTAAGACACCACAGGAGAGGCCTTCTAACCCGGACATTAATGCATCAACAGTTGAGGGAGGAAGAGAGGAAGATTCTACACTTCAAGCTGAGAGGTAAGATTTGAAATTTGTACAAATTCACACACGCTAACTATACAAGTCATGTTCTCGAAAACACGACCTGAATCATGCACATGCTAACTGAAAGTCGTGTTCTCGAATATACGACCTGAATTTCCAGTCATATACATATGCACATGCTAACTGAAAATGGTGTACTCGAATACAAAACCTGAATTGCTAGTCGTGTACACATGCACACGCTAACTGAAAGTTGTGTTCTCGAATACATGACCTGACTTCCAGTCGTGTACACGAGTTGTTCTTATGTGTTTCATTCATTCCATTTGTTCTCCCAGATTGGGAGAAAGTAATTAAATTCTAAAGGATGGATATCCTAATGGAGACGAAGAGCAATTTTAAATCAATGGATTGAATGGGGAAGAAGATGAAGATGAAGATGAAGACGAAGATGAAGATGAAGACACAGGAAGCCATCATTATGAAGAGTTTTTCGATGACAAGGAATTACTGTGGTCAGAGGATGAGTGGCATGAACCTCTTACACTACGAGATTTTTTGCAAGCAAATCTCACGGTAAGAGACCCTCTGTCTCAAGGATAGAACTCTGGCATGCGGCGAAACCATCCACTTCAGGAGTTCCCATGGGAAGAGATACACCTAAAAGAAAGTTTGTCGTGTTCGATAAGCAAAAATTAGAGGACAATGAGTTCCTTCATATTGAAAGTGATGGTGGTTGGGATTGAGGCATCTATTCTGCTTTGGCCGGTCCTTTAAAACCTTATGAGGAGGAGAGGATGTTGAGCGACAGTTTGCAACCAGACGATTACAAGGTACAACTTGTGTTAAGGGCTAGGTTCGAAAGCATCAAGCAGATCAAGATTGTTGCTACAGATTTGGCAATCAAGAGGAAGTTCGTGTTCAAAGTGGTGGATGAGAACAAGGACGTATTTACTGCAACGTGCAAGGTTCCAGGGTATAAGTGGTACATACAGGCTTTGAACATACTTAATAGAGTAAGTGTGATAAGGAGGTAAGAAAGCCATACATGTGACACAAAGATAAGTTCGAAAGATCATCATTTGGCTTCACACCTGTGGATTGCAAGGAAGTGTCATGACCTCCATAAGGATTAAAATTCTATCAAAATGGAAAATATACAACAATACATTGAGAAACATTGGGGCATCAAAGTCAATTATAAAAGGGCATGAAGGGCGAAAGAGAAATTGATCCGATTGATCGATGGCCACCCTAAAGATTCATATCGTATTTTACCACGTTATGTGAGGGAGTTAGAGCGGTCTAATCCAGGTACGTATGTGGTGATAGAAAGATCTTGTGATATACTTGAAATTGAGTTAGGCGAATACGACTTTAGATGTGTGTTTTGGATGTTTAGCCCCGTCGTAAGAGCATTCCGAAGATCACTTAGGCCGCTGCTCATTATTGACGGAACATTCTTTAAAGGAAAGTATCCTAGAGTTTTAATGGTTGCTACAACCCTCGACGGAAATCAACAATTAATATGTGTGGCATATGCAGTGGCCAAGGAAGAGACCATACAAACATGGTAAGTATACAAACAGGTAGGTCATGTATACAAACACACGCCTTCATGAGTAGTTGTGTGATCGAATACACGACTTGCTACTCATGAAGGCGTGTGTTTGTATACACGACCTTCTACTACATTTGAAATTGGAAAAACATAACAGGTAGGTCGTGTATACAAACGCATGCCTTCATGAGTAGTCATTTGTTCGAACACATGCCTTCATGATTAGTCATGTATTCGAGCACACCACTACTCATGAAGGCGTGTGTTTGTATACATGACCTTCTACTTTGGAAAAAATGAAAACACGCAGGTCGTGTATACAAGTTGTAATATGCTTTGACTCTTAGTTGTTACTTTTAGGACGTGGTTGCTTGGCTTACTAAAATCTTTTCTCTTTATGGACCCCCCGGCCAGTTTGGACACAATTATTTATGATAGACAAAAGGAACTTTTGAGATCGGTTCCTGATGTATTTCCTGAGGTTCACCACAGGTTTTGCCTGTGAGATATGGCAGCTAATATGCTTAGTCAGTGGAATGACAAGTATCTGAAAGTGCTGTTATTCAGAGCTGCTACAAGCTTGAGGAGACCGGAATTTGACGAGATCATGAAAAAGATGAAAGAACACAATGAGGAGGCCTGAAAATATGTTGACAAGATTGATAAAAGATTTTGGGCTAACGTGGAATATCCCGGTACTCTTACATCAAACAGGTCAGTAAGGTCGAACACACGACTACTCATCAAGGAATGTGTTTCTATACATGACCATTATAATGTCATGTGTTCGTATGCATGACAATATGTTCATGCATACACATATCTAATTGTGTCAATCATTATTTTTGTTTCTCAGGATGTTGTTGATCTTACGAAGAAGAGCTGCACATATGGCTTCTTCCAGAGCATGGGACTTCCTTGCAAGCACGCCATAGCATGTATTGATGAGAGGAGTTTGGATCCGCTCGAATATTGTGAGAAGTAGTACTACGCAAGTATGTACTGCATAACGCACGAAGAAGTAGTCTTCCCAACATTAGACAGAAGTCAATGGGGGATTATGAGATTTTATTTAAATGCAAACTGCCTTTGCTTGAAGCTCCAAGGAAGGGCAGGAGAAGGACAAAGAAAATTGAGTCACAACTCGAGCCGCCAAAAACCTTGAGGAGGAAATGTGGCAATTGTCAGCAAGTTGGTCAGAACCGAAAAAATGCAGTAACCCTACAGTTGAGAAGGAACAGAGGAAGCACAGGAAGCAAAAAATCATGCAACATGGTAAAGTTACTACAAAAAAGACATCACAGATACATCGGTCTGGCTTGCCAAAGCCCCCACCATTCCTCACGTAGTCCGGCTTGCAAAATTGAAGAATTAGAATTTTTATTGACATTAATGTTTGTACAACAAGATTGATTACATAACTTTGAGTATTTGTACACCAAGAATGTTTGTATATTTACATGAGTATTTGAAATGTATGTACAACATAAATTATTACAAATGAAAAAAATATATGTGTATTAGTCTTCATTTGATTCCCTCACAAAACCAGCAACTGTCAATCTTTAGTTGAATCGTCGTCGAACTCTGAGTCAATCTCCCCGTGAATCATTCAGCCAACAATGATTGGGTATCATAAACTTGTAACTATATCCTGATCAAATTCTAGAGGGTTGACATTGGATGCCAAGTGCGCCACATACATCATGACGAAGATCTGGCAGTCTTTTGAGTTGGCTTGCCACGGTAGTTTGGAGATCTGACTCATCCTCCACTCCAAGCATCCCATCCACTTCCGATTGTGTGCCATGACAATGTTCATGAACTTACTGAATTTATCTGTTGCCGCCTTGTGATGTGGGTAATGCGGGGGATGCCAGAATGCGGGTTATATAAGTGATCTATACATGAAATATGCATTTTATTATCTCCTAAACTTATGTTTCTGCTAGTGTTTGATTAGAATTATTGCTACTTTAATATAGTTTTTGGTTTTTGTAGGAAACAAGAGTAAAACGCAGAAATGGGATGAAACGCGACTCTAATGATTGAATATTTACAACTTCGATTACATATCTCTGATGGGATTGATTTAAGCTTCATGTTAAAGTACACGAAGTCAGCTTTCCAACGCCACTGACTGTTCGCAATTCGGAGTTCTGAGCAAAAAGTTATGATCATTTGAAATATTGCACGCAAAAGAGGCACGATTAAAGAGAAGAACCGTCACGATGAGATTGGATGGATGAGATCGATACGACGGGTTTTATTTGATTAAAAGAAAAAAAAAGAAGAAAAGAAAGGATTAAACCGGTCCGGTTCAGTAAAAGAAAAAGAAAAAAAATAATAAAAAAAATCGGCCTGAGCCGAAGCTCGGGCCGTTCGTCCGGAAACAGAGCAGACGATGCTCTGTTTTGCCGGTGAAGACAGCCGGCGAGGCTGAGGAGGACTGAGCGGAGATGGGTCTCGACGGCAGTAAACTAGATGACGGCGGAGCTCGGTGTCGATCGAGCAGGCAGAGCAGCCACGACAAGAGCCGTGCTCAATCGGGAAAGAAAAACAAAACGAAAACAGTCCACCGGAATAGGAAAGTGGGTGTCGGATTTGGGGCTCGATTCTACTTCAAATTGGACTAGGAATCGTGTTCGATTTGAGACGGGGCTGAGGCCTATAAAACCGGAACAATATGGGGGAGAAAGAGAGACTTTTTACAGAGAAAATTCAGAGTTTTGAACGGAAAAACAGAGAGAAATTTCAGAGCTTTTGGAGGTGCTGTTTGCCGGAATCCGGCGTGGTCTCGGCCGGAACAAAAGAGAGAGGGAGGAGGAGCGACCAGAGGCGAGGAAGACAAGGCCGGAGGAGGGAAGAAAGCTGCGATTTTTGGGCTGTTCTGAATTTGCTACAGTGCACGGCTGCGCGAGGAAGACGATGAACAGTGCATGAACAGTACCCGTGAACAGTGAATAGTGATTTTTTGGTGAATAGTGCACAATGACACCAACAAATCAACAGCGTTCTCCTTGTCCGATGGCCGGCTAAATTCGCGTCCAAGGCGTAGATGAAGCCCTAGATTTGTGATATTACTCTTGTTTGTTTTATTTAATACAATTGATATGATTTTACTTAATGTTATTTCATGAGTTTCTTTTGAGTGCTTGACCATAGACTTGATTGATATGCATGAAATTAGATCTTTTTAATTATTATGCTTAGCTAAAAGTAGGCTGGTGTTAATTCTATGCCCGACCAAGGATAGGATCATTAGCCCAAATGATAATTCTATGCCCGACCAAGGATAATATTATCTACATTAATTTTTAGTGGATGAACTCTCGTGTCCGACCAAGAACGTGAGTGAATTCATTGTGATTTGTGTGTTTGACCATGAACACAAATTACCATATCATGTCAATTTGAGCGTAATAATAATTGAGAGTAGTAATTGCATATCTAGTGGTGGATTCTCTGCCTTGGCACTTCTCCATATTAGTTAAAATCCATTTTAAAGTAGTTAAATTTTATTGCTTTCTCTAGATTAAATTAAACTGCAACTTTCTTTCAATTGAATTTGGTAAAATATTAGTCCGTCCCTGAGGTTCGACAACCCTTTAATACTCACTGTAGTACAATTGCCTTGTGCACTTGCAAGGGTTTAATTTTAAACGATCAAGTTTTTGGCGCCGTTGCCGGGGACGGCATAATAGTTTACCAGATTCCTAGCTTAATTAGTGTTAGAGTAGTTTAGTGAGTCTTAACTTACATTATTTGTCAGTTGCTTAATTTGTGTTTTTCTTTCTTTTTTGCAAGGTTAAGAGAAGACGTGGAATTCTCGCCAACGTGGAAGGGCCACCCCCTCCCCTAGTTTGCATTCTCTTATCCTTCTCTTTTTAGATTAATTTGTGTGCTTGGTGCTTTTCTTTTATTTGTGTGATAGCATGTTGTGTTAGTTGTGGCTATTAGGACTGCTAGTTGTCGATATCTAGGGTTGATTTTCTGATTTGTGGATGTGTGATATTTTGGTTCGGTTGATGAATGCATGGTGAAGAAATGTCTTCACCTTTTTATGGATTTAGCCATGAGAACCCATATCGGAGCTTTAATGATTATTGTTCTTCACACACACGTAATTCCCCTCCCTATGAAGTGCCCTACCACCCACATCCCTTATATGCTGATTCTTACAACAGTGGTTGGGATAATCACTCTAATTTTGGGAGTGACACATCTTCCCTACAATACATAACTCCTTATATGTCGGAACCATGTGCCCTCTGTTTAAGTCCCATTCACACCCCAGTGGAGTGCCCTTTGGCCCATGAGTACCCTGATTTTATAAGAAAATATGTGAATGAGGAGGCCCAAAGTCTTCATAGGTGGGAGGATCATCCTAACAACCCTTGGGAGCTACTCAACCCTGGGCCCACTCTTCATGAGGCCCCTAGACAAGATGTCCTAAGCCACCAACTGCCTTACCAACGAGCATCTACTCCTCAGTTTGACCAACCCACTAGACAATCTATCTTAGAAAACCAAATGAGCCAATTATTAGCTCTTGTAGCTGAGATGGCAGCCGAGATAAAAACTGAGATAAAAGCTGAGATAGAATCCAATCACAGAGAGCTAAAAAGTGAACTACAGACCCATGCCCAGATTGTCCATTCTCACACACAAGCTCTTGCCAACATTGAAATACAGTTAGATCAGCTAACACAGGCCATGAATAAGAACGACGAATGTATTTTACCTGTCGAGCCCCAATATCCGAAGGGCCAATTTTTTGATGAAGGGATCTGTTTTTCCCCTAACTATGATGTTACATCCCTTCAGAGTGCCCCAAGGTTTGACAATGAGCTTGAGTGGGTTTTACATAATGATCAAGAGGGTGTAGAAATTAAAGAAGAAGTGAGTGTGTTGATAGAACCAAATTTTCAACCTTCTTCTATATCTGAGGAGTGGCAGTCTACAACACTGTTAACAGAACCTTCTATTCCTGAAGCACCATTCATACCTTGTCTAGCTCAATCTAACTCTTTGTTTATTGACAGTAACTTAGACTGTTTCATAGATAGTTTAGTTGATTCACTAGTTGAGGAAGCTTTTCCAATTCTATTACTAGAAGAGGCCCCTAAGGCCAAAATGGTTGATGGGGGGGAGGAAGTTCCCTTTAGATTAAAATTCTCTGATGACCTTCTTTCATGGTTAATGCAGGGACCCCTCTTTCCAAAGCTTCCCTACCCACCACTCCATCCTTTTATTCCACGATGTGCTCCATACTTAGGCAACAAGGATAGAAGTGTGTGGTGCAATCATTTAATTGATCCAGGTTGATGACTTGATAATCTGGACCCTGCACAAGACCGTGGCTCAGTCTGGCTGAAGACGTTAAACTTAGCGCTTGGTGGGAGGCAACCCACGTATTCAGGTGTATTCTCTCCTTTATTTGATTTTCTTTCTTATATGCTCATTGTCATGCTATATTTTGTTCACATTGAGGACAATGTTCATAATAGGTTTGGGGGAGGGAATATTACTTGTATAAAAATTATAAAAATTATAAAAAAAATCATAAAAAATTTTGATTAGTTTTTAGGTTGTTTGTTAGTATTTTTCTCAGGTTTTGATAGTTTATCCCGTAATAATGCATGTTACAATTCTTAGGAGATTAATTTGCATTGGAAGTGTGAGTAAGTATACTGGAGGATAGATACACTTAACTGAGCATACCTTTCTATTACAGTCCTCTTGGAACAAAATGCTTAAACTAAGAAAATTCACTTACACACACTAGTTACATAAAATAATACCATCTAGAGATTTGTTGAATGCTAATCTACAGTGGGATGTCTTTAGTCATAGTCATTAGATGATGTGTAGTTATCTGTTGAGCTTAAAAGATCATGATAGACCATTTACTTGGCTATGGCAAGGGATTGGAACCGGAAATAGGTTGAGAGTATAATACAGCCTGGACAAAATAAAGATGTGCTGAAAATATGAATGCTGAAAATGAAAATGCGAAAAAATGAAAACAAAATGAAAGAAAAAGGGGCTGCTTGACTTTATAGGATTAACTTAGGCTGATGCTCAGGTCCGAAGCGGTCTCTTTAAACCTAATGCCCTAAGCCAACTGGCTGGGAGTCATTGGCCTGAGTCATTGCTAAACCTAAGCATCTTGAAGTCAAGCCTTACACAGTCCTAGCGGAAAAAAAAAGAGAAAAAAGAGAAAAAAAAGTCTGTGGTGTATTATCCTCTCAAATCTAGAATGTTGGACCCGAAGGAGGCGCGCAGATCTGTGCTATCATGAACCTAAAGATGACAATGACTATGTAGATTCTAATGTTCTTTGGTTAATTGGTAACACTGGATCTGTATAAACAGAAATTTAGAATGTATTGCTATAATGTTCTACACTTTCTACTATTTATGTTATCACGCTATATTATATTTGTGCAGGAATTTCCAAGATGAAAGTGTGGATTAAAACCACTTACTTGAGGGTTTCTATATTCCTGTTGATTATGAACCAAGTACATGTGGTTGATTTTCTTAAGCATTGTAATATGTATTTGTCGGGATAATAGGTTTGCTTGTTTTACAATGTTTTAATTTTTGTTTTTTGCACTTAGGTTAATTAGATTAATAAATACATGTTTGTGGGTAGCATGGCTACAAACCCTCACGAGACAACACTCGTCCTACTAGGGCCACCTAGAGGTTTAACGGCTTGTTGCATACGCTCAATGCAATCGTGTTCCCTACGAAAGTGGTGTTTACTTTTATGCATTAGTTCCTTTAGTTATTTGTTTGATTTTGTTTTGTTTTGTTTTGCTAGGGACTAGCAAAATCTAGGTTTGGGGGTGTGATCTATACATGAAATATGCATTTTATTATCTCCTAAACTTATGTTTCTGCTAGTGTTTGATTAAAATTATTGCTACTTTAATATAGTTTTTGGTTTTTGTAGGAAACAAGAGTAAAATGCAGAAATGGGATGAAACGCGACTCTATTGATTGAATATTTACAACTTCGATTGCATATCTCTGATGGGATTGATTTAAGCTTCATGTTAAAGTACACGAAGTCAGCTTTCCAACGCCACTGACTGTTCGCAATTCGGAGTTCTGAGCAAAAAGTTATGATCATTTGAAATATTGCACGCAAAAGAGGCACGATTAAAGAGAAGAACCGTCACGATGAGATTGGATGGATGAGATCGATACGACGGGTTTTATTTGATTAAAAGAAAAAAAAAGAAGAAAAGAAAGGATTAAACCGGTCCGGTTCAGTAAAAGAAAAAGAAAAAAAATAATAAAAAAAACCGGCCCGCGAAGCTTGGGCTGTTCGTCCGGAAACAGAGCAGACGATGCTCTGTTTTGCCGGTGAAGACAGCCGGCGAGGCTGAGGAGGACTGAGCGGAGGTGGGTCTCGACGGCAGTAAACCAGATGACGGCGGAGCTGGGTGTCGATCGAGCAGGCGGAGCAGCCACGACAAGAGCCGTGCTCAATCGGGAAAGAAAAACAAAACGAAAACAGTCCGCCGGAATAGGAAAGTTGGTGCCGAATTTGGGGCTCGATTCCACTTCAAATTGGACTAGGAATCGTGTTCGATTTGAGACGGGGCTGAGGCCTATAAAACCAGAACAATATGGGGGAGAAAGAGAGACTTTTTACAGAGAAAATTCAGAGTTTTGAACGGAAAAACAGAGAGAAATTTCAGAGCTTTTGGAGGTGCTGTTTGCCGGAATCCGGCGTGGTCTCGGCCGGAACAAAAGAGAGAGGGAGGAGGAGCGACCAGAGGCGAGGAAGACAAGGCCGGAGGAGGGAAGAAAGCTGTGATTTTTGGGCTGTTCTGAATTTGCTACAGTGCACGGCTGCGCGAGGAAGACGATGAACAGTGCATGAACAGTACCCGTGAACAGTGAATAGTGATTTTTTGGTGAATAGTGCACAATGACACCAACAAATCAACAGCGTTCTCCTTGTCCGATGGCCTGCTAAATTCGCGTCCAAGGCGTAGATGAAGCCCTAGATTTGTGATATTACTCTTGTTTGTTTTATTTAATACAATTGATATGATTTTACTTAATGTTATTTCATGAGTTTCTTTTGAGTGCTTGACCATAGACTTGATTGATATGCATGAAATTAGATCTTTTTAATTATTATGCTTAGCTAAAAGTAGGCTGGTGTTAATTCTATGCCCGACCAAGGATAGGATCATTAGCCCAAATTATAATTCTATGCCCGACCAAGGATAATATTATCTACATTAATTTTTAGTGGATGAACTCTCGTGTCCGACCAAGAACGTGAGTGAATTCATTGTGATTTGTGTGTTTGACCATGAACACAAATTACCATATCATGTCAATTTGAGCGTAATAATAATTGAGAGTAGTAATTGCATATCTAGTGGTGGATTCTCTGCCTTGGCACTTCTCCATATTAGTTAAAATCCATTTTAAAGTAGTTAAATTTTATTGCTTTCTCTAGATTAAATTAAACTGCAACTTTCTTTCAATTGAATTTGGTAAAATATTAGTCCGTCCCTGAGGTTCGACAACCCTTTAATACTCACTGTAGTACAATTGCCTTGTGCACTTGCAAGGGTTTAATTTTAAACGATCAATAAGCGCCGGATGCAGTTGGGGAAATGGACATAGAGGACGCAGAAGTGAGAGCCGGTGCGGATTGGGAAAAAAGTATAGAACATGTTCCTGTTGATCTACACATGAAATATGCATTTTATTATCTCCTAAACTTATGTTTATGTTAGTATTTGATTAGAATACTACTACTTTAATATAATTTTTTATTTTTATAGGAAACAAGAGTAAGATACAAAAATAAGGTGATAATGGACTTTAATGATTAAATTATTATAACATCGTGTACAAATTTCTGATTGGACTAATTCAAGCTTCATTTTAAAGTTCAAGAAGTCATCTTTCCAACGCCACTGACTACGCATAATTCGGAGTTCGGATCGAAAAGTTATGACCATTGAAAAATTGTGTTGTAGAATGAATAGTAAACCGATTGATCGGATCACTTCACGATCGATCGTATCTACTAGAATTTGCGAATTGATGAAAAGCGATCGATTGGCACCAAAGTGATCGATCGGCAAGTGATAGATTGGCACGATGCAGGAATTAACAAAGGAATGAAGTGATCATTCGGCAAGCAATCGATCGGCCGATCGATCGCTATATTCGCAGAATTGAAATAAGGCCTATTTTGACTCGGATTTGGAAGGGGATTTGAGGTTTTCCTTCACCCTTATATATATGCTTTAAGGGAGAATGTATTGGGCATTAGAGAAAAGAGTTTTAAGTCCCTTTAGTGTCCTTGGAGGCTAGAGAAGAGAAAGAAGGAGTCTTGTGAAGCTAAAAAAGAAGAAGAGATCCATGCCAATGGAATTATCAAAAGAGGTTTTTCTTTTCCCTTTCTCTCCGTGTAACTAAATTCCTTGTCAGGGCTTGATGAAGCACTAGATATGTACTTCTACACTTGATAGTTTAATTTTATAAAGTTGATTATGATTCATGATTAATGTGATTTCATGAGTATTCTTTAGAGTGCTTGACCATAGACTTGATTGATTATGAATAAAATTAGATATTGTGATTGATTCTATGCCCGACCAAGGATAGGATTAATTACATTATAATAGAGTTGTGATTGATTTTATGCCCGACTAAGGATAGAATTGATTATACCATAGTGGATGAACTTTTGTGTCCGGCCAAGAACGTTGGTGAATTCATTGTGATTTGTGTGTCTAACCATGAACATAAGTTACTATATCATATTAACTTATGCCTAATAATAATTGAGAGTAGTAATTACATGTCTAGTGGTGGATTCATTGCCTTGATACTTCTCATATTGGTTTAATCTCAGCTTTGTTTAGTTAATGTTCACTGCTTTCCTTATAGTAATTAAAAATTGCACTTTTCTATTGAATTTGGTAAATTGTTTAACCGTCCATTAGGTTCGACATCCCTTATAATTGCCTTGTGCATTTGTAAGGGTTTATATTTAAACGATCAAGTTGTTGGCATTGTTGACGGGGATAGAAGCCAATAGTTTACCAGATTCTTAGCATAGTTAGTTTTAGAGTAGTCTAGTTTGATTTAGATTTATTTTCAATAGCTTAAATTCTGTTTTCCTTCTTTTGCAGGATTAAGAGAGGACGTGAATTCTCACCATCGTTGGAAGGGCCATCCCTTCCCACTGTTTGCACTCTTTTAACCTTCTCTTCTAATATTTGGTGTTTTCTATTTTCTTCGTGGGATTGCATGACGTGCTAGTTGTCGCTATTAGGATTGCTAGTTGTTGCTACCTAGGATTGATGCTTGCTAGTTGTCTCTATTAAGACTGTTACAGGTTTTATTTGATTTTTATTGTGCATGCATGGTCGTCGCTCCCTGAACCCCGACCTTGCCTTTGATCCTGATCCTGGGCGTCTATATATAATCTGTAGAACTCCTAACAAACCGATCCCTGAAATCCATCCAATGACAGACAATATGAACCTTGGGGATGGGGATGATCTAAACTAGATTCCAGTAGTACCCCATACCCGTACCCTACAGGACTACTACCATCCCGCTACATGCACTTTCCCCCTCCTGCATCCGCTTAGCTGATAATATGGCTAATTTTGAAATTAATCCCAATATCATCCAGATGCTGCCCACCTACCATGGCCAACTAAATGAGAACCCCTACATGCATCTCCAAAATTTCCTAGAAGTGAACATAACCTTCAAACTCACACTGTCTGATGACTTGGTTCGCCTTAGGTTGTTTCCATTCACCTTAAAGGATAGGGCCAAGGAATGACTATACTCCCTTGAATTTAACTCCATCTCCACTTGGAGGAACTTTAGGCCGAATTCCTCAAGAAATATTTCCCTGTAGGGCGGACCAATAAGATCCGCAATGAAATCATCACCTTTACCCAGCTACCTAATGAACAATTCCATGAAAGTTGGGAAAGAATGAAATCCCTACTTCGGTCCTGGCCACACCATGATGTGCCTAAATGGCAATTAGTGCAGCGATTTCATGAGGGTGTGTTCGATTAGCACAAACCCTAATTGACGCCTCTTGTGGAGGCACATTCATGAAGAAGACCCCAGATGATGCTTGGGATCTACTAGAGAACCTGAGTGAAAACTCTTTACACAATGCCACCCTCTATCAATCTGAAGGCCATATGCCTGGTAGGAATGCCTCAAAGGGAGGCACATACGATGTCAAAGCCACCACTAGTTTAGAACACCAAGTCGCATCCTGATTGAGAGATTTGACAGGTTTTCTCTCTCAGACTCCACCTTATACCCCAACCTCTCAAGATGCATGTGCTATTTGTGTCATCCCTATGTACACCATAGTTAACTGCCCCTCAGCCTCCCAGTATCCCGACCTTGTACAGAAGCACGTCAACCTTGCATAGACCTTTCTTAGAGCCAATAATCCCTACTCAAATTCCTACAACTTGGGGTGGCAAAATCATCCAAATTTTACCTGGAAACAACCTGACTAGGGGCCCACTTTCAATCCAGCCCCAAGACCAGAATTCCAAAGCCAATCTTAGCCCTACCAACCTGCTTCAGCTCCCTTTGGTCAAACCAATAGGCAACCTTCTTTAGAAGACCAAATGAGCCAAATGCTCCTCACACCTTAACCGAGATTAAAACTGAACAGAAGGAGCTCGCCAAAGGGAACATGATGCCAACAATGATCTGCATGCCCTAGAAATTAGTGATCTAGAAGAATTTGGTAGGCTGATTAGTGATGCACAGCAGCCACTTTATCCAGGTTGTGAAATCTCCAGGCTAAATTTTTTATTGGAGTTGCTTCATATAAAAACACTTAATCTTTGAAGCAAATAATCTTTGAGCATGCACCTCAACTTGTTTAATCATGCATTGCCTGATAGGGAGCCAGTGCCGACTTCCCATTATGAGGCTAAGAAGCTAATACGTGATTCAGGACTCGGGTATACAACAATTCATGCATGTGTAAACAATTGTGTACTCTTCTAGAATGAGTATAAAGATTATACTGAGTGTCCAAATTGTCATCAATCGAGGTATAAACAAAGTCCCAGAAGGGGCAAAAAGGTTCCTCGAAAGGTCCTCTGCCACTTTCCATTGAAACTCAGATTACAGAGATTATATATGTCAATGAAGACGGCTACAAACATGAGATGGCACAAAGATAAGCGAGTCAATGAAAAAGGTATGTTGAGGCATCCAGTGGATTCTCAAGCTTAGGAGGATTTTGACAAGGTTCATGAGTGTTTTGCCCATGATCCTCGCAATGTCCGGCTTGGCCTTGCAACAGATGGCTTTAATCCATTTGGCAATATGAGCAATGCTTACATCATGTTAACTTGCCACCATGGAAATGCATGAAAGATCCATGCCTTTTCATGTCATTGATTATTCCTGGGCCTAAAGCCCCGAGAGATGAGATTGATGTTTATTTGCAACCGTTAATTGAAGAGTGAAAGACTTGTGGAATACTGGTGTTGAGACATATGATGTAGTCACAAAGTAGAAATTCTAAATGCATGCTGCAGTTTTGTGGACTATAAATGACTTTCGGGCTTATGGAAAATTATTTGGATGGAGCACTAAAGGTTTCTTAGCATGTCCAAATTGTAATAAAGATGCAAGTTTGCAAATGTTAAAGCATGGGCGAAAGACATCTTACATGGGGCATCGTCGTTTCCTACCAAGCAAGCACATATTTCGAGTTCAGTATAAAGATCGATTCAATGGCAAGCCAGAGAGGAGGCAAAGCCATATATGATGTCTGGAGATTACGTGATAGCTCAATTGGAAAATCTAAATGACAACAAATTTGGGAAAGGCCCAAATAACAAGAAAAGGAAACGTGTCGTGTGGGAATTAAATTGGACAAAAAAGAACATATTTCTTGAATTACCCTATTGGAGAACACTCAAAGTACGACACAACTTGGATGTTATGCACATTGAGAAAAACATTTGTGATAATGTTGTGGGAACACTTTTCAACTTGGAGAACAAAACAAAAGATAATATCAATGCCCGCTTAGACCTAGAGGATATGGGATTAAGGCATGAGTTACACCTAAGGAAAAATTGTGATAAATATGTGATGCCACCTACATGTTATACATTTTCTAAGGATGAAAAGAAGATCTTATGTGAGTGGTTGAAATTGGTGAAATTTTCAGCTGCATATGTATCAAATATATCTAGGTGTGTTAATGTTAACGATCTTCAGATAATGGGAATGAAAAGTCATGACTGCCACGTATTTTTACAAAGGCTTCTCTCAGTTGCGTTGCATGAATATTGGAATGAGGAGGTCTCTATGGCATTGAGTGAGTTGGGTTTTTTCTTTAAAGAGTTGTGCAGCAAGACACTATATTAAAAAGTATTGGTGACTTTGGCCACTCAAATTGTGATAATATTATGCAAGCTGGAACAAATCTTCCCTCCTTCATTCTTTGATGTTATGGTCCATTTGGAGGTCCATTTACCACATGAGGCAATAGTATGTGGACCAGTGCAGTACCATTGGATGTACCCAATTGAAAGGTAGTTTATTAAATTTTTGAATAAGTCATTGTTTGTAATATCTAAGTTTTTAACACTTTTTTAGCAGGTTCATGCATACTTTAAAAAAGTATGTACGCAATAAGGCACACCCAAAGGGATCCATTACTGAAGCTTACATTGACAATGAGTGCCTCACCTTCTGCTCCATGTATCTTGGAGATATTGAGACTAGATTCAACCATGAACAATGGAACAATGATGTACTTGAACATCACCAAAGCATTGGGCATTCTGTTTTTCGAAATAGTGTCCGACCTTTAGGTTCTGGAACAATTCATGACCTTAATCTAGCATAGTTCACTAATATTCAATACTATGTGTTGAATAATTATGAAGAACAGATGTAAAAAATTCACAATTCCGCAAATTTACTACTTATATAGAATGTATTCATTATTTTTTATGCAGGGAATAAAATAGAGCTTGTTAGGCAAAATCCTCATAATTGGCACCCAAGGCAAGAAAAGGAATTCATTGACTGCTTTGTGGCTGACATAAACTTCCTCATCCTTAAATAGTATACTTCTTTGACATTTTATATGAGCAGATTTATATTATTAATTTTAGCTTTCAAATAATTTTCCTATAGATAAGACAGTTACGGAGTGAAGGATCAACGATTGCCACTAATGAACTATATGCTTTAGCGGGTGGTCCAGATCATCAAATCAGAAGATACACTGGATGCATAGTGAATGGGATGAGGTTCCACACAAAAGAGCATGAGAAAAACCGTCTAACTCAAAATAGTGGTGTGACTGTTTTGGGGGAGCACAAATTAAAACCCATTGAATTCTATGGTAATCTAACAAACATCATTGAGTTATCTTTCTTGTTTCAGTTTCATATATTTCTTTTCAAATGTGAATGGTGGAATGTTGGCAAAAAGACAGGAATAAAAAGAGATGCCCACTTTATGAGCATTAATACCTCTGACTTGTGGTACAAGGATGATTCGTTCATTCTTGCAAGTTAAGCTCAACAAGTTTTCTATGTCAGTGACCCCAAAATGCGTGGTAATTGGTAAGTTGTGCAAAAGTTAAAGCCAAGAAATGTGTACGATGTTAAGGAGGCAGAGGAAGAAGGACCTACCAACGTTAATGAAGACGCATATCAAGAAGAAGAGCACCTTGCAAACGATGGTATTGTCCAACATATCAATGAAAGCGACGACAATCAAGTTGAATTGATGTCATTGAATAGATCAAACGTGGTTCCAATTGATATTGATCGAGCTGAAGTCATTGCTTCCAACGATTCAGTTGCAACAGATACTACCTTCATTAATGATGCTGAAATTGATGAAGAAGACGATAATGTGAAAGAGTATTGTACAGAAGAGGAAAAAATTATGTTGAGTGATGACGATACTGACCTAGATGAGGGGTAATCATCTGTGGATATATTTTGATGTGAGCAGGTGAGTAAGAAATCAGGCAGAGACTAAAACTACATCACAATTTCAATGTTGAATCGCTAATATTTTCTTATATTATGTACTCAAGATCACATTCTCTGTTTTTTGTTCAACTGATATGTATTTGGTTGTGCAATGGTTTTCTTATTTATAATGTTGACTTCTTTGTTTGGGTCCTCCCTATGCCATTTTGTGTTTATATACTAAAATAGCCACTATTTACTTACAATTTCGGTTATATCTAATTTTCTTTTGATGATTGGCCACACCATTTTTATCTGATTTTGGATCACTCATGTTGTACAAAGGAGTACCAGATTGACACGAAAGTTCTTATCAGTTGAAACCATCTTTCCTTGTCAAGCAAAATCCGTGTAGGTAAGAATGCTTTTGCCTGGTTTCTTGCTTCTTGGTAGCTTAATAGTCTACATTAGATTTGTGAAATGAACTTCTGGTTGTAAGGGGCCGTTTGGGGTGCGATTAAAAGTAAAACATCCAGACTAGAAGTTTTGCTACACTGTAGCATCCATGTTTTTTTTTATATCCAGCTGAAATACCTCAGGATGTGTTTCAGGCTGGATATAAAAAAAACACGGATGCTACAATGGATGTCCAATTAACTGTTTCAATTTTGTGAGTTAATATGCATATTGGACATTATAATTTTATAGATGTTGTCCACTTAATGCTCAACCTTTTACACTTGTTTCATTTTTATAAGCCCAGTGTGAATGCTCTGAAGCATTATCACATTATCTTGACAAGGTTATTTGCCCTTTTTAATGAATTGTCTTCTTTTTGCCTATTCAGATGTGGTTCTATTAAAATTCTGCACCACTCTGTGTTTCCACTTTTGTTTCGACCCCTCCTGTAATTGCTAGTAAGAAGCTCCCATTCTCATAGCTGATATATTACTAGTTGAATCTTCTAATAGAAATTCACAAAAAATACTCTAATAGAGATATCATCTTTTCTGTTCGTCTATTTCACGTACATAAGGTTGTCTTTAGTTATAATGCCACAAGTGATAAGGCGAGGGCATGTTTTATTATAAAAAATGAGCCACCTTCTGCTTATGCCGTGTAGCAATTTACTTTGAAGTTTCCTGCAACTCTTTTCTTGACCATAATATTTACGTCACTTACTGTGTTGTTGATCTTGGTGACTCCAGGAGCTGGTTTCTCCTTCTGCAAGGCTCCAGCTGTACTCTCACTGGCAGAGCTCATCTTCATGGAGGGTCCGTTTTGCCTTGAACCTTAAAGGTCAGACAGTCTTCCTCCTCTATTATTTGATCACTGAATATGGCTAGCATCTGAATTCCTATTTAATATCACTAAATAATTAGAAAGAAATTCATGCATGTATGTATAAGGTATAACCTGTTTTGGTCGTGCAAATGTGATATACTGGGTATTTACGTCTAATTATAGGACTTCCTTACGAGTATACAGCTGTTGATCTGACAAGAGGGGGGTGACTTTGCCTTGGTGAATTTAAACATCATTATGTTTTTTTCTTCTATCTGGTATGCGCGTCGAATAACAATCGACAAATCGTTCTTTGTATATCAGATTTCCAGCGTCTGAATCCAATGGGTTATGTCTAGTACTAGTGGATGAGGGTTTTGCCATTTCTGACTCATTGTCTATCTTGCTGGTTAGTAGTTCATCTGAGCCAGATTATATCAATGCCTCCACCTATTTGCTTTAATAGTTCTTCCCGTGAAGTGTTAGCAATTTATTCTGTTATTATACATTGAGGTTTCCAATTTAGTAATTTAGTAATTTCTGACCCGCCTGTTCATTTGTAAAATTTGCTTCTGCTAAGCTTGGGGGATGGGGCAGTATTTGGAGGAAAAGTTCCCTCAGAATCCTCTTTCTTCCCAGTGATCTTAATAAAAAGTAAGTCTATCCAGGCGAGTGTCATTGTGGTCTTCAGCTTTTTATAAGCATATTATCTTTTTCTTTTGTTGGGAAAAGACGCTACTTGATTATGATTATAATTATTTTTTTCTTTTCCTACTTGTGTGTTAGTTTTTACAATTAACTTAGTTCATAGTAAAAGAAATATTGCCGTAATTAGTTGTTTTACCACATATCCTGATTGGTAGAGATATGCAGGACTTATCATCTGTCCCAACTCTCTAGTCTAAAGGTTGCCGGGAATATTGTGCTAATCTGAAGTTTTTGTTATAGGCCTGCAATATTATTAGCTCAAGCATTATTTACCCAAAAGAATATTATTAGTTCAAGCATTCAACCCCTTCAGATGCTGTCTGTGCTGATATTTTCTGGTAATTGGCCCTTCTCGAACTTTGCCAGCCGTAGATAACTAGCTACTTATGTAACTTTTTGTTTGTGCAGAAATACATAGAAAAGAATGTTTCTCCAGCAGAAAAAACAACATGGGCTCTACATATATCTAAAGGTTTTACTGGTAAGGGAAGGTAACTATGCGAATTTCCCTTCCTCCCATTATAAATTTATCGAGTATTTGGTTTTTTAATGTGAACTATAATTAGTCCTCTCTTGTGAAGTTGTAGTGAATTCCACTGTTTTGTCATCTAAGGTAAGAACTACTGCCTCTGATTTCTTTATGGGGAAGATAAGTAGAAAATTTTAATTATCACAATTCACAGGATATTTATATTCTACATCAATGGAGAGCCTGATAACATTTGGATGCTTGGGAGACTGACCTTAATATAAAATATGATAGAACTTTTAATGAATCAAGTTTTTTACGTAGAGCTCTCCCCATTTTCTACTGGTTCGGACTAATTACAAACACTGTCCATAATATGAGATTGATTAAGTTTTCTAAGTGTTGTTTCTTTTTGCATGACAACATTTTCAATATGTGCTTCTTTTTTGTTGCTTTGTGATAGAGTTGTAATCTTGCGCTAGTTCCATTACCAAAGCTTTGGCTTACAGTTGGCTTAAGATATAAAGCTTTGGTTTTTAGTTGGCTTATCACTTCAGCTTGGCAGTTCTATGACCTTTTTTTAGTGTTGTCTGATGCTTTTTTTGTGTGTTTTGGAGTAGGATCGAAAGAAAACAGTCTTTCATGTGGTGACTAATGCTCTGAATCTTCCAGCAATCGCTTTGTGGTTTTTAACAAATCCCCCTGGAAAAGCCACCGTTGAAATTAGGAGCATAGATGATTTTAAGCCATCTTTTGCAAATCATGGTTCAATCTTGAAGCAGGGGTATTCACAGGATCCACAAGAGAGCTGGGAAAAGAACCTGCTTTGTGCCAAAGAGAGGTCGAGAGAGCTGCCGTTATCCATTATGGTGGATTAATTGAGATTGATGTTTCGAACATAGATATATCAAACAAGCAAATTCAATCTAAATAAAATTTTTTACAGATTATTCAAATCTTCAATATTGTTAGCTCTATTCATTTTATTACTTTGGATTACTTAGAGTGTTTCTATCATATGATAAGGAAAATATATCTATAGCTTATGTTGCAACATCAGATATCACTATATGAATAATTTGTTACCAATGCAAGCTACCACATTAGATTTCACTTCTTGGCCATTACCTCGTGCACTGTGGCCATATATATATATATATATATATATATATATATATATATATATATATATATATATATATATATATGTGTGTGTGTGTGTGTATGTGTGTGTGTAGCAGAGGCTATCACAACATACATGGGGCACATCAAGGTCAAGAAGGAGAGATTAATTTAGTACTTTGGAATGCCACATAGGATTTACCCTCACTTTACCTGACCAGTTGACATCGAGAATGAATGGTGCACCAACCAATGGTACTTATCTAGGCATTGAAACTTGCATAATTGTCAATGAAAATTTCTCTAAGAGGTTAATTCCCCCCTCTCTGTGTGGGTAATAAGGACTTGGTCACCCCTCATTATGAAAATAAAATAATGTAAATTAAACATCATGATGCAAGTACGTGGCAATTTGTAAGATGGCATGAGAACATCTAATGCCTATGAGGCCCAAAGTTTAACGATTATAAGGCTCTCTCTCTCTCATGATGATGATGAAGATGAGGGATGTCCAAGTCATTAGGACCCGACTAGAAGGGGCAAGGCAACTTACCACTTAGACCACGTATCCTGCCGGTGACAACCTTAAGTGCATACAAGCCTACCCATCACACGCACAGGGTAAATTTGGATACAATCTTTGAGTTCTAGATGGCTAACAAAGTGGGAATTCGATCTCAGGACCTCCGATTCAAGAAGCGGTGCCTTGGCCATCACACCATCCACTCGAACTTCTCATTCTTCTGAGATTCATATGAATTTTACTTCAATTTCTTTGTCGTTTTATTATTCAAGCTGCCCCTTAATTCATTTGAATCACTCGACCACGCACCACGCCGTGAAATATTAATGATACATGCCACAGAGTAGGGGTGTTCACGGATGTCCATGTCCATTAGACTACCCATTGTTTAACGGACCGTCCATACGAACAACGAACGGGACACAAACAAAACCTATATGTCCGTTCTGGACATGGATAAAGTGTTGTCTATCTCAGTTAACTTTTATATATTGGCTCTTATTTTTATGAACTATGAATGTTTTTATGAACAATTGATGTAAAATTAGACATTGAACTTACATGTAAGAACATATTTTTATGAATATAGATGGTTTTATGAAAAAAAATTGATGTTCTTAGTATAGGAATTAGGAAGTAGATACACCAAAATTAGGACCCCTTGTACATTGTGTGTGTTGCACAGATGTCCGTTGTTTGCATGGACAATGATGGACAGACACAAACTAGATAACTACGGACATAGACGGATTGGACAACCCATGATAAGATTATGGACGGACAGAGACAACCATCAGTCCATGTCTATCTATGTCCGTGAACACCCTTACCACAAAGCCTTCGTGTGCGCGACACATTATTTTTTTCACATACACACATATATATTTGTATGTATGAATGATATTGGGCTTACGTGCCTTAATGAGTCGAAATGATCTGGGCCATTGGAATTGGATCCAGCGGTGGAAGTTAATATAGGGGGCAAGGAGGTGTCAATTGGTCTCACACCCTATGCTTACCTATAACCTCCGTAGATCAATACTCAATGGGCCAGATCGTCTTTGAGCACACTGGCATGCGTACCTTTTCCCTCGCGCTTCCTTTTTGGCGAGGATATAGAAGAGCTTTTTGCCCATCTCGCGCACGCGGCACCTTTTCCCTCCCTCCAAAAAAATCCCTCCCATGGCTTTGCATATCTCAATCTCCCTCTCTCCCATCATCATCTACCCCCTTCACATTTGTCTCCCTTGACTCTTTCTCTCGCGCCCTCCCCCCTCTCTCTCTTGCCAATCTACTAATCCAGATTGGTCCCCCAAGGACGAAGATAGCCTCAAATCGCTCCTCCCCATTTATTTTTGGTATGCTGTGTGCTCACCCTTCTTTGTTCAAATCGCTCTGCCGTGAGGCTTTCGGTTGTGCGCAGGGAAAGACATAAATAGGACTCCGAACAATCACATGTGTAAGGAGAGAATAATAATTTTACCAATAGCTCTATGCTTCTATAGTGGAAGGAGTTACAATTTCTGCTTGCTGAATAATCTATACATAAAATATACATTTTATTATCTCCTAAACTTATGCTTATGCTAATGTTAAATTAGAATTAGTGCTTCTTTTTAATTTTTGGTTTTTTTAGGAAACAAGAGTAAGATACATAAATGAGATAAAAATAACTTTAATGTTTAAATCATCATAACTCCATTTGTATCTCTCTGATGTTACTGATTCAAGCCTTATGTTAAATCTTAAGAAGTCAGCTTTCCAATGCCACCAACCATGCGCAATTCGAAGTTCGAAGCAGAAAGTTATAGTTATTTGAAATTTATGAATAGTAACTACGATCGATCGACATTTTAGACGTGATCGATCGTCAGAGCCACAAAACAGTGTTATCGACGGAAAAGATCGATCGGAATCAAAAAGATCGATTGTATCTACTGAAGTTTTTGGTTTTGTGCAATACAGTAACAACGATCTATCGAAATCATATGGTGTGGATCGCCAAAGCGATCGATCGAAAGAAAATAACGAAGGAAAGTAATCGATCGGACAACGATCGATCGGCAATACGGAGTGATCGATTGAAGGAAAGTGATCTATCGGAAAATAATGAAAGTTGTGCCTTTCTTCTTTCAGTTGTACGAGGTTGTGATTTTTCTTAGCGGACTATATTGTAGCAATAACAAGATCTGGCTACTCTTTGTGGTGGTCCCATTTCATAGCATGCACTCTCAATCATGTTAAATGACTTTGAGATTGGGTAGAGCTGTCAAGTAGTTTTAATTTTTCAATCTTTCTTTATTAGTTTGTTAATAGTATAAACTTTCTTTTAAAGTTCTAATAACCAATTATTGGAGCTTACGAGAGGAAAAGGGTTCTTGGCTACAAGCCCCCAACTGGTCCGGTTAAGTCTGTCTGGGGTTCGAAATGATATGAGCAAAGTTGTCTCGTAGGCCATACATGTGGTAGCATGGATAGAGATTAATTTTATAATGTCAGGCCCCGAATTTCAAAACCCTAAATATAGCGCGGAAGCACCAACTTAATAAAGATCATGAGGCTAAAACCCGGGACGCGATCGAATACTCGATCACACCTCGTTCCCATTCCAGAATGCTAAACAAATATCTATTTACAAAAATCTTAAATAATAAAACTTCGAGTTTAACTAAGTTATCACAATAATTCAGACTTAACAACTCAACAAACATAAAACTTAATTCAGCACACAGGCTGATTAGTCCTCCACGAATAAAAGCATGAAATAAATCCACTTCTATCAACTTTCCACCATCAAGCTCCTTCGCACGTACCTTGTTAGTTCCTTTCCACTTTGATTCCTGCATCGAGAGATGCATGAGTATTTCGAAAGAAATACTAGTAGGAGCCAAGAAAACCCATAACAAAATAATAATAATAGAAATGTTAACAACATGGTAAAAAGACACGTTTAATAAAATCAGGTTGAGCAAATACAGAGTTCACTTACCTGGACAATAATCATCATCAATAACCACCAATGGTCAAGAAGAAATAAACATTAACTTAGATCCCAAACGTACAGAGCGTCGGGAGGAAAATAATAATGAATACTGACTCCAAACATACAGAGTGTCGGAGATTACAATTTCTGCTCTCTGTCAGTCCACTTCCCCTATGGACATCAAATACCAGAACATCCTAGAGGTTCTTCAAAGGAACCGGCCATGCGTCTTGGGATGCTGGCCCCTTTGGTGCTTGCGGGCACAATGAGCTGACTGCAGACCTTCCATAATGTCATACAGTCTAAAGCGCAAGCATTGCCGTTATCGGCTGAACTATAGAGGTTCAAAATATAATATGAGATCTTGCAATATCTAGCAATGGCTCATGAGCATACTATGATTCCAATCTAAGAGTGTTCATCAAAACTCTTAGTGGAGAAATAGTTTACATAGAATTGAATCAATCTGTTAGGGCAAAATTTGGGAGTGTGATTTTGTCTCTTAATGTATGTCAATTTAATGTACAAAAATATATGGGGTATGTGAGAGGGAAAATGGGGTATATGTACAAATTGGGGTACATATACAAATTGGGCTATATGAAGAGGTTGAGAGGAGACAATCTCAAGAAGAAGCCAACACAAGTGGATCTTGAAGAGAAAGCTATCATATTGAGGAAGACACTCCAAGGTGAAGCTAAAGGAAAATGAAGATCACAAAAGTCCAAGACAATGTGGGAGCACACCACAAAGCCCATGGCCAAGACACCACTTAAAAGCAACCTATTGAAGGCCCATCATGAAGACATACAAGAGGAGTGCATATTTTCTAGAGGATCAACTCACAACCATTAGATCATCCATAGTTGTCCTCTAGGCCCATAGCTTTTGGATCAAATTTGTTAGGTTCAAAATATTCCAAGAAAAACCCACTAACCAAAGTGATCCAAAGTTTCTTTCAAAGCCCACCTAAGGTCCTTAGGAAAAGACATTTAGAAAAAGCCCATTTGTGAAATGGGTTCTTGGGCTAAAGGAACCACCCATTAATAGGACTCAACCCACATAAGAGAACCACAAATGGGTGGGTGGATATGAGGTGGATCCACCCAAGGATGGGTTGATACACACCTCCCTCTCCATCTATAAATACCCACCTCTTGGAAAGAAATGGGCAAGCCATCTCCCCAAAGCCTCTTGGCCTTATTCTTTGCATATCATCTAGAGCCTTGAGGGTTCTTGATTATTCTTCCTCTCCTTTCTTTGAAAGGGGTTTAAGATCTTGTTATGAGATCTTAGGAAGAGATTCAAGTCCTCTAGAGCCTTGATGCTCTTGATTATTCTTCCTCTCCTTTCTTTGAAAGGGGTTTAAGATCTTGCTATAAGATCTTAGGAAGAGATTCAAGTCATCTTGGATCATGGTTTCTTGGAGCATATAGAATCATCCTTTAGAAACCAAAGCCCCCACTTGACCTTTGAACCAAATACTTCCAAATTCTCTCAAAGGTCTTGAATACTTTGATCTACTCTCCGGTCCCTCATTAACGATTAGATGGGTTCATACCATTGACCCTTGAGAGTAGTTCAAAGTATCTTTGGCCATGGTTTTCACTTAATCCCATAGGAAAATTCTTAGAGAAACCAATCCCTTGTCCAAAAAGCCTCTACAATTTCGGAGCATCATTAGTTGAATCCAAGGATGGACAATGGATGGCCATAAGCTCAAAACTAGGTTGAGCAAAACGGGTAGGATATCTCACATCCTACCTTCAAGGGTATGTACTCTAGTCACTCCTACTTCCTAGAGTAAGTACTCTTAAATATCTTCTTTACATGTGTTAGATTGTGGTATAGACCATAGGGTCAAACCACTCTTTTGAGAGAGAGTTGGGTCGGTGTGACCCATAGTGAGTGTGGATTCACTCTTGTATGGTTCCCGGTGATCCAAGCAAAACCGGTGAGTGTATGATGTTGTGGGTGAGCTAAAAACCCTCACTTAGTGAATGTCGGAGGTTCCTTGGATTAGGTGCTCCGAGAGTGGATGTACCCGTTGAAGCGAGTTGCTTGGCGGCGAACCACTATAAATCTTTGTGTGATTGCTTGTGTTTGGTCATCTTGCATATTGACACACACACACACATACACATTCCACACCTCTTAAGTCTCTCTCACTCATGCGCCTCCAATTACTTGTTAATAAGATAATGTTGCATTGAATGATTATTTAAATTAACATTATCTTTTATTAAAATAGAGTGAGAGTTTTTAAGTGGTTGTCCTATTCACCCCCCCCCCCCCCCCTCTAGGACCTAAAGAGCACTCACAAAATCTAGAATAATAAGGGTTCTCCCATCTAGAGACCAGAGTTTTGATGAACACTCTTAGATTGGAATCATAGTATGCTCATGAGCCATTGCTAGATATTGCAATAGTGGAGAAATAGTTTACATATAATTGAATCAATCTAGAATAATAAGGGTTCTCCCATCTAGAGACCAGACCATAATTATCAGAAAATAGACTCTCAGAGAAGGACATTGAATTTCACAATATCTCAATGTGAATTGACTCACGTAAGAGTAATTAAAGGATTTTCAATATTCAATCTCAGGTTGACCCGAAACTGAGACTAGTCAGACATGACTCATTAAACACTTTCACCATGCACAACTCCAATCTAGACATCCCTGATTCAAACAATAATAAGGGTTATACATCATAACTACAGGATGGTAGGGTTTAGGAACCTAAACCCTAACCAAGAATCTAAGATTTCAAGTTCGATCCAAAAGATAGTACATTGGTAGAGCAATGTACCACGAATGAATGACTCGATCCGATACGACTCAATTTCTGGGTTGGACCAATTACTATACATTATTGACTTCATCTCTCTGGATTTTATATAGTCACTAAAATTTATCAGTAGGTATATCACATAGGTTTTAATATAAGGTATAGTTTAAACAAACTGAAAATTTACTGTTATCTGCACAACAGCTCCATTCTCGGACTCACCACGGTCTGCACAGAACATATTCTCGTATGAGATTTTTATGAAAGATAGCCTCATGTCTCTAGTTTCTAACTACGGCATAATTTTATGAATTTATACATTTAGTTATAATTTTTCTAGTACAGACTGTCGGCGCAGGACTAAGTCTAGCCGATAGCACTAATCTTATACTTACTTGATCAATCTGATTTATTACTCAATCTAATACTTATTAGTGCCTTCTAGACTTAGTATATTATCTTTCTTGTGATTACCAAGTCCCCATTAGTTCTGAAATTAAATAGTTTCTTACCTACATACTCGTACGTTTTAAACTTATAATCTGCAATTAGGACAATTAATTCGGGACACACCCCACACTGACTCATGAGAGAACTAGGTACAGTAATATTCTAACTTCAGTAATTCTTTCCCATAAAAATTGTTACTTTAGCAATTTATATCATAAAGCATGTTTTGTTACACAAAACATTTTTGTACAAACCCATTCATTTTAAGCTATAACCTGCATATGAGACAATTAAATCAGAACACACCCATCACTACTCATGTCTCCACATGTGGCACTGCTAACCTCGAATACCAGTAGCCAACACCAAAAAAGGTTAAGTCTTTAATATTATGATCTTATGGTATGTGATTCTTACACAAACAGTTTTCGCTTAATTACCTTATGTCGACTGTTATGACTCGAAACAGACACCTTTTTCAAGACGTGACCTTTGATGACTCAAAGCCCACTTGGAGAACTGTATCCCACGAACACCAACATGAATACATTAGAAAACTTGTTACTGGAAATCAAGACTCTTCATACCGGGTCTTGGCTGCCATAGTATGAAGAGTCTTGCTGGTTTGCACAACTCCCAAGACATCCAAAATAAAATTGTCGGCTCTTCCTTTGTGGTGGTTAAATAGCTTAGGTTTAAATCCAACCCTTTTAATCTCAGCCTTTGATTCCCTCTCATCTAAGGGCCACCACCGATCCCTGATCCTAACCTCATCCACTTTCCAAGACATGCTCCCCAACCAACTCCTAAATCAGTTAGGATTCCTACTAAATAGGACACATGATCTCCTATTTGAATGCCATAACTGATTATGGCAGTTTCCCAATTTCGATGGACGCCCAAGCCCAATTAACCTTAGTTAATCCTCACCGTAGGTTGAATCTCCATTTGAAGGCTGAGTTTCTTTCTCCCCAAAAGGCACGATCTCACTAATTGAACGTGGTCTCTTCAGTTACAATCCTAGTTTGTTAGGGAATTGAGTGGAACTAGTTAGTTTCCATAACTAACCTAAAATCTCCCCCTAATTGAAATCCAAATTTAGCATGATCCCCCATCTTGCCAAGCCAAGCCATTGGTTGAATTAATTGCTCCAATTCTCTCCTTAATTGACGTCCATAATCATCTCCCTTGCATAAGTTTTTCCCGTTTTAATAAATGAAAATTTCTGGGTATTACATATAATTGTAGGTACGAGTCATGATTTGTACCATAATTAGCATACATATTCCCATTCAATTTTGGAGAATCTGCAAGTTATTTATGTTAATTTTGTGTATAGGAATGGCTCCTGGAGGATTTATGGGAAAGGTAGTGGCACAAGATGAGGACTGGGAGTCCTCTGAAGACTCACAAGTTCCTAGAAATCATGCAGGTAATAAGTGTTGTCCCTTGATATTCAAAGTTGTGTTACAAGTAGTTGTGTTCTTAAAGGTTAACTTTACTCTATCTAGGTTCATCGCAGAGGAGACCCCGTGGAAAGGCTATCAATAAGGCTATGCACGAAGCCTTTGACTATACTGGACGTCTTGCGATGCAAGTACCGGATGACAAGTAGAGGCCCATATGTAAAGACAGTAGGAAGTTAGTTCGTGAGATAGGGATAATCTGTCGCAGAAATGCGCACCTTCTTGAAAAGGAAGATTCTACTTTTGCTTCAGATTGGAGAAGGATTAAGAAGTCTTCCAAAGCCTTATTGCGCAATAAGATCAAGGCATTTGACTAACTCTATGAAAATTTATGTAGTCCTAGCTTAGCCGTTATTAGCATTCATATTCTTAACCATTATACGTTCAGCATGTTCACTAGGAAAAGTTTGTATTGGTTGGAACTCCCAAACATGTAGAGGATTCACTTGACCATTTATTTGCGCGGAGACTCAGAGACTTCATAAATAGTATGCGTAAACATTACAAAAAGTACTCAAACTATGATGCAGCGCTAGCCAATCCATTTGATCAAGTCAGATTAGACACATGGGCGAAAATTTGTGAATGGTTTGCATCCACGAAATTTCAGGTTCACGGTGACTACTCTTTCCGTCCACTGATTAGAATATGTCATCCATGAAATAATTTATAGGATTTTCCAATATGAAATGTAATCGTGTTTACTTTCCATTTCAAGTTGAGCAGTGGCCCACTGTCATACTGAATTCCAGCTTTAAAACTTGTGAGCTCCTGATCAATCAGTTTTCTCTAAATAGGTTGCTTCACAGAGTGGTTAGTCAACTTTTTTTACTTTTTTTTTCCTTCTACTTGCAAAAACGGAGAAAGATTCCTCAGTTCCCTGTTTGAAATTTGGAGAAGGCTTCACCAAGATATTATGTTACCTAAGTCTCTAATGATGAAATAATGATAGAACTCTTGTCTTCACGAATGGCCTATGTTGTGGTAAATGCGACATAGGTCTCTTACCACATTGTGGCTTATGAGATTTTTCATATTTATATCATCAACTTGCTTTATATGTGAACTTAAGCATTTTTCTTTTCCATCAGTATGCTTGGGAAGTTAAGACTATAAAATATGGATTACATCCCTATTTGGATCAATTGTATAACAGCATTTGATGAAAAAAGTTTCAGTTTTAGTTTTCTAACATGAAGAACGTAAATTGAGAGATATGAGATTTAATTGGCTTACCATGCAGTTAATAATCAGCTCACATCTAATAAGTTTAATATGCCACATTACAGTCGGATTAATGGACAATACATGCACATGCTGATATAGTATTTGCCTGATATATTGATTCAAGATAGGAATTCAAACTGACTTTTGAGTAATAAACTAGTCTCTTTTTTTTTTTAGGTTTTGCATGAATTAGATTGGAATATCATAAATTGAAAGTTAATTATGACATTACCAGTGAGAAATGGACGACCAAGTTTCTATGTTGAATTGACCACCGTACTATCTTAGACTTTTATTTTATTTATTAGTTTTATCTATCTAGCTGGATGACAATGAGATCTAGTTTATTGTTGTTAATTAACGGCTAAATAAATAATTGTAAATAATCGTATGCTATTATGACTATTCTTTAACTGATGTCTTGATTACTCATCTTCATCGAAATAAAATTGACCTAACCTTGAGATTGGAATTTAAATGCAGAACATTAGCTACAAAAATACCAAGAATCGAAGAAAACTTAAAACCCAAGCTACTGGTGGCTCTAAATCATTTGCTGAAGCTAGGGAGGAGTTGGTATTGTTTGCCCATCCTTCTTTAGTTTGTAGCAAGGACATTACATCTATTTGTGAAGTTTATAGTGAACCATTGAATGATGCAGGGAAAAGACATTCAAGAACTTGAAGGGCCATATAGTTTGATTGATTTCTACTACACAACCCACTATTCAAAGAAACAGAATCGATGGCTTAGTGAGGAGGCCAAAAATCTATATGTAAGACGGATGATGCAAGTTGTTTTCAGAATGTGTATACCTTGGACAATATTGGCTTCATGATTCCCTTTAATCTATGAATCTCAATCCATCTTGGCTTTAATTGCAGCAAACTATGATCGACAAACGAGACGAGGCTAACACACTAAGTGTAGATGGGCCAACACAAGACATCATTGACAATGAAATAGCGTCTATGATTTTGGGCTGTGAGAAAGGCTATGTCCAAGGCCTTGGTCACGGTGAGGTGGCTCCTTCATCTCCGTCATCAAAGGTGAAGCTATGTACACAACTTAATGATGCTTTTCAGAGAGTTGATACTGTAGAAAGGGAATTGTCTGAAGCTCACAATCTGATGGAAGAGTATAGGAAGACCATTCACAGTTATGAACGCTTTGAGGAAAATGATAATATACTTAGGGAAGTGATGGCTTTTATGAGGCGGGAGCAGCAACCCACCCCTCCATGGTAACAAATTGAGGGGAGTTTTTTTTATATGATATGATATTTCATAATATATTCTTGATTTTGTTTCCTCTACTTTGCAGATTCAACTAGGCTATATAGAGGTCCTTTACATTCGTCTACATTTCTTGCATTTTTTGAAGACATGAAAGACGACACCCTCAAGAATTATGTTTACTTGTGTTGAATTCCAAAATTTATCCAACCTTTAATATCTTTTGTAAATGTATTTTGAAGAATATGATAGCAAAGATAGTAATAACTATTTGGCCCATGTATAGGACTCTTTTGAAGAATAGGATAACAAAGATACTATTAACTGTTTGGCCTAATGAAAATAGTAATGAGTTCTGTTCTGATGTTGGTCACCAGGGCAACGATAGTATGTAGCCAACACTTACTTCAAGAAGCCTCTTTTTGATAGCTTAGGCATTTTAATGTATTTACATTTACATGTGGTCATTGACAGTTCACATAACAAGCCCATATATTTGTCCAAGTTCATTTGGCAAAAAACCTGAAAATGGTCTCAGATAGCAAAGCTGACAAAAACTGTGCGTTTGGAAGCTGAAAGATGAAAAGGTGAAAGAAGTTCAAAAACTTTGTAAAAAATGAAATATGTTTGGATAATTTAAAATAAACTCACCCTAAAAGTACGTTTCAGGCCTGAAAAATTTTCACACTAAAAGTTTTTGTGGAGTTGCAACTGGAGCCATTTAAAAATATGGGGCTAAAGTTGAGTGTGCTGAGAGTGGAGTTGCTACACTGGCTTTGCTTCAGTTCCCACATAAGTTTGATGCTTGCTTCATGGATTTTCAGATTCCAGAAATGGATGGGTATGTGTGGCATATGAGATTGATTTTGCTATATAAGCAATTGATAAATAACATGTTACTAGTATTTGCTGTATAAATATGATTTATTTGTTTTGTGTCAATTTAGGCCACTTAATTTGCCAGACATTTCCTTGCTTGCCAGGAAAGGAATTTTTAAACATGGCTGTCCGATCATCATAGACAATTGTGATAAAAGACTTTTCCTAGCATGCAACTGAAGAACGTAGAAGCCTGTTATACATGGATCTTCGTCTTAACTGAACCAAGTTGTTCTGGTGTTCAGAATTGAAGGTTGGTTTATTTGTACTCCATTGCAGGTTTGAGGCAACCCGGCAGATTCGACTAATCGAGACGGAGTATGGGAAGCTTGAAAGTGAAGTGGCAACTGCCTATCTAAGCCATGACTGCAGATGTTATTCAAGCAATTTATGAGGAATGCCTTAAAAGTGGTATGGATGGCTATGTGTCAAAGCCATTTGAAGAGGAACAATTATATAAAGCTGTTGTTGGGTTCTTTGAATTTCATCCCAATTCAGGCCATGTAAAATTGTCAATATTACTCACTTCTTGTGCTTTGTGAACGTGTCATTTATGAATGAAGAAAATAATTTAAAAATATTTTTATTAGATTTTTAATTATTAAAATATTTAATTTTTATATAATTTGCGATCGACTAAACCGTCGCTAAACCCATGCAACAGATATACCGACAGATTATTTCCGTCACTAAATATTTACACGCTTTTTACTAAGTCTATACCGACAGATAAAATCTTTCACAAAAGACCAAAACCGTCGCAATACGTACTAAGAGTCTACAGTCCATCTTAAAAACCGTCGCTAGATATTTATACCGACGGTATGAAACCGTCGCTAAAATATAATTGCGACAGAAATAAATCCGTCGGTCAAACTGTTGTATAGATATTAGCGACAGACTTCCATTTTTCCGTCGAAATGTCATTAGCAGCGCCACTTATAACGACCGGGCTATCAACGAAAATATCCGTCGATATAGACTTGTAGCGAGTGCGACTAATAATAGGGTTGCTTCTCATTTAGATATAGAAACCGGTGGTCCTTGCTTTGGGGGATGCTGGCTGGACTGAGGGGACGAGATTTGAAGATGTATGATATATCCATTAGAGATGAGAAAGTGATTTTTCATGAGATAGCTGATAATTAGCTTACTTGACTAAACTGATGTGATGGTTGTTGAAGAGTATTTGAAGCTGTATGATTCATCCATTAGGTGAGAATTTAATTACGTGACTAAAATTGATTAGATGGCTGATGATAGACATTATTGTGTGGAGGAATGACAGTCAGACTCTTTTTTGTTGGTACAAAAGGATTAGTCAGACTAGAAAACAAAGAAGAAAAAGATAATTAATGGAGTATTAAGTAATGTTTAATTGCACTTTTAGTTGGCATTCATTAGCATTGATTAGGACGAAACCCATCTCTAGAGAATTAGATTCAACTCTGACTTGCATCATGAAATTCATTTTTGCAGATGTCGTGATTTTAATGTATGTAGTGTATATTAGGTCAAAAGCTGCATGAGAATTGTAAGGCCACAAGTTTATTCATATTGATGCATCACAAGTCAATCAGCTTATGGTGTGATCGCTCATTAAGACATTACAATCTTCTAATTTTCAATTAAGAGGGTAATTATGGCCAGGACATGTTTCTTCATACAGTTGTGGTGAGGTTGAACCCCCACTCTGTTGGCCACCTACCCGGGATTCTGATTTACCCGGTGCGTATGCTGGGTGAGCCTTGCACGTGCCCAAGGTAATTAGTGGGTGCTCTAAGAGGCCGGCAGCCTGCCCTTTCTAATCGGATCCTAAGGAGTTAGACACCTCTCATTACTGGGATTGATAGCAAACCGAGCGAACTCAAAGTTAAGCTCCAATTTAGGGGCCGTTTGGGGTGTGAAAAATCAAAAACATCCACTCCCAAAAATCCACCAACTAGGTGAATTTTTTAGAGTGGATTTTTCTCGATCCAACGGGCCCCTTAGCTCAGCTCTTCTTTGCTTGCGATGACTTTTCATCTTAATTTTTCCAATGAAATGACAACATATGCAAATACTGACTTATTTTTTTGCGTTGTGCAAAAGCCCAAGAGAAGAACCATACAGCATAACTAAAAAGTAAAGAAACAGATCGGGTCACCCAAATCGCATGTTAAAAAATGATTTTACTAGACACCTAGGAGGTGAAATAAATAAACTGACTCACGTAGAAAAAAATTGTATTCTATTTATTTTGTAGAGTAAACAATTTAAAAGAAAACTTAGTGGAAGGTGTACCACCAACGAAATTTGTAATTTAAGTTAGCAATTTAGTGTTCTTATTTTTTTTTTCCTACACTTCTGTAGTGTTTTGGGTTGGTTATAAGGTAAAGATGATGGGTTTCTTTTCAATTGCCCCATTTTTCATTGTCCCCTTGCCCCTGGTTCCTCCCTTATGTATGCAACAAGTTATTATTACCTCTATCCAAAAAACCTGGCTGTATTTGAAAAAAATTAGGTGGCTGGATTAGCTTACATTCATATCGGATATTGGTCGGCCTAAGAGATAAAATATCAGAGATATTTGTAGAAAAAATATCGGTGGTTGAAAACTAGTTTTTACTATGTATTTTCACAATCTAACTTCTAGAATGAGTTATACTAATTTAGACAAAGCATAGATTTCAAACGGGAAAGTTGTTTTTTTTCCTTTTTAAAAAAAAATCTTAATTTTTTTTGGAAACGTTTTTTTAAATAGAAAAAATTAATATATCGGTGAAATATCGCCGAACGATATTGTAAAAAAAATGTGAAAACCGATATTATAAAGTTTTGTTTTCTCAGGTGGGGCCCCAAATCGATATATGGGCGATGAATTACTTAGTTAGGACCGGGCTGGTAATGGATCAGATTCTGGAAAACCCGAGGATGTGCGGCTGTCCAAATTGTATTGGTTGGTTGCGTCAGGTTTTGAATGAGATCATAGGGTCAAACACGACTTCGGGTTAAGTTCCTTGCGTCCTATTTTCTAGGAACTTTTGCTAGGAATTCGCCGCACTAATTGCCTAGTACTTGCCATGTGCATCTAGTCATCCAAACTCTTGAACGCACCTATGCCCAAGCGACAACGGAACTGGCTTCTACTGTATATTAATCTAAATTGGTTGGCCAATCTTTTTGTCTTTTTTTTTATACGGAATTTTCCATTAAGTAACACAAGCCTCAAACTCTAGCTCCGATGGTAGTTGGTAAGGGGTTGGCCTAAGTGATTTTTCATAGCCCAAAGTCGATCTCATTATCACAATTTTCTTTCTAAAGAAGAGTAAGGGAATATAGAGTGTACAGCCATGTATAAGGAGCAAACTTCAGTGGAATTATACGACAGACAATCACTACAACAAAAAATGGCCTTTACCGACGGCAAAATCCGTCGTTAAAAGTTCCTTTTCAGTCGTTATTCCTCTTATTGCGACGGACACATTCCGTCGCTAACTCCGTCGATAATACCCGCGCCGCTATTGCTTAGAAACGACGGACAAAAGTGAACCGTCGATAAATAGCTATAGCGATAGATATAGCGACGGTAAAGTTTCTGTCGAAAAGTGACTTTAGCGACAGATAAATTTACTGTTGCTAAAGATGTTTAGCTACGATATATTTTGTCGACAAGAGACTTTAGCGACGGATAATTTCCGTTGAAAATATGTTTTTTCGCGTATATTACCATTGCAAAAGGGATTTTTCTGCCGAGAATGATATGTAGCGACTGTTTTTATCCGTCGTTAATGGATTTTAAAATATAAAAAAAAATTGCATTATCCTGCTAGTATATGGTTTTCCTTTGTATTGTACAGATTTTGTGTAACAAAAAATTATAACAATAATTGGCCAAGAACATCAGCTTTATTCATCATTAAAATAAGTACTACTTGCATTACATAAAAAAGATATCCAGTGAATGACTATCATTCAGGTATCAGCCTGTTAACTACAAAGTAAATATTGAACAAGCCTAGCGTGCATATGTGCGCCTTGAATGGTACCACTTCGACCCATTGACCTCCTCATGCCACAACTGCTTCCAACACACCTGCTTGATGGGAAATCCATTATGAGATACAAACTAATAAACCACAGGTGTAACCAGAAAAAAACTTCCATGGGTACAATATTTATGATTTTGGTAAGAATAGATTCTCTTGTATTCTCTACATGCACCTAACCCACCTTACAAGATTCAGTGATCATAACAAGAGAATCACGTTAACACATCTATGTACAAAAAATTCACATTCCCTCCTACTGAAGGCAAAAACAAAAGCAGAATGTTTTAAGCTACCTCCTTGTTTCCCTTGCTAACTTTTCACTGTATCACAATTACTTAAATATCCTTCTATCGATCATGACAACATACTTCTCAATTCAAAACCTACTTCTCTTAGCCCACTTCTTAATTCAAAGCTAAACATAACTACATCAACAATACCTGCTTAAATGTAGCTGTTTGGTGTAAAGGAGGGCTGAGTGCATCATATGGATCAAAAGAGTTACCGAAACACGCCAAAATTGTGGACATCCCCGGTTCAGCATTGTCATCATCATTGACCAAAGCTGAAAAAGTTGCTTGTTCCATTTCTTTTCCTGGAATAGAACGCAATTGTGGACTCCACTACTTCATCCATATTTTTTACCTAATAAATACGAGGCAGAGTATATTCATACAAGGCAGATACAGTTAAATCAAGTTTATGATATAACCTATCGTGGATCATGGCTGTGATTTATTTCAGTTTCATTCATGAGCATTTGAGATGGTTTTTTCCCGTTAGCCCCCACCATACAACACAATTTGTTGAACACCACGTAAATATACATCAACAGAGTACTAATGGATCATTTCAAATTAAAGAGCTTGAAGCAGTCATAGATACACTCCAGTGGTGAATCTCTTTTAAGATGCTAAGTCCGCACTTCAGTGTGGTCTACAGAAGCATTGTCTATTCACCTAGGTCGTAAATGGACTTTCCACTCCAGATGCTTCAATGTCAGCATGCAGTGGTGATGTTGATTCAATGATTTCTTCATATTAAAGTCAAGAAGACTCAACACATTATTTTCGCACAGTTATCACATTTCTACTAAATAAATAGGTCACTTAATAAGAAGGAATATAAGGAGTGCATAGCTTGGAAAACATTTTTTGATAAAAAAAAAAGCAGTAGACGTTATCACCTTCAAATTCCCTTCAATAAGAAGATTTAACGTTTCTGAGACCTCTTCATGTGTCTGCAATAAACCAATCATTCAACAACTGCAATTGTTTTTATATCTACAAATTCTCAGGATATGAATACGAACTCAAACAACAGCAATGCAAGCACAAATTAATAAATAAAATGAAACTGGTAAACTGGTTAACACCCAAAACCTGATTGCTACTAAGGAGGCCGCCTTGAAGCATTGGAGATAACCGTTGTAATTGATCCACCATTAACGCGACCAAAGGACTTATGACCAAGTAATGCCTAGTAATATCAAGGCTGGCAACTGCAACATTCACATCTAGTAGCTTAACATTTATTCCACAAGAAAAGCAAAAGCATAAATATTGCCAAGAAGATACCTCACTATCCCCTGCTTTAAATGCAGAATCAGAACATGGCTTCAGTCCGAGGATACGGCTTAGACACTTTGGGAACATCCGCTGGAGCCAGAGACAGATTCCGCCTCTTGGCGAGGCCTAAAATTGAGCTGCACCCAGAGACGTGCGAAGCCGCCCGAACATTCTCCGACGAGCCACCCAAAACACCAGCAGAATTTTGACAAACTATCAGCGGCATCTGATCAACACCCGCAGAACCAGACAATCTTTGCTGTTTTTCGAAACACGCATTCGAATCGCCGGAAAGATCAGCCGCAGGGCAGAGACGACGATGGGTCAACTTCTCAGAGGAAACACATCTGGCAGAAAAATCGACTGAGTGGGACCTGGCGGGCAACCCATGACGATGGCTCGAGAGGCGATAAAGTTAGAAGCTTTCAACTCGGTCTCGGCGGTAGCAGGGCGGGCATCATTCCACGGATTTTCTCGGCCAACCGACGGCAACATCTGAACCTTCGGTCCTGTAGGCCGCCGGGCGGCGTCGTGGAGATGTGAGACGCATCAGAGTTCCCACATTGACTGGGGCGAGGCGGCGGGGGCAGGGAGTGTCGTGTGGAGGCCCGCGGAGATGGTGTCGGCGAGCTGTAGGCAGATGGGCGTCGGGGAAAACGGAGGAGAAGTAGATAGAAATTAGGGTCTTTAATCTTGGCCCTTCAAATCAACGGTTAAGATCTTTTTCCTCTTTTTTTTTAATCTACATTTTCAATGCGAAGGCTTTTTCGACGGAAACTTTTAACCGCAGATAATAAACCGTGGAGAATATATACTATTATCGACAGTTTGTTTTCTGCCATCAAAATCCGTCGCAAATGGTATACCTTTATCCACGGGTCATTTTCTGTTGTAAAAATATATCTTTATCCACGGTTCTTTTAGAGACATAAATAAATCCGTCGCTAATGCCCGATTTTGTTGTAGTGAATGATGATAATGTAAGATTTTACAAAACAAGAAAACTGCGAATATTCTGATCTGTAAGCAAAATCACACGACATACAAAAAGCACAAAAATACAAGACATGTTGGTCAAGCACCGTTAGCCTTCGTTAACGACGTTACATTAACGATCGGGCCCACACCAACCGGATCCTTGCTTGCTTCTACCGTGAACGTATCGTAACGGAGGAAGAGCTCCACCACCAGCAGCCTCCCAATCAAGACCACAAAGTTCTTGCCGGCACATTGCTTGTTCTGCACCGTGGGACTCTCCGTCTCTGGTCCGTTGGACCACAGCACATGGCGGAGCAACTTCTCGCCGTCTCCGACAAACCTATCTCCGATAAAGTTCTCCGCCGTGTTGAAGATTTTGGGGTCTTTGGTGGCAAATGGTTGGTAACCAAACAGCATCTCTCCCTTCTTCACATTGAAGGATGCGTCGTGGCTTGTTATTACTAGGTCCCTCTTAGCCTTTCCATATTGAAATTGGACCGGTGGGTCTATCCTTAGTGTCTCGTAGACTACTGATTTCATAAGGGCCATTTGTTCTAATGCTGCCATTGTCACCTGTATAACATCAACACATTAAACTTTGGATTAATTTGCAAGGACGTGGTGTGGTAGGCCGCACACTATGTTCGGGTCCCAGGTGCCCATGTATGGTCCAGCCTAGCTTGTCTAAATGTGGAAGAATACGGTTCCAACATTAATTACATGGCTATGTGTGCCCCCTCAAGGCAAAAAACACAATGAGGAACAAAAATTGCTGGTGTTACGGGCCCATACTCTAATAAAATTTACTTATTTTTGCAAGGGAAAAGTTTAAATAAGATCGCTCTCATATAGCTTATATGAGGCCAATTCCATTCGTAGCTGTTAGATCTTGATCTGACGATTATAAACAACTACGTACATGAAACTCACCTACTCCATGATATGATACACCCACTGATTTCATATCTACCTTCGGATCGGAATCCAATGACCCAAAAAATTAGCCTCATGCTCCTTATATGAGAGCAATTTCATGTAAACCCTCCTCTTTGCAATGTATACGAGCTTAATTGGATGGAGGGAATATTCATAATCTTCTTTGTTTTGCCGATACATATTACAACTTTCTCGCATAGTGATAGTGGGTATGAAATTGTTTTGATGGCCATATAAAATCATGACGGTGGTATTATGACAATTGATTATGCTTAGGTTTTAATTATAGGTATTAGATAGTATAATTGATTTATATTTTTACTAGAATTTATCTTTTTGTACTCCATTTTTGCATGAGATTAATTGGAGAGTAATAAACAAACAGAAAAAGACGAACATATATAGTATATAAAAATATATTTTTGTCCATAATCAGGCAGAAATTTTGGCCTTACTCCATCCCCCAACAAAAGGCTTTGGCTAAGCTAGCTTAGCATAATTTGACTGGTCTCACAGTCTTTTTATATTATATTTTTAGTTGAAGGTATCATTTTACTACTCCCTCCATCTAATTATACCTGTCCGCATTAAAAAACCAAAATACTGATTTGAGTTCATTTTGGTTTTTTAATCTAGACAAGTAATATTGGGCGGAGGGAGTAGTGCAATAACGCGAAACATAAACAGGCTTTTTATAAAAAAACATAAAAGAGGCTTACCTTTCCTCCGTTATCTTTAACAGTGTTGCGTATCTCTTTTGCAAGCCTGCCATGGAGTTCTTCTCCGGCCATGCCTATCCACTTGAGCAGAGAAGGGAAGAAGACTTTCATTCCACCGTAGGAGTTGAAGCAGGTGGCGAAGAGCAGATTGTGGCACGCCTCTTCCCTGTTGATCTCCATCGTCTCCGCCTGGTCCAATATCTCTTTGCCAGCCTCCTTGATGAAGTTGTAGAGCTTGTTGTAGTAGGGCTTGACGATAAAGGGAGGGAAGTGGAAGACATGGAACAGAAGATCATCCAAGTACTTGGGCAGCGCAGTGGAGATAAGAGGGTGCAGGTTGAACAGCAGCCACAGCTTCATGCACTTCGGACCGTCCGATCCTAGCTTGGTGTCAGTTGGGCTTACACCATAGAAGGATTGAGAAAGGTACTCAAAGGCTGACATCTCGTTTAGAGCATTGAAATCAGATTTGCCTTTGCTGGCTAATTGGGTTTCCACTGTAGTAAAAAGAGAAGAGAAGGAGGTGTGAAATGCTGGGATGAATTGGTCCTTGCGCGTCAAAAGGAGGTTGAAGAGAAGCTGCTTGAGCTTGGCATGGTTGGGCTCGGAGGGGTCGAGGTAGGATAGGATCCTGTAGCCGCCTGTGAGGGACGTAGGCGGCATGAAGGTGCCGGTGAAGACATCGCGCTTTTCGACCTTTTCCATGTCGAAGAGGACGGGGAAGCTCGCTCCGTCGAGGAGTACGATGACGCGGGGGTCGCGCGCCATGAACGGTCCCGGCACCATGTTGGTCCGGAAGACGGTGGAATTATGTTTCTCCTGGCGGGCGCTAAAGAAGGTGTCCTGGCCCTGGTTGTAGAAGTAGTCGAGGCGGTCGCGGATGGCGCCTACCACCGGGAGGCCGTAGTCGCCGGGGATTTCACGTACTGGTGGAGTAGTCATTGTTCTCTTTCTCTTTTTTCTTTGATACAGGGAGGATTTCTCTTTTCTACTTGATGATGTTGGAGCGAGTACAGGGCCTACTTATAGAGCAATAACGTGAGTTTCTTGCTTTCTTGTCCTTTGTATTCAATTGTAAGACTTTGCATTCTTATGGAAAAACATATGACACTTGGCATGAAGTAAAAAGTGCCATTTTAGAAACGTTTTAGTCATTAATGTCGCATTCCACACAACCAATGCGTAGAGGTCGTCAGTGGGTGCTGATATTAGGTGGATGTCTCTTAGCATCTTTTATGTTTTGATCATATGTTCCATCAACATATCTTAACCAAATAATGAGGGGTTTAGTAAGTAATTAAATTATGGGAAAAGTTTAAATAAGACCATTCTCATATAGCTTGCATGAGTCCGAATAATCTTGAACCGTCAGATCTTGGCGGTGATGATTCACACTTACCTTCCAAGTGATCTTGACCTCATGGATGGAGATGGCTTGGCTCATGCAAGCGACATGAGAACGATTTCATGTAAACCGGTCTCTTAAAAATTATCTGTATGAAACTTGATAAATTAGAGTTTTCCATCCATTATTGCTCAATGTGGACGTGCGATCTTCATTGGATCATGAAAGAACGATTAAAAAAAAGGTTCTCATGAAAATGATCATGTGACAAATTGACTCCTTACTTGTACTAATTAATATGAATTGAATAAATAAAGTACCATGTGAGGATCTTTTTTCTTTGGTTTTGAGGATCTTTTACTTGTACCAAGAAAGATCGAGAAAAGACTAAGAAAGATGACTTAAGCTTAATAGCTAGGCCGGTGTACATAATGAGGAGGAAAATGTAGTAAAATTTAAGATAAGCTTAGTATAGTTCTACTCCCTACATCTAATGAAGCTTGGCTTCATTGCCAAAATTAATGAAATAGTTTAGATTCTCGGCCCCGTGGAAAGAAAATAGTTTTTACTCCCCTTGCCGTGTTATCACTCTGAATGAAGCAAAGTCAGCCATGTAATGGAGGACTCACATTTTTTAAATCCAGACAAGCTTCATTGGATGGACTGGGTAAGGAGGAATATGCTTTCCTGATCAGTGGACTCCATGAGCATGGTACATGGAACATAGAGAGAATTTATTAGTACTAGTGGAAGTGTACGTGCATGTTGCACGTGCTAACATTTTGACGTTTTGCATTCAGTTGAGACATGTTTTGAGCATGCATGCCTATGCATTGGAAACATGTAATGTTTAGCGAGAATGCGCCAACCACTTTTCATGCTGCGGTTTTGTATGGGTCCTAGAGTATGATAAACTGCTCCTTTTGTAATGTAGATGAGGTATTGGATGCAGGTACAGATCTGTCTCAGGAAAACAATGAATTATATGAAATGAAAGATGGTTCATTATAATCCACAACTTATACTCCCTTCGTCCAAAAATCCATGCAGCATTTGAAAAATTACGGTTCCACTATAAGGTGATTGGATTTGCCCTACAAACCAAAATTTAGAGGGAGTATAAAAAAAGTGAACCAATTAGGATTTGTAATTATTGTGTGGCTGCGAGGTAATTAAAAATCTATTATGAATAGCTACCTATGAAAAGTTTTTTTTTATAATTTTACCTATGAAAAGCTGTTGTCTAATTCAATTAAGATTGGCAGAAGTAATAGAAGCTGCCAATTAAGATTTTCACATAAATTACAAAATATGTATAAAAGAAGGCAGTAGTGGTCAGATTTTTCCTATCTTAATCAAACTCATGATATTATAGGACCCTTAATTGTGAGTATCTAGCAACTTTTCTCATTTTTGATAAATAAATCGGTTTTTCTCCTTTTATACGGGATAGTTGTTAAATACAATATATATGGTTCCTATATTTTCAACATTTAATAAGAATTTTCTTTGTCTTTTTCATTCAATAAGTTAAGGTAATTAATCATGGATTATTGGCGCAGATAACGAAATTATTATTTAGTTTTTGGGACACTCTGAGGCTGAATAGTAATATGAAAGTAATTAATTGTTTTTTAGGGCATAGAGAAATCTTTCATTAATGAACATAGGTAATTCCATAGGGTAATGATATTTTTTTGGATAATTAGATTCTTAAACAACGAAGTATCTCTCTCTTTCTCATATGGTAATGATGTTTTTTTGGACAATTACATAGGTATATCACGGATTCTGTTATGACTTATTACATATCACGGATTCTGTTATGACATTACAGATTCTTATTATAGAACTCCTATACAACTCGTACGATTATATTTTCTTTATTTTTAGTAATATATTAGTAATAATAAATATTCTTATTCTAGAGGTGTATAGAAAACTTCATTAAAGAATAATCACAGACTAACAAATTATCCTCCTATTTTGTAGGCACACACTACAAAATTATTCAACCTTTCCTAGCTTGTAGGAACTAATTATGGTATTACTGAACGGGCAGTGATAACCCTACATCAGATTCCTGCATATTCTATACACAGCCGATGTGTATAGAAATGTGTAGAAAATCTGATGTACAAATATCGTTTCCCTTACTGAACCGTTACATTGTAACAACCCAAATTTCCAAATCACAGCATAAGTATATAATTTTCTTCTGAAAACTTGAGGCATCACTTACAAACCATCATTCACACCATTATTCATCAAAACAAATAATGTAAAGGAATGTGATGATAAATAACAAGGATTAGTTATTTGTAAACAAATACATAATGAAAATAACATAAATTGTTATGTGGGTCACCAAAGCCTTATTACATCAATTATAAAAAAATACAAAAAATTAAGTAGCTAACGGCTACAAACTTCTCTGCTGCACTTTGAGCTAACCTGCTATCTACCGGCAACAGTCCCAAATTTTGGGGAGTCCTTCTCAACAAATAACCACTCATGATGACCCAGTCCAACTCGAACTCCAATAGCCTCTCAATTGCCCATCGGCTAGTGCTACACAAAACCAACAAAAGTGGTCCCACACATAACAATGGGCCCACCAACATCTACTTAAAAAAAAATTGCCCTGCAAATATGAAAAGCTACATACATTATCTTCCAACTAATTATGCAAAGACACCAAATTTTGTAAAAAAAATTGAATTAAAGCATAATTATTGGTGTCTTGAACTGAGAAACCATAATTGTTTGGACTCTAGCAGGTGTTGGATAGATAAGATGGTTGGTAATTATCTTAGAATCCTCCTTGAAGTAGGAATGAAGTAGAGTTGCACGGTGGGTAAGCTTAGAACTAGATTCCTCAAAAGCTAGCAGTCTGAACATCTCGAAGAATGTTAGACGTTGAGGATATGCCTCGCGCCAGGGATAAGTGTGCAAAAGATAAGATTGTAGAGTCCTACTTGAAGTAGGAATGGTGAAGGATAGGACAAAGTGTTAATCTAGAATAGGACTCCTCAGAATGCTGGAAGATTGATCAGCTAGAGGATAAGTCTGGCGCCAAGATGGAGTTGTAGCTGGGAGTCTGATCAGCTAAAGGATCTCCTACATGATATACTTAGAGTTGGAGTAGGATTATGAAGAGGAATAAGATGGACGATGGGAAAGAAACCATGTAGGCTAGGACTCTGCTGGGCGCCAGGGATTTGTTACAGATAAACTTGTTCCTAATAGATAGATCTGATTGATGATGAGGATCAATAAGAATAGGAAAGCTCCTGACTGTCTCATGATAACTAAGATTAACTGAAATAGGAGGAAGAGATTTTATTCTAAGTAAAAAAGGAAACCAACTGGGCTAGGACTCCTAATCTATACATGAAATATGTATTTTATTATCTCCTAAACTTATGTTTATGTTAGTATTTGATTAGATTTGTTGCTACTTTAATGTTGTTTTGATCTTTTGTAGAAAAATAAGACATACATTCATTTTGGCTTAAAAAGAGAAAAGAAGCAAAATATTTTGACAAAGAGATCAAAAATCTAAGGGTTGAGGACACGTCGACGGGATTTAAAGAGCTTCATTTATTTAAAACATCGAGCTCACATGCAGAGATGATCCAGACCGTTGATTGTCATCTAAGGAGAAGGCGGGTTTTATTCATAAAGTAAAGAACTACATGTTGCAGATTAGATGAATGAGATTCGTACAACAGGTTTTATCCTGATTTGAATTGAATCGGGTTAATTGGGTTCAATGGTTCGGTTTTGTAAAAAAAGAAAAAAAAAGAGAGAAACCCGACCCGAGCCAAAGCTCGGGCCTTTCGTTCCAGATAGAGCTCGAGCTCGAGGGTGGTCCGGCGGCGGAGCTCGAGACAGTGAAGCAGTGGCAGCGATGGGTCCGGCGGCAGCCTGAGTTGGTCTCAAGGTCGACGATGGAGGAGAAATAGACGGTAGCCATGGGAGAGAGAAACAAAGCAGTAGAAACAGAGCTCTAGTTGAGCCCTGTTTGAGTGGGAGACAGAGCGCCTGTGGCAGCCATTCGACAGTGGAATGGCCGCTGGCAGCGATGGATCTCAATGGCCAGGCTGCAGTCGATGGCGATGGTGAGAGGTGAGAGTGATTCTCTCATCTTAATTTTTATCTTAGTTGGTGTATGGATCTTATTATACAATATTACTGTTAATTTATTTGAGAGTTATTCTTTGTGCTCGAGAGAGGCAAGAGTGACTCTTGTGAATTTCAATCCAAGGAATACTTGCGTGTTATAAAGGAATAAGGTTATATTGATTTATGCTCGAGAGAGAGATAGATCATAGTTCAATGTTTTAATTGCTTTATGTGTTACGTCCGAGAGGAGAGCACTATAATTTGAATTAATAAGTATATGTCCGAGAGGAATATGCTAGCCAACTAGGAATTTATAGAAAAGAGAGAGAGACGATAAGCTAGTTTATTTTGTGGTGGATTTGAAGCCTTGGCACTTCTCCATATTAGTAAAACTCATTTAGTTAGTTAAAGTTTACTGCTTTCTTAGATTAAATTAAAACTGCAACTTTTCTTCCCTGAGTTTGGTAGATTATTCATCCATCCCTGAGGTTTGACAACCCTAGATACTCATTGTAATACAATTGCCTTATGCATTTGCAATGGTTTAATTTTAAACGATCAAATCCCTCTGGGCACCAGGATTAGTTTCGAAGAATCCTTATAGTTATAAACTTACCAGATACGGATAGACTTCAACCGATATAAGGATGACGAGGGTTGAACGTCCTCTATAAATAGAGCAACCAACTCCTTCTTTTCCCAATATTCTCTCTCTTTCTCCAAATTGCCGACCCCCTCTCTCTTTTCTTTCTCTCTCGACCCTTATTTTTTTCTTCTCTCTCGTCTTTCTCTTGTTGGCCAACTTGAAGAGGCGATGAAGGTTGTGCATAGGACATTGGAATTAAGGTGAAGCAAGAAGATATCGACGAATTGTTTGAGGTAAGAAGTTTTTATGCAATTATTTCTATGTCTTGTTCTTCTACAACGCCTAGATTTTATTGCGTTTTAAATTAGATACTTACGTGTTCCCACTGATGTTGAGTTGAGCCTTACTTATGCATATACTCTTATGACTTTGTTTGAATTATATGCATTATTATAGTGTTTGTAATAATCAATTACCATCGCTTACATGATTCGTGTTCCTATTACATGTATTGTGTTAAGAAAGAACCTTGATTTGTGTATGACTTTCCTTGTTGCTGCCATATTCAAGTGAGACTTTGCTAAGGCTAAGACTTATTTATTCAAGGTTATAACATTACTAAATGTCCAGTGTTTTACTAAGCATTATAGTCAGTCTCGGAATAGTTTTTCATTTTCGGCCAGACTGATTTCTGCACCGACACTCTATACGAGATAATCTATAATTAATTCCATAAAAATCAAAAAAATAGGTCATAAGTAGTGTTATGGTTTAGACTTACAGGGCTATCTCCAGTCCAGAAACTGTTTGTATTGTTCTCGGGAGGTGTGTCTTTCTACCCCATTTATTATAGAGAGATTCTCCATTCTTGAATTCTACTTATCTAGATAATGTTCGTAACCCAGTGTATCGACCAAACTCCTATGTTCAATCATGTGTTATCCTAGCCTATATTTATGTATCATGTGATGAATATTTTACCTATTAATTGTCTATGTTGAGGTGTTATAAATGTATCTTACGAAGTTTATAAAAAATAGTCTATATCTATCGGTTTACATATCTATAGTTTATTTATTTCAAATACTCTATCGACCCTTTGTGAGGCCTTAATCTACTAATACAAATTAGTCCTACCATGATGATGTGTTTTAATTAATTACATATGACTTATAATTAGAATTTAGCGTATCCCTGCCTTATCAAGGACCACATGCACTTTTTAGATTGTTAGGCATCATAAAAGGTTTACAAAGTCTCCGCTCATTGTGTCCATGAATACTAATGGGGCACATGTCCTAGACTCGTGGCAGGGGTCTTATCGAGGACCCCTAGTGGCAAATCAGTGTGATGTCTGCTTAGTAGTAGCAATGATCTGAGAGCAAAAAATCATTCACTCTTATCATTATTAATATTTATGGAGTCTGATTGCTTCATTTGGATGTTTGAGGTTATTCACATTAATGGTGAATCTCTCTTCCAATTGCCTTGTAGCATATTGTAGATTCATGTTACAACTACTTACGCTGAATTGTATTAGCCTTGAATTATCTTGTTATATTCTATTGCAGGTTTAGCTGCTAATAGTTCATAGAGGAGAGCTGGATATAAAGGTGGATTCATAGAAGAAGAGTTCAAAGTTTAGACTTTATAATTACGGTTTATTTTGATGGTTTTGTAATAATGGCTTTTGGACCATTAGAGAACATAACATATTATTATTTATTGTTCATTTTGAATTTTTATTTATAAATAGTTTATCCTTTGAAAGTTTGTCATTTTATACCTCTCATTATGTTTGTGTGAATGTGAATGATGGAGCAATTACTTGTAATGCCTCAAGTATTTATAATATTTAAAAGATACACACTCCAATAAGAGCTAAAAATTTGGGGCATGACAAATTAATCTTGTAATAAATAATAATATGTTGAAAATTTCCTCAATCTATCTTTTTGTGTTCTTAATTTTTCTCCACATTCAATGTAGCATATTTTCTTGACATATTTGCACAATTAATTAAACCGCAGCAATTAAGGAGGTCAACTTATTAGGAAAATTGCGGATTCACAAAATTTCTATCCTATTTTGTAGGCACACACGTGAGGAGGGATTCTTATTTTACTATTGTGTCCTTCTAAAATTTAGAACTTGCAAATGTCTTAGACAGTACAATTCTTTTATTAAGGGCATAATCGGAGAGCATTTGAATTTGTTTGGTCCATTTTTTTAAAGTAATATGCCCTTACGTATTTGTATGTTGTATGTAAAATACGCATTTTCTATAAGCATTTTTTTTGTGAAAACATGGGTAATTAAGTCTAATTAAACTAAACACATTAATTGACCCACTTGACAAGCTGCAAGTATAAAATGTGACTAGTTATAGTAGGACCTCCCTAAGTAGTAGAACTTTCCGTAGTATGAGTTAAGTGCTTCACTATATATAGTAGTAGAACATATTTGTAGTTTACGGGACTGTAGGCACTACGCAAGAATTACAATATTGGAGAGGAGAGTATCAAGTTTTACATCCCCAACCAAGTACCACCGTGTTGGAAAAAGAGAAAGAAAAAAAACAGGTCTAGCTTACTAATTGCATAGGTAGATCTTCAGTCCTTTTTATTTAGTTATTGTGGTGAAAGGTGTTTAATTTGTATTTCCTTAAATCTCTTTATTGTCTTCCTTTTTAGTTAAAATTATCAATCATTAAAAAAAAACTAGTTGCATAGGCACCTTTGCCCATCAAGATAGTGGAGGTACATTGAGCAATAGACGATGGAAGAGTACGAATGAAGCAGTTGATGGATCGTACTCTTCCATCGTTTATTGCTCAATGTGCCTCCACTATCTTGATAGGCGAATGAGCTAAAGCGCCAATGCAACTAGTTTTTTTTTAAATGATTGATAATTTTAACTAAAAAAGAAAGACAGTAAAGAGACTAAGGAATTACAAAGTAAACATGCCTTTCACCACAATAACTAAACAAAAAGGACTGGAGACCTATGCAACTAGTAAGGTAGTCCTGTTTTTTTTTTCTTTCTGTTTTTTCCAACACGGTGGTACTTGGTTGGGGATGTAAAACTTGATACTCTCCTCTCCAATATTGTGATTCTTGCGTCAAGCAGTGCCTACAGTCCCATAAACTACAAATATGTTCTACTACTATGTATAGTGAAGCAATTAACTCATACGGAAAATTCTACTAATTAGGGAGGTCCTACTATAAGTAGTCACATTTTATACAATTGCAGCTTGTAACATTAAAAGCATGCTAGTAATGAAAGAGCAAAACATTAAGTTACACCGACAAATACTGTGCATGGATTACAGTGTTCGCTCTAAAGTCGATAAGTGTTACACTCCTCCCTCCAAGTTGGTAATCCGCATGGCAGGACGTCAAATTGGAAAACGTTTTCGTGGCCCGGCTCCATGGTCAAATTGGAAATCTGTTAAGACATAGCTACTAGAGGAAGACCATCTATAGCTACTAGAGGAAGCCCATCTATGTAGTCGGATACCATGTTATGTCTCTATTACCATGCTACAATCTCTTTGGAGTATGTACCATGGCATATCATTGGGTCCTGGAACCCGGTCAAGCAATACTCCATCCCTTCAATTTTACACGTGTGCCTGAGATGGAATCCTATGGTTTTCACATCTAGTCGTACTCATGTTACATATATCCAACTTGTGCATTTTGTATTTTCTTCTTCTTTGTTTTGGTACATATTTTCTTCTTCCTTTCTTGTACGTTTCCCCTTCTGAATAAGTTGGTCATCGCTGCATATGGGTACCTAAGAAATGGGAAACGTAGATATCTTGTATGTTCATAATCAAGAAAGAGAAAAAACCATGCAGTATTATATACCACTAGAGTACCTCGTCTCTCTACCAGTACAGCAACAAAATTTGGTCATGAAGCCCGGTTAGACTAGACTTGTCCTAAGATTAAGGCCAACGGGCTTACGCAACTAGTTAGGTGGTCCTATTTTTTTTTCTTTGCTAAATAGGTGGTCCTAGATTGGGGATGTAAAACTTGACTTAACCATATCTTGCATGTGCCTACAGTTCCACAAATTGCTAATATGTTCTACTATTGGAGGGAAACACTTACCCATAAGGAAAAACCTAGTAAATAGTGACTATAACTAGTCACACTTCGTTTTAGCAATTTGTAATAAGAAAAGCATGCAAGTAATTAAAGAGAAAATGGGAGAATTATACAGACAAATATTGGACATAGGATTACGGTGTTCATTCTAATGTTGATAATTGTTATACTCCTCTCTCCAAGTTGATAATTCGCTTGGCATGGTGGTAGGGCGGTTTGAGTTCACCTTGGGGTTAGGTTTTAGAAAGGGGGGTTTCACGATGTACCAAAAAAAAACGAATTCGCTTGGTAGGACGCCAGGACGTCAAATTGGAAAATTTTCAGCCCCGGCGTCATGGTCAAAATTGAAGTTTGTGAAGAGCGTCGATGTAGTTAGGTGCCATGTTAGGCCCCTATATCATACTATAACCCCTATGGTCATAGGACCTTGGTCCTGGAGCCCGGTCAGTCAAGAGTCAAGACTCATCCCTGCAATTTTACTCATGTGGTTACGATGGAATCCTCTCATCTGTAAATATCCAACTCGTCCAACTCGTGACAACTGACAACTGTATCTCTATCTTCTTCTTTCTTTTGGTATATATATATTCTTCTTCCTTTCTTGTACGTTTCCCCTTCTGAATTAGAAACAACAGATATGCAGTATGCCCATACTGAAGAAAGGAAAAAAAAAGCCAGTATATCATTAGAATACCACTTTCTACCAACATTGAGAGTCCAAAACTTCAATTTTCTCGAGTGCTGCAACCAAAAGGGAAGTCAACATGTGGGAACAAAAGTGGATTAGTGTTACGTTCTTATCTTTGCTCTTTGCTCTTACTCTTCTTATAATTTTTTATTTTGATTCATTAAGCTTGGTTCTCTCATGACAATGAGATATTAATTAAGTTAATCATTATTATCTCTTTCGTGATCCGTTTATTTGTGTTTCATGTTGAATAATACTAATTTTGTAGTCATAGTTCTTTTGTCATTCTCAAACCACAATTGTATATGTTAAAACAAATTTGCTAAAGATGAGAGGAGCCAGATTTTGATTAATCCAGGTAGGCCATACTGGCTTGATCCACAACTCTTCTAGAGTAAGCAAATAAGTAGAAGGAATCCAGCTAACGTTCCTATTTAACAGGTTGTACATCTGCCCATCTAAATCTAATTTCCTCGAAGAGGTCCAAATGCACCAAATTGAGCAAGCTCCTGGCAGGTGGGGGTTAGTCGTTGTTAGGATTTTATTCCCACACGTTGAGCAAAGAAAAATTTTCCAACCCCATACGTTGTTTGAAGAAGTTGCTCTCTCAAGTCTCAAGAAATTTTCAAAGGAATAATGGGGATTGTTTCATTCAAGGCTGTTTCAGATATTCTCCCACCAAAACCACTTTCTCAAGTCTCAAGAAATTTTTCATATATAAAAGTTTTCTTACGTACTTTTGGGCCTGCGATTTTGATCGGGCGGGAAGCTTCCATAATGCTGCAAGCAGGTTATTTTTCCTGCCTGCGTGCCGCAACTCGCAATCGGACGGCGTGCAAACTGGCACATGCTAACTATTTCCTTTAAAAAAATCCCAAAAATTAGGCTGCTCATATGATGAATTATTATAGAGAAGTACTTCCCAAAAATTAGTGCAGTTGAGATAGGACCAGTGTGGTTGTGAGCATAAAAAAATCTCAAAATTAGACACAGAAGAGTAGTTCATGTCCAAGCTCCCCTTTAGGTGGCAATTTAGACGTGTACATTTAGCTCCACTCTAACCTTCGAGATCAGTGGGATGTTAGAAGTGGGTGTTAGTTATAACCCACAATTGGGTATTAAAGAGAGAGAACTAACCCATGTTTAAAACCCACTTACTATGAGATGAATGAGTGAATTGGGTGAAGGATGAATAGTCCCACATCCACACCAAAGATGGGTTGTGGATGGTATATAAGGTCCAAGGTTGGCCTTATAAGTTAGGCCCAAGGGCCACCCCACTTTTGTGGGGGAGAGAGATGTTGGACCCATGCACCTAGGTGGGCTAACCCACACGCGCGCGCCGTCGCCGCCGCCGTCCGTCCGACCGGCTCGGGTTGGGTTGGGTTGGGTCAACAAGAAAATATTATTTTGGGACAAATTTAATGGTTTAGTTTTCTAATTTATTTTAGTTCAACAAAAATGGGTCCCGGTTTATTTTCTTATAACCGTTAACGGACGGACGCGTCCGTTCAACGGGAAAGGGTGTTTTCAACGGGCCTTTAACAGAATTTCTATAAAGTCTTGAAAAACTGATTTTTCTAAAAGGGATTTTTCCTGCATCTTCTTCTTCCTCCTCTTCTCGTTCTGTGAAAGTATTACACATTTGTGGTTCGCTGCGCGTGCTGTTTGGAGTGCTCCTACAGTGCGTGGTTGATCGTCTTATCCTGGGAGGCAGACGCCCAAGAGTCCTAAGCACCGTAGGGAGGGCGAATTCTTATGCCGAAATTATATCCTTAACGGATTGGACAACACATTATATAATGTGTACAGTTCGATGACAAGTGCTAAGGCACTGTGGGAGTCTTTAGACAAGAAGTATAAAACAGAAGATGCTGGAACAAAGAAATTCGTGGTCGGCAAATTTTTGGACTTCAAAATGGTGGATTCTAAGACTGTGATCAATCAAGTTCAAGATCTACAAGTTATCCTTCATGAAATTCATGCAGAAGATATGACTTTAAGTGAGTCTTTCCAAGTGGTAGCAATAATTGAAAAATTGCCACCTTCCTGGAAGGATTTCAAGAACTACTTAAAGCCTAAGCGGAAGGAGATGAACTTGGAAGATCTAATTGTGAGGTTAAGGATTGAAGAGGACAACCGTTCTTCTGAAAAGAAAACCGGGGGTCATGGCATGGAGGCCAAAGTAAATGTTGTGGAACAAGGGCATAAAAGCAATGGCTTTACCAACAAAAAGAGGAAGCATCCTGGGGGTAAGTCAAACAATGACTCCAACAATAACAAGTTCAAGGGCAAGTGCTATGTGTGTGACAAGATGGGCCATTAGGCTAAGGATTGTTACAAAAGGAAGAAATAAGATGATTTCAAGAAGAAGAAGGCACAAGCCCACATGACCGAAGTGGAGAATCTCTCCACCAATGTGCATGACATCAACCTTTCTGCTGTGATTTCGGAAGTGAATATGGTCACTAACGATAGAGAATGGTGGGTGGATACTGGGGCTACCCGTCATGTGTGCTCAAATAGGAGGATGTTCTCCAATTATCACTCCGTGGAAAATGGTGAACAACTGTTTATGGGCAACTCTTCTACTGCCAAGGTTGAAGGAATTGGAAAGGTGGTGCTGAAGATGACTTCGGGCAAGGAACGCACGCTCAACAATGTGATGCATGTGCCAGAAATTCGAAAGAATTTAGTGTCTAGATCATTGCTGAGCAAGAATGGCTTCAAGTTGGTGTTCGAGTCAGACAAATTTGTTTTGACTAAGGGTGGGATGTATGTGGGAAAAGGGTATCTGAATGAAGGGCTTTTCAAGCTCAATGTATTACCTAATGTATCTGGTTTTAATGTTATGAATGAGAATGCTTCTTCCTCTTATATGATTGAGTCATGTGATGTGTGGCATGGTATATTAGGACATGTTAATTATGATGCTTTACGTAGATTGATTAATATGGAATATCTGCCTAAATTTAATATTGACTTTAATCATAAATGTGAAACTTGTGTGGAATCTAAATTAACAAGGAAATCATTCCAAAGTATTGAAAGATGTACTGAACCTCTTGAGTTAATTCACAGCGATGTCTGTGACTTAAAACTTGTTCAAATAAGAGGAGGTAAAAAGTACTTTATTACATTTATTGACGATTGCACTCGTTATTGTTATGTATACTTGCTGAGAAGTAAAGATGAGGCTATAAACATGTTTATGCTATATAAAACAGAGGTTGAGAATCAACTTGGCAAGAAAATAAAAGTTCTAAGAAGTGATAGAGGTGGGGAATACGAATCACCCTTTGGTGAATTCTGTTCACAACATGGTATTATACACCAAACCACGGCACCTTATTCACCACAGCAAAATGGAATTGCTGAACGGAAAAATAGAACTTTAAAAGAAATGATGAATGCCATGTTAATCAGTTCTGGGTTACCTCAGAACATGTGGGGGGAAGCTTTGCTTTCAGCCAATTATATTCTCAACAAAATACCTCATAAGAAAACCTTGCAGACACCATATGAATTATGGAAAGGTCGAAAACCTTCCTACAACTTCTTAAAAGTATGGGGGTGTCTAGCAAAAGTGGTGGTCCCTAATCCCAATAGGATTAAAATTGGACCAAAGACCATTGATTGCATATTCATTGGTTTTGCCAATAATAGTAGTGCATATCGTTTTCTTGTTCATAAATCAGATATTCCTGATATACATGGCAATACAGTGACTGAATCAAGGAATGCTTCATTTTTTGAACATATTTTTCCTTGGAATTCTACACAAATTGAAAGTTCTCTTAAAAGAACTTTGGATGTTGCAAAAGACATTAGTGATGACCAAGAGGGAGAAGATGATGAACCTAGACGTAGTAAACGTGCTAGAACATCAAAATCCTTTGGTCCAGATTTTCTAACTTATTTGTTAGAAAATGAGCCTCAAAGCTTTAAGGAAGCAATGTCTTCTCCTGAAGCACAATATTGGAAGGAGGCTGTAAATAGTGAAATTGAATCCATTATGCAAAATCACACTTGGGAGTTGGTAGATCTACCACCAGGTAGTAAACCTCTCGGATACAAGTGGATCTTCAAGAGGAAGATGAAGGCTGATGGATCAATTGACAAATATAAAGCAAGACTTGTTATCAAAGGATACAAGCAAAAGGAAGGTCAAGATTATTTTGATACATATTCACCAGTCACGCGAATAACTTCCATTAGGATGTTAATTGCTATGGCTGCTTTGTATAATCTTGAAATACATCAAATGGATGTAAAAATAGCATTCTTGAATGGTGACTTGAATGAGGAAATATATATGGAACAAACTGAAGGGTTTCTTGTATCGGGTCAAGAAAACAAAGTGTGCAAACTTGTTAAGTCTCTTTATGGGCTTAAACAAGCACCTAAGCAATGGCATGAAAAATTTGACAAAATGATGATGTCAAATGGATTCAAAATCAATGAATGTGATAAATGTGTTTATGTCAAAGCTAGACCTGAAGGCTATGTTATTGTATGCCTCTATGTGGATGATATGCTCATTATTGGTAGCAATGATAATATCATTAAAGCTACTAAGAGGATGTTAAACAAACAATTTGACATGAAGGATATGGGTGTTGCAGATGTTATACTAGGAATGAAAACCACTAGAACATCTGATGGATATGTATTATCTCAATCTCATTACATTACAAAAATCCTAGACAAATTTAATGAGAATGATAATCGTCCAGCGAGAACACATGTGGATGTGACATTGCATTTAAGCAAAAACACGGGTGAGAGCATATCACAACTCCAATATTCTCAAATTATTGGAAGTCTCATGTACCTCATGAATTGTACGAGACCGGACATTGCATACTCAGTCAGTAAACTGAGTAGATATAATAGCAATCCAGGGGAAAACCACTGGAAGGCTCTAGTCAGGGTTCTTAGATATCTAAGATATACCTTGGACTATGGACTGCACTATACAAGGTATCCAGCAGTACTAGAGGGGTACTGTGATGCAAATTGGATATCTGATACAAGAGACTCCAAATCCACAAGTGGATATGTTTTTACTGTTGGAGGTGCAGCAGTGTCTTGGAAATCTTCTAAACAAACGTGCATTGCAAGATCCACAATGGAATCAGAATTCATTGCACTTGATAAAGCAGGCGAAGAAGCTGAGTGGCTTCGTCATTTTTTAGAAGATATTCCAATGTGGGGAAAACCTGTGCCACCTATATGTATCTATTGTTATAGTCAATCTGCTATAGGAAGAGCACAAAGTAACTTGTATAATGGTAAGTCTCGACATATAAGTCGGAGGCATAATACCATAAAATAATTGCTCTCTAGTGGAATAATTTCCATTGAGTATGTTCAGTCAAAAGAAAATATTGCGGATCCGCTTACAAAGGGTTTGACCAAAGAACAAGTGAGCAATTCATCGAGGGGAATGGGCTTGAAGCCTATACATTAAGAATCACCGTAATGGCAACCCAACCTAGTTGACTGGAGATCCCAAGATCTAGGTTCAAAAGGGACAACCGAATTGTGGGGGATTCAAGGGGAATCACTATGGAGATAAAATCTCGTTCCCATTCCTATGATGAGATAGTGATGCCTGCTGAATGAATCAGGATAAGCTTTGTTTTTAATGGTTCTCATAGCTTGACTTAGTTCAAGTGGGGTATTGCAGGATGCTCCTAATGAGAATCACCTATATGAGTGGGAAGGGGCCACTTCTATGAGGATTTTAAGGCTAAATCTTCTAGAGCACTCATGAAAACCAGGTTTGTTCGGGGCCAAAATGAACAAAGTCATGAGAACCACAATGTGTCTGAGAAGTGATTGTGTGACTTCTATTGTCTTGGTTTACACAAACGGCTGAACAGTTCAAGACATCACGTTCACTGATTAGCTAGTAAACCCGATAGTCTTCACAAGGGAAGGTTCAAAGCCGAAAGCTACCTCTCCCCCATGCATGATCTTCTAAATATTTGCTTTCACAAGTTTTCTGCATAGTTATTGCATAATTATCCAGCCAATTCTCATTCATGTGGGGGATTGTTAGAAGTGGGTGTTAGTTATAACCCACAATTGGGTATTAAAGAGAGAGAACTAACCCATGTTTAAAACCCACTTACTATGAGATGAATGAGTGAATTGGGTGAAGGATGAATAGTCCCACATCCACACCAAAGATGGGTTGTGGATGGTATATAAGGTCCAAGGTTGGCCTTATAAGTTAGGCCCAAGGGCCACCCCACTTTTGTGGGGGAGAGAGATGTTGGACCCATGCACCTAGGTGGGCTAACCCACACGCACGCGCGCGCCGCCGCCGCCGCCGTCCGTCCGGCCGGCCGGCTCAGCTTGGTTCGGTTCGGTTTGGTTCGCACGCGCGGCCGGTTGGGTTGGGTTGGGTTGGGTTGGGTCAACAAGAAAATATTATTTTGGGACAAATTTAATGGTTTAGTTTTCTAATTTATTTTGGTTCAACCAAAATGGGTTCGGTTTATTTTCTTATAACCGTTAACGAACGGACGCGTCCGTTCAACGGGAAAGGGTGTTTTCAACGGGCCTTTAACAGAATTTCTATAAAGTCTTGAAAAACTGGTTTTTCTAAAAGAGATTTTTCCTGCATCTTCTTCTTCCTCCTCTTCTCGTTCTGTGAAAGTATTACACATTTGTGGTTCGCTGCGCGTGCTGTTTGGAGTGCTCCTACAGTGCGTGGTTGATCGTCTTATCCTGGGAGGCAGACGCCCAAGAGTCCTAAGCACCGTAGGGAGGGCGAATTCTGTCTTAAGGACAAAGTGTTTCGCTTGATTCGATCATAAACTCTTCTCCTTTATTATCATCTTTGCAAAAGGTACACACAGTTCATCATTAATACAGTAGCAGTTAAGTAATTTTATTAACATGGGATAGAAGCCCTGATATGTTTTATCTGGAATATGTCTAAGGATATCTTCACTGGGATTGGGGGTATGTACTATTTATGCTATAATATTGCAGGTGATATTTAGCAAGTAAAGGGTAAAAAAGTATCGTCAAAAGGGTAGAACTGCCTCCATAAAAACTTAACTATGGTCACATCTTATTTTTTACTATTGGAGAAAGTATTTTTTATATATAAAGCAGAGCGTACTGGAGGCTAAGAAACAAATGAGCTAGAAAAAAGGAAAAGGAAAAAGGCATCCAAATGAAGACTGCTAAAAGAACGCTGGCGAGCAGGAGTGTTGATCCAAAGCGAATTAGCTAGTTTGTCTACCACCTAATTTTGCTCCCTGAATGTATGCCTAATCTTCCAACTTTCAAGGGAATATGGAACGAATTTGAGACAGATTCCTTGATATCCTCCAAGGTCCAACTTTTGTCTGGGGAGTATTAAGATTATTTGGAATAGAGGAATCTCCGTGGATAATAATCTCTTGAAGATTAAGTTTGGATACCAGTTCGCTCATAAAGAAAAGCAAAAACTTCACGCTTGGGCTTCTTTAATAAAAAAAATTACGAGCATTTTGAGTATATAATTTAAGTGGTGTTAGTGCTACTTATCCTTTCAAATAGTTCAGTGACTGCTTGCTTGACTGATGCATAGGCCCGTTTGGTCCATTCTTTTTATGTTTGGAGGAGGAGATCATTGGTGTGCTAGCTAGATAGAACCTCTATTTGTCCAAGGAGAGGTCTGAGTTCGATTTGGGCTTGTAGCACCTTCGAAGGGAGAGACGAAAACAAGAATTGCCTCGTTGGGCAGAGTGGTTGCTAAAATCTTTGATTGAAATTTGAAAGTGACGTCTGAAATGAGAATGTGAACCAACACTAGGCAGCGGCATTACGAGAATCTTGATCGCGTGAGGTTAGATGAAGGTTGAAAAGTTCACCACCCAGAATCTAGTCAGCCCACCCTTTTACAAGTCCCCCAGCCGTGCGTGGGTGGGCTTTGGATAAGGGTTATACTTTTCAGCATCCCAAAATTGATCAGTAACACCCACTTTCATCATAAGTAGGGTCTTTTTTTCTACCCCAATGTTATATTTTGAAAGTAGATTTTGACCTATAAAAATCACAATATTTCGCGGTGGCATTCTAGTGACAGAATAACACTTAATGTCAACCATTTCATTGAGTTCAATTGGCGTCAAGAATCTACCGTTATATATTTGACAGTAGGGTTCGACCGTCAGGATCTTCAGTATCCGACAGTAAAGTTCTCCGACAGTAAAGTTCTACTGACAAGATCGTAAATGAGAATAATATGGTGTTACTCAATTAAATAAACATTGGATTCTACTGACTATATGGTGTTAATGAGAAAAATTAGAGTGCTGAAAAGTCTCACCCATGGATACAAAGAGGAGCTAAAGGCAAGCAATGGCGCCGACCGGAATTTGGCCATAGTTTGAGCCCGGCACGTTTTAAGACAGGCCCAAATTGCTACGGGCCCAAAATTCAGGCCTCTGTCAAAGTGGATCTGAAATTGCCTTCAGCACGTGCGGGCTTTACTGGGCCAGTACATTCACGTTGCTCTTTCGTCTTCCACGCACAGCCGTCGGATCGCTGCCTCTTCCCGAGCCCCTTCGGCGCCGGACTCGACACCCAAATTCAAAGCAATTTTGTTTTCCGCCACTCCATTTTTGGAGGGAAGAAGCCGAACCAAACAGCAAAACCCCCACCTTTTCTGCAATGGATTCCTCCGATCAAGAAGCTTCGAGCTCGGCCGCCGCAGCCTCCGACCCTGAAGCAGCAGCACGGCCAATGGAAGGGGAGAAGCTAAAAGCAGCTGCTTTGGAGGGAGACGAGAAGAGGGACGTTGGCGAGAATGGGGAGGAAGAGGGAAAGGCTGAGGGGGATGATTTGAACACGCTGACCTTCGCGGAGGAGCTTATTGAGAAGGGGATTCAGCTCAGAAAGGCCGGCGATAATGTCCCGGCCGTCGATTGCCTCAGCCGTGCCGTCGAGATTTGGTTAGGGTTTCCTTTTTCTTTACCTCGTTTGCCGTTTTGATGTTAATTCTTTCTTTGTTATTGTCTTATTCCCCCCGTCCGAAAAAGTTAGATACAGTGTGGAAATGTCAATTTTTTAAGCCACAGTGAAGCAAAAGTCTGTGTGGCTAAGACATATGCCTAACTGTATCTACCTTTTTCGGACGGGAGGAGTATTTGTGTCCAGTGCTGACATCGACAAAGGGGTTTAAAGATTGTCAATTGCTTGTAAATTATCAGAAATGGTCTTTTTTTGTTCTTCTTGTGATGAATTTTGACGTCGCATACGCGTAGCCTAAAGATGTTTAATCTCGAATTGTGTAGATATCGAGGTAGAAATGTTGTGTACTTTGTTCGTACTCCCTCCGTCCAATGAAGCCTGTCTGCATATGAAACTGAATTAAATTTATTGAACTCTTAAGGCCTGTACATAAAGACAGAGTTTTCCCCATCTTCCATGTTTTTGGTGGTGAGGCAGCGAAGCCAGCCACTTATTTATGGACCTGTGTTTTTTTCAAATGCAGGCAGGGTTCATTGGACGGAAGGAATATTTAATATCTCTATGCACTGCCGCACATTTGTAGTATTTTTTGGATGAACTATGGTTTCTGAAGTTTATTGCATTTAATTTCTGAAGTAGTAGCATGGGGACTCATACTGGAGATGGCACACACTCGTTAGAGTTGAGTTAAAAGATTGTGGTTGAGATTTGCATAAAAACAAGTATGCTGGAAGTGGTGTTGAATGTGGGTAGTTGTTGAGGTTGATATAACTCCAGTTTTGCGTAGCTTTTTATTTGGGCAATTTGTTAAATAGTGTTTGCTGATGGTAAATGTTTGAAAAATAATCATGTTTACAATCATGTATTTATACTTTTAATTGAAACAAGCCGTCACTCTCACCCTATGTATGTCGTATTTATGGTTTTTATATTTTTTGTTTCCTTTAGTTTTTCCCTGGCATACATGGGGTGAGATGGCTTGATTGAATTTACTGGGTTTTTGAAAGAAAATTGATATGAAAATAGTGGTAGTACCGTGTATAAGATTGCTGTGCCTGGCCTAGTATATGCATGTGCCTATATGAAAAGTTCACTTCATATGCATAAGAAAATTGAGGCTTATTGATCAGAATATAAATTGATTATTTAAGAACGCAATCAATATAGAATTCTTACTGGTACAGTGAACATTGACTGTCTTTTCTAGTAAGGTGATTGTTTCCTTCTAGCAAATGTTGGAAGTTGGCTCCTGGTACATGAATGTTAATCGAGATTCATTAATTGTTGTTTTGTGCACCTCTTACGGAAGACGATGAATGCTATATTCCTTGTTGATATGCTTATTACTTGTGTAAAAGTTCGAATCCAGTTGCTGTCATCAGCTTTTTTAGGCAGCTTAAATTTACTGGTGCAAAACCTAGAAATCACTATCTTCTGAAATTGCAGGGCTGCTGTCTATAGTTCCTTATAGTTGAATTTTGCACGTTATGAAGTTTCGTCATAGAAAAGATTATAAAATTCGGTGACTCTTGTTATTTTTTCAGTGTGGGACTCTTTGGTGAACTTTCTCCAAAATGTGTCAAGGCATACTATGAATATGGACGTGCATTGCTCTATAAAGCGCAAGATGAGTCTGACCCTTTAGTTGATGTGCCAAAGGAACCTAATACGGGAATTGCTGGTGCTGAGAAAGCTGTTTCTCGTGGTGAAAGCAGTACAACGTATGTTGCCACTGCTGGCTGCATTACAACTGATAGTGGAAAAGAGATTATGTGTGACAAGATTGGAGAAAGTGACGAAAATTCTTCTCCTTCTATTGCCGCTCAGATACATGAGCCTATGGAAGAACCAGATGATGGTATGTATCTTGTCAAATATTTGACAAATTTTACTGAGCTGCATTTTTTATGCCTGAAGTAAGTTCGTTGTGTCTTTTCAAGTATTCTATGAATGGTTTGTACGGATATTTGACATGAGCCTATGGAAGAACCAGATGAGCTAATTGTGTGTTCAGACTGATAAAAGTCTAGTTCAGTCTGACGAATGAGTACATTATTCGATGCCTTTGTTATCAATCTTAAAAATTGAGGGCCTTTAATTGAAAGGATGTTCTTTTCTATCTGTACTTTCTCCATATTCTATTTTGTTTAGATATGATTATGAGGTCTCATCACGATGTTGGCCCAGCTATTTGTTCGACTATGCATTGTTAATTGTTCAGCTTATGATCAGCTCCTTGTTAAGCTTCTTTTTTGTCTAGTCATAGCTGCAATAGTTTCCAAATAAGCTTATGATTTTAGATTTGAGGCAGATGATATGCTGGAGACATCCTTAGAAAACCCCGAGGCCTTCTTGAAAATGTTTTAGTTGGGGTAGAGAAATTTTTATTTCCAGTATACTTCTTGGTCTTGGACATGGAACCTGTGTCCAATGCTACTCACACCATTCCAGTCATTTTAGGCTGCCCTTTCTTAGCGATGGCCAATGCATGTATCCAATGTCGATTTGGAATGATGGAGATGTCTTTGGAAACATGAAGATCATACTCAATGTGTTCCAAGCTTCCAACAAAGGAGCCACTGAAAGTGAGTAAGAGTGTTCTCTTGTTGATGAAATTGATGATCTTATGGAAGAGGTACTTTTGAATGAGCTCATGCCTGATGATCAGGATCCTACTCTACTCCATATAGGGATAGATGATTCTGACCTAGAGCTACATTTTGATGATATTCATGCGATGTCAGCCTCTTTCTCCTATCATGACTCTTTTCCTTAAAAAAATAGAGTGGAGCATCTCCCAATATCTCTTAGTCTATCATTCCAACCTTCCATTCAGTCTCCTCCTCAACTTGAGTTGAAGCCACTTCCTAGTTCCCTTAAGTACGTTTTTCTAGGTCCTAATGATACTCTCCCCATCATCATTTCATCTAGCTTGTCTAACAGCCAGGAGAGTCAATTGCTTAGGATTCTCGTTGAGCAAAGGAGAGCCATAGGCTGGACTGTTGCTGATTTAAGAGGCATTGATTCTTCAGTTTGTATGCACTTAATTCATTTGGAGGAGGATGCCAAACCTTCAAGAAAAAAATCACCTGAGGTTGAATCCCAACATGAGGATGTGGTTAAGAAAGAGATAGTGAAACTGCTGGATGCTGGTATCATATACCCCATTTCTAATACTGAGTGGGTCAGCCCGTTACAAGTTGTGCCTAAAAAGTCTGGCATCACCGTGAAACAGAATTCTGATGGAGAGTTAGTCCCAATCCACGAAACCACTGGGTGGAGAGTGTGTATTGATTATAAAAACTAGAAAAGACCTCTTTCCATTACCTTTCATTCAAGAAATCTTAGAGAAACTAACAGGTCAATAATTCTATTGTTTTCTTGATGGTTACTTGTCCCTTCTGTATCTTTGCTTACCGAAGAATGCCTTTTGGGCTATGTAATGCACCTGCCACCTTCCAACGGTGCATGCTAGCCATCTTATCTGATATGGTAGACAAATTTCTAAAAGTGTTCATAGATGATTTCTCTGTATTTGGTATATCATTTTATGAATGTCTCCATAATCTGTCGTTAGTGCTCAAGCGTTGTTAAGAGAAAAATCATGTCTTGAGCTAGGAAAAGAGCCACTTCATGGTTTGAGAGGGCATTGTTCTGGGACATGTAGTATCAAAGAGGGGAATTAAAGTCGATAAGGCCAAGGTTGATCACATCACTAACCTACCACCACCACCATCTTTGGTGAAACAAGTTAGATCATTCCTTGGTCACGCAGAATTTTATAGGCAGTTTATTAAGGACTTTAGTAAGATTGCTCGCCCATTGAGCAATCTACTAGCCAAAGATGTGCCTTTTGTGTTTGATGATGCATGTAGGCAAGCTTTTGACACTCTTTGTACTTTGTTGTCTAATGCACCTATCATTCAGCCCCCTGACTACTCTCTTCCATTTGAAATGATGTGTGATGCTTCAGACTATGCCATTACTGCTGTCCTAGGCCAGAGAGTGAATAAGGTTCCCCATGTTATTTACTATACTAGTAAAACCCTCTTTGATGCTCAATTGAATCACACAACTACAGAGAAGGAACTTCTAGCAGTAGTGTACACCCTAGATAAATTTAGATCCTACCTTTTAGGATCTAAGATCATTATTTTCTCTAACCATGTTGCGTTAAAATATCTTTTATCCAAAAAAGACACAAGCCTTGATTGATTAGATGGATTTTACTTTTACAAGAATTTAATTATGAAATCCGAGATAAGAAAGGTGTCAAAAATGTGGTGGCCGATCATTTGTCTCGAATCCTTGCTGAAACATCTCAAGATGAGGAGCCACTACATGATTCTTTCCCTGATGAACAATTGTTTTCCATTTTCCAAATTAAAATCCCTTGGTCTGCCAACATTGTGAATTACCTTGCTATAGGTTAGATTCCATCCCATTGGAACAAACACGACTAAGATCTATTCTTTTCTAAGGTTAAATCTTACTTTTGGGATGATCCGTACCTATTTAAAATACGCTCAGACTAGGTAATTCGACGATGTGTGCTTAAGAATGAGTTTCATAATATTCTACATTCTTGTCATTCTCAAGTATGCGGGGGCCATTTTGGGGAAAAGAAAACTATTGGCAAGATTTTGTAGAGTGGATTTTATTGGCCAACCTTATTTAAGGATGCTCATGAGTTCTGAAAATCTTGTGATAGATGTCAACGGTTACGATCTATCTCTTGACGAGATATGATGCCTCTCCAACCCATTCTTGTAGTAGAATTGTTTGATGTTTGGGGAATTGACTTCGTAGGACCATTTCCAGAATCCTTTGAGTACCTTTATATTCTGATTGCAGTTGACTATGTTTCTAAATGGATTGAAGCAATTGCAACTAAGACAAATGATCATAAGGTTGTGGTAAAATTTTTGAAAGATAACATATTTTATCGCTTTGGGACCCCACAAGCCATAATCAGTGATGAAGGTACTCACTTTTGTAATAGATCTTTTGAAGCTTTACTGAGAAAGTACTCTGTTACCCATAAGGTTGCCACTCCATATCATCCCCAAATAAGTGGTCAAGTTGAATTGTCTAATCGGGAGATTAAAAAGATTCTTAAGAAAACTGTTAGACCCGATAGGAAAGATTGGTCCTTACGCTTAAATGATGCTTTATGGGCTTATAGGACTGCTTACAAAACTCCTATTGGTATGTCGCCTTATCGACTCGTTTTGGGAAAGCTTGTCACTTAGTAGTGGAGTTAGAGCACCGTGCATACTGGGCAATCAAGGCTTTGAATTTTGATTTGCATAAAGCAGGATCAGCGCGTAAACTGCAACTCAATGAATTTGAAGAAATGCGACTCGATGCTTATGAGAGTGAAAAACTTTATAAAGAACGGACTAAAATATTTCATGATAAATCCATTCTTCGGAAGTCCTTTCAGCCTGCTCAAAAAGTGTTGCTTTATAATTCAAGATTGCATCTTTTTCCTGGCAAACTGTGCTCTAAATGGTCTGGTCCTTTTACTGTGACCAAGGTGTTTCCTCATGGTGTAGTTGACATTCACAATCCTAAAACCGGTAATACATTCACGGTAAATGGCTAGCGATTAAAATCGTATTTAGAGGGAGTTGCAGACTCTGATGGAACTACTGATTATCTTAACGATCCTGTCTACCCTGAGTGAATTGAAGGACTATGTCTGGCTGAAGACATGAAACTTAGTGCTCTTGGGAGGCAACCCAAATTTTTATTTTCTTGCTTATTTTTTATTTATTTATTTTTATTATTATAAGTTATTTCTTACCTGTGTGGGGATGCTACAATCTAGGTTTGGGGGTGTATTTAATTTTTCCATATTTGTACTCATTCCTCATTTTTAGCTTGTGTTTCATGCTTTACATTTCCCATGAGGCTCTCCATTCAGGTGACTTCTTTCCTCATTCTTTTTTATTCGTCATTGTAGTATAATTTTGGTAAACATTGAGGGCAATATTTAGTTTAGATTTAGGGGTGTAGAAAAGAAGTGTTCTTTTGTTTCATTATCATCTGTTTTTATTTATATATTTTTTTTAAAATAAAATAAAAAAATTAGTTTTTAGGTTATTTGTTAGTATTTTTTATAGGTTTTAATAGTTTATCCCGTGATGATGCATATTTCAATTTTTAAGAGATTAATTTATATTGGAAGTGTGAGTAAGTATACTGGAGGGTAGAGAACTTAACTGAGCAATACCTTTCTGTTACAGTCCTCTTGGATCAAGTGCTCAAGCTAAAAAAAGTCACTTAGACACACTAGTACATCAACTAATACCCTCTAGAAATTTGTTGAATACTAATATTCAATGGGATATCTTTAGTCAGAGTCATTGATTGATATGTGGTTGTCTGTTGAGCTTAAAAGATCATGATAGATCATTTACTTGGCTATGGCAAGGGCTTCGAACCAGAAATAGGTTGAGAGTATAATACAACCTAGACGAATAAGGATTGCTGAAAGATGCTTGAAAATACGAATGCTGAAAATGAAAATGCGAAAAATGTGAAAAACAAAAGAAAAGAAAGGGGCTGCTAGACTATTATAGGCTGATGCTTAGGCCTGAAGCGGTCTATCTTAAAACGTAATGCCCTAAGCCAAATTGGTTGGGAGTCATTGGCCTGAGTCATTGCAAAACCTAAGCATCTTGAAGTCAGGCCTTACACAGTCCTATTTAAAAAAAAGTCTATGGTGTATTATCCTCTTAAATCTAGAATGTTGGACCCGAAGGAGGCGCGCATGCATTTGTGCTATCATGAACCAAAAGATTACGATGACTATGTAGATTCTGATGTTCTTTGATTAATGGGTAACACTGGATCTATGTAAAACAGAAATTTAGAATGTATGACTACAATGTTCTATACTTTTTACTATTTATATTATCATGCTATATCATATTTGAGCAGAAATTTCCAAGATGAAAGTGTGGAATAAAACCACTTACTTGAGGGCTTCTATATTTCCGTTGATTATGAACCAAGTACGTGTGGTTGATTTTCTTAAGCATTGTGGTGTGCAATTGCAGGGATAATAGGTTTGTTTATTTTGTAATATTTTATTTTATTTTTGCACTTAGGTTAATTAGATGTATAAATATATGTTTGTGGGTAGCATGAATGCAACCCCTCACGAGACATCACTTGTCCTACTAGAGACACCTAGAGGTTTAACGGCTTGTTGCATATACTCAATGCAATCGTGCTCCCTACGAAAGTGACATTTATTTTTCTACTTTACTTTTGAATGCATTAGTTCCTTAGTTTGTTTGTTTGATTTTGTTTTGCTAGGGACTAGCAAAATTTAGGTTTGGGGGTGTGATATACACTTGAAATATGCATTTTATTATCTCCTAAATTTATGTTTATGTTAGTAGTTGATTAGATTTAGTGCTACTTTAATATAGTTTTTGGTTTTTGTAGGAAACAAGAGTAAGTTACAGAAACGAGGTGAAAAGTAACTTCAATGGTTAAATCTTCATAACTTTGTGTGCATATCTCTGATTGACAGATTCAAGCTTCATGTTAAAGTTCAAGAAATCAGCTTTCCAACGCCACTGACCGCGTGCAATTTGAAGTTCGGAGCAGAAAGTTATAACTATTTGAATATTTTGAACAATAATTACGATCAATCTCCATTTCATACACAATCGATAATTGAAGCCGAAAAACAGTATTACTGAAGGAAACAATCGATCGGCCCTCAAAACGATCAATCGTATCTGCTGAAGTTTTTGATTTTGAGCAACACAGTAAACACAATCGATCAGGAAGAAAACGATCAATCGGAAGTCAAGATGAAACTGACGATCGGCGCGACAACGCAGAAATTAACGAAGGGAAATGATCGATTGGCAAGCGATCGATCGGCTATATAGAGAGATCGATTGGTTTGTGCGGCAAAACCTAAATCAAGCCTATTTTGACTCAGATTTGGAAGGGGATTTTGGGGTTTCTCTTCAAGCATATAAATAGGCCTTATGGGAGAACGTTTTGGGAATCTTGAGTAGAATTGGAGGCTAAAGAAGAGCAAAGAAGAAGGAGTCTTTTGTAGCAAAGAAGAAGAAGGATCCATGCCAATGGATCTACAAAAACAGGCTTTTCTTTTCTCTCTTCCTATGTGTAACTAAATTCCTTGTTAGTGCTAGATGAAGCCCTAGATTTGTATTTGCTACTCTTGATTGTTTAATTTAGTGAAAGTTGATAATGATTCTTTATGCTTAATGCAATTTTATTGCTATTCCTCTTAAGTGCTTTGACCGAGACTTAATGAATGATTAATAAAATTTGATCTTGATATTTCCTGTGTCTAGATAATAACAGGATTATGATTGATTTTATGCCCGGCCAAGGATAGAATTAATTGTATTAAATTTATTGTGGATGAACTTTTCGTGTTTGGCAAAGAACGTGTAGTCCATTCATTGGTAATTTGTGTGTCCGGCCAAGAACATAAATTACCGTATCATATCAATTTGTGAAAATAATAATTGAGAATAGTAATTGCATGTTTAGTGGTGGATTTGATGCTTTGATATTCTTATCACTCTGATTTCTTATTAAAGTTTATTTCTTTAGTTAATTAAATCATAAAAATTTAATCTTTTCATTAGAATTTGATTAATATTCCAAGTTCTTTGGGTTTGACCTCGTTTCCACTAGTCTATACGTATACGTAGTCTCGTATGATTGCGAGCAAAAAGGGTTAAAAATACAATCAATCAACCGCCATAAAATGAGACATGTGGTGCATTTGGATAGTGATAGTGATAAGTAAAAAAAATTATCAGGCTGAAAATAATCAAGGTGATTTGTAGATGATTTTTTTATTTTGGAAAACTCGTTTGGGAACCTAAAATTAATTATATTTTTAGTCTTTCACCATCAACCTGACTCTTGATTAATGACTTGCGTTTAGGAACCTAAAAAAAATCAGGTGTGATTAGTGTTTGGCAAAGTCTTGGGTGGTGGTGTTGGTGGTGGGTGGTGGCCGACGGGGGTTGGTTGACGACCGACAGTGGACAGCGGCTGCGGTGGTGGTAGTGGGTGGCAGCGGCGGCGGGCAGTGGTTGATGGGTGGTGGTCAGCAGTGGTGGTGGGTGGTGCCGAGGATGGTGGTGGTGGTAGTGGGCGGTGGCGGTGGAGGTGGTGGTGGTGGGTGGTGCCGACGGCGGTGGTGGTGGGTGGTGCCGACCGTGGGCTGTGGCGGTGGTGGAGGTGACAAGTAAAAAAATTTCAGGTGCTCCTCGACTATCTTGCAAACCGGATGTTCTAGCCTATATACATAATTCAACAAACATCTTTTTGTTCATTTGACGGACATCCCTACATATTCTATCATTCGTAACATTATATAACATGTCACCAAAGTACAACATGGCGATGTGGGTGAACAACATTACGAGGGGGAGGGTTTGAATAATGTTCCATAGATTGTAGCATCCTCATCATCGTCGCCAAAGTACACTCACCTCTACAAAAGGAAAATAACGATTACCGGATGATACTTCTGATTGAATAATATTTATTGATCAGGTAGGGAAACTTATTTGCTTACCTGAGGGTCCATTGTTTCTCGTCAATGGAAGGAGCAAAATCTTCTGATGTGAAAAATATGGCAAATTGAATGCAGTAGTGTGATCGATTACACGATGGGAGTGGATATCGATTATAAGATAGCAATGTATAAGGTGGTCATGAGATGAACTAGAACACTGATATAAGCCCCTTAAGACAGTTGTAAAGAGCAATACAGGACCATTGCTCCTTATCATGACTGGATCAAGCCTCAATACTAGGCTCATATATATAAGCTTTCCAAGTCACATGCGCTTGGACTATCCAGAAGTAGAGTCACATGCTTAATAATAGTCACAAATCACATATAGTAACATGGAGAATAGTAGTAATGTCCCGTAGTGGATAAGAAAATAATATCTCACCGTAACAGGAGTCACATGCTTAATAATAGTTCACAAATTGTGTAGTCACATGGCAAATAGTAATAATGTGCCATCAAGGATAAGGAAATAATAGTTAACCACACACATGAGTCACTTGCATATAATAGCTCAACGATTAAACAAACAGTCGCATCATGAAAGAAATAGTTCCCTACGGGCTTGAGGGGTGTCTTCCCATCCCACAATCTCATCAACCACTCCCCAAGAAGTTTGGGATCATCTTCGAAGTGCCACCACATTCGTCTATTATGCTGATTCAGGAATAATGATATTGCATAACTGTACATTGGATTATCGATATCATATCCAGGGAAGCGGCGTAGTAGATGCAAAGATCTAGCGAGTTCGTCATTCTCTGATTGCTTCTCCTCAGATAAGATTGTTACCTACTTCTCGGCAAGCACATTTCTTGCAAGCATAGCGTCAGACAGTGTCTGGAAGCTAGTTGATATTTCTAATGAGGAGTACCTCTTCCTCTTCGAACTATTAGGCTTGTCAACTGGGGTAGGCCTGAGGGGATCAGTGTGGGCATGTGGAGGCATCTGTAGGGGTGTTTGGGAAGTAGGAGAGTCGGCATTTGGAGGTACCTGTTGATCGTTTAAAATTAAACCCTGGGAAGTGCACAAGGCAATTGTGTACTACAACAAGTATTAAAGGGTTGTCGAATCCTAAGGGCGGTTAAATATTTTACCAAACTCAAGAGAAGAAAAGATGTAGTTTAACTAATTTTAAAGAAAGCAATGAATCAACCACTAGACATGCAATTACTACACTGAATTATTATTGGGCATAAGTTAATATGATATGGTAACTTGTGTTCATGGTCAGACACACAAATCACAATAAATTCATTCACGTTCTTGGTCGGACACAAAAGTTCATCCACTATCATGTAATTAATTCTACACTTGGTCGGGCATAAAATCAATCACAAACCTGTTCTTGGTCAGACAGAAGGATTAAAAAGATCTAACTCCATTCATAATCAATCAAGTCTATGGTCAAGCGCTCAAAAGAAATTCATGAAATAGCATTAAACATGAATCATAATCAATTTTATTACATGAAACTATCAAGAGTAGCAATACACATCTAGGGCTTCAGCTAGCCTTGAATAAAAGTTTAGCTACACATAGAAGAAGAGAAAAGAAAAGCCTATTTATGTAGATCCATTGGCATGGATCTCTTCTTCTTTTTTTTCCTCCAAAAGACTCATTCTCTTTCTCCTCTCTAGCCTCCAAAATAGGTTCTCTAATGCCAATACGTTCTCTTTAAGGCCTATTTATAAGGGTGAAGGAAAACCACGAAACCCAATTCAGAATCCAACACAAAATAAGGCTTATTTCAATTTTCCACATACGGTGATCGATCGGCACTGTTCACCAATCGATCGATTACTGTTCATGAAAACATTCCAGTAGATACAATAGATCGAATGGTGATGATCAATCGCAAAAATTTGGTTTTTTTCTCAGCCGATTGATCGCGTAAATTTGGCCGATTGATTGGTTACTATTCATGTTCTGCAGCACAATCTTCCAATGGTCATAACTTTTCACTCCGAACTCTGAACCGCACACAGTTGGCGACGCTGAAAAGACGACTTCTTGAGCTTTAAAATGAAACTTGAATTATCCTAATCAGAGATATATACATGAAGTTATGAAGATTCAAACATTGGAGTGACTTTTCACCACATTTCTACATCTTATTCTTATTTTCCTACAACTATATTAAAGTATCACTAAATCTAATCAAAATACTAACATAAATATAAGTTTACGAGATAATAAAATGCATATTTCAAGTGTATATCACCTACACACAAGAACACGAATAATAAATGTCAAAAAATGTAATAAATGTACAAATACTTCTAGAATACATGTCTGCTGATATATAACATTAACATGTCATAAACGTGAATGATGGTATAACTTTATAAAGTTTTTATATTCGTGCACCTAGGATATGTTGCAAGTAGGACATACTGAGGAGCCAGGGGCGAAGGGGTTTGCATGGATATCCTTAGCAAGGAGATTAGAGAATGATTGATGGTATGAGTTATCTCCAATGTCCTCTCCCAAGTACTGATCAAAATCATTGGTTTGCATCCTTGTTTGATCATCTTTTATACCATGTGAACTATCTGTCAGCAGCTCTGCAGGGCGGACATCCTTTTTTTTGGACGTCCATCATAAGCATTTTATCCAGTTCCATGGTTGTTGTCGAATATTATCACCAAATAGACCCTCCATCTCTTCTGTGTATCTCAAGACTTTAATCGCATGGCCTTAGGGTGTTTCTGTGGTAGAAAGAGATGATAGTAAGTTGAATCAATGCGTAATCGTGTGTTTGAAGTACAAGCAATTGAATCTAACAGTTCCGAAAGAATGTCAGACGATACGCACCTGTCTAAAAATCTTCCAAAAATTAGAATTTCCAAAGGTGTATGTTTGTGTTGCTTCGTTATACCCACAACCAGTGTACTTTGACATCCACCTCCATGCATTGTAGAGGTACCTAGTCTTGTCATAGTGACAACATATTTTTTCTTCATTCACAATTATACCCCTTCTTCTTCAACTCCTAACATACAAATTCATATCATGTGGGTTCAAGACCCTCACCCCTTCAAAATCCAGCCATAAGTGCTTTTGCATACGTTCTGATAAATGCATAGTGCTCTTAATTCTTCTACTCAACCTGTTTGACGTACTTTCCTTTCTTGCCTGGGCTTGCTATCTATTCCACACAACAAAAAGCATAGAAGAGTGAGATATTTGGACTTACGCGATAGCATGATACAAAAATTATACGATACCTTGTGATTACACAATAGAGGTTCCTAATGCTTAATTGATTACACGATAGTCTAGTCTAATGTGCAATCAATTACACGATAGAGGTGTGTACCGCATAATCGATTACACAATCGCACAGGCTCTTGTGAAACACGATAATAATGGAAATCAAGTAATCGATTACACGATCAAGTATATAATGGTGTAATCATGATAACCATGGAAATCTAGTATTCGATTACATAATCAAGTATGTAATGGTTTAATCACTATAACCCTGGATATAGTGTAATCGATTACTCGATATCCCTCGATATCATGTGTTCGATTACACCATAGGCCAGGCAATCGTGTATGTAATATATTACATGATAGCCTGGGATATCATGTAATCGATAACATGATATCCCAGGCTATCGTGTAATATATTACATCCACGATAGCATGGCCTATCGTGTAATCGAACACATGATATCAAGTAATCGATTACACGATATCTAGGGTTATCATGATTACACGATTACATACTTCATCATGTAATATATTACTCAATTTCCATGGTTATCGTGTTTGACGATAGCCTGCGCGATCGTGTAATCGATTACATGGTACAGACCTCCATCGTGTAATCAATTACTCAATTTCCAGGGTTACCGTGATTATGCGATAGCCTGCGCTTCCGTGTAATCAATTATACGGTACACATCTCTATCGTGTAATCGATTGCACGTTAGATTGGGCAATCGTGTAATCAACAAGTAGGACGTAATGAGGGAAAATAGAAGTGAACATATTCAACGGCACATTCAGAACATCGTCAAATGAAGATGCATCATCAATGCATTTTTTTTAGTTTTTGCTAGTATGTCATGACAGAAATTGAGTAATATGCCATGAGATTGCACAACTGCGGACTCATGCTAACATGTACAGGAAACAGAAACTGAAAGCCATACGCTTTTCAAGGATACAAACGCATCCAAGTACATCCATAAAAATTCAAAATTATATGACATTCAAAATTCAAAACTCTGGACGAGGGTTTATTGGGGGGGGAGTTACGTGAGATCTATGGAGAACCTGAAGCAGTGGATGTGAGTTGGAGGAGGATGGTGGAGAACTGCGAGAGGGGGAGTGATGGCGGCTGGGATGAGAGGAACAATGAATGGGAAGGAAGGAAAAAAAACCCTAAAAGAGAGGGAGCAGCTCCCGTGATTTTCGTCACGCTCATTCTCACTCGAGGGAGAATCAGCCTTTTAGGGGTGAAAGATGAAAATTTTTCACCTTTCACCATTAGTGCCCACGTTTTAGCCTTTCACTAACCAAACACAATTTCACCTATCACCGCCACGGACCACTTTTCACCCATTCAGCTTCCAAACACTTTTCACCCTGATCGGTGAAAATTTGCACCTTTTTAGGCTTGAAAGATGGGTTTTTCAGCTTCCAAATGCACCCCAAAAATTGGCGCTTACCATTCTAATCCCAAGCTAAGCTGCAATTGAAGCTTACCGATTCGGCTTTGTCGCACACGATCTTTCCAAATCTCACACCTTTCCTTCTTTTGTTGCTTCTAGTCGAGCTCCTCGCCGTCGTTTCCTCCCTCTGCAATAGTACCAAAACCCATTGCCATGCCGTTTGTCATCGCCTTCATCGTTCATAGCCTAACCCAAGACCACCGTCGCCGTTGCCAATGGTAGCCATCGATCGCCGGCGTTCTAGCAGAGCTCAAAGGCTCTGGCTTATGAAACAGACGCCCGAGCTTCGACTCGGGTTCTTTTATGCTTTTTTTCTTTTATTCTTTTCTTCATACCGAACGGACCACTGAACCAGTCGGTTCAGTTCCTGTTCATTCCTTTTTTATCTTTTCATTGGGCTAAACCCGTTGTAATAATCTCATCAGCCGGATCTTCGATCTCTTCACAGAACCTGTTTGACATGCATTCACTTTTTGGCGATCTGCATCTAGAACTCTTAAAACCTACATAAATAAAATTAAATCTAAATTAGATGCATAATAAAATATAAATATATTAATTCTAATTAATGCATCTAAATTAATCAATTAAGCGGATTTATTTATTAACCCCTAATTACAAACTTAACACTGATAACTAATATTTATTCTTATTTTAACTATAATTATGACTAACATATATGTTGAAAGGTATATAAAAATATGTATATTTTGTATATATCAATACACTTCAAAATTAATCTCGATTTTTTTTATTTGAACACCTATCATTTTCTCGTGGCCTTCAGCAAGATGAATACCAAGCCCCAAGCTACTTCGACCAATATAACCAGATCAAGTTATACTTACATATCGCATACATTCCTGGAGGCTATTAAATAGATTATAGCCTAAATTAATTACCTTTTCGCATGAACATTAGCTGCACCAGCTGAGTGGAATGCCACTGGATCATCCTTCATTGACACCAAAAATATGGATCTCTCCTCGATGGCTCCTTTCATAGCGATAGACATAACCAGTAACCCCAAGAGAAGAATGACACTTGACCTCCAGCCTAAGAATTGTTGATCCCTTCTCATGTTTGCAACTAACTGTAGTTGAGGGAGAGAGATGGATAAGTTGCTCTAATATAAGTTGAAAGAGATTTTTCATCAAATCAATTTGAAGCATCAAATGTTTCAAATGACAGGGACAGAAGTTACACATTGAAAAGGTGGCTACGACCGCTTTATGTAAGGAGGTCAGCAAGAACAAAGCTGCCAGAGTGCCCATAAAGCTGGTATAGTTGTAACGGTTGCAAATTGCTTGTTAATTGAGTGCTACTAAAAAGAAGATGGGTTTTGGTTTAAAACAAAGAGTTGGACAGATGAGATCTAATGGCGGAGAGAGCTATGATAGGTTTTAACTAAAGAATTATAAATAAAAAGGATGAAAAGAATGGCCCGAGCATTTTGTTCGGTCGGCTGCTTAGTTGAACAGAGTTCAACTCGCAGGAAGAGGGCTCAATTTTCGTCCTCCAATTAGAAGGTCAGAGTCTTGCTGAGCTTGGAAACAGGGATTTGGCTTGAATTTTTTTCAGATGAAGCATGTTCAATTCGGACTCAAATTGGATGAGATTGGGAAGGCCGCATATTTGGATCAATCCGGATCAAGACAGGGGCTGATTTAGGGCCCTTGTTTGGATGCCTATAAAAGAAGTGCAGAGAAGAACAATGAGAGTTTTTTGAATGGCAGATTTAGAATAGAAAAGTTGTCTTTTTTTTTCAGTTTTCTTTCTTCTCGTATTGAGTCTTTCCAGCTGCTGCGAAACGAGTTTGTGACGCATCGTTCAACCATCAATGGGAGGATAGCATTAGCAAGATAGGATTTTTATTTCTCCTTTTTATAAGTTGTTATAATTATATTTAATGAAGTTAATTTTATTTTTGTCTTTAATTTAATAAGTCGTGTAGCTAAATTCTCTGCTAAGGTTAGGATGAAGCCATGTTAGGTTGTATGAGTTTTATGCGATGAGAATTGATTGTCTTCATTATATGTGCTTAATTGAATAATGCTCTCCTAATTGTTATGCTTGAAGTTGTAGTTCTTATAATTAAATTTTGATATTAATTGTGATATATTGATTGTCTTCATTATATTAATTCTGAGTAAAAAATTGCAAGCTGTTATACTTTCCTATTCAAGGCAATTAATTGTAAGCTGTTAATTTACCTCGTGAATAGTAACCTTAATTAGAGAGCAAAATTAAATTTGTTTAAAGAAACTTTGTAAGGACCGAGGTATCCTTTTGCAATTATATTTGAAGAGGTCTTTTGCTTTTCTTCCATTCCCAATATGCATTACACCTCCATTGAAAAGTGAGAAGCAAACATTTATCACCATCAAAAGGTATGCTCACCAAACACCATTAATCCTTTTCTTTTCTAATTAAATGCCATCAAATTTTATATGTGAAATCTTATTCTCATTTTGGGTTCCGTATTTTAGCTTCTTAGTATTTTATGATGTGTGTTTGCATTTAGATACAGAAGTAACAATCAATTGCTATTGGGATTTGGCTTATAGAAACATGGCCGTTGTTACCACTTTGTTTTATAACTTGTCTGGTTTCAGGACGCTTGAGGACAACCCCTTATTTTGGAGGGGTACATGGTGGTCCACGCGGGGCTTGTGTTGGGACCCCTAGTTACCACCAGCAAGATGGGTTTATCTTGTCTAGGTAACTAGGGGTTGAAATTCTAGATTGGTTTATAAGTTCCCAGAAAATTAAGATAAAAGAACTATTCATTACTCCAGAAATTGTTTTCATTCTTAGCAAACAAAAATTGATGTCACGGATCCAATGCATCAGATCTTTATCTTGCCAAACTGATGTCATGGATCCAATGCACAGATCTTTATCTTGCCAAACTGATGTCACGGATCTAGTCATAAGGATGAGAATCGGAACATGGCCGTTGTTACCACTTTGTTTTATAACTTGTCTTGTGTTGTGCACGTCAGCACACAGGACGTCAGCACGTGGGATTATCTTTGATTAGGACTAGTTTTCTTTCTGAAATCCATTAATGATTTAACAAAGGCCTGATTAGATGTAATGGGTTGTAATCATGGCCGATTAGCTGGCACGCCTCCCTAGGAGATGCGCCCTTTTGTTTATAAGGGGGTCTCCTTCTCCCTTGATGGTTATGCAATTAAGAAGTCTTTTCTCTTTCCGTCGTTCTTCTCCTATTCTTCCCTTTCGACGATCCGATACCCTGCGTATCAGAGTAGTTCCAATCCACATCTGGAGATGCCTCCTTGCAAACAACTGGCCACAGTCTGTCGCTGACATGAGAGCCATGATGCAGCAGCAGATTCAACAGCTCCACCTTGGACAGGCACAAGGCACAGTTTCTCCAAAGGCGGCCATTCTGACCACACCACCACCATTTTCAGCCAAGATGGGTGGACCTTCTCAGGCTGTTGGCTCACAGGTTCTTGGTGGTTCAGGGCTCAGGGTACCGGCGGCGAGCTCTCACCATCAAGGGGTTCATTTTGGCTCCTTCCATCAAGCCGCAGAAGGGAGTCATTCAGGCTGTGAGGCATGAGGCATGCTTCATCTCAACTTTAATTGGTTGGCTATCATTTCTGGTGCACCTCATATACAAGTCCTTTATGCACAAATCAACTTCTGTGGTGCGTACATGCTTTAGCAGTTCAAGCGGATGAGCTAAAAGAAGTTCAAGAGTGGAAATTTTCTTGACCTCCCTCCAGTAGGAACCATAAAAAAGGCGAATCCGATCATGGCGTAATCGTAGCTAAGGTACTTTGCTGCAGCATATGTGCTTCTACTAGCAAATATCTTATCATTAGTAGAGAAGCATTCCTTGGCTAAATCCCAGCTACTCATCACAAGAGTCCTATTAGAACTAATCCAGAGTAAATATTGGCCCATATTTGTCAGCTAGGTCAGAGAGGGTTATGAACAGTGGCTGATTTGCACCAAGTTTGTGAAGGTGACCAAATGGGTAAATGGCCGGCAGGGGTTGGTGGCTTGGTGCTTCTCTTGTTTCACATCTGTTATGACTTTTAGGCCGCGATGGCCATAGAGAATGGAGAAGGAATAAGGTTAGAGGGGCAGAGATGGCTTCAAGTATCACAACCATTTCCATGAATGTGTATTGTGGAAGAAGAGTTTCTGATGTAGTTGTGATTTGTGAATGCAATTTGGGTATTTATTAGCAAGGTGCGTCTAGAACTTGCTTAGTTGATGTCTCCATTTGGCTCTTGGACGCTGCTTTTAGATTTTGTATTTGTCATGGTGGCAAAACCTAAACAAGAGTTACCAATAAACAAGAAATCTCCTAAATAAGACAATCTGATGAAGTTAGCAAGCAACAAGGGGTATTTATCAGTTGTAGAATGTATTTAGGGGGTTTGGGACCTGAAAAAATTAGAATATCCACATAGATATTTTAGTTGCACTGTAGCATTAAGGATTTTTTTCACTTTAAGGCTGAAATACGTCCTGAGATGTTTCAGCTGAAAGTGAGAAAAACGTAAAACAAATAGTGAAATAAGCATCTATGTTTTGTTTTTTATCACGCGCCAAACGGCCCAGTAATATCTCCGTATAGAATTGGACTCGTATTATAAATTTGTAAAATGTCATCGATCGTGGACTTAGAAACGTTACAATCAAAGATTCTCTGATGATAAGAAGAAAACAACAAGCATGTGTTTCAATGGATTGTTACATCAGTGACAGTAGAGAATGGCTCATATTTCCTTACAGCCTTGTTTAGATGGGACAACTAATAATTTAAATCAAATACCTGTCCATATCAACTTTCTAGCAGTTTCCATATGCAGCTTCGATACTATTCCAAGAATGTAGCGTTCACACTTGACTCGAGACAAGGTAGAAAAAACATACGATGATAGAAAACTATTGATTCAGCTTAGGGAAATGTTTTAGTGATCGAGTTTGAGGACCATATTAAATGACCCCATGCCACGTTGGTGATTGATTATATTTTTAACTATTTTTACTCGCAATCACACAAGATTAATTATAGGCTAGTGAAAACGAGGTCGAACCCAAAGGACTTGGTTGATTAACCTAATTCTAATGAAAAGATTAAATTTTTATTATTTAATTAACTAAAAAAATAAACTTTACTAAGAAATCAGATAAATGAGAATATCAAAGCATCGAATCCACCACTAAACATGCAATTACTACTCTTAATTATTATTTCCACAAATTGATATGAAACAGTAATTTTATGTTCTTGTCCGGACATACAAATTACCAATGAATGGACTACACGTTCTTGGCCAATCATGAAAAGTTCATCCACTATAAATTAATACAATTAACTCTATCCTTAACCGGGTATAGAATCAATCATAATCCTGTTATTATCTAGACACAGGAAATATCAAGATCAAATTCCATTAATCATTCATTAAATCTCGTTCAAAGCACTTAAGAGAAACAACAATGAAATCGCATTAAGAATAGAAAATTATATCAAGTTTTACTAAATTAAACAATTAAGAGTAGCAAATAAAAATCTAGGGCTTTATCTAGCGTTGATAAAAAGTTTAGCTAGACATGGAAAGAGAAAGAAGAAGCCTGATTCGTTGAAAAGTCATTTGCAGGAACACTGTTCACCGATTACTATTTACAGCACTGTAGTAAAAATCATTGTGGCATCCGCAACTATTCACTGTCTCCTTCCTCAAGCATGGGTACTGTAGTAATTTTGAATCGTCATTGTAGCAATTCAGAAAAACCAATCTTTCCTCCTTCTCCCTCCGGCCTACTTCCTTTCTTCTTCTTCCGGCCAAGACCCGCCGGAATCCGGCCTAAAACCACACCGGAAAGCTCTGTTTTTTCGCTGAAAATCTCACTGTCAAGTTCTATTTTTTTTCTGCACCCACCCTTTCCGGTCGACAGCTGCTTTTATTAGCAGATCGAAAGTCCTCTTTCTCCACCAATTGCAAAACCAAGTCCTAGTCTAACACGTCTTTGCATCGCGTCCAAATCGAGTCCGAAATCAAGTTCCTAATTCGAGTAGGAGTGTCTCTATTTTTTTTTCGATTGAGCACAAGCTTCTATTTTCAATTCCGGCACGATTCCTATTTCTGCCTTGCCGTCCTGCCACCACCCCGCTTCTCACAGTTGAGCAGAGCTCGACCGCCATCGTCATTCTCGCCTGCTTCGCCCATGGCCGCCATAGTTTGCCATCTATCCACAGTCCATCACCGTCGAGCACCATTGCCATCGATCATGAGCTCACCATCGTGGTCAGAACCGTCGAGCTATCCTTGCTTTCTGGCGAAAAGCCCGAGTGTTGGCTCGAGTCGATTTTTCCTTTCTCTGTTCTGGCCAAATCAAACATGCCATTAACGTTATCTGCCGCCATTTGTAGAGTTCCTCTTCTCCGTGAAGCTCGCCCATCATTCCGCCATCGTGCTTTGCCGTGAACCCATCAAACCCAACCGCCATTCCGCCCAGGCCACAGCGGCCGATTGGAGGAGCTGGAGCAGAGCTCTGCTTCGACTGAAACACCTGAGCTCGAGCTCGAGTGGTTTTTATTATTATTATTTTTTCTTTTCTAAATCGAACCACTGAACCGATCGTTTCAGGTTCAATTTCTCTCTTCCTTTTTTTTTTCTTTTTCTTCTTTAAAATCCTGCGTATCAACCCCATCCGTCCGATCTTCAATCTCGGCACCGAACTAGTTTGACATGCGTTCACTTTGGCGATTTTCATTTTGACTCTTAAAACCTGCATAAATAAAATTAAATATAACTTAGACGCACAATTAATTGTAAATCCGTTCAATCCAATTAATGCATCTAAATTAATCAATTAAGCGCATTTATTTATAAAACCCTTAATTACTCACTTAATCATGATTAACCGTTAATTATCCTAATTTTAACTAAAATCACGACTAACATATATGCAGAAAGGCATATAAAAACATGTATATTTTGTGGATATCAATTGGCATGGGGCCCTGCAATTGTGACCCCATGCACAATTGCATATCCCCATGCCAATGTGGCATGGTGTCATTTAATATGGTCCTCAAACTCGGTCACACTAGACGCCCTCTTCAGCTTATTGGCATGTGAGAGACAGAAGATTATGGGTGTTTGGAAGCTGAGAAAAATCATCTTTTGGTAGTAAAAAAATGCTATCAAGCCTAAAAAGTATATAGTTAGTGAAAACACTAATATGTTTCACAAGAGAGAAGGGAAAAAGTGTTATTTTTTTTCCGTTGAAGAGGAGCGACGACTGATTCGTGATCCTCTTTATGATTGACAGGGTATCTTAATGACCTTGATGTCCTATAAAAAAATATCATAAAATCTATGGTAAATAGTATGCGGTAGCTCAACATCTTTATGATATCATCATTATAAGAAAAAACACTAATAATAATAATAATAATAATAACAATCAAATAGCGCCTTTTTCCAACTATTTGGGGTCGGCGACACGGATCTCACTCCTCCATTCAGGCCTATTTTGGGCTACCTATTTCGTAAGAGATAGTAAAGTCAAATCTTTTTTTATTAACTCCATCCAAGTTCTCTTAGGTCTCTCTCTCCCTCTTTTAGCATCGTTTACATGTATCCCTTCAAATCTTCTCACAGGGGCATCTAATGGTCTTCTTTGCACATGCCCATATCAACGCAACCTACATTCCCTCAGCTTCTCCCCTAAATGAGCTACTCCTAGACTCTCTCGAATATATTCAGTTCTAATCCTATCTCTCCTTGTTATCCCACTCACCCACCTTAACATTCTCATTTCGGCTACATTCAATTTATCTATATAACTCATCTTTTGTGCCCAGCACTCTACTCCATAAAGTATTGCATGCCTAATGGTTGTCTTAGATAACTTGCCTTTAAGCCTTTTCGGAACACGCCTATCACACAACACTCCCGTAGCTGCCCTCCACTTTACCCACCCCGTAGCTGCACCACATCACTATCATTATCCCCTTCTTTATAGATAAAGGATCCTAAGTAACGGAAATAAAGAAAGAGCAGTAAAAATGAAGAAAAATAAAAAAATTAGCAAAACTGATTAGAACTGAGTAAGAAATGCATCGTTAAAGTTTGTCTTATTAAAAGTTATTGTATAATCGATTACACGATAACCAGTGCTATCGTGTAATCGAACACACGATATTACACGATAGCACTGGTTATAGTGTAATCGATTACACAATAGGCCATCTATCGTGTAATCGATGTGTAATTGCCCATTAAAATGGGACAAACTTCAACGGTTCATATCTCGCTCATTTTTAGTCCGTTTTCGGCCTTTTTTTTCTTCCTTATTTTTATGCCCTTTCTGATCATCATGACATCGTAATGACCTTGATATCCTATAAAAAAATACCATAAAATCCACGATAAATAGTATGCGGTGGCTCAACATCTTTATGATATCATCATTATAAGAAAAAGCACTAAAAATTAAGAAGGATGAAAAAAATAGGCAAAAATGGATAAGAAATGAGTAATAAATGCTTCGTTGAAGTTTGTTCCATTAAAAAGCTATCGTGTAATCAATTACACGATATCCAATCCTATTGTGTAATCAATTACACAATAGCCATCTGCTTCGAGTATTCCTTTCCAAAAACACAAATCAGTGTGATTTATGTACAGTTCCCAAACAGATTTCACCTTTCACAAAATCAATGTGATAATTTTCTCCCTGAAATGCAGTCATGCCTGAAAGTATTTTTGCCTCACATCAACCTTCGTTTAAGCAATACTTCTATATGGCTTTGTTAGGAGGTGCTTACAAATCGATCGTGAAACTTTCTTTCCATGAAATGATGAAAATATTATTTTCTTCTGATGGTAGACTATCACCGTAAGGAACAAATGGGTTGAACCGAGCGACTCAAAACCAGATTCAAATGGGTTGAACCAATATTTGGTTTGCTTCATTGTTCACTGCTCACTATTCATATCTGGTCCATGTCCTGGTCCGTTTCATAGTTCTATTGGGCCCGTGGACTGGGTCCTGAATGGGTCGTGGACCGGGTCGCCTGTGACCCGAGTTCGGCCCGCACAGGGTCATCTTCCTCAAGGGGATGCCGTGCTGCCCTAGGCAGCCTACACCTCTAGCAGGTGGCATGACGGCCATCACCGTCTCGGTTGGCCACATTGGCTCCCTCGGCTAGAGTAGCAATGATCATCGTCGGTGTTGTTTGCTGCCAAGGCTGCTCCCTGGCAAGACAGCAACTGGGCTCCGCCTGCCGCTGTTGCCTCCATCCCTCAACACTGCCCCTCTTTGGTGCAGATCTTATGCCAGCTAACGCCAACGCTCGGCCAACACCGCGTCAGTGCCATCGGTGTCGTCGCCGTCTCTACTGAAAAAAATACAAATAATGCCAAATGAAATATAAATAAATCATAATTTAATGATTTTGCTATGAGCTCTGACCTTTTTGTGCGAATTGGAGTCGATCCACACCCTCTTAGTCGATGTGCCAAAATTTCGTCCTCTACCTCTGCTAGATTGGGTTTCTAAGGATTTAGGGTTAGGGGTGATGGGGTTTATATTAGAGGTGTTCATGGACGTCTGTGTCCGTTGGTCCGGGAGTGTTCGTTATATACGGACGTTCGTGTCCGTTATTTAATGGACAGTCGGTATGGACCACGGACCAGACATGGTCAGAAGCTTTTTGTCCATTCTAATGGGGTATTATGGACACAGACAAGAGATTGTCCGTGTCCGCGGACGTCCTTGTCCGTTGCCCCATAAAAAAACCCCGTGCCCTTCTCCCAGCGCCTACATTCTCCCCCATGCTCTTCTCCGTCGTGGCGTCCTTCTCCGGCAGCTTCGACGACGACGACGACCCCCAGTGCCCTTCTCCGTCCCCGTGCCCTTCTCCCTTCTCCCTCTCCCGTGCCCTTCTCTATTTCTTTTGTTTTTCTCGACGGAGGGCTTCCAAATCGAGCCCCCTCTCTTCTCTTCCTTGTAACCCCAGCCTCTGCCGCCTGCCGAAGTTGCCACAACCACTCTCGTGCTTTGGATTCTGGAGAATCACTGTCAGTTTGAAAAAAAGAGCTGCCTTTTTTTTTTCTGATATTCTCTGTTATTTTGGTCTTCTTTATGATCTTATGTTCTAAACTTGTATTATAGGATTGGTTTTGATGTTGTTGGAATGATCCGATTACAAGCAATTTTACATCAAAAGTAAACAAGTTCTCTCACTGTTTCCTATTGGTTGACTGTATTAGAAATCAGATATGAATTAATTTAATTCATTTTGGATAATTCAGACAAATGATGTGGGAAGGAGGAAGCATGAGATTAAGGGAAAATGTTTTCTTTTTGGGCAGTGCTTGTGATATAATTGTTGAAATTGCTTTTCTAGAATGTGTTTTTTTTCATTGTCATTTTTAAATTTAGTTGAGCTGTTTGGGAGAAGTAATAGGTTGTCATTTCACATTGGATTATTTTTATTGCTGATTAGATTCGTCCCTGGGTGAAGTTTTAGATGAGTTGAGACGAATTATATTTTTATCGAGTGAACATGTTCTATGTATGAAAAATTCTAGCAACCGCTTCAACATGTATGTATTGAATGGATAGAGAAACTGCTGATGAACCTGCAGTGTTTCAGTCTCTGTAGGACACTTATGCCCTGTGCTATTCAGGAGAAAATTCGCTCCACTAGGTTATAAACTTTAGTCCTTTCTGTATTGGTGTTGCATATCCTTATTTTAAAGTCACTTGGCATGTATTGTACTAATTCTGGTCTTGGTATGTATTGTACTAAGTCTGGTCCGAATAACAGGATTAGGTTCATTCAGTTTAAATGGCCTAAATAACAGGATTAGGATCTAATCTTAATCGTTTCTATAGTGGGCAATGACTTGCACATCCTTAAGTTTTTGTTCTTAATGGTGGTGCATTGAACCTGATCTGATCTAGTTATTGTATGGATGGTCAACTATTGGCATATTTTACCCAATGTTGTAAATTTCTAAGACTAATCTGTGTAGGAGTTTTGCTTTTCCTTGAATAAATCGTTGCCTCATGCAAGCAAATATTTTTTTGATTTCTTTCAATTTTAGTGGGAAAACTGGTTGCAAACGTGCCTAGGATCCCTCCATAAGGTCTTCAATCGAGTGCTCGACACCAAAAGTGTCCATGGACGTCCCTGGACAACTACGGACGGACGCAGACAGACACGGACAAGTTTTCTAATGGACACGGATGGACTGGACAACACTCCCCTTGATTACGGATGGACGCGGACAGACGGTTGTCCGTGTCCGTGAACAACCCTAGTTTATATAGATGTGTCGGTATGATTTCATTTCCACACCCCATGAATTTATAAATATACCCAACTACTAGATATACAATTTTATACAACAAAAATCCTGGATGTTACGCCATTCCCTCCTTAAAAGGAATTTTGTCCCCAGATATTTAGGCAGATTCAATCTCTAATAATTTCCTCAACGCATCTGCTTCTTAGCCTTAAAGATATTCTTTATTTCATCAATCCACTCCTCAGCCTTCTCTGGATCATCTATCGAGGGATCTTACTAATCTATACATCAATTATGCATTTTATTAGCCCTAAACTTACGTTTATATTAGTGTTTGATTAGATTTCATGATACTTTAATATTGTGTTTGATCTTTCGTAGGAAAAGAAGACATACACTCATTTTGGCTTAAGAAGAGAAGAGAAACAAAGAAATGGTAACCGATCGATCATGTCACCTACGCGATCGATCACCTGGCACAGAAAAGAAGATGCTAACATTCTAGTAGAAACAATTGATCATTTCATTTCTGATCGATCACATCACGTGGAGTTTTAGAATGAACAATTACCGATCGATCGTTTACAAATCGATCAATCGCTAGAGGAAGACAGCCTGCCGAACGATTGCAGAACGAAATAGAAAGACACTAGAAACAGCGATCGATCGCCGAACTAGGCCGATCGATTGGCAGCGGCAGCAGGCAAAAAAAAAACCGTTTTAGTTAGGTTTTGAGACGGGTATTTGGGGTTTTTCTTACCCATCTATATAAACCTTAAAGAGGGAAAAAGGAAGGACATCTTGGGTTTTAGAGAGGGTTTGGAGAGAGCTATTTTGGGGGATTTTGAAGAGGCCATAGTAAAGAAGAGAAGAAGAAGAAGAAGATTTAGAGCAACCCTTAAATAAATACTCACCATAGTACAATTGCCTTGTGCACTTGCAAGGGTTTAAATATTAAACGATGACCTACCACCTCCTTGCAAAAGGAAGGTCAAGATGAAGCCGACAAATGAAAGATTCACTTGCACTTGAAGGACTTGCGTGTATTTTTTGGCTTTGCATATGTTATTATTATATGTATTTATGGTTTTGTACCCTTATTTGTGAACCTCGATTATCAAAGCCTAGATAAGTAGTCGTTGAATTTGATTTAATTTTTTATTGCATGAAGTAAGAATCCTCTCATTTTCCGATGGCTTTTGATTTAATAAATGATTCTAAAAGAAGGGTTGTGACGGTTGGTATAAGAGCATAACTTTTATCTACAAGTTTGAAAGTTCTCTTAAGATATTTGATCTATACATGAATATGCATTTTGTAAGCTCCTAAACTTATATTTATGTTAGTGTCTGATTAGATTTAGTGATACTTTAATATACTTTTTAATTTTTGTAGGAAAATAAGAGTAAGATGCAGAAATGTGGTGAAAATTGACTCTAATGTTTGAATATTCATAACTTCATATGCATATCTCTAATTAGGCTGATTCATAATTCATGTTAAAGTTCAAGAAGTCAGTTTCCAACACAGACAACCGTTTGAAATTCGGAGTTTGGAGCCAAAAATTATGACCATTGGAAAATTGTGTTGCAGAGAAGAAACCGAGAAAGCGATCGATTGGTGAATAGTGCGATCGATCGCTGTATACGCAAAACCGAAATTTAACCTATTTCGATTTGGAATTGGAAGGGCTTCTACATGTATTCTTTCAAACCTTATAAATAGGCCTTAAAGGGAACATGTTGAGCATTAGAGAATATACTTTTGAGTTCCTTTGGAGACCTTAGAGGCTAGAGCAAAGGAGAGAAGAAGAAGAATATGATGAAGAACATGATATGATGGTTTCTCTTCTAATGTGAGGCTAGACTTCTTTCTAAGGCATAGATGAAGCCCAATAGACTGGTTGTATAGTTTCTATTCTCTCATCTATGTTTTATTCTAGTTATTGTATGACTTTTTATTATGCAATTAAAGCTAATTCATTAAAGTTTGTTGTTTGTACTCGAGAGAGATGAGAGTGAATTAATTGGATTTCAATCTGAAAGAACACTTGCATGTACGAGAGGAACGTGAGTGGTCTGAGATGTCACATATTAGTAAAGATTCATTGGTTTATCCTCGAGACAGATAGATCATAGTTCCATGTGCTTAATTCCGAGAGGAGAGCACTATAATTTGAATTGACAAGTGTATGTCCGAGAGGAATATACTAGCCAATTAGGAATTTATTTTAACGAGACAGAGAGAGATGATACACTAGTTTGTTGTGGTGGATTTGAAGCCTTGGTATCTTCAATATATTGATTTAATCTCAGCATAGTTTAGTTAAAGTTCACTGCTTTCCTTAGATTAAATAAAAACTGCAACTTTCTCTTGAATTTGGTGAAGTATTCATCTGTCCCTGAGGTTCAACAACCCTTTAATACTCACTGTAATACAATTGCCTTGTGCACTTGCAATGGTTCTTATATTGAAACGATCAATATTACTAGTTAGAGTTGTACTTTTAGGTTGAGGTTACATTAGATTTATTGTTGCTCAGTAGTGTGTGATCACACCTACTCGTACAACCATGAGCTGCCGGATCTGTAGCCAGAGCTGTAGTTGAAGAACCTCAAGAGGGGAGATCTTCACCTCATTAGTTTCCTATAGTTGGATGCTCTAAGGGCAAGAGCAAAATGCATGAGAAACGACCAGTGTTGTATCTTTATTTAACAAAAAAGGGTATTTAAGTAGAGACAAGATTATGATAATCATTTAAGGATTGACGTAGAAAGTTCAAACACATGCTGAGTAGCATCTATTACTCATGAAAAATACACATTTTTATATGCCTTTTTACCTAATTGTTAACCTTAATTTCTAGTTAAAATAAGGAATAAAGTGAGTTTTAGTAATTAGTTAAGTAATTAGAAATTTAATAATTAATGTGCTTTAAATGGCTCAATTTAGATATTTTATGTAATTTTATGAATATTTTGTGCGTCCAATTTGGGACATGTTTTATTTTGTATAGGTTCAAGTGTTCGAACTGCAGAGCCGTCAAATTAAAGCTATTAAGCAGGTTTTGAAGTGCCAAACTCACCCAAGAGCTAGATTAAGTGCAAAAAATGATCTGAACCATTGATGTTCACTGATGAAGAAGACGGGCGTAGAATTAAAATTCAGGCACTCATAATTGATCCGACGGATGAGATTGCTACATCGGGTTTTAATCAAGTAAAAGAAAAAAAAAGAAAATAAAATTGAAGAGAACCGGATCAGCGGTTCAATGAAAAGATAACAAAAAAAAACCCGAGCCGGAGTTCGGGTGTTTCAGACGGAAAGCAGAGAGCTTGAGCTCTCTACTCAAGCAGAGGCGGCGGCCCAGGGTTCCAATGGCTATGGGTCGAGACGGCGATGATTCCACGGTGGAGCTCGAGCTGGTGAGCGATGGACGGCGAGGGCTTACGACCGGGCTGAGCTCGACGCCGGAAGCGACAAAGATGGCGAATCGATGGCGGCTATGGGCTGAGAATGGCGTCGGAGGAGAAATCAGCCAAGAGTGATGGAAATGTCGACCTCGACGGCGGACTTGGAGGGTGTCTTCGACTTGGAAACTAAAGAGGGAATTCGTGCTCGATTTGGAATGTGATGAATCCAATTTGATTTGGAAAGCTCGGATTTTTTTGGGACGGATTTGGGATTCATCCAAAGGAGAGGCATGCTCGAGTTAGAGTCTGGATTTGGGCTCATCCTCGAGGTGGATTCGGATTGGAGAAGGTTCTCCTTTTTTGACTGTTTTACCGTCTATAAAAACAGAGACAGAGAGGCTGGCTGTGCGAAATCGAGTGGAGAAGACGACCAGAGAGTTTCATTTTATCTCCAGTTTCAAAATTTGGTTTCAGTTATTTGTTCTCATTTTCATTTTGGTTTTTCAATTCGGCTGTTACTGTGGCTTCATTGGATCTGAAATTCTTGTAACGTGCTGTGCTGGGAACTCTTGATCGAGAGCAGAGAAGAGGAACAGTGCATATTTGCTTAATTTTCTATTATTCCGAAATTATTGTAAGTCAAATTTTGATTTTTAATTCAAATGAATTCCTTTAAGTTTGCAGTTAATTTCCTTAATATGAATAGCTAATTTCCTATCTAGGGCTGAGATGAACCCTTGATTAGTTGTAGGAATAGTATTCATGTGATGCAATTGCTATCTAAATTAATGCTTTTTAATGATTGTTATTCTCGAATTAATTGTGTTAGACTCCAATGTTTAATATGTTATTTAGATATTACTTGTGATTTATCCAGTGATGGATACAACAAATGGTTTGAATCTCATCTGTTGATATTCAAGAGAATATATAATTTTAATTCAAAATTTATATGCTTTCATGCTGAAATGTTCCGTAGGAGAATAGATTGAATTCCAATTCTCTACTAGATAATTGTGAGAACAATTGCTGATTATGGATAATTATTCCTATAATTGTCATGTGCTGATTCTTATGCCCTAGCGTTTTAAATTCCTAGTTAAAGCTTGAATTTTTATTTTCTCAAATTAGTTTTTTTGAGTAAGTTTATTAATTGCTTTTATAGTAATTGGTTAGTTAAAGTCGTTTAATTTATTTTAGTCTTTGATTAGTCGTAGCTGTAGTTAATCGAATCAATTTAATTCTTTAAAAAAAGGTTAGTAATTTGATCTTCGAATTAGAGTTTCAAAAACACAAGTCCTTGTGGGTTCGACCTCGTAAAATTGTGCGACTATACTCTAATGCGATTCGTACACTTGCGAGTAAAATTAAGAGATAAATTAAAACAACAAGTTTTTGGCGCTGTTGCCGCGGACTTGTAGGAAATCAAATTTTAAGACTAATTTTACCCTTGCAGTTAATTTTAGGTCAGAAAAATAAAAAATTCAAAAAAATTAAAAATTTTAAAAAATAAAATAAAAATACACTCGTGAGCGTTGATTGACGGTGTATGACCACGTGGACACGTGATCACACACTGCGTCTGGTTAGCAATAATTCCAAACCTTTAGAAAACAAAAGTGAAATTAATCTTTCATTCAAAATTGAAGACCAACCCGAGAAATCTCTTAGGGAGTTATTTTGTCCAATCACAATCAACCCTCCATCTTGCATAGTGTTGCCTGCAACCTCTGCAAAATATTTTGAATTAAAACCTCAAATAATTCTACTCTTGCCAAATTATCATGGTCTTAATAGAGAGGATCCTTACATGCATGTAAAGGATTTTCTAGAAATTTGTGCAACTTTTAGGTTTACAGACTTCTGAGATGAGTCTATTATTCTATGCCTTTTGCCCTTCTCTTTGAAGGACAAGGCCAAGGCATGGTTAAACTCACTTCCCGCTCATTCAATCACAACATGGGACATGGTGAGCAAATTTTTGTCCAAATTCTTCTCAATGGCCAAAACTAATGAATTAAAAAGATAAATCACTGACTTCATGGAAGATGAAAATGAAAAATTTTATGAGAGCTGGGAAAGATTTAAAGACCTTTTACTAAAATGTCCACATCATGGGTTTAAAACATGGAGGTTATTTCAGCACTTTTACAATGGTTTAACTCAAACACATCGCAATATGATTGAATCAATGAATGGCGGTGCGTTCTTAGACTTGGGAGGTGAAACCGCATATAATTTCTTAGAGCGATTAGCTGAAAGTTCCCAACAGTGGGATTTTAGAAATCATAGAGAGAGACAACATCATGCTCATAAGAAGAGAGGTCTCTATGAGATAAAAGAGGACGTAGATGTTAAGTTCAAACTCGATGCGTTAACTAAGAAAATAGATGCCCTGAGTTTGAACCAAAGCATCAATGCCCTCAACATGAATGAAGCATGCTCTGTGTGTGCTAGCCCGATGCATACATCTCTGAACTGTCCTTCAATGAATACTTATCCAGAGGGTTATGCAGAACAAGTCAATGTTCTAAACAATTATAGGAAGCCGACAGGAAATCTTTCTCTGAAACCTACAAATCAGGATGGAGAAATCATCCATATTTCTCTTGGAGACAGAATCAACCACTTATGAATGTAAGTGGGCAGCCTATGCAACCCATGCGTAATCAGTTTAGGTAGAATAACCTACCTTATCCAGTTGTGTCTCAACCTCCCACCCAATATCTACAACCTACCACTCAATCTCAGGGTCTTACACAAAAATAAAAGACACCCTAAAATATTTCATGTAATCTGCAAGCCAAGTTATTCAGTCAACCAACCAAGTTATGCTTAAAATGAAAAACTCTACACACATGAACACTCAAACAATTGCTAAGTTAGAGACTCAGGTTGGTCAATTGGCTACTCAATTAGAAGTGCCTAACCAGAAGGGACAATTTTCCATTAGTAGTAGCTCTAATTCTTCACAGAATGAGAAACTTGTTCAATCAGTTATTACCCCTTAGATCCGGAAAACAGGTTGATAATAAAATTGAAATATCTGAAAAAGAAGAAAGTCATGATACTAAGCCTGAAAAAGAAACTAAAGAAGTTAATTCTTCTCCAATTGTTGGCAGTGATTCTCCGCCTAGGAATTTTTTACCTAGGGCACCATATCCACAAAGACTAGTCAATCCTAAAAAAGGTGCACAATTTGGAAATATTCTATAAGTGTTTAAACAAGTACAAATAAACATTCCTTTTCTAGATGCAATCCAACAAGTGCCCTCATATGCAAAAATTTTGAAAGATCTAGTCTCTATAAAAAAGAAAAACAATGTTCCTAAGAAAGCATTTCTAGCAGAATAAGTCAGCTCTGTCATTCAATGTAAATTTCCTATCAAATATAAGGACCCTGGTTGTCCCACAATTTCATACATGATAGGGAAACATCAAATTGAGCGAGCCTTGTTAAATCTGGGGGCGAGTGTGAATTTATTGCCCTACTCTGTGTATGTGCAATTAGGTCTGGGAGAGCTAAAACCCACGTCAATTACACTTAAATTAGCTGACCGTTCGGCTAAAATTCCTCGAGGTGTTGTTGAGGATGTTTTGATTAAGGTTGATATATTTTATTTCCATGTGGACTTTGTTGTCCTTGATACTCAACCTATTCCAAACATAAGTGGGCAAATACCTGTCATTTTGGGTCGTCCATTTCTAGCTACATCTAATGCTATCATTAATTGTAGAAATAGAGTTATGCAAATTTCTTTTGGGAATATGAAGGTGGAATTAAATATTTTTGATATCAGTAAACAACCACCTGACATGGATGATATGAATGAAATGAACCTAGTTGAAATACCTATCCATGAAACTTTTCTTCAAACACACTCCGAGGATACCTGAGAAGCCTGCTTAAAACATTTTGGTTGTGAATTTGATATCGATCAGGCAATTGAACAAGTGAACTCAGTGCTTGAGTCTATACCTTTGATGAGTACTGAACGTGGAGCCTCTTGCTTTATCATCATCACCAGTAGTTCTATTTAGTGTTGAGCCACCTAAATTGGACCTGAAACCATTGCATGATACTCTGAAATATGCTTATTTAGGTCCTTCTGATTCCTTACCTGTCATTATTGCATCTGACCTAGATATGACTCAAGAGCATAAGTTACTTAATGTTCTTAAAAAGCACAAAGAAGCCATAGGGTAGACCATTGCAGACATTAAAAGCATCCGTCTCACTATTGTTATGCATAGAATTCATTTGGAGGATGATGCCAAGCCTTCTCGAGAATCCCAAAGGTGTCTTAACCCTGTACTGCAAGAAGTAGTTCGAGCTGAAACCCTTAAGCTTTTGGATATAGGAATTATCTACCCAATCTCTGATAGTAAATGGGTAAGTCCTGTTCAAGTTGTGCCAAAAAACTCTGGCATAACTGTTGTGAAAAATGATGCTGATGAGTTAGTGCCAACTCAAGTTCAAACGGGATGACAAATCTATATTGATTATTAGAAGTTAAATGCTTTAACAAGAAAAGATCATTTTCCCCTTCCTTTCATTGACTAAATGCTTGAGAGGTTAACGGGACATGAATATTATTGCTTTCTTGATAGTTATTCTGGTTATAACCAAATTCCCATAGCCCCTGAAGTCTAAGAAAAGACCACCTTTACATGTCCTTTTGGTACCTTTGCCTACCGACGTATGCCATTTGGGCTATGCAATGCACCTGCTACCTTTCAAAGGTGTATGCTGAGTATTTTCTCTGATATGGTAGAGCGATTTCTAGAGGTATTCATGGATGATTTTTTTGTCTTTGGGTCTAATTTTGATGAATGTCTGCACCACCTATCATAGAGTTAGTGCGGTGTAAAGAAAAGAATCTAGTACTTAACTGGGAGAAATGTCATTTTATAGTTCAAAAAGGAATTGTTCTTGGGCATATTATATCTAATAAAGGCATTGAAGTTGATAAAGCTAAAATTGATTTGATTTCACATCTTCCACCACCGCGAACTGTGAAAGAAATCAGATCATTTTTAGGCCATGCTGGATTTTACAGAAGATTCATTAAAGACTTTAGTAAAATTTCAAGACCTTTGTATAATCTTCTTGGAAAGGATACACCATTTGTCTTTGATGATGCTTGTAATAATGCCTTTAAGAAACTCAAATCAGAGTTAACATCTGCACCTATTATTCAGCCCCTTGATTGGAGCCTACCTTTTTAAATCATGTGCGATGCCTCTGATTATGCTATTGGTGCTGTGTTGGGGCAGTGAATTAATGAACTTCCCCATGTGATTTAAAATACTAAATGATGCTCAACTTAATTATTCTACAACTGAAAAGGATTGCTAGCAGTAGTTTTTGCTCTAGATAAATTTAGGTCTTATTTATTGGGATCGAAGGTCTATATCTATTCGGATCATGCAGCATTGAAATATCTTTTATATTAAAAAGACGCTAAACCTCGTCTTCTCCGATGGATATTGTTCCTACATGAATTTGATATTGAAATTCGAGATAAGAAAGGTTCCGAAAATGTTGTACCTGACCACTTGTCTAGATTGACAGTTGATTTTACTGATGAATCATTGCCAATAACTGAATCTTTTCCTAATGAGAAATTACTTGTAGAGTCCCAGTTCCCTTGGTTTGCTGACATAGTTATCCATGTTGTAACTAAACAAATTCCATCTCATTGGTCTTCTCAAGATAGGTTCAAATTTTTTTCCAGGGTTAAGTATTTCTTTTGGGATGATCCATACTTATTCAAATATTGCCCTGATGAGATTATTAGGAGATGTATTCCTGAACAAGAACAACAAAGCATCATTTCCTTTCGTCATGATCAAGCTTGTGGTGGCTATTTTAGTTCGAAAAAAACTACTGCAAAGATTTTGCAGTGTGGATTTTATTGGCCTACTATTTTTAAAGACTGTCATGCTTATTGTTCAGCATGTGAAAGATGTCAGAAGTTAGGAGCGCTTTCACGTCGAACATGATGCCTTTAACCCCAATCCTTATTATAGACCTTTTTGATGTATGGGGTATTGACTTCATGGGACCTTTCCCTAACTCTTCTGACAATCTATTATCCTTGTGGGGGTAGACTATGTCTCTAAATGGGTAGAGGCTATAGCTTGCAAGACCAATGACCATAAAGTGGTGGTCCAATTTTTGAAAGATAACATTTTTGCACGTATTGGTTCTCCACGTGCGATCATAAGTGATGGGGGAAAATATTTCTGTAATAGGGTTTTTCAACCGTTAATGAAGAAATATGGCATAACCCACAAAATTACTACTCTGTACCATCCCCAGATAGGCGGTCAAGTTGAGATATCTAATCGTTAGATTAAGCATATTTTAGAAAAGACAGTCAATCCTAATCGCATATTTTAGAAAAGACAGTTTATTTAAAACTCCCATTGGAATGTCTCCATACCGTATTGTTTACGGGAAAGCTTGTCATCTTCCTGTTGAAATTGAGCATAAAGCTTATTGGGCAATTAAGCACTTGAATTTTGATCTGAACAGAGCAGGAATTCAAAGGAAATTGAAGTTGAATGAGTTGGATGAGCTTCGTACTGATGCTTATGAGCATGCGAAATCATACAAAGATCGCATGAAAAAGGTTCATGATCAAAATATTCTGCAAAAATCTTTTACACCTGGGCAGAAAGTTCTTTTATATAATTCTTGTTTGCATTTGTTTCCGGGTAAATTGAAGTCACGATGGACAGGACCTTTTATAGTTCGTGTTGTTTATTCTCATGGGGTGATTGAAATAGAAAACCCCAAGAATGGTGATATATTCAAAGTTAATGGTCATCATCTTAAACCATTCTTGGAATTGCAGCAACCTCAGATCGATGAATTGAATCTGGGAGACCCTACTTATCATGACTAAAGATTAATAGTTGTGTCGGGTTGAAGACGTTAAACTTAGCACTGCTGGGAGGCAACCCAAGTTTTTAGAGTTTTTATTTTGTGTTTATTACTTATTTTGCTATTCTTGTGCTTTACTTGTTCTTTTCATTTTGATAGATAATACAACGTTCCAATGGAGTGCAGGTACTATCTTTCCTTCCCTCATCTATTTATTTTCCTTAATACTTCTTTCATATCTTTTTACATTGAGGACAATGTTTCATGCAGGTTTGGGGGTGTAGGAAGATATTTGCTTAGGATGCTTAGTTATTTTCGTACTTATTTTGGATTTTTTTTCAAAAAAAAATTAAAAATTAAAAAAAATTTAGTTTTTAGGTTGTTTGTTAGTATTTTTTTAGGTTTTGATAGTTTATCCCTTCGTGATGCATACTTCAATTTTTAAGAGAATAATTTACATTGGAAGTGTGATTAAGTATACTGGAGGATAGAGACACTTAACTAAAAAATAACATTATATTACAATCCTCTTGGATCAAGTGCTTGAGCTAATAAAACTCACTCACATATACCAGTTACATAAAGTAATACGTTATAGAGATTTGTTGAATACTAATCTTCAGTGGGATGCCTTTAATCAGAGTCATTGGTTGATATGTGGTTGTCTGTTGAACTTAAAAGATCATGATAGACCATTTACTTGGCAATGGCAAGGGCTTCGAATCGAAAATAGGTTGAGAGTATAATACAGCCTGGACAGAATATGATGCTTGAAAATATAAAGGCTCAAAAAAAAAAAAATAAAGGGGTTGCTTGACTATTATAGGATTAACTTAGGTCTTAATTTAAAACCTAATGCCCTAAGCCAACTGTGCTTGGAGTCATTGGCCTGAGTCATTACTAAACCTAAGCATCTTGAAGTCAGGCCTTACACAGTCCTATTGAAAAAAAAAGTCTATGGTGCATTATCCTCTCAAATCTAGAATATTGGACCCGAAGGAGGCGCGCATGCATTTGTGCTATCATGAACCTAAAGATTACGATGACTATGTAAATTCTGATGTTCTTTGGTTAATGGGTAACACTTGATCTGTGTGAAACAGAGATTTAGAATGTATTGCTACAGTGTGCTACACTTTCTATTATTTAATTATCATGCTATATTGTATTGAGCAGAAATTTCCAAGATGAAGGTGTAGAATAAAACCACTTGCTTGAGCGCTTCTATATTCCAGTTGATTATAAATGCAAGTACGTGTGGTTAGTTTTCTTAAGTATTGTAGTGTGTATTCGAATGGATAATAGGTTCTGTGTTTTGTAGTGTTTATTTGATTTCTTTTTCACTTAGATAAATAATGTTAAGTTTTATAAATACATGTTTGTAGGTAGCATGGTTGCAAACCCTCACGAGACTTCACTCGTCCAGCCAGGGACACGTGGGGGTTTAAAAGGCTTGTTGCATATGTTAAATGCAATCGTGATTCCCTACGACATTGGCATTTATCTTTGAGTGGTTTTATTGTTTTATTTTTATTTTGTGTTTTGCTCGAGGACTTGCAAAATCTAGGTTTGGGGGTAGTTGTTACGCATGAAAAATACACATTTTTATATGCCATTTTACCTTATTGTTAACCTTAATTTCTAGTTAAAATAAGGAATAAAATGACTTTTAGTAATTAGTTAAGTAATTAGGAATTTAATAATTAATGTGCTTTAAATGACTCAATTTAGATATGCTACGTAATTTTATGTCTAATTTGGAACATATTTTATTTTGTATCGGTTCAAGTGTTTGTACTGTAGAGCCGTGAAATTAAAGCCATTAAACTGGTTTTGAAGTGCTAAAGTGACCCAAGAGCTAGAATAAGTGCAGAAAACGATCTAAACCATTGATGTTCGTGGATAAAGAAGACGGGCGTGGAATTAAAGTTCAGGCGCTCATAATTGATCCGACGGATGAGATTGCTACATCGGGTTTTAATCACGTAAAATAAAAAAAAAAAGAAAATAGAAGTGAAGAGATCCGGATCAGCGGTTCAATGAAAAGAAAAAAAAAGATTAAAAAAACAACCCGAGCCGGTGCTCGAGTGTTTCAAACGGAGGCGGTGTCAGGCGGCTCAGGTTTCCGGTGGCTATGGGTCGAGACGGCGATGATTCCACGGCGAGGGCTTACGACTGGGCTGAGCTTGACACCGGAAGCGACAACGATGGTGAATCGATGGCGGCTACGGGCTGAGGATGGCGCCGGAGGAGAAATCAGGCGAGAGTGATGGAAAGGTCAACCTCGACTGCGGACTTGGAGGGTTTCTTCAACTTGGAAGCTAAAGGGGGAAATCGTGCTCGATTTCGAATGTGAAGAATCCAATTTGATTTGGAAAGTTCGAATTTTTTTTGGGATGGATTTGGGATTCGTCCAAAGGAGAGGCGTGCTAGAGTTGGAGTCTGGATTTGGGCTCATCCTCGAGGTGGCTTCGGATTGGAGAAGGTGTCTCCTTTTTGGACTGTTTTACCGTCTATACAAACAGAGACAGAGAGGCTGGCTGTGCAAAATCGAGTGGAGAAGACGACCAGAAAGTTTTATTTTATCTCCAGATTCAAATTTTGGTTTCAGTTATTTGTTCTCATTTTCATTTTTGTTTTTCAATTCGGCTGTTACTGTGGCTTCATTGAATCTGAAATTCTTGTAACGAGCTGTGTTGGGAACTCTTGATTGAGAGCAGAGAAGAGGAACAGTGCATATTTTTTTAATTTTCTATTATTCTAAAATTATTGTAAGTCAACTTTTGATTTTTAATTCAAATGAATTCCTTTAAGTTTGCAGTTAATTTCCTTAATATGAGTAGCTAATTTCCTGTCTAGGGCTGAGATGAAGCCATGATTAGTTGTAGGAATAGTATTCATGTGATGCAATTGCTATCTAAATTAATGTGTTTTAATGATTGTTATTCTCAAATTAATTGTGTTAGACTCCAATGTTTAATATGTTATTTAGATATTAGTTGTGATTTATCTAGTGATGGATATAACTAATGATTTGAATCTCTTCTGTTGATATGCAAGAGAATACATAAATTTAATTCAAAATTTATATGCTTTCATGCTGAAATCTTCCGTAGGAGAATAGATTGAATTCCAATTCTCTACGAGATAATCGTGAAAACAATTGCTGATTATGGATAATTATTCCTATGATTGTCATGTGCTGATTTTTATGCCTTAGCGTTTTAAATTCTTTGTTAAAGTTTGAATTTTTATTTTGTCAAAATAATTTCTTTTGAGTAAGTTTATTAATTGCTTTTATAGTAATTGGTTAGTTAAAGTCATTTAATTTATTTTAGTCTTTGATTAGTCGTAGCTGTAGTTAATTGAATCAATTTAATTCTTTAAAAAAAGGGTAGTAATTTGATCTTCGAATTAGAGTTTCAAAAACACAAGTCCCTGTGGGTTCGACCTCATAAAATTGTGCGACTGCACTCCAATATGATTCGTACACTTGCGGTAAAATTAAGAGATTAATTAAAACAACATCAGCGTCTTGAGACAAGTAAGAAGGTTGAGATGGAAAGATAACTCACCATGATTTTTAAGTGATGAATCCAGCCTTTATACGATGGATGATCCAGAGAAGGCTAAGGTGTGGATTAATTATTGTATTACGATATCCTACTAAGTATTCTTATACTCAACATCTCTCGTGGTGCAAGTTCTTCAGGAGAGGACTAGGTTCACTTTGTGTCTGGTATTTGAGGTTTGGAAGTGAGGATGATTCATTAGCTTCAGAGTAAGCATCAATCTCTTTTTTTTTTAAGTTAATTTTTTTATTAAGGCGTGAGCGCCAACTATTACACATGAAAAACTTACATTTATTTTATTGACTTTGCATATGTTATTATTATATGTATATATGATTTTATATCTATATTTGTAAACCCTAATTATCACGGCCTAGATGCTTAGTCGTGGAATTTGATTCAATTATCGATCATATAGAGGAATAATCCTCTCATTTTTTGCTACCGCTCGATATAATAAATGATTTAAAAATATGGGCCGTGACAGTTCCACCCCCATAAAAGGAGATATAGTTACCTCCTCGAATTGTGGTCATATATAGGAGAACGACCACATCTATGTAGTCATGGTAAGAGAATATAAGGGATTTCTATGTCTTACACAGCCTTTTCATATTTTAAATAGGATAGCAATATAGCGCAAGGCAAAATTCCACACCAAAGAATCAATTCTTGTCATAATCAATATGCCCTTGACTTGCACACATGTTGCATCTACTCAATTCATGCAGAAGTGGAAGCCATTAATCAAAATAAGGGAAATTCAAGCTCCATATTGGAGGCTAAAATGTCCTATAGATGATTAAAATCAGATTGGTCTACACTTAAGTAGTGGTGATGGTGTCTTCTGTAGACTGCAATTCTGAATGTGTCATTTTCCTTGTTTTCTAGCATTATTATGCCACGTCTACCAATCTGGTGATTTGCAGCTAGGGCCATGGGGAGAGGCTATGCGGTGCGTTGTTGTTTTTCATGGTGTACATGTGTTCAGAGACGTTAACTAACTAAGTTCTTCAAAGCTCTGATAGGAAAGAGCTTAAGATCTAGGTTTTGATACCATGTTAAATAACCAAATTCCCCAAAAACTCGAGTTATTTGGAAATAGTTATTTTAATATTTAACTCAACTCAATACTTCCCCGCACATGCAAGCATTCATCAAATTTTAGCACGTGGACATAATAGGAGTTGAGAGGAAGATAAACCAGAACCATAGGGAAAATATAACTAACAAAATGGGAGAGAACTGCTCCACTCCCCGTGGGATTTGAATTCAATATCAAGGCTTTGGTACCATGTTAAATAACTAAGTTTCTCAATAGCTTGAGCTGGTTGGAAATTAGTTATTATATTATTTTTTTGATAAAATTTTACATTATTTTTATAAGAAAACAATATCCCACCATTTTAGAATATAAGGTCCTAGGATAAATGACAAAAATCCATAGTGTTGCATCCCTCAGTTTACATGTTTAGGGCTCAGTTTACATGTAAATCCATAGTGTTGCATCCCTCAGTTTATCGTCCTTTCAAATAGCAGAGGCAGCAGCAACAACAGAACCGGAACATTGGCAATGGTGCTGGGAACTAATGCAGGATATGCTAGCAGAATGCCCACGTCGGAAAGCCTTGTCCTCAGGACTCGAGGAGATGCTATACCTGCAATGAGATAGGACATATTTCTCCTTATTGTCCTAATTGTGAGAGGAAGGCCGTAGCTGAGACTAATAAGAAGGTGCAAGCGAGGATCTTTGCGATGACGTCGGAGGATGCGAGGGCTTCGAATGAGGTCATTGAAGGTAATCTTCCAGTCCTCAATAGCCTTGCTAGGGTGTTGATAGATCCAGGAGCTTCGAGATCGTTCATTTCGTTTGTTTTTGCCTTAAGTCTAGAAAAGCCATTGTTTAGACTTAATTTGTTGATTGCTACACTTGTTAGAGACTCGGTTATAGCAATGGAATATCTTGAGAAATCTCCTGTGATGTTAGGGGATCAGGTGTTGTGTGCTGATTTGATTGTGATTGATATGCATCACTTTGATGTTATTTTGGGAATGGATTGGTTAGCCAATTACGGGACAAATATAGATTATAGTAAGAAGAAGGTCTACTTCAGAATCCCAGGTGAGAAAGAACTGATTTTCCAGGGGATACGAGCGAGAAAGGAGAATTGTATTATATCAGCAGTGAGAGCTCGAAAACTTATGGCTAGAGGATGTAGTGCCTATCTAGCAAGTGTATTACCCTTAGAGACGCATACCTTAAAGATTGAGGAAATTGAGGTAGTGCGAGAATTCTCAGATGTCTTTCCGGAGGAGTTGCTTGGTTTGCCACCAAAAAAAGAGATTGACTTTACTATTGATTTGAAACCAGGAACAACACTTATATCAAAAGCACCATACCAGATGGGATCAACAAAGTTAAAGGAGTTAAAAGAGCAGTTGCATGAACTTTTAGATAAGCGGCTTATTCGGCCTAGTGTTTCACCATGAGGTGCACCAGTATTATTTGTGAAGAAAAAGGATGGATCAATGAGATTGTATATTGACTATCGCATGTTGAATCATGTCACGGTGAAAAATAAGTACCCTTTGCCCATAATCGATGATTCATTTGATCAGTTATAGTCTGCAAAAGTTTTATCCAGGATTGATCTAAGATCGGATTATCATCAATTGCGGATTAAGGAAGAGGACATATCCAAGACTACATTCAGAACAAGATATGGACACTACGAATTCTTGGTAATGTCATTTAGATTAACGAATGCACCAATAGCATTCATGGATATAATGAACAAGATCTTTGTTGATCTGTTGGATCGATTTGTAATAGTGTTTGTTGATGACATCTTGGTATATTCAGGGAGCTGGGAGGAGCACAAAGAACACTTAGCTCATGTATTACAGATTCTTAAAGACAATCGGTTATATGTCAAGTTCAGCAAGTGCAATTTTTGGTTGGATAGAGTAAACTTCCTTGGACATGTGATAACTAAGGATGGAGTATCAGTGGATCTAGCAAAGGTGGAGGCAGTGCTGAATTGGGAATAGCTGAGGAGCGTTATAGAAATTTGAAGTTTCTTGGGATTGGTAGGATACTTCCGAAGATTCATAGAAGTGTTCTCAAGTTTGGCGTTGCCAATGACCAAGTTGACTCAGAAAGGAGTGAAGTTTGTGTGGGATGATGCATGTGATAAGAGCTTCAATGAATTAAAGAGAAGGTTGACTTCAACGCCAATTCTAGCCTTACCATCGGGATCGGGAGATTTTGTCATCTATAGCGATGCTTCAAAGTGTGGATTGGGATGTGTACTAATGCAACACTAGCGTGTAGTGGCGTACGCATCTAGGCAATTATTTTAAATCCATAGTGTATGCCTTTGTCAGTTTACCCAAAAAAATCGGTATGCTTACTAAAACTGATTGATCTAAAATAAGAAGTTTTGATGCTTGTTTAGATTATGATTTGTTATGTCTTGCATTGTGGTTTAAAGAACATGAAGAGAGCTTTCCAACTCCACTGACAGCGTGCAATTCAGAGTTCGAAGCAAAAATTTATGCTAGTTTGAATTTCAGTATGCGGTCGGGGTACGCAATCGATCACCAGGGTATGTGATCAATTGTCGGGGTAAGCGATCGATCGTCAGGGTACACGATCGAATCCGAAAAGTGTTGTTTTTAGGAAACCTAGTTAAAGTAAATATCAAATCCTAACTAATAAAGGAGGATTAAGTTTAAGACATCTCTTCTACCTATGTGAAGCTTCTAATAAGAGGATTTAGAGATTGGATTGGGAAGAAATCCTAAAGGAAAAATATCCTAGTTGGTATAGGCATAAGGTTTATGTAAACACCCATAAGAAGGCTAACTTGTGTTTTATCACACGCCCCAACCTTATTTTCCTCTCCTTCTCCCTTATTCCAGCAACCCTTTCACCCTTCTTCTTCATTCAAACCTCGTTATACATGAAGGAGCGAAGGTCTCGTGCATAGAGAAGAAGAGGAGCTACGTTGGATGTGCAGTTTTTGTTCGACAGGGGGTAGGATGGTTTTTCTTATTAAATTGCTTCTAAAACTCTTTCTATCTATTCTATGATGAGTTATTTAATTCTCTCTCAGTAGTAGAGATTATATGAACGCTTGAATTATTGAGAGATTCTATATTAATTATGATTATGAGTATGATTATTGAAATCCTTAACTGACTTATCTTCTAATGCTTGCATGATAGTTTTATATGTGAACATTATTCATCTCTTGATCATTTGCATGTCAATAATTTCTATTTTGATTTTGTATACATTTTGGTTTAATTCTCCAATATGATTATAGGTTGGGATTTTTGTATTAAAGTTTTAATTATACAATGGGGAGTATCTTAAATTGGTTTATGCAATGAATGGTGTATAAAAGCTTATAATATCTATATTCCAGAACATATAATTCCAGAACCATTAAGGTTCTTTATTTGACTTAAGGAATAGGTAATTAAAGTAAAAAATGTGTTCTTAATTAAAGTGGAGTGTAATTACACTAATTAATCAAATCGGATTAAGCCTAATACTCTCTGCTAGAACTATTTATGTGCTGACGAGCTGTAATAGAAAATCCATAACTAATTATAAAAAGACAGAAAAATAAGCCGTCAATGGGGTTAAAAACTAGACTCTCAGGGCTACCTACGGTAAAATTTTTAGAACGTAATTCAAACAATACAGACTGTGGTGATTGACGGAAGTGGACTGCATATGACAGTACACACTAATTAGGGTTTTAACACACTAGTACCTACTAAGACTAGAAGATATTATAAGATATGGTTATATTAACCTAATTATGTATTGTAAGACTTGATTATAAGTATTACAACAAGAGTAATTCACTTATAGAGGCTGATATGGTCGAGTTGTCCTAAGTGGCGTGGTGTGCCATGTGTCCATAGCCTTTGTTTATAGCTTTGAGTCAACAGAGTTTCCAGATAGGGTTTGAACTCTTGAACCCTATTATCTTATTTACATTGTGACATGTGAATCTTGGAGTCAGTTAATTTTGGGGTATTCCTATCTAGGACTACGCACGGTAAAAGTATGCAATGTATCGAAAGACTACTGACACTTCTCTTATGAGTCATCTTGTGATTGAAATGGAGAATTCTTCTTGATTACTCCTTTTGTGAGTCTAATGCTGATTGAGATATTGAAATCTCATTAGTACTCCTCTGTGAGTCAAACATTAAAAGATGATAAATTGAGTTATTGAATGACATAACCTATCTGGTTGAGAATTATTATTCAGCTCCATATTAACTGTTTTTCCACTAAGAGTTCTATGAAGATCTCTCCGAGGTGGAATGATAGTATGCTCAAAGAGCAATTGCTAGATCCAGAGTGATCTGCGATTAATTTTGAGCCTTTGTATTTCAGCCGATGAAGGCACATACATACATTTTAGATTACAAGATATTACGGAAGGTCTTGTAGTATCTACCCATTGTGCCCATAAGCACCAATGAGGCCAGCATCCCTAGACGCATGGTGGGTTCAGAGAGAACCTCTAAGATGTTCTGGTAAGTATCCACATGAGGGTGGATAGATTTGAGAGCAGAAGTTGAAATCTCCTTACACTATGGATGTATGGAGTCAAAATTGTTGATATATTCTCTCTGCACTTTGGATGTTCCGAGTCTCGGATTATTACTCCAATTTTTCCATATTATCAAGTTGAAGTCATATTGATTATGGTTATTATTTAGGTAAGTAAAACTTTGTGTTTCAACCCTGATATTATTAAGTATTACTTGCTTCATTGCTTCATTGTTATCCATTTTATCCAATGTGGGTTTTTACATCCTACTGGGTATTTATTCGAAATACTCATTCATCATCTGATGCAGGCGTGAAAAGAGAATGAAGTTGAGCAGGTCGCGGTTACAGGAGTTGAGGCTGGCTGCATACAATTGAAGTCTGGAAATGATTTAGCATTTTGGTTAGATTAAACTATTATGAATTTCTGGCTAGTGTGTGCCAAGACTGTGTTATGTTTGGTTGTTGAATACTTATTTTTATTCGATGTAATATGACTAAGTAAGATCTTTGGGTTTATCATTTCATTTATATTAATGTGTTACTTTGAGACTGAATGACTGAAGTGTTGATATCGGTTTAGAATCCTTTCGTGATGGCGTAACTGATGGTAGTGATCGAGTATTCGGTCATACACTCGGGGTTTCTGGCCTCTTGAACTTGGTATTTAGATGCTTCCGCACTCTGATAGAGGTCAGGAATTTCGGGGCATGAACTGTCACAAGCTGTCTTTTAAAATCATTTATTAAATCAAGTGCGAGTGGAAAATGAGAGGATTCTTCCTTTATACAATAAAAATTTAAATCAAATTCAACGAATAAGTATCTAGGCCGTGATAACTGAGGTTCACAAATATGGGTACAAAACCATATATACATATAATAATAACATATGCAAAGCCAAAAAATACAAGCAAGTCCTTCTTGTGCAAGTCAATCTTTCATTTGCTGGCTTTATCTTGACCTTCTTTTTGCGAGGAGGTAGGATCCCATGATAGATGATCCAGAGAAGGCTGAGGAGTAGATTGATGAAATAGAGAATATCTTTAAGACTAAGAAGCAGATGAGTTGAGGAAATTATTAGAGATTGAATCTGCCTAAATATTTGGGGACAAAATTCTTTTTAAGGAGGTAATGATGTAACATCCAGGATTTTCGTTGTATAAAATTGTGTATCTAGTAGTTCGGTATATTTATAAATTCATGGGGTGTGGAAATGAAATCCTCCCAACACTTTTATATAAACCGTGGATTTCAAAATTGGACCGCGGAGAACCGGCTGTAAAACTGGTTCGGTTTGGCCGGTTCATTAAACTGGCCAATTTTCTCCCAAACTGGACCGGACCGGTTGAGGTCACATGTTTTTTTTTTAGAAAAAAATTCTATCTTAAGGGGATTCGAACGAGGGAGACTTAAATTCAAAGGCCTAAGCTTTAACCTCTTGAGCTTCTAGTATTTTGATGATAATATTGCATAAAATTTATATTTATCATATATACAAGGTGGTCACACCCACACCACGTCAATCCAATTTGACCGCAGTCCAACCAGGCTGGCCATCAATTTGGGTTGATGGCTGGTCCGGTTTTGAAAACCTTCATATAAACCCCATCACCCTAACCCTAAATCCTTATAAAACCAATCTAGTATTTTTTTTTCAGTGGAGGCGGAGACGACGCCAGTAACACTGACGCAGTGTTAGCCGAGCGTTGGCGCTAGCCAGCATAAGATCCGCACCAAAGAGGGGCAAGGACAAGGGATGGAGGCAAACTGCACTGACGATGATCATTGCTGCTCCAGCTGAGGGAACCAAGGTGTCAACAGAGGAGGTGGCCGATGGAGACGGTGATGGCCATCATGCGACCTGCTAGAGGCATAGGCCGCAAAGGGCAGCACAGTGTCCCCTTGAGGTCATACTCGGGTCACAGGTGACCCGGTTCACGACCCATTTGGGACCTCGTTCACGGGCCCAATCGAACTATGAACCGGTCCAGGACGTGAACTAGACACGAATAGTGAGCAGTGAAAAATGAACCAAACTTGAACGAAACCAAAAATTGGTTCAACCCATTTGAACCCGGTTTTGAGTCGGTTCAACCCATTTGTTCCTGACGGTGATTAGTCTACCATCAGACGCAAATAATATTTTCATCATTTCATGGAAAGAAAGTTTCACGGCCCATTTGGAAGCACCTCCTAACCTAGCCATATAGAAGTATAACTTAAACGAAGACTGATGTGAGGTATGCTCTCATGTGTCTCCCATATGCCAATAAGCTGAATCAATAGTTTTCTATCATCCTCTGTTTTTTCTAGCTTGTCTCGAGTCAAGTGTGAACGCTGTATATGGGAACTGCAAGAAAGTTGATATGGACAGGTATTCGATTTAAATTATTAGTTGTCCGATCTAAGAGGCCGTTTTCGTGAAAAATCAGAACACCTCCCCTAAACAAGGCTGTAAGGAAATATGAGCCATTCTCTACTGTCACTGATGTAACAATCCATTGAAACACATGCTTGTTGTTTTCTTCTTATCATCAAAGAATCTTTGATTGTGACGTTTCTAAGTCTACCATCAATGGCATGTTACAAACTTATAATACGAGTCTATATATATGGAGATATCGCTAAATACATTCTACAGCTGATAAATAGCCCTTGTTGCTTGCTAACTTCATCAGATTGTCTTGTTTAGGAGATTTCTTGTTTTTTGGTGACTCTTGTTTAGGTTTTGCCACCATGACAAATAAAAATCTAAAAGCAGCGTCCAAAAGCCAAATGGAGAAAACAACTAAGCTAGTTCTAGACGCAACCTTGCTAATAAATACCCAAATTGCATTTACAACTTCATCAGAAACTCTTCTTCCACAATACACATTCATGGAAATGGTACTTGAAGCCATCTCTGCCCTTCTCGCCTTATTCCTTCTCTATTCTCTATGGCCATCGCGGCCTAAAAGTCATAACAGATGTGAAATAAGAGAAGCACCAACCCCTGCCGGCCATTTACCCATTATTGGTCACCTTCACAAACTTGGTGCAAATCAGCCACTGACCATAACCCTATCTGACCTAGCTGACAAATATGGGCCAATATTTACTCTCTGGATTGGTTCAAAGAGGACTCTTGTGGTGAGTAGCTGTGAATTAGCCAAGGAATGCTTCTCTACTAATGATAAGATATTTGCTAGTAGAAGCACATATGCTGCAGCGAAGTACCTTGCCTACGATTACGCCATGATCGGATTCGCCTTCTACGGTTCCTACTGGAGGGAGGTCAAGAAAATTTCTACTCTTGGACTTCTTTCAGCTCATCGGCTTGAACTGTTAAAGCATGTACGCACCACAGAAGTTGATTTGTGCATCAAGGACTTGTATATGAGGTGCATCAGAAATGATAGCCAACCAATTAAAGTTGAGATGAAGCAGTGGTTTGGAGACCTCAGTTTCAATAATGTGGTCATGAATATTGCTGGAAAGAGGTTTTTTGGGGCTAATGTGGAAGATGAAAAGGAGGCCAGAAAGTTTACAGGAAAGATGGCTAGTTTTTTCTATTTTATGGGAAACTTTGTGGTTTCAGATGCAATTCCATGGCTCGAGTGGTTGGACATAGGTGGGAGTATTAGGGCAATGAAAGAAACGGCCATGCAGATGGACATGGTCATGTCAACATGGCTACAAGAACATAAGGTGAAGAGAATGTCCGGAAAGCATACTACAGACCAGGATTTCATTGATGTAATGTTATCAACAATGGAGGAGACGAAATTCGCAGATTATGATCCTGATACGATCATCAAGGCGGTCGCACTGGTAAGTTTATTTACTTTTTACTTGGTGAAGAATTAATTTTATGAGGTCAAATAAAGAGTTTTGTTTATATAAGCCCATGTTCACATGCGTCTGCATGAACCAAGACCATCTAGGCCGTCAGATTTCAATCCGGTGGCCGTCATTAATACAGGGGGCAGGCAGGTTTGAATCACCACCCACTGTGTGCCCTGTGCATGTGAGGTGAAGGAGGAGCACATTTTCAATATATAACAAATTATTCCATCAATATAAGTTAGATTTTTTCTACTTTTTTTTGGGTATACATGTGTTAGCTCAATACAGTGAGATTCTTGGGCATTTATTTAATAAGCAATAGAGTGATTAAAGTCCAATAAAATCAAGAGACTTATTAGTATGAACCTGGAGCATGCTGTTGTGCGTGCATTGGTGCATTGCAAGCAGTCAAATCAAGATCCAATAGCGCACATGAATGTACGGGGGAGGGAGAATTGATTTACCCGTCCGCCCTCTGTATTAACCCCATATCACCGAATCTCAATGTTCTATGCATCCGGCATACAACAACGCACGTGAGCTTGAGTGCTGATATATTTTTTGGTATATCAAAATTTTCAGTATACATAAACTCACTACATATTAGCATGCCAATTTAATGCCTAAAGATATTTATTTCTTAACTTCTGTTTATGTTTATTTGTGGCAGGCACTAATCCTTGCGGGCACGGACACAACTGCCGATACCATGACATGGGCCCTGACGATGTTGATGAACAATCGTCATGTCCTAGAAAAAGCCCAAATAGAATTGGACACTTATGTGGGCAAGGAAAGAAATGTACAAGAGTCAGACATAAAGAACCTGCCATACCTCCAAGCCATTGTTAAAGAGACACTGCGGCTTTGCCCGGCTGCACCACTTTCACTGCCACACGAGTCCATGCAAGACTGCCAAATTGGTGGCTATCATGTTCCAGCTGGGACCCGTTTGATGGTAAACCTTTGGAAGATACACCGCAATCCGACCGTTTGGCTGGACCCGGAAGAGTTCCGTCCTGAGAGGTTCCTCACCGAACATGCAGATGTGGATGTTAGGGGGCAGCACTTTGAACTTATTCCATTCGGGTCGGGTAGGCGGATTTGTCCGGGGATCTCATTTGCCCTTCACCTTATGCATCTGACGCTTGCCCGTCTCCTGCACGGATTTGAGTTGGCCACTCCATCCGGTGGTCCGGTGGACATGCGTTTTGGCATTGCACTAACTCTGCCCAAAGCAACTCCATTGGAAGTTATGTGTACTCCGCGCCTTCCTTCTCATCTCTACTGCAATTAGGGATGACAAAGTGCTAAATTTACTCTCCTATTGGGTTCCATTGGGTGCTAATTGAATAATGTCTTATGTTGTGATTTATAAGGTTTGCCATTTTATATGTCATGCATATTTATCTTCTCTCAGCGCCTGTAATCTATTTTCAAGCAAGAGATTTGTACTATCTCAAGTGAATAGGTCATCATCAAGATCATGAATATGAGGAGAATTGTTTGTTTTTCATCCGTGCATTTTTCTAGCCGTCCGATCTAATCAGTGGCTGTGTTATAAACAGGCTTGAAAAGTGAAAATAACCTGATTACAGAAATACCCCTTGGGCCAGTAAAACCTCTTTCCCCTTCAGCCTACTGTTCTGAATTCTTCTTCAGCCGCTTCGTATCGCCCGCCAATGAGGCTCCATTGCTGGCTTCTAAAAATCTCCATCTCTCCTGCATGCGAGCAGTTGGATCTTCATTTCTCCCTTCAATTGGCTCACAATGGTTCCAACTAAGACCTTCCGCTTTCCCGTCGGACGACCATTGAACACACCAGTGAAGATCAGCCATGCTTCATAGGAAAACTATGGCTTTAGAAACTGATAGATAGCAGCTCCAAGGGAGCAAGGGAGATTGAAGGTGAGCATGTGAGACATGTTTCACTTGGTAGATAGAAATTCTTTGGAAATTACTTGATAAGGTTGGCAGTCATCAGATCAGTGGCCCTACAGCGCACTGCTCTGTAGACTCTATTTATTAACCCTTTTACTCTATCCACTAACCCTTGCAACTACATCGACTATTTAATATCAAAAAGAGAAAGTTTAAATGAGATCACTCTCATATAATTTATTTATATGAGGCTAATTTAAGTCTTAGCTGTTGTATCTTGATCTAACGGTTACAAGAAACTCACTTACTTACTAATTTGACATACTCACCTACCTACTAATTTAATACCCACCTTCGGATCAGAATTCAATGTCCCAAAAGATTCATATCAGTCTTGATCAGTGGTTGAGTACTACTCCCTGCTTTCTGCCACTTAGCATTATTCGCTGCTTCTTCTTGAATCTCAAGTACTTCATAGTATCTAGTTGACCAAACGTAACCAAGTCACTTTCACGTTGTTTTCGCTATTCCTTGTCGACCTCAAACTCTTTTAAGTGGTTCTTCATAAATACACAAGCATCATCTGCTGCCTTAGTACAACTTTTTGAATTCCCTTTGATCCTCACTAAATGATACTTGAACAGTTTATGCTTGGAGCTTTGCATGTCTTGAACTGCTTCACTTGATTCATTTGGTTGCACTGTCTCATTTTCTTGCGCCATTTAAAAACAAAACAAGAATTAACATGGAACAAAAATTGAAGTGAACTGTTTGATACATGAAAACAAATACATGCACTCAGATCTATTATGAGAATTAGATATTGAGTTGTTACGAAATGAAATCACAGTTTAGTAATAGCAATACCTCTTGATGAGTGCACTATAATGAATCAAATTATTTTTCTAGCTAGCATAAAAAGATATTCAGTGAATACAAAGACAAATGAATATTACAAAATTTGGTATTTAAAAAAAAACTTTAGCACATACTATATCTGTCTTGAGAGACAGACTCATCGTGGGAGAGAGTGGAGGAAAGCTAGAATTAAAGAAGGTAACATGATTAATTCTAAACTATTCATAGTCAAACTAACTCAATCTTCCATTGCTTCCCATTGCACACCTATTTATATCAACACATTGTTTAATTACTTCTATACGTTTATCTCAGGACATATCTCCCAGGCTACTTCTTGTAACACTTTAATTGGCAGAGCTACTTCAGGTAACTTTACATAATTACATGACAACTGCAAAAAGAAAACCTTTTGAAAAGGAGGCTGCAAATAAATTGCGGCATGGTAGGTTGGTTGGACCAATATATGCATTTACCCTGAAACTCTGTACAAGACTAAAAGAAGTGTACCTATCTTTTGTGGATGGAGTAACTATGTAGCAAAAGAAAAACCAAAAGAAAAAACAAAGTTTCCTCTATGGTTCCTATCCTAGGTCCATAATGGGGTTTGACATAGCATGTGGTTGGCAAAAAAAAATTGGGTGCTGGTTATGGGTCCCCAGTCAGAATACTAATTAGGGTTAGCACTTAGGAGAGAACTCTGGACCAGTGATCAAAGCTATGTTTCCAGTCATTTAATAACTTTTTTGCAGTGAACTTTAAAGCCGACGGATGGGTGGACCTTAGGCGGTGGTCCTTTCTACATGGACTCTTGGCCATGGTCCAAGAGTCCAAACAGAAAGAAGCTTATCTTGAGAACGAACTTGCCAATATGTGGGTTCTAGTAGCCAAACTAAAGAAATCTAGTGGAGTAGAAAGTGAGAATGTGCAGTTATGACAGTCGGAGTAAAATGAGTTCCTAGAGTGCACATAGTGATTTATACTGGCTGGTGGTAACTAGGGGTCCCAACATAAGCCCCGTGTGGACCACCTTGTACACCTCCAAAATAAGGGGTTGTCCTCATGCATCCTGAAACCAGACAAGTTATAAAACAAAGAGGTAACAATGGCCATGTTCCTATTCTCATCCTTATGACTAAATCCGTGACATCAATTTGGCAAGGTAAAGATCTGATGTAATTGAAGAAAGCAATTTTTGTTTGCTAAGAATGAAAACAGTTTATGGAGTACTGTATTAGTTCTTTTATCTTAATTTTCTGAGAACTTATAAACCAGTCTAGAATTTCAACCCCTAGTTACCTAGACAGGCTGGTGGTAACTAGGGGTCCCAACATAAGCCCCGAGTGGATACCTTGTACACCTCCAAAATAAGGGGTTGTCCTCAAGCGTCCTGAAACCAGAAAAGTTATAAAACAAAGAGGTAACAACGGCCATGTTTCTATAAGCCAATTCCCAATACCAATTGATTGTTACTTATGTATCTAAACGCAAACACACAGCATAAAATACTAAGAAGCTAAAATACGGAACCCAAAAAGAGAATAAGATTTCACATATAAAATTTGATGGCATTTAATTAGAAAATAAAAAGATTAATGGTGTTTGGTGGGCATACTTTTTTATGGTGATAAATGTTTGCTTCTCACTTTTCAATGGAGGTGTAATGTGCATTGGGAATGGAACAAAAAGTAAAAGACCTCTTCATATATAATTACCTTGAATAGGAAAGGATACCTTGGTCCTTACAAAATTTCTTTAAAAAAATTAAATTTTGCTCTCTAATTAAGGTTACTATTGACAAGGTTAATTAACAGCTTACAATTAATTGCCTTGAATAGGAAAGTACAACAGCTTGCAATTTTTGACTTGGAGGAGTCTCGAGTTTGTTTGACTCGGCGCAAGACTCCATTGACTCATCGAGTCATGCAATTTTGAGTCTGCAGATGAGTTTGACTCACTTTGTAGATGAGCCGAGTTGACTCAGGCGAGTCATTTAAGTCAAAATCGAGTTTTAGAACCATTCTTCCACCTCTAAGAAGTGTTAGGATGAGGCACGTTTCTTTTTCTTGAAATTAGATAATACTTGGTATGTTAAATAAAGCTTATAATATTTCACTGAACTTGGTATTCATTAAATTGAATACCTTCTGAATTTCCCCATTAAGCATCGATCAGAATTAGTATGAGTCTTTAATAGCAGAAAAATAAATTGACCGTTTTGTTTTAATCCTGGTTTTAGATTCAATGCGTCTTCTCATAAGGTGCCCGGACACAACTTGTCAATTCTCATGATCTATTGCTTGCAAACATAATAGAATATTGAACCAACCAAAAACTTTATAGCTTCCACCACATTGCTAATGGCTTTGTTGTGCACAATAATCCTTCTCAGATATTTTTTTAGTACTATGATGTGAATTTTAATTTATTTGCTCGCAAGCGTATGAATATGATATATAATAGTGGCTACGAGGTCGATCCCATAGAGAATTGGATTTAATTAAACCTAATTCTAGACTTTACTTAACTAATTCGATAAAATAGATATTTAGACAATTAATTAAAACTACACAGAAATTAACAAAATTTTAAGTAATGAGAGAATCTCAAACTATTGAATCTACCACTAACTAAACCACTTTTATCTCCACTAATTCTAATACATGTGTTAAAATTAGCACGCACTCTTCTTGGACGAATGCAGTATAAAAATTAAAATAATAAAGAGAAACCTATCTCTCTGGAGCATAGATCTCAAATAAAATTTAAAACTTCACTCAAACAATACTTTGGAGTATATCCATTCCTCTCAAACAGGGATGTTCTTTAGTTTGATTTCATATAAAAGTCACTCTACCCTCTCTCAAGCACATAGAATGATAATAATGAAACTCACATTAAATACATAAAATAAAAATTAACATCGACTAAAAGTAACTGAGACTAGTAAAACTAAGAGCAATCTAGCCAGAGCTTCATCTCAGCTCTGGTAATACTAGTTAGCTAGGCATGGAGAAGGGAAAAAGAAAAACTATGTTTTGACAGATTCATGGGCGTGTGGAATTGAAATGAAAATCCAAGACAACCTCTCTTGAGCACTTCTCTGTCTCGATCATCCTCTCATATCAAATAGGCGAAATCCTAGCCATTGAAACCATTTCCTTCTTTTTTTTTTTTGCTATTTTTCACTATTCACGAGTACTATCACCATCCTCTCCACTCTATTTGTGTGTGTTTTACTGTAGCAAATGACAACCTCCCTCCCAGCTATCTCTTCTCCTCTATTCCTTTATTTTTTTTATAGGCGGTTCAAGAGAGTCCTAAAATCCGTACCTTTCCGGCTTTGGGATAATCTCAAATCAAAATTCGTATGTGGTCAGAGATCCTAGCCCATCCAAAATGTGAGCTTCCATCCCAGCACGACTCTGTTCAGCAAGTTTCCATCTTTAAGACACCTCTATTGATGAGTGAGAGCCAAATCCAAGCCTTTTGATCCAATCCCGCGCATAGAATCGTGCTTTCCAAATTGAGCAATGTGTGGGTGATGTCGACTCCAATCTAAGTGCCTCGTCTCCTGCGTCGAGCCCATTCATAACCAGGCAGGAATCTGAGCAAAAACTGAGCTAAATTACTGCTGTTCTAGAGAGGTTGAGCACAAGCTCGACCGTTCCTTTCTTCTCCTTTTTTTCTGTCCGAACGCCCGAGCAGAATCGAGCCCGAGCGCTCAGGGTGTTCTTTCTTTATTTTTTTATTTCCATTTCAAAAATCTGTCACCTCACCCCTCATCTGTATGGTTCTTTAGTTTAAATCAACGCCAGTCTTCTCCTTGTATGCAAATCAGCAGCTTAGATTTTCTCTTCATGTGATCTCAGCTTTTAAATAAATTGGCTATTTAAAACCCTCGTAATCCAACCCTAGGAAGCACGGATACGGCAAAATCGCTGCCATATCCATATCCGATACATATTGGACACAGATATGGGAGCGACACGGCTGCATGCTTGTCCTACCGTATCCAACATAAAATTATATTTTTTTTGCGCATTTACATTACACTAAAGGTGTCTGTAGCTTAATGGTGAAGGTATTGTTTTTTCTATGGCATTCTTGGCTGCTAGAAGTAATGACTAAAAATAATTTTAAATTTGCAATTGTAATTTTAACAAAGTTTAAGAGGAAAAAATGTGGTAATATAATACCAAAAATATATTTAAATTTTATATAAATAATATTTTATTAGCCGTATCGTATCCTACTTTTTGGGAAAATGTTGTGTTCCCATGTCCGTATCATGTCGCCGTATTCGTATCCGTGCTTCATAGATCCAATCTTCATAAAAATAATTAATTCAAATTAGATGCGTAACAAAATATAAATATATTAAATCTAATTAGTGCATCTCAATTGTTCAATAAGTACATTTATCAAATAATTGATATAAAATCTTAGTTCTCTACTTGACACTAATAACCTAGATTTACTTCTATTTTATCAAAAAAATATGACTAACATATCGGTAGAAAGTTTATATGTATATTTTGCATACATCATACTACCTCCTTCCAAGGACACATATCATATCCATTCCACTGAAACCACCTAGATCTTCGGCTCACATTATGTCGATAATTTTTGCATCAACATACTCACAGATAATTAGATAATTTTGTAGCAAAGAAGACTTGTGAGACCTAAACGGTCAGATAAAGTAAGTTGCATGTGGTGATCGGTTTGCAAATTACGTTAGTAGGTGAAGAGACTTGAGCTGGCTGATAGAGTAAAATTGATAGACCGAGGAGTCAAGTTGATGACAACATACACACCGGATTTTCTAGGCTTGCCCCAGGGTGTCTAGACTCAGGGAGGAGGAACCACCAGAGATGGTATCATTATCAGAATTGTTGACATGGGCATCAATCCAACACACCCAAGCTTTGCCTACGGCCCATCAATTTCCTTTCACCAGGACCATCCTCACTTCTCAGGTGCTTGTGAAACTGGACCACTGTTTCTTGCAAGCTCTTGCAATGCTAAGATAGTGTCTGAGAGATACTTTGCTAAAGATGTTGGGTTTTTGGTTTGGGTTGATAGGCCCAAATGTATATATTGGGTTTGGGTTTGGGTAGATTGGCCCAAATTAATTTAGCGATATAAACCCACTAATAGAATTTTCATCTTAAACCCACATTTATTATTTGATTGAAATAGGATCGGTAGGAATTTTATTTCATTAAATTTTATCATTTTGCTAAGTTTGGAGGGAAATAAAAAAAATCTCTAAGATGGGAGATTTCTTTAGTCCCACATAGGAAACACACTTAGATGTGATAAAGTATATATGAGGAAGGTTTCTTCCTCTTTGCATATATTATGGGTGTAGAGACTCCCCCCAAACGAAGGTGTACACATTCATGGGTGTACCAAAATGTACACACACACACACGCGTGCACATAGCGTGGGTGAATGAGATCATTGTGGAGCACTTAGCACCTATCGCTAGGTTGTAGGGCCAGGGTCTGAGGACACTTGCCGCCATGTTATAGGGCTAGGTGCCAAGGTAGGTGTGCAACATGTCACGGGACACGTGTGAGTGTACTTAATTGGTTAGTTATGAATCATAGTAATGTAGGTAGTTATGGAGTAACTTCAATTTCACTTTTTAATGAACATTAGATGCACTTGGGCGCTAGACGTATCTGGGCGCCAGGGCACGTTTGGTTAAGTTCAAATTGTGGAAAATTATTTTTAGTAGTTGGAGAAGATTACGGTAAAAAGGAGTATTTAAATTACGGGCACTAACTAGGAAAAGTAACCAGTAAATCAGGAAAGTGTAACTAAATCGGATACTGCCAATTATGGAAGCTAATTAGGAAATTGAAAAGAATATCTCCATGATTTGGACCAACCAATCAGGAGAGGGCTCCAAAAAGGATTGGATGCCAGGAATTTGTAATAAATCAGGTAGTTACCAGATTTGGAGATAAGGTTAATCTTGAGATAAGATTTGATTTCAACAAAGATATGGATTCCAAACCAACTTGGGTGCCAATTTGGAAGGGACACCAAGTTCTATTTGGAGTAAGTTTTGGATGGATGGTTGTGATTAAAAGAAAGGTAATCAAGGGTGGAAAAAGGGATCCTAGGAAAGCCTAAACTATATAAGTCTCACATTAGGTTTGGCCCGCTCACATTAGTGACCGACCAACACCATTGGCCTTTTCTTTTGAGTTGTTCTTCTTATCTTCCACTCAAACCAGCACACGTTTTCCTCTTTCCCCACTCTCACAATCCATTAAATTAAGCATTAAGGGCGGCAAAGCATTGGAGAATTGACGGTCTTGTTGGTGAAACAAAAAGACTACATTTGTAACACCAAAATAATCAGTATGTTTACTAAAACTAATATTTTAGGAAATTGATCTAAATAAGAAGTTTTGATGCATGCTTAGATTGATTTTGTTATGTCTTATAATCTGGTACTAAAAGTTCTTGAAGAAAGCTTTCTGATGTCACTGACTGTTTGCAATTCGGAGTTTTGAGGAAGAAGTTGTCTTTTGAAATTTTGTACACCATCGATCGCCAGTTGAAATGCGATCGGTCGGGCCAGATTCAAAACAGAGAGCAAGGCATAAGCGATCGATCACCTGTAGCAGTGATTGATCATTTTTACTGGAAGTTGCAATTTTTGGAATAGCGATCGATCGCCTTTGGAAATGATCGATCATCAGTATTGTGATTTTTTGAAATTGAGCAGTAACCGATCACCTTAGAAAATGATGGATCGTAAGTACTGGAATAACACGAAAAAACACAACGATAAATTGCTTAGCGGTGCGATCGATCTCTCAGGTAGAAACCAAATCCGACATTTGCTGATTTTGTTAAAAATTCTAATGGGAGAAGGATATCAAATCCTAACCAAATTGGGAGAGGACGTCCATCTTAAGATTGTGAAGGATTCCTATTGGAGTAATGGGATTGTGATAAGGAAAGATATTCAAAGGAGGAGATACTCTAGAATTGTGTATTTAAACCGAGAGAGGGGGGGTCGACTTGTGAATATGCACACCAAACCCTAGTGTGACGACTTGTGCTTCTTCTCTTTCATCCTACACACGTTCATCTCTACTCCAAGCCCTATTCTTGACTAAAATTCTCTCCATAGCATTGACCGGAGGCGACATTGCGAAGAGGAGGAGATGAGCTACGCGTAGAAGGGCGAGACACTAGTAACGAAAGTGGTAGGATGGTTTTTCCCTACCTAGTTGCTTTTAATTCTTTTAATCCATTCTCATGAGGATTATGTGTTGAATTCTATGGTCTTATCTTAGTAAGTAGAGTTGTGTAATGTGCTTGATTGATGAAAGATTTCATTATGTTCTGAGTACAAATATGCTTATTAATAATACTTGAGTGTATATCTTCATTTTGCTTTCATGCTAGTTCTTAGATGGGAACGTCGTTGTGTAATGCATCTCTTGATCGTTTCGAAGTCAGAAAGCTCTATATTTACTTTGTAAAAGTTCTGATTTAATTATTCCAAGTGATTATAGTTGAGTTCCTAGCATTAGGACCTCCTTTATAAAAAGAGAATATCCTAAACTAGTTTGTATAGTGAGAGATACATAAAAAGTATGGGATAACTAAATTCCAGAACCTTTAATGGATTGTAATAACCCTACAAAGGTGTACCTAATGCAAATAAGACCATATTAGCATAATTAAGGATTAATAAAATGTGATTACTAAGTTTGATCAAGAGTAGGGATTTCGGCCATTACTATTTCTAGGACGATGATCTGTAATGTAAAAATTATAATAAATCACAGAAAAATTGAAAAAGTGAAACGTCAGTGAGGTTGGAAACTAGACCCATATGGCTGTCTATAATAAAAGTGTTGTGGTTAAATTCCAACTATGCTGATTGTGGGGACAGTCGGAACTGGGCTATTGTGAACTTAAATAGCTATTGTAATTATGGTTTAGGTTACTAGTACCTAGTAATATTCAACGATATGGTCCAATATGATTAAAGTATTACTAATACACATTATTAAAACATGATGAAGATTGTCACAGTAAAGGTCTACAGTCTCCGCCCATCAAGTTTGTAAGCACTGATGGGGCTAGCATCCACTACAACAAATTTGGCTTTTAACGGCGGATTTTATTTTGACAGAAAAGAATCCGTTGATATTATCTATCATTGGCGACGGATCTAAATCTGTCGTAAAAGTAATAATATTAACGACGGATATTTTCGGCCGATCTGTATCCGTTGGTATTGAAATTTATTACGACGGATATTTAAAGCGGAAAAGGCTCCGTCAGTATACTTTCGACAGTTTTTTCAATGGTAAAAAATCTGTGGAAAACAAAAAAATTACCTCCCTCGGCTTCCTCTCCTTCTCCTTTTCTTCCGCTCTCGGCCGCCACCTTCTCCTATGATTTCTCCATCAAGGCTGACGGACTTGAGAGCCGCGCCCCTCCTCGTCATGCTCTGGTCCTCCTCGATGGAACCTAGGCTGCCGCCTGCGGACTCGTCATCGTGTTCCCGGTGAGAAATCCCTCTCTTCATATTCTGGTTGATCGACCCTATCTCATTTGAAAATCCTAGATGAAATTCAGAGCCGAATCGCCTGATTCCACCACCATGGCCTCCCCAGACCCAAACCCTAGCTCACCATCGCCCCCAATTCGAAAAATTCCCCAAATTCCCATTCACGACGAAACCCTAGGCTGCGGGCAATCGTCGGCGAGCGCTGAGAGTCCTGATAGGCGGCATCGGTGATGGGGAGGAGGGAATTTAATCTCGCCCCAGACGGCTTCCTTCCCAACAATTCAATCTCGTTTCTTCTGAGTATTTGGATAGCTTCCTTCCCGACAATCCGATCTCGTCTCATCTGAGTATTTCTTCTTGTACATTCGTTTGTGTGGTAGCAACTGAACATGCCGGCTGCCCCAGAACTCGGCCGCATACCCAGCATTCGGGAGCGTGGGGAGGACACCCTCGCCGCTCACAGGCAACGATCTCGTCTCCCTCCTCTCCAGGTAGGTCCTCTACTTTTCGTTTCATTATTAAATTTATTGTACCCCTGTTTAATTTGATTATTAACCGGAGTTGAAAACCTCTGTTTCCATGCGGTGCAACGAAGATATGTTGCGCAAGGGAAAATATTGTTTTTTTTACTTAATAAGGAAAAAGATTTGATCATGCAGTTTTACTTGTTTAACTTGCTTCATCGTCTCAATTATTTTGTTGTAAAATTAAACACAACAACAAATTTAACTGTTCCTGTTTCTAGAAAATCAGGAAGCTATAATTCTGCCTCCGTTTGTTGCTATCGCTGTTCTCCGCACCCTGGAGTTTGGGAATATGTTCGAGTCAATGTTTATGATCTCAGTGTTGAGCAACTCACTGTCTCCGAATACCTGCCCTTCAAAGAGGAGCTTGTCGGTTGCCAGTATATTCATGATCATCCATTTTGCCCTTTCTTTACTTTCAATTCTTTTGTTATAACTTTAAATTTTGATTGTCATACATGTTCCTTGGGTTTGCAGATCCAAAGATGAGTTCGTGCTCGAGTTGGATTTTTAGCCTTTCAATGCCACTTTCCCGGGGCCAAACCGATCTTCGTCAATTGGCAATGGTGTCCAGTTCCTCAACCGGCACCTTTCCTCGATAATGTTCCGGAATAAAGACTGCCTCGAGCCGTTGCTTGACTTTCTTCGAGCTCATAGATACAAAGGACGTGTAAGTTTCTACCTATGTGTACGCAACTGCTCTCTATTATAAGAGCTCCTGACGTTAAAATGCTTTCCACTGGTCATTTTTAACAGGTGATGATGCTGAATGATCCGATACAGAGCGTGTCAAGACTCCAGTTACACCATACACTGAATTGGAGTATGCGTAAGTAATTATATCTATTCCTTTCAACAAGTAGAATTGTTTGAATTCCAATCTATTTAATGTACTCTAGATTATTACGAGAAAAGATCTACATTTTCTAATTTACCTGACCTTCACATGATTAACCAATATTGATATGTTCAATTGTGATAAAATGGTCTTTCACTCTTTGATTTTGAAACTTATCAACTCTATAAAATTTCAGGAACTAAGAAAAGCACTTGATAGTGATGATCTTGGGGTTCCTGACGGGGTACTTTTTAATGGGTTTGGACCCTACCGGTATAATGAGTCTCTTGTGCCTGCTGGTATTGCTTATGCGACAATTAATGTTGAGCCAGGTTAGTATTTGCAATTTAGAATTGGTTTCCGTTATCTTAAAGTGCTTATTTTTTCACAAATTTGTAGAGGAGAGTTTAAATATCATAAGATAAGATTAATTACCCTCTAAGCACAAAAGATATTTCTTTGCCAGGCAAAAGACACATGAAAATAAGATAGTAGCATCCTACTTTAATCTGCTTAACTATATATTAGCGGGTTGCATTTAAGCATGATTGTTTCCAACATGCTCCTAATCTGCCAGTACTTAAACAAAGGGTGCCATTTGTCTGATCCAATGCCATTTCTTCCCACAGGAAAAACTTACCGCTTCCGAGTGCACAATGTAGGCATTTCAACTAGTTTGAATTTCAGAATTCAAAACCATAATCTACCTTTGGTTGAGACAGAAGGTTCGTACACTGTTCAGCAGAATTATACAAATATGGATATCCATGTTGGTCAATCTTATTCCTTCTTGGTCACCATGGATCAAAATGCCAGCAGTGACTATTATATAGTAACAACTGCTCGCTTTGTCAATGGTAGTGAATGGGAGCGGGTAACTGGAGTTGCCATCTTACACTACTCCAATTCCGAGGGCTCCATTTCAGGTCCTCTCCCAGACCCTCCCAATCAGTATTTTTTTCCATGAATCAAGCAATGTATCTTGTTGTTTATAATCTCATAATTTTTTTCTTCTCTTTTTTAAAGTTATAATGTCGTAATTCCTATGAATGATGGTATCTAGTTTCCATATTGCTTTGTGTCTTACAAGTAAAGTTGTGTTACAAGTAGTTGTGTTCTTAAAGGTTAACTTTTCTCTATCTAGGTTCATCGCTACAGGTTAGTTGATGAGAAGTCTATTTGTTTAGAGTTCTAATTGAGAAGGTAGGGATACCTAATAAATGGTTTGGTGTGTGTGCATATTACGAGGCATGTTTATCAATATGTTTTTTTCTTATCATGTGTATATTGAGTCCTTCAGTAACAATCAATTTTGATGTTTTTTCTGCAACACCCATTTGTAACAGGGGAATGCTAAAAAAATCATCCAATACACCGTGCCTCTATTATGGTAAGTAATTCAGTCAAACTTATGGATTGAGATTATTTTGGACTATTGATAGCCCACTAGTCATTCAGGCTTTCTCTTACTTTTGTGCCATTTATCTTCGAGAGCCAAGAACTTACTTCTTCAAGGTCAATTCCAGCAAATGTTGCTCACCAGAGAAAATGGTAAGTGTCTCGTATTTTTCTATGTAATATTAGGTATCAATTGGAGAAGGTTATAAATTGTTCATCTTTCACTACAGTGTTACACCCAATAGAACCTCAACTGTACAGAAATATAGCAGTGCGAGTTGCTCCACTGTATATCCAGATAAAGTTGGTGGCACGAAAGGTCTGTGGGGGATGAACACCTCAGATGACATGTGTCAGCTTGATGGCTTCAAGCACACAACTTGGTGATATTAGAGGGACAAGTTAGAGAGGAAATTTACGTATAAATATGAATTTTATTCCCCTTCTGTCTACCTCTTATGCTTCTAATATTAGATTGTTCTAAAGAAAGTTCAGTTTTCTTCAATAGAGGGACAAGTCAGATAGAAATTGTAGATTTTCACTTGGGCTTCCTGTCACTTATATGCCTGGCTACTTTAGTGGAGAGTTATGCCTTGTCAAAGCTGACAGCATATTCCTCCTGCAGGATGTGTATTTGATCATTGGGTATACAAAGTTGCATTGCATGCCTTAAAATTCCTTATAGATTCACAACATGTTATAGCTGTTGTTGTAATTCTATAATTTGTGACAGGATGAATGAGGTCAGATAAGGTGCTGGACGTCGTGATTTTTCATTCCAGAGTGTGACTTCATGCCCAAGTCCAATCAATAATAGCACTGATCAGACCTTTGGTTTTTCATTCCAAAGTGCGAGTTCATGCCCAATTCCAAGCAGGATTGTCACTCATCAGCCTTTTGGTTTTTCTGTCCATGAACGCCCCAGACAGTGGTAACTGGCCATTAAAGATGGCACAGACACGCAATGAGTGCTTGTACGATGATGGAATGATAAAGAACAATGACCCAAGAAGATCCAGTGGCACAAATTGGTCCAATTTATCTGAATCAAGTTCATATGAATCCCATGGAAGTGAACTCAGCAGAAGTTGTGATTATAGAGGATTTGTAGGTGCAAATTGTTCAGATTCAAAGAAATCATTCTATAGTCATGTTTTTTTTGCTAGTTCACGTTTCACTCATGTATTAAAACAGATTTGTTCTTACAAGTTTTTTCATATTTTTTAAGAACGTTATCCAATCTACTTCTAGATGTATAAATTGTTTGTACTTTGTCAAGGTCTTTTTTTTTGTAACAGTGTACAGTTTGTTGTTTATCAATATAAAATTATTTATTATTATTCTTTCTTTTATATATATATTAAAATATCTTTTATTAGAAGCCAAAAAAAATTGCAACTAATTTTTTTTTTAAAATATGTAATTTTCTAGCGACGGAATCAGCCGTCGAAAATATCACTAAATCTGTCGTTAGTTTTTTACCGTCAGGGTTAGCGGAAAGTTAAAATCAGTCACAAATCTTTTTTTGCGACAGTAAAATACCGCCGCAATAGATACTCCTTAACAGATAAAAACCGTCGCTATAGATACTACTTCAACAGACAAAAACCGTCGCAAAAATTTTAGCGTCGGTTTGCCCTTTTTCTGTCGTTAAGTCATTAGCGGCGCCACCTATATCAACGGGTCCAGCGACGGTGTAAAACCGTCGAAAAAGAAATATAGCGACAGAATTTGTATCTTTAGCGGCGGTTTCTGCCGTCGCTAAAAGCTAATTTTGTTGTAGTGATCGTAGACGTGTGGCCGGGTTCCTAAGGGAGAACCTCTAGGGTGATTCTGGTAATCAGCCACTTACGAGTGATAAGTTCTGCGAGCATAAATTAGAAACTCCTTGCACATTGGATGCCTGAAGCTATTGATGATTTGACTATCTTCTCCCTACAATGTGATTGTTTGGTGTCATTGAAATGTGGTGCTTTCCCTATACTTACGAGTTAAGATTATTATTTGACTTTTCTACTCTCGTAAAGTGAACCTTGAGATTATTCCTGCATTTATTGAATATTCTTGTATCTTGTGATTACAACTTTCTCCATGTTATTTATTGTTTCTTTGGTAGGGTATTGAGTATTTTGATGAAGTACTCATGTATCCTCTAATGCAGACGTGAAAAAGAATTGATTCGGGAAGATTGCAGTGCAGGAAGGTGATACTAATGCTTTGAAGAAAATTTAGAGAATTTTTTATTGCTGGTTTATTTTGATGAACTTTATGCATTGCTGGCCGATGTGTGTCATATACTGGATATTTTATTTTGTTGACTATTTTAAATTTATCAGCTTTAATAAGACTAAGTAGGATCATTTCACTTATATCGATGATGATTTATTAGAGACTGTATAACTGAATTTTTGGTATGGTCGACATGATGGTACAATTGGTGGTGGTAAATGACTGATCCGTTGCATGCCCAGAGTCTCTCCCTCAAACTATTAGTATCTTTGATGGCTTCTGTACTCCGATCGAGGTTAGAAATCCCAGGGTGTAACAACATCAAACTTACAAGGTAGGATGATTTTTCCCACAATTCCTTTGTAATTTCTTTCGACCATGTGAATGTCTTGTGATTGAATTCTGATGTCAAATATAATGACTTTGCACTCGAATTGATGTGTGTTCAATTCCTATTCATGATCTATTTATTTTCATGTTCTTATATGTGATGATTCATGGAATCAATTGATCTATGTTGTGTTTATACAATTGTTCGGTCTCATGGTTACATGTATTAGACCTAGATAAGAACTTGCTCCATTTGAAGCCTTTATCAATGTGAACTTGATGTGTGTCAGTTCTGCCCGGAATAAATTGTTCCAAATTTGGGAGATCTAAGTTAGGGGTTAAGGGTGTAATACCTTGATTTATGTTATCTATCATCCAAAATTAGGTTATATTGGCTTGTTATCACTCAAAAGTTTCTAAATCGATCATGTGGGCTGTTGACCAGTAAGTAGGAGAGTCATGTTGACCTTAATTAAGTAGTAGTACGTTCTGGAGTGTTCAAGATTTACTGTCTAATTGTTCGATGGGTTAATTAGAAGAGAAATAACAATGCTTTAAAGGTTAGGTGATGGAAGGAATAAAATTCAAACTAAGATTACTAAAATTTGGAGGAACAAGGTGTTGTAATAATGGAATGACATTATGATAATAGGTATGTGAATTCACTAAGTGTTGGAAATTAAACTGATTAGATGTTAATTAGGCTTACTAATCAAATTGGGTTAAGACAGTGTTCACGGCCAGAGCTGTTCTGCACCGACCAGCTGCACTAAAATTGGTATAACTAATTATAGAAAAACCCTAAAAATATGTCGTAAGTTGGGTTTGAAACTAGACTCATAGGAGTATTTATAGTAAAAATTTCAAGGGATGGACAAACTCTGCTGACATGGGAATCGTTTGAAATCAACTAATATGTAAAAATAGTACACTACAATTAGATTAAAAGTCACTAAGTACCTAACTAATACAATTTATTAATTATGAGATAAGCATATGATGAACCGTCTGACTAAGATATAAGAACTAGAATTCACTAAGATATAAGAACTATAATCATTGGTTGATCTAGGGTGTTTCAACTATTCGATATGTCTTTTGTAGTTAGACTACAACAAAAATTTCCTTTATCGACTGTAAAATCCGTCGCTGAAAATGCCTTCCAAGCGGTTAAATCCCAAATATAGCGACAGACTTAAAACTGTCACTAAAGATGTTTTTCTACGGTAATTCTATCGAAAAGTGTCTTTAGTGATGGATAAATTCCGTTGAAAATATGTTTTTTCACCGTATATTGCCATCACAAAATGGATTTTTCTGCCTAGAATGATATGTAGCGACTGGTATTATCTATCGTTAATGGATTTTAAAATGCAAAAAAAAAAAACTGCAATATGCTGCCAATATATGGTTTTCCCTTTGTATTGTGCAAATTTTGTGTAATAAATATAACAATAACTAACCAAGAACGTCATCTTTATTCATCATTAAATTAGTCCTTACTTTACATAAAAAATCATACTAAAACTTTTATCCAATGAATTGTGTTCCTTAACAAATAAAAAAGAAAAAAAAATCATCCCTGTGGCTCAGCCGACGTGCTTGACACCTCTTAAGTGAAAGCATTGTGAACATGGAACAACATCATTGTCCCAAATCGACCGTTAATTCGTCTAACAATTTCATGAACTTGGCTGGTAAGCTTTTGATCTGAAGAAGCAAGTGGAAATATATAAAAGTGAACAAAACAGTTTACCAAATATTCATCTATTTCAGAAAGAATGAAGTGTCAATATACAAGAACAATGAACAACTTCGAGACATGATGATTAATCTTCTTAATTTTATACCACTTTATGCAGGATTCAGTTCCAAAGAGTTATAGTTGCTTCTATGCGAACTTGCAGTCAAGCAACTCCATAGTAAGCCATGGGCTCACTCAATCGTATTTGATGCAACTTAAAGATGAAAATCTGTGCCATAGTATAATCGACAAGAAATTTTCTTATGTGACCTTATGAAGACACAGAGAACATACTATGAAAAAATATACTTAATCATAAGAAAAATTGGATCTAGATACAAATAAACAATAGCAAGTGAAGAATTATTCAAGACATGTATAGGCTGAGTCAAATCAACTAGAAATATTAAACCAAAATGAGGATCAAATCAACGGCGCCAATTGATTGATTGAATTTTTAACTCTTTTTACTCGCAATCGCACGAAACTATGTATAGGCTAGTGGAAACGAAGTCGAACCCAAAGGACTTGGTTGATTAATTTAATTCTAATGAAATATTGAATTTTTATGATTTTAATTAATTAAAGACGCAAACATTAATAAGAAATCAGATGAATGAGAATATCAAAGCGTCAAATCCACCACTAAACATGCAATTACTACTCTCAATTATTATTTTCACAAATTGATATGATACAATATTTTATGTTCTTGGCCGGACACACAAATTACCAATGAATGAACTACAAGTTCTTGTCGAGACACAAAAAGTTCATCCACTATAAATTAATACAATAAACTCTATCCTTGGCCAGGCATACAATCAATCATAATCCTGTTATTATCTAGACACAGGAAATATCAAGATCAAATTCCATTAATCATTCATTAAGTCTCGGTCAAAGCACTTAAGAGGAATAACAATAAAATCGCATTAAGCATAGAAAATCATATCAAATTTTACTAAATTAAACAACTAAGAGTAGCAAATATAAATTTAGGGCTTCATCTAGCCTTGATAAAGAAATTAGCTAGACATGGAAATAGAGAAAGAAGAAGCCTGATTTGTCGAAGAAGTCATTTGCAGAAACATTATTCACCGTACTATTTACGGTACTGTAGCACTGTAGCACCGGCACTATTCACTGTCTTCTTCCTCGAGCACGGGTACTGTAGCAATTTAGATTCACTGTAGCAACACAATTCAGTCCAAAAGAACCAAGCTTTCTTCCTCCTCTCTCCTGTCCGGCGAACTCCTCTCTTCCTCCCTCGAGAAACACGCAGGAATCCGGCCGGAAGGTCCTTTGTTTTCCTATGTGAAAAGCTCTCTTTCTCTCTCTTTTTTTCTCTTTTTCAGCCCCTTCTATTTTTATATGCGATTTCAACCCAATTCCGCTTCTGTTTTAGACTCCAACTCCTAATCGAGCACGCCTCCATCGCGTCCAAATCGAGTCGAGTGCCCTGTTTCCAATTCGAGCAGGACTGTTTTTTTTTGTTTCCTGATTCTATTTTAATTTTGGTTTCCAAATTGAGCATAATCCTTCCGGCCTGCCATGACCCGATCTTTGGCACCACCAAGCTTTCCGTCGAGCACTCGACCACCCCGTGCTTCACCGTGAACCCAGCCCAGACCGCCGCCAATGGCCGCCATCGCTCTGGTCAGAATAAAGCTCAAACAGAGCTCTTCCACCGTCATTCCGCCATCGTCAATTTCTCTGCTGTGGTCATCGCCGCCTCGCTGTCTATGAGTCCCTCTGTCGCCGTCACAATCTTTGCAGGCTCGTAAACCCATCGCCGCCGACCTCGCTCCACCGTCCTTGCCCTTCACCGGCCTCAAGCAGAGCTCGAGTGCCTCTGTTCGGGAACGAAGGCCCGAGCTTTGCTCGGGTAGGTTTTTTTTGTTTTTTTTCTTTTCATTGAACCGAACCAAAAACTGAACCGGTTCAATTTTTTTCTTTTTTTTTCTTTTATTCCTTAAAACCCGTCGTAGCGACTCCATCCATCGGATCTTCAATCTCAGCACAGAAATGGTTTGACGCACATTCACTCTTGACGATATGCATTTGGATCTTTTAAAATCTACGTGGATAAAATTAAATATAACTTAGATGCATAATTAAATGTAAATCTATTAAATCCACTTAACGCATCTAAATTAATCAATTAAGCATATTTAGTTATTAAACTCCTAATTACTCACCTAATCATGATTAACCATTAATAATCCTTACTTCAACTAAAATTACGACCAAAATATAGGTAGAAAGGCATATAAAAAATGTGTATATTTTGTAACTATCACAACTTAAAGATGAAAATGTGCATAGGGTCATGCAGGCCAGAGTTTCTTTGCATTTTTGTACCTGGTCTATGGCAGCAACTACATCTTTGGCAAATCCTCCAAAGCTTTTGTACAAGGCCTTATAAACAGCAATACTGAAATGGAAAGCATATGATTGCGCAATATTTAGCAAGGTTTAAATTTATTACTGTGCACAAGGAGCCATGCCACTAACATTCCCAAAATGATGGCCAGCCACAATGACAGGAATCCCATGGTTCCCAGCTGCAATGGAGGCTGTATGCCTGCAATTGAATGTAGAAAAGGTATAAGTACCACTAGCAGAAGCAAAAATTTCTTAATAATTTAAATGACCAATCAGCGTTATCAGGTGAATACTGGTAGATAATGTCCAGTGTTATAATTTTCCACAAGTGATTGTGGAAAGCTTCATAAGAACACTACAAACTGATAGTATGACATGAGAAGACTTATTTTCCATGACCATCACCATCAAAAGGTGAAGCATAATCCTGAGAAGCATTAAAGATTCCCCTGGTTATGGCAGATGCAGCATAATGGCGGGCTCCAATAAGCTTCTTATTGCAGGATGCGGATGGAAATTCTTTTTTGACTTCACAAATTCCCGTGAAGTGATCAGGAACTGGATACGAATTCCAAGAAGTTTCCGAAGAAAAACTGGGATGAGTGGGATCAATTCCAGTATCGATGAATCCAATGAAAATTCCTTCTCCTGCAACATCAGACCCACCTTCTGAACCCAAGCACCCTGAGGGAAACCCAGAATGACCACGAATGAATCAAGTATTCAGACTTCAACTGTTGCCACTTTACAAGATGAACTGACATAATATTATCATCATTGTAGAGCTGGAAAGAAGATCTAACCATTATTGATTTATTCACAATAATTTTCATTTAGTCAAAAGATTATCCACAGTTATCTCTAGATTTAAGAAGAACAAATTTTACACAAAAAAAATCTAACAAAAAAGAACTATGATTCCAGTCACGGAGCCTCGGCTCTGGCCACCGGAGAGAGGAGGGACAGAATGTTAGAAGGGCATTGGAGTGGGCTGTGCTGGAAAGAGGAAGGGAGTGGTGGCAGGCTTGAGCTCCGGCTCGCCACCGAAGTCCAGTGACAGAGCTTCAGCTCCTGCTCGCCTCTAGACGAGGTATTCGGGTGGGGAGTCGAGGAGAGGCAGTCAGCGGTAATCGGGGGAGAGGAAAATTGGAAAGGGTGAGCGGCGACGGCTACGGACGGTGGCGGCGCAGGGTGGGGTGAGGCGACGACAGGGGGAAGGAAGGAAGTAGGGAACACAGGCTGGCCGGGGGGGGGGGGGGGATCAGTTCGTAGTGTCTATTCAATTCGAACTTCCAATTGGTGTTTGAATCCACTATTCTTCTTGTCCCAAATTCTGATTATTGGAGTCTTGACAAGTGTCTTTTGAATATAGTTTGGTGTCATGAAATCTTATCTAGGGCTATACATATGTAACACATTTGGTATTGATTACATCAGTTTGTACTCTTTTTGCGAGTCAACTATCAGAAAATGGTGATGATTCTAAAGTATATTTTTATACCTCTATCATGAGAAGTATTGCTCATCTATTGATTGTTTCTCCACAAGTGACCCTGCGGGGATCTCTCTGAGGTGGACTCATAATATGCTTAAAAAGTCACTGCTAGATCTTGCGAGATCTCTGATATTTTTAGAACCCTACGGTGCTCCTGCCTAAAGAGAGGCATATACGTAGGTCCTTAGGTTGTTGAGAAATTACGGAAGGTCTAAAAGTCTCTACTCATTGTGTCTGTAAGTACTAACGGGGCCACTATCCTAAACGCATGGCCGAGTTTTAGTAAGAGGACTTCTAGGGTAATCTAGAAAGTAACCACTTGTGAGTAGTGATGACTGAGAGTAGAAATTGTCTCCATACACTTTTGATGTTTGGAGTCCTGAAGAATGATAATCTCTCTATACACTTTCGATGTTTTGGAGTCCTGGTGATTGATAATATTCCCTTGGTAATGGAAATCTTGAAGTTCAGTTAAGATATTGCTGACTACTCAATTGTTATCTTTTAAATCTTATTCCTTGTCATATATTGTTCCTTCTACTCTTGTGTGGTTTTTGCATCCTACTAGGTATTTCTTCAAAATACTCTTGTATTAAGTGATGCAGGCGTGGATAAGGAATAGACCTCGGAAATGTGCAGTTAAAGGAAAGCTCAAAGATGGCAAGTGAAGAGACATAGATCTTATTTATCTTTTATTTGAATTAACAGTTGTGGTATTAATGGCGTGTAACACCCAAAAAATTGATATGTTTTATAAAACTGCTATTTTAGGAAACTGGTCTAAAATAGGAAAGTTTTACTGCCTAATTTGAATTTTGGTGATGTCATATAATATGGTGTGATGAGTTATTATTTTCATGTTTGTGAAGTGTGTTAGAGATAAACCAGATTAAACAAGACACCAGGACGTGAGGAGCAGCCCTGGCACTGGGCTCAACCTAGCACTGAGGCCGGCCTGGCGCCAGGGTATGAGTACATAGTGTCCAGACACATTCGAGTATCTTGATTTATTAAATTGGTTCATAATAATGTGAGATGTTATTTTTGGTAAATTTTGCACGTTTGACTGTAGCCGAAGAAGCACTGGGCACCAAGGTCACCTGGGCGCCAGAGTAGGGTTATGTCATGAGTGGTTACTCGCGTGGTTGAGACGAAATGGTTTGGATGCATGGTGCAAGACGGATTGGAGCATCATGCAAGCAGAACATCAGAGCATCAGGTGCAGGAGTACCTGCGCACCAGAGCCACGTGGGCATAGGGACCAGAGTAGTGTACATGTGGGTGACATGTCATGATTGATTAGTTGGACGAGGAAGCAAATCATGGGCAGGATTTGATTTGATTTGGATTCCTATTTGAAAACCAATTGAGATTGTATTCAAATAGGAAATTACCTAAGTTAGTTATGGTAAACTTAGGGAGAATCAATTATAATTAATTAAGATTATTTCCAAGACTTTCCCTAGCCAATCATAGTCAAGCCAAATTTGAAATGGGCGTCCTTTTGGAAGGAGAGAAATTGGAAATTGCCATAAGTGGTTGTTGTAACCGAATTAGAAGATTTAGAATCCTTAATTGGTGGGAAACTCTAATTGATTTAGGAGCTGATTTGGGGAGCAAGTTTTTGGAAATTGGAAGAGGTCTTGAATTGGGACGGCTGTGATCTTAAGTGGGAAAGAGATCAAGGGTCAAGATGGAGTCTTGCTAAGATTGGTAGTCACCTATTTAAGCACTCTGATTTTGGGGCTAGCCACTCTTTTGCATGCCCTTCTAATTGTGAGTGTTTTGAGTGATTTCTTCTTCATCTTCTCCTCTCTATTCTCCCAAAGCAGTAGCACAATTCTTCATATTCCTTGTCCTGATTTGCGTTGGATCATCAAGAGGCGAAGGAGGCATCGCGAGAAGGAGGTGTAGTCGTGCATTTGGGATCAATCGTATCAAATGTTCAAGAGGTAGGATGGTTTTCCCCTCACTTCTCGTATGAATATTTTTGATTTGATGATTCTAAATTGATGCATGAATGATCATGTGAGTTCCTATTCATCTTATTGTTGTTGATGTTCATATGATGTAACACCCAAAAAATTGGTATGTTTACTATAACTGGTGTATGAAGTTTTAATGCTTGTTTTTACTAAGTTTTGCAATTTTGGTTTTAAAGAACGTGAAGAGAGCTTTCCAACGCCACCAACTATGCGCAATATGGAGTTAGGAGCAAAAAGTTATGAGCGATTGAAATTTTGGACGCGATCGATCGCTAGAAATACGTGATCGATCGGACCAGTTTTAGAAATGAAATCAAGGCTGAGGCTATCGATCACCCTGGGTGATGATTGATTGAATCTACTGTGATTTGTGACTTTGGTGCACACGATTGATCACCATCAATGACGATCAATCGTAAGTACTGTAATTTGATTTAACGCGTGCAGCGATCAATCGCCACCAAAGTGATCGATCATAAGTCATGTGATCGCACTTTAAGGGAAGTAGCGATCGATCGCTTGTGGTCGCGATCGATCGCACATATAGGTTCCAAAACGGAAGTTGCATTTTGTTGCATTTTTTTATGGGAAAATGATACCAAATCCTAACCAAACTTGGAGTGCACGTCCATAAAAAGATATTGGAGTATTCATATTGGAGGAAGAGTTCATGATAAGGAAGGATTTCTTGAGAGAAACCCTAGAAAACCCTATATAAACACATGAGAGGGGATAGTTTGTATTATTGATGCTAAAACCCTAGCTCTAGAAAGCTTGTGCTTTTCTCCTTCCCACGTTCACCCTTCTCTCAAGCCTCTTCTTGGTGTGAGTTTCTTTCAAGAGCTTGGAGCAGAGGCATTGGTGTGAAGCAAAGGAGGCGAAGGCTTTTGTGAAATAAAGAGTAAGATGGTTTTTTCCCTATTCTATTCCTTTTCTTCTCATCTATGAGTATTGATTCATTCCTCTATAATCATTGATCTATATATACTAATTTGAATAGAATTTGATACATAGTTGGTTGTGCGATTCATATTGTTGAGTATGTTCTTCAATACATTCATGCTATGTTCCTAGATGGGAATACTATCCATACTTGATATCTATTGAGCTTGTTGATGCCAAAAGTTCAAATCTTTGTTTGTTAGTCTTTGATTTCGTTGGTTCAAGTGGTCACAAGTATTGCCCTGATTTAATCGTCCTTATTTCAAAGGGTAGTTACTTAATACTACTATGTATGGTAAAAGACATGGTAAAAAGAGTATATTTATGTAATCCCATAATATTCTAGGATCTTTAATAAGCCTAGGAGGGGAGTAAATAAGCTTGATAATCCTCTATTAACACTAATAAGGTTTAGTTATACTAAATACTTAAGTATGAGTATGATTTATCATCTCGGACAGAACTATTTCTGTGCCGACAATCAGTAGTAATTAATTCATAACTAATTCAAGAAAAATTTAAAGTCAGTAGGGTTAGAAACTAGACACATAAGGCTATTTTCATTAAAAATTTCTAAGTCTATTGTACAGACTATGAAAGCAGTCGGAAGGGGACTGATATGCAGGAGACAATATGTTACAAACAGAGAGAAAGTACTAATACTTAAGTAATACTATCAGATATTGTATGAAATAAGATAAAAAGTGTCAGTATTATACCTTATACTATTGAAGATGTATTATCACAGTCAAGTGGTTAAGTAAAAAGACTAATCATATGGGGTAAGTCTAAGGGAGTAAGTGAACCAAGATTTCTGTTTTCAGACAAGCGTTTGTGTCAGTTTAAAATTCCACTTGGAAATCAAATAATCAAAGACATATTCTCAAATCTAGTTCTTGGATATATAAATATATATTATAAACCCAATTGTTTTATGAAAGGTTCCTAACTAGAGCTATGCATGAACATATGTGTGTCAAAAGCAGTGTTTTAAAACCCGGTTCGGTCATTGACCCAGTTTGGTAGCCAGGTCGGGCCAACCAGTTTTGCCCGGTGGGTCGACCCGGGTCTACCCGGATGATTTAATGTATTTGAAAAATAATGTTCAATGGGTCCCACAAGCATGATGGCATGCATGGAAAGGAAGGCTGAACGACAGGTGGGTCGATCAAACTTTTACCATCTTCTGAGATGTCGACATCTTCTGAGACTGTTTTGTTTTCCAGAAGAAGAGGGATTTGTGTGAAGAAGAATGGTACTGCAGCCATAATGCTATCTCGTCCTCCTGAATGTAAAGCTGCTGCTTGGGCGCCGACAATGGGCCGACATCGGCGGCGGGCACAGCGGTCTTTTGGGGCTGGACATGGTGGAGGAGGGAGGAGGTGTCTTCGAGGTGGAACCGCGGTTGCAGAAGGACGCTGAGTCTGGTTCTACACCACGATCGGGCCATTCTGCCACAGGAGCTCCACAAGTTCGTCCTCCGGCCTGCGCAAAGAATCGATTTTTATTCACTGGACAAGTAAAGCGAGCACTAAAATAAGCAAAACACAGCTTCAAGACTGACATTTTCCGGTGCTTTTGGTGGTAGAATCCAGAAGATGAGGGGATGGCGCCGTCATCGTCCAGTTCAAAGTCTGGCACGATGTGGTGATTCATCGTGGCCAAAAGGAAACAACACCACTTCGTCCTGCTCCTTCGCAGGATAAAAATGGTATGAATCAACAAGAAAAATACCAAAAATTCAATCTTTCCATGAGTGGCCACTGGATGTCTTCGATGATGAACCGGTCCTGGTTGCACTTGACGGGGTAGACACGCTTGTAGTGGGACACATACCCTTGGGTGCAGAAGGCAACATCAAAGGTGGATTGGAGGGAGCAAAGGTGGTTACGAAGGACATCGAGGAGGCAGAGAGAGACCCAGCCCACCAGCTGACTAAGGTGTGACTGCCGACGGACGACTTTCATCAAATCCACCTCCTGGTGAGGTAGCTTCTCGGCACCGTGGGGGCGGATTGTCACGTTCCCCGCCGAGTTGACGGAGAAATAAGGTTCACCCTAGGCGTCAAGTCGGTAGAGTGAGGGGGAGAGATCCGAGGACCAGGCCACGGGGAACGACACGGCAGCGGAGGCGGTGGTCATCGAGTGAGGTGCTTGTTCTCTACAATTTGCAGGTTTTTTTGTATTTTTATTGACCATGTTGGTCCATTTCGGTCGGTTCCTGGGTCAACCCGCCCGGACCATTGCTGACCTGGCCGGGTCTTAAGTTGTTAAAAACCCGGGTGATTTGACCTGGAAAATAGATCGGAACCAGTTGAACAAGGTCCGACCGGCCAGGCTGAATAGGGTCTTAAAACACTGGTCAAAAGTATGTGTTCAAGATATTTGAATCCAGATCTATACTCCTATGGTGAGTCTGTTGATATCCGAGATATGTGAATCTCTTATTACTCCTGAAAGTGAGTCATGATCCAATGAAAGACTTCGATATTCTATTCATACTCCATGAGTGAGTCATTGTGGTAAGAGTTACCCTTATTCTCAAAAAATTGAGATCTCTAATGTTTATTAAATCATTGTCCAGTTTGACATTGACCTATTTCTCCATTAAGGGTTCTTTTTTTACAATCTCTCCCAGTGGAATCATAGTATGCTCACAATCCATTACTAGATCCATGGCGATCTCCGATATTTACGGAACATGGTTTCCTTATTGCCCGAAAGGAGGCACATATGTACGTTTAGGTTGTATGATATTACGGAAGGTCTGCAGTCTCTACCCATTGTGTACGTAAGCTCTGATGGGGCTAGCATCCTAGACACATGGCGGGTTCTGAAGAGAGAACCTCTATGGTGATTCTGGTAAGTAGCCACATAGTTGGTACTCAGCGAACATAAATTGAATCTCTTGTCACTTTAGATGCCTAGAGGTATTAAGATTGCTTCTCTTCTCCTCTCACGTGTGATGTTCGGAGTCTGAGTATTTACTATTCTTTCCCTATACTTGTGAATTGGGAACCGTTGTTGACTGACCTTTCTTCTCGAGTAAATAGACCTTAGGTTCAGTCCGGATGTCATAGAATATCAGTATTCTTTTGTTATATATATATATATATATATATTTCTTCATCTTGCTTGATTCATTTACAATGGGTTTTTACATACTACTGAGTGTTTCTATGAAATACTCATGCATCCTGTGATGCAAGCGTGAAAGATAACTGAGACAGGACGTTTGCAAGTAGCAGGAAGGTGGTTGACGACAACATGAAGAGATTAGAGATTTCTTGCTATTATTCAATTACTTGATTTAATAATTTATGATATTATTGGTCGTTGTGTGCCAGAAACTTGGATTTTATTTCTACTGCCTTTGTAAAATTTAATGGTTGTAATAAAGACTAAGTAGCTCCATTTCATATTTACTTAATGATGTTTATATACTATATTACACTTAATTGTTGGATGACCGGTTACACATCCTTTCGTGATGGCGTAATTGGTTGTGTTTTTGACTGTTCGGTCGTGTGCCTGGGGGTTTCAGCCTCGAGATGTTACTATCTTTGAAGGCTTCTGCACTTCGATCGAGGTGTGAGATCCTGAGGCGTGACATCTTATTTGAGAAATCGTCTTGAGTATGACGTATCTCCACATTCAAGAATTATGTTAATCGATCTATATGTAATATATCACGTGCTAGAGCCTAGAAGGATTTCCCCTTGTCGTTCATCTCTGATATGATTTAGTACGATGCTTGAATGATCTCGTCATGTTCTATCCAGATATTGTTGTCTCATTATTTGGTCTAATTATGATATGTTCTAAATCAATTATCTACTAATAAGGGTAAGTAATTGTAAATCGATATGGCTTTCGATCTACCTTTGTGAATCATGTTGAATTTGGTGTCATAACTCTTTGATTCATAAAAAGTTTTTATTTTTATGTTCTGTCAACACAATTCTATTTCATGATACTGTCGGGGATTAGTTGTCCTAATTGAGTAACTTCTTTGTCATTAAGATGCTAATCGTATAAACAGTTTCATGAGTGTAAGATGTATTTTAAGATGAGAAGAACTACTATATCATAGCCATAAAGGTTTTGTATCATACCTAGGGGATGGGTATTTATGACTAGTAAGATGATCTTACATAGAGTATTAGGTATTTAGCATAATTAAGCATATTTCATTAAGAATGTAACTCTCGGCCAGAACTGTTTCTGTGTCGACGAGCAGTACTCAAAACGTCATAACTAATTGCAGAGGAATAAGAAAAATATGATGTTTGTTGAGTTATAAACTAAACTCGTAGGGTTATTGATCTATGCTAATTATGAATTTTATTAACTCCTAAACCTATGTTTATGTTAGTGTTTGATTATATTTAATGATACTTTAATGTAGTTTTTTGGTTTTTGTAGGAAAATAATCATAACATGCAAAAATGTGGTGAAACATGACTCGAATGGTTGAATCTTCATAACTTAGTGTGTATATCTCTGATTGGATTGATTCAAACTTGTTAAATTTTAAGAAGTCAGTTTTTCAACGCTATCGACTGTGTGCAATTCGTAGTTTGGAGCGAAAAGTTGACCATTGGAAGATTGTGATGTAGAACTAAATAGTAACTGATCGATCGGCAAATGAGGCGATCGATCACCTGAGGAAAAAATGAGATTTTCGCAATCGATCATCACCTTTCGATCGATCGTATCTACTGGAGTTTATTGATGAACAGTAGGCGATCAGTTGGCACTGTAGCGATCGATCGCCTTATGTAGTAAACTTACAAAAACCATATTTTGAGTCAGATTTGGAAGGGGGATTTGTGGTTTCTCTTCACCCCTATATATACGCCTTAACGGGGGACATTTTGAGCATCAGAGATTAGATCTAGAGAGTTCCTTTTGAGAGTTTTTGACAACTATAGCAAAGGAGAGAAGAAGAATAAGATGATGATGAAGAAGATGATTGTTTCTCCTCCAATGCTAGGCTAAACTTCTTTCCAAGGCGTAGATGAAGCCCAAATAGACTAGTTGTATTGTTTTCTTTTCTCTCATCTTAACTTTTATTCTAGTTGGTGTATGGATCTTTGTTATGGTTTTAATGTTAATTCATTGAGGTTTATTCTATGTGCTCGAGAGAGGCTAGAGTCAATTCTTGTGAATTTTAATCCGAAAGAATACTTGCATGTCCGACCAAGAACGTGAGTAGACTGAGTTGTTATATATTAATAAAGTTTCATTAGTTTATGCTCGAGAGAGATAGATCGAAATTTCATGTTTTAATTGCTTATGTGTTACGTCCGAAAGGAGAGCACCATATCTTGAATTAACAAGTATATGTCCGATAGGAATATATTAGCCAATTAAGAATCTATATAAAAGAGAGAGAGATGATACACTAGTTTATTTTGTAGTGGATTCGAAGCCTTGATATTTCTCATATAAGTAAAACTCATTTCAGTAGCTAAAGTTTATTGCTTTCTTAGATTAAATCAAAACTGCAACTTTTCTTTCACTTGAGTTTTGTAGATCATTCATCCGTCCCTTACGTTCGACAACCCTTATATACTCACCATAGTACAATTGCAAGGGTTTAAAAATTAAACAATCAGCTATTCACAATAAAAATTTCAGAATGTAATTCGAACTGTAAAACTATAATAAGTGTTGGAAGTGGACTATTGTACAATTGACAGCATACAAAATTAGGGTTTTAAACTCTATTATTTATTAAGACATGATTTTACGATGAGTTATGTTTATGAAAACCTTAATGAATATCGAAGAACATGAGTAATTAAGATTACAGTAAGAGTCATTCACTTAGAAAGATGTTCATAGTCAAGTTATCTTAAGTGGAACACTGTTCTGCGTGTTTTCATCTTCTATATACTATTTGAGTCATGAGAGTTCTAACTAGTGTTTGTACTCTCGGACCCTAGTGTCTCGTCTATGTTAGGAAAATTGCATTCTATGACCAGTAGTATTGGGGAAATTCCTATCTAGGGCTATGCACGGTGAACACTTTTGATGAGTTGAAACTTCTTGTTATATCTCTTATAAGTCAATTGATGAACAAGATTGAACAATCTTTTGTTACTTCTCTGATGAGTCAATTGTTGATTGAGATATTGAAATCTCATTAGTACTCCTCTGTGAGTCGAACTTTGAATGATGAGAAACTTGAGTTAATAAATGATACAACCCCTATTGTTGTGAATTACCATTTAGTTCCTTGTAAAATATTTCTTCCACTAAAAGATCTTGTTAGAAACTCTCCGAGGTAGAATCATAGTATGCTCACGAGCCATTGCTAGATCCATGGTGATCTCTGATTTATTTTGAACCTCTTTAGTTTAGCCGATGAAGGCACACGTACGTTTTTAGATTACAAGATATTCAGAAGGTCTTGTAGTCTCTGCCCATTGTGCCCGCAAGCACCGATGGGGCCAGCATCCCTTGACGCATGGCCGGGTTCTAAAGAGAGAACCTCTAGGATGTTTTAGTATGTATCCACATGAGAGTGGAAAGATCTTAGAGCAGAAGTTGAAATCTCCTTACACTATGGATGTCTGGAGTCAGATTATTGATATTCTCTCCCTACAATTTGGATGTTCAGAGTCATGGATTATAATTCCTATTGTTCCATATTCCGAGTTGATGTCACCTAGAGTATGGTTATTGTTCAGGTAAGTTAAGCTCTGTGTTTCTATCTTGATATGGTGAGTATTCAAATCTAAAATAAGATCTTTGCTTCATCATTATTTTTCTTTATATATCTTCTATGGGGTTTTTGCATCCTATTGGATATTTCTTCGAAATACTCATGCATCCTCTGATGCAGGTATTAAAAGGGAATGAAGCAGAGCAGGACGCGGTTTCAGGAGTTGGCTGGCTGCGCATATTTTAGAATTGAAGTTATTCGTTTTTTTGTTCTATTGAACTATTTTGACTTGTTGGCCAAGTGTGTGACAAGACTATTATTGTTATTGTTGTCGACTTTTGATTTTATTCTGTTGTAATAAATTTTAAGTAAAATCTTTGACTTTCATTTTATTATATTAACAATGTTTTATTTGAGACTAAATGACTAAGGAGATAATGTCGGTTGTACATCCTATTGTGATGGCGTAATCAACGGTAGTGATCGAGTATTCAGTCATGCACTCGAGGTTTCTGGCCTCTTGGTTGGTATTTTGGTTGCTTTCGCACTCTGATCGAGGTCGGAAATTTTGGGGTATGAAATGGCGTGTGTGCCAAAAACTTTTAATGACTTTTGTTATTGCTTATTTTTAGACTTGTGGATTTTTATTTCATGATATTAATGATGTTGATTCTCAAGACTGAATTGTGTCAATTATAAGTCTTTATGTGATGGTGTAATTGAATGAGAGATCGAGTATTCGGTCGCGTCCTAGGGTTTCTGGCTTCAAGTATACTCGTAAAAAGGACTGCCTTGTGCACTCTAAAAAGGCTGGGAATTTCGAGGCGTGACAAAATGTGATAGCTAGCTCCTTATAGTCTATAGGTATGAAAATCATTTTTGTAAGGAAAAATATTGAGATTGTATTGTATCCACTACATTGCCCTTTGGAAAATGAGACTTGTGGTAGTTTGTTGATGGTCCTGAACTTTTTTATTTTAACTCTCATGTATAATGTGTGACCCCTTTTGGGTGTGAATGCTGTTCAATATAAGAGTATTGTATTCGTAAAATGTAGACACCTTCCCCATCCAGCCCCCTATGCTGCTGCCTCCCTCCATTTCACCTATATATTTACTTTCTTCCCTCATCCTTCGCCTCTCTTTTCTATTGCTCTCGCTGTGCCTTAATTTATCTTGTTCTATTTGCTTTTCTAAGGGTATTCTTCTTCCTCTACCCACCACAGATGCTCGTGGCGGTTAGTCACACTGTCCCTTGTGTATCTTGGCTCTGCCCTCCTCTTTTGCAGACATGATCTTGTGGATAAGTTTTTCTGGTGGTGACACCTTTTTTCCTATATGATAAGAAAAGGATCTCATTGATCCTGAACCGATTCTACCTGCAATCACAAGTTCTTTTAAGCACTGGCATGGCCCAACCGGCCTCTTTGCTTGCATGGCTGACGCATCGAGGTCCATGTGGGGTGTTGGCCTTCTTTTTGGGCATGTCTGTTGTGCTCTTCGAGCAGCTGGTAGAGGTCCATGGCATGCAAGATCAATTGTGTCCGTTTGCGATAGACATGAGCCCAAGTGCCTTGGCAGTTTAATCTATATTCCTCTGATCAATTATTTCCATTCAGACATTAATCGCCTCCACACTCTACTGAAGGCGGTTGTTTGATAGCTATTCCTATTGACGCCAAGGAGTTTGAATTAAAGGTACACTGTAGTGGAGCTGGTTAATCATATTGCTTTTGACTATTGAAGATGGTTATGTTATATTGGTATAACTAGATCTATTATGTTTAATATATTTATGCTTCATGTGCACTATGTATGCTCGAGCTGTTGGAAAACGGAAATCTTATCATATATTTTATGTTCCAATAGTCTCATCAAGTACAAGCATTCAACCAGCAAAGTACATAGAATACAATTAGGGTATAAACGCCTCCAACAAGGCTAAGATCTAGGACCTCCCTCCTAGAACCTGAAGTTTTGATTTCACGTAAGACAACCAAGTTTTTTAAAAGTTCGAGCTTTTCGAAAGCTTGGTTATTAACCAGTAGGGTGGTTAACTACTCAGTCAATGGACCCATGACTCCACAATTGGAGCCTTAGACATTAGCAAACCCAAAAGGTTCACGACAACCTTTTTCTTTGTTTGCTATTTCCTTTCGGATGTGTACTTCGCCACATCACAGTTTAGCCAGCCTACCTCATTACATGGTCGATGGATGCCCACCGTCTGTACGGCAGTCAACCAAAGTGTGTATAAGCCTATAGGGTGGGTTTGAGTGACTACACCATGGGATGGGGTCCGATTGAAGAGGCCTTTAATGACATAATTGGTACATGTCACCCATACTTTGAACTCTTGATCACAGACAAGAGTCAAAAAATGGTAAACACACTCTCCTTCTGTCGCTTCTTCCTCACACTGATCCCTCTCCTCAGCAAATTGCATCGTGATCGACCTACAACCTGAAATCCGACGACCCTTCAAGATCAACCGCATAATTTTCCTAGGCATCCTCAAAAAGATAATAAATCTCCGTATCTTTTTAGGATGGGTTAGGGGTAAATGATAATTAGAGATGGAAACTTATTTTACACGAAAATAGAACTTTCAACTGGGCAGGGGTTCATGACAAGCAGGCACTGAAAATTACTCCTGAAAATAGACTCGAAAGTGGCCCAAAAATTTTCAGACAAGAGAGGGTATGAAAGTCTAATTTTCTGACTGAAAAAAAGGGTCGGGCTCCTCCTGCCTGCCTGCCCTAGCTACTCCTCCTTAGGACAAATTGACCCTCACCGGGGCTCTATCCAGCGGAGCTTGCCGGGGCATCTTCTCCTTGCGGCCGTTCTTCTGTCCTCTCCCGCCTCTCTCCATCTTCCAGGTGAACCTCTCTCTCTCTCTCTCACCGGTGATTTATCTGCTAATCCAAATAGCTGGGACCTGGATGGCCTGTACAAGGGTGGATGGAACTGTCTGCATCACCGATCTCAGACCAAGGCTTGAAAGAAAAACAAGAGCCTAAAGTGTGTGGATTTGGTGAAAATAATGGAGTAGAAGGAACTCCATCTTCATCTGCATCTATGTGTGTTTCTGAGTAGCTTCAGAGACAAAGCTTTGATTTGGATCCGAGTTTTTCTGAGTCAAGAAGGAAAATGATTTCAGATCCGAAAATTGTGGAGTCAGGAAAATAGAATATATCAGATCTAAATTTTGTGGAGACAGAAAGAAATTGGTGAATCCGAAATTTGCAGATCAACTAGAGCATTGTTCATATTCGATTCTGTTGGAAGACAATCGAGTCACACAACGTTCACCATCACCTCTGTTGTCAATTGAAACAAAAGAGGAATTTTTTAAGATGTCGAATATGGGAGAAAAGCTTATGAAATTTGAGGTTCCAGCACTAAGTGACAAACCACAATCAATTGATTTTGCAATGGAGCAGATTAGTGAGACCAACACTGAAAAAGACAAGAATTGAACCAGTTGAAAGTTCGAGGAACAGTGATGAATTTGTTGAAGCGGCTGAAATAGATGTGATTTTGAGCAATGGATTGCTTATCACTAATCTCAAAGCAGGTAGTCCAATAATATCAAATCAAAATTTGCACCAAGAACAGATAACTTCAATTCTTGTGTTCAAAATGATGTATGAATACGAGGAAGAAATCCACGAAGCAACACAATAATCTTTATCGCCATCTTTTCCATATGATCCCGGAGGACTCATTGTATCAATAATTGGTTGGCTAGAACACTATTTTGACCATCAGATGTGTAAATACATGGCAAAATATAACAAAATTTTAGTTTCTCTTCTAGTTCACCAAATGCTTGATGATATGTCCAAAGTGTAGATGTTGAAATTCGACATATATCTTGGAGAAAATCTGCAAAGCATGGAATTGTTGGTCGTACTTCACTCACTATTTGTTGTTCCATTGAGAATTTTGTGCTAGGTACAAGACTTCCCTTCTGTGTTATGAATTTGGAGATTATACATTTGATGGGACCAGTATTTGATGTGGTAAAATGATTTCTTGTGACTCTTGTACACTTGAATTATTTGGATGTTATTGGGGATAAAAGTACTGGTATCTCTATTGATTGGTATGAGATTAGTATATACATAGCACAGATAGCAGAATATTTGCATTTAGGATTGAGACAGTTCTCTAAAGCTCAAAAGGAGTTTGTAAAGGTTGTGGCTAAGTATTTGTTTCAGTCATTGTACATAACATGTGGATCATGTCTGGGAACAACACAAGGATATTTCTGGCTTACAATACATGACTTAGCATATACTATTCGGCAAACTATTAGTAGTTGGTTATTGACAAGGAAGTTGAATGGGGGTCTGGACTTATTCAGTGTCATTCTATGGATCTTCGCTAGGTTTCGAGTAAGATTCTATCTTCTTGTTCTCTTTGGTTTAATGTTACCTTTTCGAAAACTAAAAGATTTCATATGCTGGAGAAGATGTACAATGCATGGCTGGTTTTCAGCATTACCACAAGACGGGTTGAGAAGGGTTTTGTTGATGAGACCAGAATTGCTGGTCTCGAGGATACACTCCTAGTATATAAGGATTTTTGGGAGTTTGGTGTTTGTGTAAATAAGGCCAAATATGGATTGATCAGCTAATTCATACTTAGAGACTTTGTCTTTTATGTGGCAATTCTCAAGCCACCGAAATGATTTTTGGACGAGTGCATGTCGACAATGGAATGGCTACTGTAAACTTGTTGCACTTCACTAAATCTTTGAAATCAGTATACACATTCTTGTTAGTTGGTGTGAAAGCAAGCTCAAGATTGCTCAAACTCATTGTCCGTAGCACTGATAATTTTTATTTCAGACTATTGACATTTATGTTTTTGATTCTCGATTTCTTGACCCTTGGCTTCCACCTCAATTATTATTGTTGGCTTTTATATTTTGTCGGTGACAACATTATTTGTTGCAACCGAAAGGGTCCTTACTTGGTTCTGTGGAGTGTCTACAAAATGCAGTCACTATAGAAAGGGTTCTTGCTTGGCCTCCACTTGCTGTTCTTATACGCATACATGGCACATGTAGTTAACTGTTTGAGATCATGGGTTCTACGGTTTCCAGATGATGAAGGTTGTGTATTTTTTTTTTTGCTGCTAGTATGACTCTTACATTTCCATGACGGGAATTATAATTTCCTATCAAGCACTACAACAAAAGTGGCTTTTAACCACATACTTTTTTTTGTCCCTAAAAAATATGTTGTTAAAGCTACCATTTTACGACAGAAAACTGGTCGTGGGTAAAAGGATACAATAGCGACCAATTTACTGATGGAATTTTATTGGTCAATAATTTCAATTAGTATCCACAGTTTATTAAATGTGGATAAAAAAGTCCATCGTTAATAAATCTAATATCTATGGTTTTGTTTCGGTGGTTAAAAAATCTGTGGTAAAGATCAAATTGATTTAATCGTAGCTGTTGATTTCATAAACAAACCTAACTTTTTTTACTTTCTCCTCTGCTCACCCACTCTGCCTCTGTTCATCCTCTCCCCCTACCCGACGCTGACACCACTGCCCACAGCCACCTTCCATCTCCTTCACCTGTAGGCACTGCCGAACTTCTCCCTGACACTTGATCCCCCTCCTCCCCGCCGCACCACAGTGCTGCCTCCTCCACCATCGCCGACACCTCCGATTCCCTATGGCTGTGTCAAGCACCTGGTTTCCCGCCTAGCTCAACTTCTTCGGCTCCACTAGTCAAGGCTCCCGCCCATCTCCGTTCCTTCCGCCAAGCCGGGTGAAGCTCCGTCTTCGCTAAAGTCACCCAAAACCAAAATACTTGGGAGTCTGGGAGCCACCGCCACTGCCCGGCCCCCAGTCCGCCCTCGTGGCCAACTGGTAATTCCTCCGTCGCTGTCTTTCGATTTTGTCTTCTTCCAAAACATAAAATGCTTTTTTTGAGTCTAGAGTTTTCCATGGGTGATGGGTTTGTATTCAGTACTCAGTACTCAGTTTCAAAGTGTACCACATGTCATTTTAAGATAAATTACTTTCAATTCCATCAAAATGCTGTCTAGTTAGATTGCATACCTATCATTATCACTTTATCATGCATTTGTGTGTTAACATGCAATCCTGATTTAAATATCCAACCAGCCTACTTGATTCAAGTAGAGCAAATCAGATGGTTTAGCCACTTACCTGGACCAGTGCTTCAGACAATCCGGAACCGAACCTTTCAGAAAAAGCTAAACCAAATTGCACTTTTGATTAGCCAAACCATCCACATAAAGAGTTGGAATCCAACCTTCACAATGGTTGAACCGGGCCTTTTTATTTTAATAGTCTGAACAAAAAATTTTCATGCCTAAACCAAACCATCTCTTCTTCTCCAAGTCACGATCGTTCTCAAACGACGCTCCTGCTCCCTCACAGTGGTTGCACATCCTGACCGCCACTGCTAGGTGAAGCGATATGCCAGATCTGATCGCCGTCGAGGGGTGTCTCCGGCGGCCTTGATTCTGTTTCCGGAGGTTTTCGTGGCGAGGTTGGGCTTCCATCAGGGCTAACTCCCTTTTCCAGTTTTTTGTGGTCACTTGCCGGAGTTCAACCAGGACTAAAAGGCCCTGCCTTTCTATTTCTCTAGCGATCATGCATTGCAAAACTAGTAATTGCACCACTCGTCCATCACCACTCCGAGAGGGGCTGTTGGAATCGATCGCCACCTAATTTGATGGAGTTCATCTATGATGCATAGACATAACAGGAAAGAGTTTTTTGTCTTCCGTATGTGAACCAGAGCACCGCTCTCCCAGATTCCAGGGTGTTCATGTAAGATATTAATATGGGTTCATGTCCCATATTAATAGTTTTATTTGAAGGAGTCGGCCATAGTGTGTACAAGGTGGGGCCAACATAGATGGAAGAGACGCTTTTATTATTTGTAACCGTTATGGAAAAATAGTCATGAAAAAGGAATAATTTGGAAAGCATCATTCGAAGTGGAAATAGCTAAATAGGAAATAGTCAAATTAGAAATAGCCAAATTAGAAATGGATGTGAACGGTTGTAACTCCCCAATTTGGGAAACGTGAAGAGAGAATAAAGGAGGACGTGAACAATAATGTCCCCCTACCTTTTTGGTTGCTCTCTCTCTCTCTCCCTAAATGACTTCCTTCTTCCTTCTTCTTCTTTTGGTTTTTGCTTCTTGAGTGATTGATCTTGGAGATCATATCAAAGCAAAGGTTTCGAAGGAACGCAGGAAGTGATATTGCTATCTTGTGGAGGATAGCAAGTCACAGATCTACACACGAACGGTTACAAAAGGGTTAATCTCTGACAAATTCAATTTCTCTACGAAGAACGGTATTTTTTGGGCACAAAGGCCGCAACTTAGTAGTATACGTTCTAGAGTTTTAATTTGATAGAATGATATAAATTCTCATTCATTTATATTGTTAAAAACCTTGTACTCTTTTGTGTTTGTGTTTGTGAGTGCAAGGGAATTCCGGATCAAAACAGATTTTGGAAGAATTCAACACCAAACGGGCGATCCAATCGCTTCCGCTACGACACGATTACCCTACAATGGTATCGGAGCCCTAATTCCATTGTGGTGTGAGAATTCCCAAAAAAGCTGTTGGATTTCTGTGTGTGGAATTCGGAGCAATAAAAAAATTGAAAAATCACAATTTTAATACAGCGATCGATCGGCATTCAAACGCGATCAATCGCTAAGGTTTTTTAACGAAGAAGACAACTGATATGATTGATCGGCGTTGTTCGCGATCGATCGTAGTTACTAAAAGCATCGCTTCAAAGAGGGATACGATCGATCGCTTCTACTGTTAAAAATTAAAATCAAAATTGTGTTAGAACCGATAGACCGGCATTATTTGCGATCGATCGTATCTACCGAAAAAATTTGATTTTGCGGAGCGATCGACGCAATCAATCAGCTGTGAAACATGATCGATCGCATTTTCGGGGTCGATCAGCTTATGTACACGATCGATCGGCTTGAGGAAACGATTAATCAGGTGTACAAATTGAACATTGTATTACAAGGGGAGCGATCGATCGGCTGAGTACACAATCGATCATATATACTATAATTGTGCAAAGTCTACAGCGGGTGGTTGCGATCGATCGGCTGCTTACGATCAATCGACTATTTTAACACGATCGATCAGCGGGAAAAGATTTGAAAAACTAAATTGTTTTGAAGTAGTATTTGTGCCACATAATTACTTGATTATCAACAGTTGTTTAGTGATTCAAACTTTGCTCTTGAACACTGTTTGTCCTATTTTCACTGGTTGTAGATTTATCTTCGTCTTATTAATTTTATAAAATTTACAATGACTTCCCGTATGGTCTCCAGTGAATTGGCTAAGACTGAAAAGTTGAATGCCATGAATTTTGTTTTCTGGAAGAGGCGTATTCGTCACATTCTGTTCCTTGATAACTTGGATCATCTGCTGGACCAAGTTGTTGAACTTCCAGGTGATGGTAGTACTACTGCTCAAAAGAGAGAGTATGAGAAGTTTAAGCTCGAGGATGCACGAGCTAGGACCACTATGCTTACCTTTATGGAGCCTACTACGAGAAGCACAAAATAGCTAAAGAAATGTATGAGGCTATAGAGAGGAGGTATGGGGAGCATACTGAGGCTCACATCAGGTTACTCCACACTCGCTATACCAACATGAGGAAGGAGGAAGGCAAGAATGTGCTTGAGCACATAAATACCATGTCCATTATCACTAGTGAGCTGGAGATGCTTGGAGATCCAATTTTATTGGGGGTCCAAGTGTCTACGATACTCACTAGTCTTCCTCCATCATGGGAAGTAGTTGTGGTGGCATTGAACCTGAGTGATAAGAAACTCACTCTCGATGATCTTACTGCCAAGCTGGCCTTGGACTAGGAAAGGAGAGAGCATATGAGAGCCTCTAATGCATCTGCCAACCTTGCTTATCATGTTGGCTCCAAGAAAGGTGGGTCCTATGCTGGCACCTCAAAGAAGAACTTTAAAAGGAAAGGAAAGAAGCCTCAATTCTACGGTGGAGACAAAGCCAAGAACAAGAAGAAAGGAGCCTACTTTACATGTGGCCAGATGGGTCACTTTAGCAAGAACTGTCCTAATGGCTCCCAGGGCAACAATAAAAAGAAACAACAAGGAGGTGGAAATGACATAGTGTGCATGATTTCTGAAGCACTGATTATAAACACTAACACTAGAGGTTGTGGCTTGACACGGCTGCAATTCGTCATGTGGCCATGACTAAGGAGTCTTTTGCTAAAATGAAAGAGATTAGTCCCAGAGAGCACAAGATCTACATGGGGAACAAAACCTATTGTGACGTGCTGGGGATAAGCTCTATTCATGTTCCTCTTTTAGAAGGAAACACTTTGGTTCTCACATATGTTTTGTTTCCACCTACTATTCGTAGGAATCTGATTTCAATTCCTTGGTTGACTCAAAAAGGATTTGAAGTCAGGTTCAAATGTGGCAAAGGAACTGTGGGACAAAGAATAACATTTTATTTACTGCTTCTTTAGTTGATGGTTTATTCAAACTTGATGTTTCTAATGACTTTGCTAATATTAATGAAATGATTGATTATGAGTATGTTGCTTATTTTGTTGATAATGCTTTATTGTGGCATTTACGCTTGTGTCATGTTAATGCAATAAAATTACACCGAATGTCGGGTAGTGGGTTACTACCTAGAACAGGTGATGATTTACACGTGTGTGAAGATTGTTTATTTGGTAAAATGACTAGGCTACCCTTTCCCAAATGGCAACAAGTAATTGACCTTTTAGAGATTATTCACTCAGATATTTGTGGGCCTATAAACGTCAAGACTCAAAGGGGCATGACATATTTTATTACATTCATAGATGACTTAGAGAAATTCAAGGAATTTAAGGCTGAGGTTGAGAACCAATTAGGACGGAAGATTAAAGTTCTGAGAACAAACAGAGGTGGTGAGTACACATCTGATATTTTTCAAGGACTATTGTATAAACCATGGAATAGTGTATTAGTATACTTTGCCATATACCCCTCAGCAGAATGGAGTCGCTGAAAGACTTAATAAGACATTGTTAGACATGGTAAGGTTCATGTTAAATCACTCTGAATTAGGAATGCAGTTTTGAGGTGAAGCACTTGACACTGCTATCAATGTACTAAATCGAATACCCTCAAAGTCGATCAAATTGACCCCATATGAGTTATGGATTGGTAGACGTCTAAACTTTTTGAACTTGAGAGTGTGGGGGTCAAAGGCTGATGTAAGGATGCTTGATCAGCTTAGAACTAAGTTGGATCCTAAGACCATAAAATGTAATTTTATAGGTTATTGTGATCATTCTAAGGTATCGATTTGTAGTACACCATGATGATGGGACAGTGAGGGTAATTGAGTCTATAGATGCTTATTTTCTTGAGGAAGATGTAAACCTTAAAACTCCTAGTTAGAGAGTGGAACTCTTTGAAATAGAAAAAGAGAAGGTTAATGCCACTAGTAATGAACAAGTGATAGGTAATACATCTAATAAGGATGTAGAGCCACGAGCATCTAGAGAGTGTAGACCTTCAGTGTTGTTGAAGGATTACTACGCGATGCTTAGTGAAGATAAGATTTCGGTAGATGAACTTGTAGTTAATGATCCCATCATGTTTGAGTAGGCTATGTGTAGTCCTGATTCCAAAGAATGGTAGAAGGCTGTTCAAGAGAAAATAGATTCAATCTTGAAGAACAAAGTCTGGGAGATTGTTGACTTACCAGACGATGGAAAACCCATTAGGTGTAAGTGGATCTTCAAGAAGAAGCTCAAAGCTGATGGAACAATAGATAAGTATAAAGCTAGACTTGTGGTGAAAGGTTTCACACAAGTAGAGGGTATAGCTTTAAGGAGACTTATTCTCCTGTGTCTAGGTTCATCTCCATCCGATATTTGTTGGTAATTGTGTCATACCTGGATTTAGAGTTGCACCAGATGGATGTAAATATTGTCTTCCTAAATGGTGATTTAGAGGAGGAGATTTACATGGAACAACCCAAGGGGTGGGTTTATTTTTTTCGGGGAGGAAACTAAGGTGTGCAAGCTTATTAAATCATTGTATAGACTGAAACAATCGCTAAGACAATAGTATTTCACTTTTTATAAGGTGATAAGTGAATATAGCTTTTTGGCCAAGGACTATGACCATTGTGTTTACTCCCTTAGAGATTGGAGTGGATTTATGATATTGTCACTATATGTAGATGGCATATTATTGATGAGAAATGACACTAATATGATTCTCAGTCTTAAAGAATGGCTGAAGACCCAATTTGAAATGAAAGATATGGGTGAAGCCTCTATATCCTAGGGATGAAGATTGAGAATCATACATAGATAGTGCGTTGAAATGCTTTGGCATGTTTGGTTGGAAGACCATAGATTCGCCCATCTATAAAGGGACGATTTTATCTGAGAAAATGACACCTGCATCAGACAAGGAATGTCTGAAGATGCAATATGTGCCATATGTGCAGGCTATTGGCAGCTTGATGTATGCCATGAACTGCACTTGACCTGATTTGGCTTTTGTAGTAAGCCTTATGAGTAGATATCAGGCTAACCCAGGTATGCAACACTATCAGGCTATTAAGCGGGTGTTCAGATACATGTTGGGTACTAAGGATATGAAACTCACATATCAGGCCGAGAACCTGTCATTGGAAGGCTATATTGATTCGGACTATGCCGGGTATAAGGATGACAGGAAATCCACTGCCGGTTATGTGTTTATGTTTGGTGGCCGCTCCGTAGCATGGGCTAGTAAGAAGCAGACATGCGTTACTAAGTTTACAATGGAAGCTGAGTTTGTTGCATGTAGTTTTGTAGCTTCCGAGGCAGTGTGGATTAAAGAGTTTCTAGCTGGGTTGCAGCTAGAACAGTGGACTGATGCTCCTATCCAAATTTATTGTGATAATTTGGCAATTGTGTCGACACTCCTTAATGGGGAGATCAATTCTAGAGTAAAGCACATTGAGGTGAATTACTTTTATATATTTGATATGTTACAACGGGGAAAGTTGACGGTGAGTCATCTTCCTACGGTTGAGATGTTGGCTGATCCGTTAACGAAGGCCTTGACAACGGATCTATTTTTAAAACATGTTCATAGTATTAGATTACGACAGGACTAGTGGAGTCACTGTTGGATTGCAAATATGAGCACTGAACCCATAGTGGAGGATGTAAGATATTGATAAGGGTTCATGTCCCATATTAATAGTCTTATTTAGAGGAGTCATCCCTCTCATGTGGAGTGTGCACATGTGGAGATGATAGGCTCCCATGGGCCCAAGGTGGGGTCCACCTAGATGGAAGAGACATCTTTATTGTTTGTAACCGTTATGGAAAAAGAGTCATGAAAAGGGAATAATTCGGGAAGTATTACCCGAATTGGAAATAGCCAACTTGGAAATGGACATGAATAGTTGTAACTCCCCAATTTGGGAAACGTGAAGAGAGAATAAAGGGGGACGTAAACAGTAACGATCCCCCTACCTTTTTGGGTGCTCTCTCTCTCTCTAGATGACTTCCTTCTTCTTCTTTTGGTTTTTCCTTCTTGAGTGATTGATCTTGGAGATCATATTAAAGCAATGGTTTCATAGGAACGGAAGAAGTGATATTAACTATCTCGTGGAGAATAGCAAGTCACATATCTACACACGAACAGTTACAAAAGGGGTGATCTCCGACATATTCAATTTCTCTACGAAGAACGGTATTTTCTTGGACACAAAGGGCGCAGGTTAGTAGTACACGTGCTTGAGTTTTAATTTGATTGAATGATATAAATTTTCGTTCGTTTATATTGCTAAAAACCTTGTACTCTTTTGTATTTGTGTTTGTGAGTGCAACGGAATTCTAGATCAAAACAGATTTTGGAAGAATTCAACACCAAACGGGCGATCCAATTGCTTCCATTCCGGAACGATCACCCTACAGTTCATGGCGTGGTCCTTCCTAACGTGAATAGTATCATACTATGGAACCTTTTCTGTTGTTGAAATGCTTCAGTGACTTTGTCGTTGCTCAATCCTCCATGGTTACAAGTAATATTGCTTATAGATTGTGAGATGTGGGGATTTGGAATGGAGGAATGTGCAATTTGTCGTATGAAACATACTGCAATGACTTTTCTTCAAGATGCGATCAAGTCTGGTTTCCTGAAAGCAATATTCGCCCCCACCACTTCCTGCATGTGGTGTGTAAGCATGATCTCTACGAATTTACAATCAAGATACAATGAATATTTTTTCCTTGTCTATGATTCACACTATTGAAGATAAGTCTATCTTCCAGCCTTATGGAATACAATATTATGCCAACTCGAGAAATTAACCTTTAAGAGTTTTTAAACAAAGAACCAAAGAAGAACTTGGAAAAAATCTCTAGAATTGGTGTGGTTCATCCTCTAATGGGGACTATAAGTAAAAGAAGGTTTATGGGGTGCAAAAACCAATGAAAAGTTGCATTTTTTTGGGTCCAATGGTCACAAACTCGTCACAACTGGATGTTTTGCCGCTTTGGCGGACGTCCGGAAGCCTTACAGTCGCGTTCTCACATTGTATCGATCGATCGGTGCACTCTGTCGATCGATCGGGGAGTTCACTATTCTGACGCTAGGTGTCGCTCTAGTTTTCCTTGTTTTGAAAAATATCCATTAATTTGTCTTTTATCTCTTATAGTTTAGATAATAATAATATAACAATTAGAATCTTGAATAGCTAATAGGATAAAAATGTTTAGTTTTACGAGGAAAAGAAGATTCTCTTTTTTATTTCCTTCAATTCATTGTTTCTCATGTGAGAGAGAGAGAGAGAGAGAGTAATACAACCTTCCTCACGAACACCTCTCTCTCTCTCTCTCTTAGGGAATAGACAAGAAAATCTTCTCTTCATTACTACAATAAGCAAACTCAAATAAAAATTAACTATCGACTTCCACTTACAATAAAGCCTAAGTTGTGTTCTATATGTTTAAAATAAAAATCCTAAAATTAAATGCTTTTATTCTATCGGTTATTCAAGGTTCTAATTGTTAGATCATTCCGAACTAAACTCCAAGAAATAAATACAAATCTTCACAACGATTGAACTTTAATTGAGAAGATTTGTATATTATAATATTCCACAAGATTCTCTACTATCATCGTCAATATAGGCTTCCAATTGTGAACTTGGTGTGTTGGTTGTGTATGCCTGGCGCCTACATCTCATAAAAGAATTTAAGAAATCGAATTTCAGATAAATTTTTGTTCTTTTTTTTAATTGGTGCTTAAAAATATTTGAAATATTTTGTGTGTGCCAAAAACCTGGCAAGTTTTATCTCAAGGTGTTTTTGGAACATAACGTGAAATTTTGTGTTCTTCTTTATTTTTTTGATAACGAGGGTATCCAAGTCCTTAGTGCCTTACTAGAAGGGCCAGGGCAACCGAACTCTTAGAGCACCGTATCCCACTATCATTCCCTTCGGGTGTATACAAGGTCCACCCATCATATAAACCTGATAAATCAGAATATAATCCCAGGTAGATGCCAAAGGAGTGGGGTTTCTAACTTACGAAGTCCACGAAAGCGAGCCCTGGCTATCACACCAATACCCCATTGGTTTTCACCTTTATTCTTAATAGTAGTATAAATTAACCGTTATTGATGAGCATACTGAAGAATCCTCTCAAAAAAATAGTAGTGTAGATTAACTGTTATTTATATGAGGTTGATGATTATATGAATTATTATTATTTTAAGTTGGGAGGATGGAAAAGGTTAATATTGTAGGCATACTACACCATTGATGAGCATTGAAGGATTCATGGAAGGAGTGGGCTACTCGGATTTGTAATTCCCAAATAATAAATAAATGGATGTGTAGTTCACCACTCCACGGTGAAACCAGCCCACCATACCTACACACAGTTGGTGGTGTGGAGAAGGGGTGGGATGGCTAAAACGTGGGGTGGTGAACTACTCAACCTAAATAATCCCATCTGCCCTGATTTAAGGCCTTTTTTAATAGAATTTGTTACATTTAAGGAAGATATATAAGGTTTTTTTTTTTAAAAAAAAGATTATGATACCTAAGTTGATATATTTAAAGGTGTAGTTAATAAGTGAATTATCGAAAAAATATTCAAGCTCCCTCGCTCATGCAGGTTGGCATTCACTGGGTTCTGCAAGCTGTGGGATGAGTGTTAGTATAGTAGGTGGGCTAGTGATTAAAACCTTTCTGCCCATGTATAAATGCACACCATGCATAACCCATTAGCCCACCATGCTTCGGGGCACGGCAACACGCCTGAGCTATGGCACATAGTTTCAGGCCATTGTTTAAAGGCAAAGGACTTCATATGATTTACCATTTTTCCTTTTTTTTGGATAATGAAGGGTGACCGAGTCCTTAGGACCGGATTAGAACCCACCGCCAATCCATTCAAGTGCATACAAGGCCCACCCATCATAAGCACCGGATAAATAGTTTGTTGACAATACTTATCACAGTTATTGTGTAGACGTTGATCCTTGCTGGAACAGACACCCCCGCCATCACTCTGACATGGACTCGAGCCCTCCTTATGATGAATCAGGACAAGCTGAAGAAGGCCCAAATTGAGCTGCTCAATGTTGTCGGCAAAAAATAGACAAGTCAGAGATTCAAACATCAAAGACTTGCCCTACCTGCAATCCATCATCAAAGAGACGCTACGTCGGAGGCAAACCCCATATTCATGTGTATTCTCTCCTTTTCTTCCTTTCCTTATTATGTTTTCATTGTAGTTTTATATTATTCACATTGAGGACAATGTTCATAATAGGTTTGGAGGAGAGAATATTACTTTCATAAAAATAACAAAAAAAAATTATAAAATTATAAAAATTTAAGTAGTTTTTAAGTTGTTTGTTAGTATTTTTGTTAGGTTTTGATAGTTTATCCCGTAATAATGCATGTTTCAATTCTTAAGTGATTAATTTACGTTGGAAGTGTGAGTAAGTATACTGGAGGATAGATACACTTAACTGAACATATCTTTCTGTTACAGTCCTCTTGGAATAAGTGCTTGAGCTAAGAAAACTCACTCACACACACTAGTACATAAAGTAATACCATCTAGAGATTTGTTGAATGCTAATTTATAGTAGGATGTCTTTAGTCAAAGTCATTAGTTGATATGTGGTTGTCTGTTGAGCTTCAAAGATCATGACAGACCATTTACTTGGCAATGGTAAGGGCTTGGAACCGGAAATAGGTAGAGAGTATAATACAACCTTGACAGAATAGATATGTTTGAAATATATGAATGCTGAAAATTAAAATGCAAAAAAATGAAAACAAAATGAAATAACGATCAATCGTATCTACTGGAGTTTTTGATTTACGCAAGACAGTAACAACGATCGATCGGAATCATACGGCATCGATCGATCGGAGGAAAATAACGAAGGAGGAAGACATCGATCGGCAATACGGAGCGATCGATCGCCATATGCGATAAACCGAAATAAGACCTATTTCAACTCGGATTTGGAAGGGGACTTCGTGGTTTCTCTTCAAACTTATAAATAGGCCTTATGGGAGAACGCTTTGGAAAATCTGGAGGCTAGAGCAAAAGAGAGAAGAAGAAAAAGAAGATGAAGAACATGATGATAAATTTTCTTCCAATGCGAGGCTAAACACTTTTCCAAGGCATAGATGAAGCTCAATAATCCGGTTGTATAGTTTCTTTTCTCTCATCTTATGTTTTTACTCTAGTTGGTGTATGGATTTTATTGTATAATCACTGTTAATTCATTAAAGGTTTGTTCTTTGTAGTCAAGAGAGACAAGAGTGAATTCTTGTGAGTTTCAATCTGAAGAATACTTGCGTATCCGAGAAGAACGTGAGTAGACTGAGGTGTTATATATCAATAAAGTTTCATTAGTTTATACTCGAGAGAGATAGATCACAATTCTATGTTTTAACCGTTTTATGTGTTACGTCCAAAGGAGAGCACTATATTTTGAGTTGACAAGTGTATGTCCGAGAGGAATATGCCAGCCAATTGGAAATCTTTACTCAAAAGAGAGAGAGAGAGAGAGAGAGAAATGATACACTAGTTTATTGTGGTGGATTCAAAGCCTCAGTCTTCTCCATATTGATTAATTCTCACTTAGTTTAGTTAAATTAAAGTTCATTACTTTCTTTAGATTAATTAAAAATTGCAACTTTCTCTTGAATTTGATAAAGTATTCACCGTCCCTGAGGTTCGACAAACCTTTTCTATATTCGCCGTAGTGCAATTGCCTTGTGTACTTGTAAGGGTTTTATATTTAAACGATCAATATCCCACTTAGTGTTTTTATACTTAGCATCCCTCATGATACAAGTTCTTTAGGAGAGTACTAACTTCACTTGGTGTCTAGTGTTTGATGTTTGGGAGTGAGGATGACTCATTAGCTTCATTGTAAGTGTCAATCTCTTTTTTATTAATTAAGTTAAAAAATTTTATTAAGGCGTGAGCACCAACTATTTTTAGTGTATTTTTTATATAGATGACAGACTTACACATGAAGGACTTGCATGTATTTTATTAACTTTGCATATATTATTATATATATATGGTTTTGTATCTATATATGTGAACTCCAGTTATCACAGCCTAGATGCTTAATCGTTGAATTTGATTTAATTATAGATCATATAGATGAATAATCCTCTCATGTTTCGCTGCCACTCGATTTAATAAATGATTTAAAAACATGGGCCGTGACAGTTCGACTGCCATAAAAGGAGACATGGTTACCTCCTCGAATTGTGGTCGTATATAAGAGAATGATCATATCTATGTAATCATGGTAAGAGAAGATAAGGGATTTCTATGCCTTACACATCCTTTTCATGTTTTAGATAAGATAGCAATATAGCGCAAGGCAAAATTCCACACCAAAGAATCAATTCTTGTCATAATCGATATGCCCTTGACATGCACACATGTTGCATCTACTCAATTCATGCAGAAGTGGAAGCCATTAATCAAAATAAGGGAAACTCAAGCTCCATACTGGAGGCCAAATGTCCTAAAGATGATTAAAATCAGATTGGTCTGCACTTCAGTAGTGGAGAATAAAATGAGATATGATTACCTCCTCGAATTGTGGTCATATATAGGAGAATGGCCATATCTATGTAATCATGGTAAGAGAAGATAAGGGATTTCTATGCCTTGCACATCCTTTTCATGTTTTAAATAGGATAGCAAAATATAGCGCAAGGCAAAATTCCACACCAAAAAATCAATTCTTGTCATAATCAATATGCCCTTGACATGCACACATGTTGCATCTACTCAATTCAAGTAGATGTGGAAGCCACTAATCAAAATAAGGGAAACTCAAGCTCTTTATTGGAGGCCAAAATGTCCTAAAGATGATTAAAATCAGATTGGTCTGCGCTTCAGTAGTGGTGAAGGTGTCTTCTGCAGACTGCAATTCTGAATGTGTCATTTTCCTTGTTTTCTAGCATTATTATGCCACGTCTACCAATCTGGTGATTTACAGCTAGGGCCATGGGAGAGGCTATGCGGTGGGTTGTTGTTTTTCATGGTGAACATGTGTTCAGAGACGTTAAATAACCAAGTTCCTCAAAGCTCTGTTAGGAAAGAGCTCAAGATGTAGGTTTTGATACCATGTTAAATAACCAAATTTTCCAAAAACTCAAATTATTTGGAAAGAGTTATTTTAATATTTAACTCAACACAATACTTCACCGCACATTCAAGTATTCATCAAAGTTTAGCACTTGTACATGATAGGAGTTGATAAACCAGGACCTTAAGGAAAATATAACTGACAACATGGGAGAGAACTGCTCCGCTCACTGTGGGATTCGAATTCGATATCAAGGCTTTGATACCATGTTAAATAACTAATTTTCTCAACAGCTCGAGCTGGTTGGAAATTGGTTATTATATTATTTTTTTGATAAAGTTATCTACATTATTTTTTATAAGAAAGCAATATCCCACCGTTTTAGGATATAAGATCCTAGGATAAATGACAAAAAGCCATAGTGTTGCACCCCTCAGTTTACATATTTAGGGCTCACCTTTCTCCAACAATTGTATCGCTACCGCCACCCAGATGGAGCCAACAGCGATGGCTAGGCAGTGGATTTTTTGAAAAAATATGGTAGCATTTGAAAGCTATTTTTGCGCTTGGGGATTGCAAACCCTAGAGAGAAGCAGATTAAAAAACAAAAGCGATTAAAAAAGGTGACATCATATTAGGACTTAAAATTCTAGAATTTTGCTCCTCTTTTTTAGTTTTTTCACTAATTTTTGGGAGGACTGGTCCAAAAAAGCACTGATCAAATCTTAATAAATCTGAAGCTCAATTAAGAGAGAATTTATTCAGGCTAAATTGATGTAAAATTGGAATGTCATTTTGTTGCTGAAGTAAAATTCACAATTCAGCCTGAAATGACGAAGAATCCTCTTTTAGGCTGAATTTTAAATTCAGCCCAAATTAAAGAACCCAACATGATTCAAATAGTTTTCTCCAAATTCAGGTTGAATTTGTTGCCAAATTCATGAACCGAACAACCCCATAGTCATCTACTTCTTCAACTCAACTCTATCCTCAGGGTGAGCCCTATCCATATTTGGGCCTTAAAGATGGAGGCCTGTTAACCATGAAAAACATTTAAGGTTTCATTCATGTTATTGCTGAAATAGACTCGTTTTGACAAAAATCATATGGCCAGATCTCCTAGGGCCAGTCTGATATATGTATTGAATTGGTCCTGCTCAGGTTCAATACTATATCAGATCTCCTGGGCCCACAGTTAACAATGTGAGTACTAAATCAATTTGAATTGTTTTACTTCCTACGTTAAATGAAAGCATGAAAGCCTGTTTGCATTTGAAAATAAGTTAGATTTATTGGCTTTCTAAGGTTTGTTAAAAAGTCAGAACCCCTCCTCTCCCCCTCCAAGTTTTGGTCCTGACTGAGCAAAGTCAGCCATGTGACGATGGTCCGGTGTTGTCACAAGTGAAGACAGGGATCATTGGATGGAGGGAGTATGTACTTATTCAACATTGTCCTAGATTGTTATTGACTTGGGTTTTACTTTCCCACTACTTCTAGTCACCCATATGTAAATATATTTCATTGTAAATTTAGCAATTTCTCCATGGATTTCTGTGCTTCATGTTGTTGCATCTTCTTTTCGTTTTGTCGAACATGTTGGAATGTGACCTTCATCTATGATATTTCAACAGATAACATATTGGAATGTGACTTATTAGCCAATATGCTTCTAGAATTACTGATAGAACGAAAATTGGTTCAAGCATTTTTTGTCAAATTTGAATGAATCCATACCTACTTTTGTAACACCCGAAAAATCGGTACGTTAACTAAATGTTTCTATTTTAAGAAACTATTCTAAAATAGGAAAGTTTGTTGCCTAATTTGATTTTTGGTTGTGCGATGTACTTTGATGTGTTATTTGATGTTTATGATGTGGTATGATTCGTTAATTGCATGACTAATCGTGGCAGAACTCCAGGACGCGAGGGTTGGTCCTGGCGCTGGGCACAACCTGGCGCTGAGGCCAGCCTGGCCCCAGGGTCTGAGAACACCTGATGCCAGGAGTGGGGCCAGGTGCCAGGGTACATGTTCAGTGGATGAGACCAATTTGAATTTTATAATTAGTAAGTTAATTTTGGTTTTATACGTGGTCCGTGGTCTACGCGAGATAGTGTAACGAGTAGTGCAACCGCGGGACACCAGAGTCATGTGTGCGTAGGACTCAAGCCAAGACGCAAGACCTGGGTGCTGAGCCACATGGCACAGGCACAGGGAGTCATGTGAACGTGGGTAACTAGCCACAAGGAGATCTTTAGAGGATTGTAGCGAATCTTGGTGCAAAATCTACAGTTTGACCTAATCGCGGAGGATAAAGTAAGTACTACGGTAATTGGAAAGTTATCGTTTCAGCGGAGATAATTATGAAGATAAATATGAATTAAAAAGGAAGTAATTAGAGTATCTTCTACCAGCCAATAGGAGGAGACGCCACATAAGGAAGATAGAGAGAGGGGCATCCTATTGGATGGCTCATATTTGGTAGTTTCCTAGTTGAGTAGGGAATAAGACTTGATAAGATAATATCCTAACTAAGAAGATTGCAACCTATCTAATGATGGAGTTAAATTGCTGGGGTCCCTAATCATAATTAAGGGAAGGAATCTAATTGGTTAGTTGGGATTTGAGATTAGGAAGGATCTAATTAGGAGATATCCTAGTTGAAGGAGGCATAGGCTATTTAAGGAGGAGGCCGGTCCAAGCTTTTGCATGCCAATTTGTGATGCCAAGCCTTGGGGACGACTTGAGCTCTTCTCCCTTTCCTTGCCACCAATTCCAGCAACCTTCCACCTCTTCCCTCAACCTCTTTTCTCGTGCGATCGAAGGTGTGGAGGCGTCATTGCGAAGGGGAAGTGACAAGCTACGCGTGGAGGTGTATTTCGCATACATCTAAGTGGTATGATGGTTTTTCCTAACCAATTCGGTTTGTAATCCTTTGCATCATTCATATCATGATTAGTTGATGATCCTATTAATCTTATCTCAGAGATAAGAGTGTGTAACGTTTGATTCATGAGAGATTTCTCGTTGTTTGATAAATAAGAGTGTTCATAATGTCATACCTTGTTTAATGCTTCATGTTGATGCATATATGCCTACTTTTGATGGGAATATCTATATGCCATGTCTCTTGAACGTGGAAGGTCATGAAAGCTATCTTCTTTATTTTGTTATGTCCTGATTTAATAGTCCAATATAGTTAAGGGATGTATTAATAATGTTAAAAGCTTAATTAGATCAAGATTGATGCCTTGAATCTAGTTAAGGTATTATCATCAATTAGAATCATTGAAATCGTTAAATTTCAGAACATACCAGAGTTTAGAATTACTCTAGGAGGGGATTAATTAAGGGTATTAATGTTATATTATCATGGTTAATGGGTATTAGTACGAGATTACCTATTATAAGTAAGTAATGGGCTCTCGGCTGGAACTGTTTCTGCACCGACAGTGCTCAGTATAAAAATCATATGGGTAATTTTACCATAATTCACGGAGGTCAAGCGCAATTGACCCTAAAATCAACCTAATGCTAAAACATGGATTTATGTTGTGGCAAAATAATGAAAACATGTAGCTATGTTAAGATTGCAAGTGTTATGTGCTTTTGTAGTTCCAAGTGCATATGCCCTATAGAACCATCTAGTTTGGTTGTCTGCTATGACTCACTCAAAAGGTCACATTATATCATCCATGGGAAATTATGTAGTTAATATATCGACGACCAGGCGGCTATATGCATTAAATCAATTAAAGGAAGAATCACTTTTTTTATTTGTGAAACCCTAATTAGGGGAACGAGCCTTTTATTGAAGAGTTCAAAAATTTGATATTAGGCCATCCATTTTTTGGTTTGTTATCTTCTTACTTCTTAGAGAAGCTAATTGCTTTCATGACTATCTTGGTAATAGAGCTTGCTTATCTTTTTCTGCCAAAGTTTTCTTCTCAGGTTCCTCCGGAGCTCGTTCATTGTTCCTCTTGGGTAGATTTCATTTGCATTTTAGATCTTGGGCTAATGTCTTATGTATACCCTCGTAATTTGTCTTTCTTATCATCAATAAACTAGTAGGGATCTTCCTAAATCCAACGTGCTAAGTTTTTATTTAAGAAAAAAACAAAAGGGAAAAAATTGTTTGACCAAAATCCTTGTACAAAAATCAACAACGTCATTTTGACTATCGTTATCCCAAGTGTTCGCTAACTCTTGTAGTTTTCCTACTTCGTCTCGGAACCCACCCGGGTTATCCCAAGTGTTCGCTAACTCTTGTAGTTTTCCTACTTCGTCTCGGAACCCACCCGGGCATTCTAATTGCAAATCAATAAGCATCTCCAATACCCAATTCTGCCATCTAAGCACTCTTTTTGGGTACTTAGGTAGGGAAATTTCTTCTCCAACTGAGTATTCGTGGGAAATTTTTCTCCAATCGATTACTCAAATGCTGACGTGGATTTGGGTACCCAGTTTAAGCACTCGAGTACCCAAAAGTGGACATTCAATTTTTTTTATATATTTTAAGTTTAAAAAAGGGGAATTATTAAATAATGCTAAAAAATATTGCCGATCGGGAACACTATTTAAAATATTTTCCGACATGGGTATATGATGAGCTACGTAGGCGCCAACGTGGCGCTGGCGCCTGTGTGGTTTTTTTTTAAACTAACCTGAAAGACGTCCGCTCAGTTAAAGAAAAAGGTGCTGGTTGAACTAATGCCTTTGACAGCCTTATATCTATTTTACTGGGACAAACATTAACGGATCAGAAATGAGAGAGATATGCATCTTTGAAGTTTGTCCCACTAAAATAGCTAAAAATAATAGGAGTTTCATTTCTCTTTAAAAATTTGTCCCATTTTAAAGGGGCAATCACTTCACCGAATCATATCTTTCATATTTCTTATCCGTTTTCACCCATTTTTTCATTGTTCTTTATTTTTAATGCTCTTTGTAATCATCATGATATCATAATAATTTTTGATGTCCTATTGAAAAAATACCACAAAAACTACGATAAATTGTATGTGATGGCTCAACATCTTTGTGATATCATCATTATAACGAAGAGCACTAAAAAAATGAAGAATGAAAAAAATGGTCAAAAACGGATCAGAAATGAGAGAGATATGCTTCATTAAAGTTTGTCCCAGCAAAATAGATATAAGGTTGTCCAATCGACGTCTTTCGGGTCAGTGTTAAAAAAAAAACCACGCAAGTGCCAACACCGCACTGGTACCTATGTGGCTCGTCAAATACCCAGATCAGGAAATATTTTAAATAGTATTCCCAATCGATAATTTTTTTAGTATTATTTAATAAATTCTCCTCTTTTTAAACTTAAAATAAATAAAAAAATTGGCTATGTCCAAGATTAACAATCCTATTTAGTACAACAGTTTTAATTATCTTAAGGTCCAAAAAGAATAAACTATCACTTCCAACTAGCCAATGTAAGAGAGCAAACCCATATTTTTTCGGTCCAACAATAGTAGTCCTATTTCTCCATCCAACATTAGTGGTCCTATTTAGTTTTCATTCAGTTTACTTTTCAAATCAGTAATGTGGGACAAATGGATTACATTGTAGTTGATATTATGTATTTCTGTTGTTTATTAATTGGTATTTCAAATAGAAGAAATGCTGAAAATTCCAAAATCTGACTACTCGGGTGGAGGGAGAACTCAAAACTAGAGTACTCAAATTGCCACATCAGCAGGTAGTTACTGAAATTTCAAAGTTGAGTACTCAGTTGGAGATGCTCTGATTATCGTTGCCCCAAGGTCGTTTTCTTTAGTCCCCACCTCCCAAGAGACACACAAGAGAAAAACACATACACACACAACTTCAAGTTACAAAGCTAGAGCTCACTGATTTTTGTTGCAAATTACTACATGGATATTCTTTTGCCACATACATGCACAAGTTAAAGATATTCTGAGTCTAGTTCCACATCTAAAGATGTGTTAGGATGAGGCACGTTTCTTTTTCTTGAAATTAGATAATACTTGGTACGATAAATAAAGCTTATAATATTTCATTGAACTTGGTATTCATTAAATTGAATACCCACTGAATTTTCCCATTAAGCATCAATCAGAATTACTATGAGAGTCTTCAATACCAGAAAAATAAATTGACCGTTTGTTTTGATCCTGGTTTCAGATTCAACGCATCTTCTCACAAGGTGCACGGACACAACTTGTCGATACTCATGATCAATTACTTGCAAACAAACTAGAATATATAACCTACGAAAAGCTTTATAGCTTCCACCACATTGCTAATGGCTTCATTGTGCGAACTAATCCTTCGATGTTCCTTAGTTTGATTTCATATAAAAATCACTCTACCCTCTCTCGAGCATATAAAATAACAATAATTAAACTTACATTAAACACATAGAATGAAATTTAACATCAATCACCCATAAATACAACAAGTAAAAATAAGAGCAATCTAGCCTGATCTTCATCTCAGCCCTAGTAAAACTAATTAGCTAGACATGGAGAAGGGAGAAGAAAAATTCTGTTGGGACGGATTCATGGGCGTGTGGAATTTAAATGCAAAATCCAAGACAACCTCTCTTGAGTGCGTCTCAGTCCCAATTGTCCTCTCGGATCAAATGGCCGAAATCCCAACCGTTGAACCGTTTCCTATTTTTTTTATTTTTTTACTATTCACAAGTACTGTTCACAGTCTTCTCCCCTCTTATGTATTTTTTACTGTAGCAAACGACAACCTCCCAGCTTTCTCTTCTCCTCTACTCCTCTGTTTTTTATAGGTGGTTCAAGAGAGTCCTGGCTTCGGGATAATCCCAAATCCAAATCAATGGTAAGAGACCCTACCCCATCTAAATGCGAACTTCCATCCTAGCACTGACTTTGTTTAGCAGGTTTCCATCTTTAAGACACCTCTATTGATGATTGAGAGTCAAATCCAAGCCTTCTAATATGATCCCGCACACAGAATTGCGCTTTCCAAATCAAGCAAAATGTCGGTTTTGTCGACTCCAATCTGAGCGCTTCTTTTCATAATCAGGCATGAATTTGAGCCAAATTACTGCTATATATTCTCGAGCGACCAAGCACAAGCTCGGTCGTTTCTTTCTTCTTCATTTTTTTTATGTTCGAACCCCCGAGCAGAACTGAGCCCAAGCGATCGGGTTGTTCGTTCTTTCTTTTCTTTTTTTACTTCCGTTTCAAAAACCCGTCGCCTCACCCTCATCTGTATGGTTCTTTAGTTTTAAATCATTGCCCGTCTTCTCCTTGTATGCAAATCATTGGCATCTCAGCTTATAAATAAATTGGCTATTTAAAACCCACCTAATGTACTATATTTTGGCCATTTTGCAATCCAACCTTCGTAAACATAATTAATTCAAGTTAGACGCATAACAAAATATAAATTTATAAAATCTAATTAATGCATCTAAATTATTCAATTAAGCACATTTATCAAATAATTGATATAAACTCTTAATTCTCTGCTTAACACTAATAACCTAGATTTACTCCCATTTTATAAAAAAAATATGACTAACATATCGGTAGAAAAGCATATAAAAATATGTATATTTTGTATATATTATACTACCTCCTACCAAGGATACATTTCATATCCATTCCAGTGGAAGTCACTAGTATCATTCCCTCTCGCGATTAACCTAAAATTTGTTTGCCTACTTTAAAAACCCTGCATTGTCTTTTTTTTTTCTATAAAAAATATATGTTTAAGAATGCATACACTAAAGGTTTGATTGGATACACTTCAAAATTAATCTTGAATCTTTTTATTTCAACACCTATCATTTTCTCGTGGCCTTCAGCAAGATGAATACCAAGCCCCAAGCTAGTTCGACCAATATAACCAGATCAAGTTATATTTACATATCACATACATTCCTAGAGGCTATTAAATACTTCCTCCATTCCAAAATACTATGTACACTTGGACATATTCACTGTTCCAAAATATTATGTACATTTTGCCAAATCACCACAGAATTTTGGAACGGAGGGAGAAGATTATAGCCTAAATTAACTACCTTTTTGCATGAACATTAGCCGCACTAGCTGAGTGGAATGCAACTGGATCACCCTTCATTAAGACAAAAAATAAGGATCTCTCCTCCATGGCTCCTTTCATAGCGATAGGCATAACCAGTAACCCCAAGAGAAGAATGAAACTTGACCTCCAGCCTAAGAATTGTTGATCCCTTCTCATGTTGGCAACTAACTGTAGTTGAGGGAGGGAGATGGATAAGTTGCTCTAATACAAGTTGAAAGAGATTTTTCTTCAAATCAATTTGTAGCATCAAATGTTTCAAATGACAGGGACAAAAGTTACACATTGAAAAGGTGACTACGACCCCCTTATGTAAGGAGGTCAGCAGGAACAAAGCTGCCAGAGTGCCCATAAAGCTGGTATTTGTAACGGTTGCAAATTGCTTGTTAATTGATTGCTACTAAAAAGAAGATGGGTTTTGGTTTAAAACAAAGAGTTGTACAGATGAGATCTAACGGCGGAGAGAGCTACGATAGGTTTTAACTAAAGAATTATAAATAAAAAGGATGAAAAGAACGGCCTGAGTGTTCTGTTCGGTCGGCCGCTTAGTTGAACAGAGTTCAACGCACAGGAACAGGGCTCAATTGGGTTCGTCCTCGAATTGGAAGGTCAGAGCCGTGCTCAGCTTGGAAACAGGGATTTGGCTTGAATTTTTTTCAGATGAAGCATGTTCAATTCGGACTCAAATTGGATGGGATTGGGAAGGTCGCATATTTGGATCAATCCGGATCTAGACAGGGGCTGATTTAGGGCTCTTGTCTGGATGCCTATAAAAGAAGAGCAGAGAAGAAGAATGAGAGTTTTTTGAACGGCAGATTTAGAATAGAAAAGCTTAGTCTTTTTTTCAGTTTTCTTTCTTCTCGTTTTGAGTCTTTGCAGCCACTGCTCAACGAGTTTGTGACGCATCGTTCAACCATCAATGGGAGGATAGAGTTAGCAAGATATGATTTTTATTTATCCTCTTTTGTAAGTTTTTATAATTATATTTAATGAACTTAATTTCTATTTTTGTCTTTAATTTAATAAGTATGAGTAACTAAATTCTTTGCTAAGGTTAGGATGAAGCCATGTTTAGTTGTATGGGTTTTATGCCATGAGAATTGATTGTCTTCATTATATGTGTTTAATTGAATAATGCTCTCCTAATTGTTATGCTTGAAGTTGTAGTTCTTATAATTAAATTTGGATATTAATTGTAATTTACTATTTGTGGATACAATTACTGATTTGGATCTAATCATAGTAAGCATTGGAGGATATAAATTTACTTGTAATTAAACGTGCTCAAAGATAATATATTCCATAGTAAGAGAAATTGAATTTCATTTTGTTAATGTGATAAATTATGAAGATAATAAATGATCATGTTCCTTGCAAGTTGACACACTATAAAAATGTTGAGTAACTGTGGAACTTTACAACGGGAAAAATCGGATGAAAAGTTTAGACAATTCTGCAGCAGATGACACTATAAAAATGACAATTGGATGTAAAGAGTACCTCATGTGCTGAGCCTGTAGGCTATTATTTTACGTGGCAAAATGAAAAAGAGGTGCAGATGAATCAACATTGAAAGTCTTAAATGAAGTGCATGGTCGGGGCTGCTTTGCTGGCCATATACGATCCATATAGACGCCAATATCATTCATATCCATCCAATGATGCCAAATCCTTTCCTTCATGCACCATGCCGAAAATTGTTTGAATTCTCCAATTAATAAATATAATGGTTGTGCCAAATAGAATAGAGATTATGGCCTCTGCATTTAAACAAAATACTTCCAAGGGGACCAAAAGAAAAAGTTGAGTAACAAAAAGATAATTAGCAGTAAATATACAAGCATCTTCTGTTCCATGGCACCCCGGGTAAGATCTTTTCATAATTGCAGTTCAATGGAAGAAGAACAAAAATTTTTACAATGATAAAGTTTCTGTTCTGTCACTGAAAAGGAACACTGTTTCAAAGTGTTTAGGTGGTAAGACACAAGAAATTTCCCCAGACACAAACTCTCATCTTATTCATTTGAGAATGAAATCTTCTGGATACTTCAGTTATGCCCATGCAGTTTTTGTTGGAGTTTATCCCACACCGGTTAGGTTATGGAAGGGGCTCATGGTCAGTTTATAAGTGTGAGGGAAAACCTCACCGTTCAAGCTAATTTTTGAGGTGAGAGAGATCAAAGTCTACCCAACATTGGTATTAGAGCTCAGGCTATTAACAATCTTGGCCCAATAGCCCATCGGAGAGACTGAGTTTTCCTCCAACCCAAGGTCTGATGTGTGAGGGGGAGATTGTTAGGGTTTATCTCAGTCGTAGAAGGGGCCGGTAGTTAGCTTATAAGTGTGAAGGAAAGTCACACCCTTCAATCTAGCTTTTGGGGTGAGAGAGGCCGAAGACCACCAAACAGTTTTAACTGCGCTAGCGACTAGAGAGCATTAAGATCGCTACCGACTCCCACCAACTTGTTCAAGAAAATGCTTTCTTTTCCTTGCCCTCCCAACTTTATCTTATAAAGTTCGTTCATGGATCAATTATCCAAAAAACAAAACAAAAAAACTAATTTGTTGATCTTGTAGAAATGATATCAAAGATTGTCAGAACTGAAGATAGTTTCTGATGTCCATAACACGAGGGGGAGCTTCTGCCGCTCAAAGTGTGGACACAGGTGAAACTCTTGCCTATGACTTAATGCCATGATTGGATATATACTACGGTACATATATTTTGTTTACAACACACAGGACGTATATGTTGTATACTATGTAGGTGATTACTGTGCCAAATTATATCACACCATATGCATTATTAGAGGCCAACGAAAGTTCATAAGAATAGAATCTATCACAAGATAGTGTACTTTCCCAACCGAGGCGTGGATGGCTGTAGCAACAATACTAAAAACGGAAACCTTACTTCCGAGTACCTTCTTCCCAAGCTCTGACCATAAGGTCCAAGCTCTAGACAGAAAACACAATATGCACTCAGACAGAAGTTTCCTACATGTCTATGGCAAATATTCAGGAAAACTGACATCAAGATAAAGTAGAAAGTAGTTTGTGCAGGCTCAGTGGCAACAATCATGCAGTTGCTGCAGTCATCCGGACATTATTAGGTCTTGTAATTAGAAAACAATGGATGCCGAAAACTCTTATGTCCTTATGTTTTTCCATGACAAACGTCCCCTACATTAAACTATTAAACTCGAAAGCAAAATTTTCCCGTGAACCCTCAATAGGTAGTATCGGTACAAGATAGACATTAATTATTTTTTCTTTCCTCATAAAAATACAGACGTTTAAAAAAACAAGTATAATAGGACAGTAGAAAACTCATTCTCATGCCGCAGGGTTTTGTTCAGTTTGGTTTCTACAGCCTCCTCCGGTTGGCTAACAAGAAGTTCATCGGGACGAATGATTCGTCCATGGAGAATGTAACCAGTCTGCCATGCATATGTTCACCAATTAGATCAAGAGCAGCACAGTTTGCAGCAATGCTAAAATATTTCAAGAGTAGGTAATTATTTCCTCTTTGTTTCCAGATTAGGATTTGGTAATTTACACTATCACTTACAAAAGGGATAAAATCTACGCACCTTTAAAACAACTGAAACTGTGTCAGGTGGTTTAGAAGCATCAGGTACTTGGACGACATCATTATGCTTATTAGGATAAAATTGTTCGTTCAGCGGATCAAATTACACCAAACCATTCTTTTTGAAGACCTGACAAGATAAGGCTAGGCTGAGAAACTTTACAAGTTCAGCAAAAAATAGAAAACAATAAATATGTAGGATGAGTATCTACAAGAATGAAATATGTTTAAAGGGAAGTGATAGAAAAATGGATCGTAGAAAAGAACATAACTAAATGAGGCAACTGAGGGAGATTTAAAACAACAGCTACAATCAGATGGCATATGACAAAATGATATCCCACCTAACAATTTAGAAGCATAATGGATTAAAAAATTCAGAGCCTGAGTTTGAAGCATGAGATGCCAAAACGACTCCACACAAAAAACAAGCATGAGCTCTCATATTAACAAACTAATTATGCCCTTAGATGCACTAATCATTATCAAGGTGAAGTGAAAACTCCAACACCTACCCTTTCATACATGTTCTAAAACTCGATTTTGACTCTAATGAGTCGCCCGAGTCAACTCGGCTCATCTACAAAGAGAGTCAAACTTGCCTGCAGACTCGAAACTGCGTGACTCGGCGAGTCAATGGAGTCCTGCGCCGAGTCAGACAAACTCGTGATGACTCCAGTAAAGAATTGCAAACTGTTATACTTTCCTATTCAAGGCAATTAATTGCAAGCTGTTAATTAACTTCGTGAATAGTAACCTTAATTAGAGAGCAAAATTAAACTTTTTTAAAGAAACTTTGTAAGGACTGATATATCCTTTCCTATTCAATATATATGAAGAGATCTTTTGCTTTTCTTCCATTCCCAATGCGCATTACACCTCCATTGAAAAGTGAGAAGCAAACATTTATCACCATAAAAAGGTGTGCCCACCAAACACCATTAATCCTTTTCTTTTCTAATTAAATGCCATCAAATTTTATACGTGAAATCTTATTCTCTTTTTGGGTTCCCTATTTTAGCTTCTAAGTATTTTATGCTAGGTGTTTGCATTTAGATACAGAAGCAACAATCAATTGGTATTGGGATTTGGCTTATACAACTATGGCCGTTGTTACCTCTTTGTTTTATAACTTGGACGCTTGTGGACAACCCCTTATTTTGGAGGGGTTCAAGGTGGTCCACGCGGGGCTTATGCTGGGATCCCTAGTTTCCACCAGCCTGTCTAGGTAACTAGGGGTTGAAATTCTAGATTGGTTTATAAGTCCCAGAAAATTAAGATAAAAGAACTAATACATTACTCCAGAAACTGTTTTCATTCTTAGCAAACAAAAATTGATTTCTTTAGTGACATCAGATCTTTACCTTGCCATACTGATGTCACGGATTCAGTCATAAGGATGAGAAAAGGAACATGGCCGTTGTTACCTCTTTGTTTTATAACTTGTCTGATTTCTGAACGCTTGAGGACTAGGGCTGGTAAACGAGCTCAGGGCTCGCTGAACCAGCTCAGCCCGAGCCCAGTTAACTACAAAATGGTCGGGGCTATTAAGGGGCTCACCCAAAGTGAGCCAATCTCGGGCTCCACCATCGGGCCCAATAACAGCCCGTTGAACTTTCTGAGCCATCATCTCCAAGGTCCTCGACCTCCCCGCCTTTGGGATGGTCTTCATCCTCTCCAAGTACATGGACGCCCCCGGCGTCCTCCCCGGGCAGTACTCCGGTGTCTTCTTGAATGCCACCATCCCCACCGTGACGCCGACTTTTGTTGTGGAGTTCGATACTGGGCGCAACCCCGAGTTCAACGACCCACATGGCAACCACGTTGGGATCGACTTCAATGACATTCTGCCCATTGTCACCCATACTGCCGACTACTGGAGCAGAACCCAGTTTGTCCCGGTCATCATGAGGTCTGGCCAGAACATTCGTGCCTGGATTGACTTTGATGGCTGAAACTTACATATCAATATCACCATTGCCCCTTTGGGAACCCCCCACCAGTCGCGTCCCCTTGTATCCTACTCCGACCAGATTATCGCAAATTACATAGCTGATGAGATGTTCGTTGGGTTATTGGCCTCGAAGGTTACCCAGTCCGGTGGTACCTGGAAGGAAAGGCAGAGGCTTCTGGCCTGGAGCTTGAATGACGAGGGTCATCCAGCTCGGGAACTGAACACCGCCAATCTCCCAATCTTTTTGCTTGAATCTCAGACGTTGAATAAAGCCAGGGGCTTTTACTTCGACACCGATAGCGTATTTGCCTTTTGGCTAACCAGAATCTGAAATAGTGGAGTTCAAATTGTTAGTTCAATGAGTTTACTCAGCGATTTCGATCATATGATATTTCCTGTTTCACAAGCAAGCCTACGCCGGTTGAAGCACACGTTGGAGCATCCAAATGAACCAGCAGGGCCTGCTGTAGCAGAGACAGCAGCAAAAGCACTAGTCTCCGTCTTCATCCTCCCTCTCCGAATGGACCATCGCACTAATCATCTGTGGTGTGCTGGTTTTTGTGGGCTTATGCGTAGGGGCTGTCTTCTGGATTTGGTGGCGGAAGCGGTGAAGAAGCCAATCTGAAAGGATATCAGGACGGAGCTCATTCGGGAATGGAGGTCTGGCGGGGGCAAGGAAGGAGACAAGGCAGTTAAGTTTGGACTTGTCCTCGAGGAAGGGGTGGGAGAAGAGACCTCCGGCGGCGAAGAATACAGCGCGGAATCCACTGACACCAGACTCCAAGTTGAAGGAGAGCTTGAGCAAGCCCGAATCAGTTTCTTTGATGATTTCATAGTTATTTGTAGCCCAGTAGCTGCCCAATAAACAGCCCACGATTGTTTATTTCTTAACGGGTTGAGACCATTAATCTTTAATGGGCTCGGGCTATTGATGAACAATTGCGGACTGCCCGAGCCCTGCTCATTTAGCAGTCCTATTGAGGACAACCCCTTATTTTGGAGGTGTACAAGGTGGTCCACACGGGGCTTATGTTGGGAGCCCTAGTTGCCAACAGCCAGTCTAAACCACTATGTGCACTCTAGGAACTCCATCATTTTACTCCAACTCTGTCTGCGCATTCTCACTTTCTACTCCACTAGATTTCTTTAGTTTGGCTACTAGAACCCACATATTGGTAAGTTTTGTAGTGAACGCATGGCCTGGCCGATATGTCAGTGGCCCATCGTATGCAACAGTTATCAAGCCCATTATGATAACATTAGTATTATTTACTTATCTTTTGTAAACAGTTCGTTTAGGCTAATTGTTAGGTAACAGGCTGGTATTGAATAATCATTGTAATTGGGCCCATCAGGCCCATCAGCTTGACCTGGGCGCCAACCCTTGGCGCCAACCTTTGGGGGCCAATTCTTCCTATATAGGTAGATCATCCTCCTCTGTTGGAGGGCATGCAATAGAAAACTCACTTTATTTTCTCTTTTCATCTTCTTTTGCTTTCGTGATACCTTGTGACCTTGCTGGTCACAACATTGGTATCAGAGCGGTGACGTTCTGTGTGCAACCATGCCTCCTCGCAGACAGCCATTGGGCATGCCGGAGAGCAGGGAGGAACCTGAGGCGGCGAAAGAGGTGACCAGCCCACGACCTGCGGTGGAATCCAGCCAGGAAGTACTGATCGCCATGATCAGTGCACTTGGAGTCCGGATGCAGAATTTGGAGAAGCTCCATACACAGAACCAGGCCCCTGTCACCCCTCCACCACCACCAACTGGAGGACATGGGGTCCAGTACGACAAGGGGGATTTAGCGCACTGGGCGGCTCCATGCCAGGCCTGACTGCGGGCCCGTCCATCGCACATGGGATCCAACTAGGCACCTTCAACCCAGGCTCGGAGGAGGGTCGAACTGGCCCTGAGGGGCGAAGCACACAAGGTGTTCGAGAGAATGTCACAATGAACCCGCACTTCCGAACTGTCCAGAGGGAGTTGGACGCGGACTGGGAAGACCCTTTCGGCTATCGTGGGGGACAGAGGAGTAGCGCAGAACCCCGCCTGGCCCGACTGCAATTTCCTCGGTTAAATGGGGACGAGGACCCCGTGGAGTGGCTCTACAAAGCAAACAAATTCTTTGCGTACCAAGGTACTGTCTCCGATGCCGAGCGTCTCCGGGTGGCTGCCTTTCACTTGGAAGGGGATGCTTCGGTCTGGTACCAGGCTTTTGAGAAGGAGGTGCGATACCCAACATGGGCGTCATTCTCGGATGAGCTGTGCATCCAGTTCGGACCGAACGAATTCCAGGATTTCAATGAGATGATCTCTACCATTCGACAGACAACAACAGTACGGGCATATTATTTGGAGTTTATGAAGATCGCGAACCGCTTGCCCGAATGGCCGGTTGCGGCCCTGGTGGGAACCTTCAAGCGCGGACTGAAGCCGGAAATCGCGGACGAAATGCGGCATTTTCCCTGCCATTCCATGAGCGATGTTATGCGACATGCATGCATCGAAGAAGAGAAGTTGGTCAGGCAACGACGAGGAGGGCGTGGGAGCTTCCCGGCCAGGACCCAGACCATTGGCCCAGCGCTGGGGCCTCAGCCGGCTCATGCCCCTCATGCCTTGCGAACTCAGGCAAGTGGCGTTGTGGCTTCTCCTGTGCGGCGACTCACCACTGCTCAGATGGAGGAACGGCGGGCAAAGGGACTATGTTACAGGTGCGATGAGAAGTATGGGCCCGGACACCGATGCGCCGTGCGCGGAAGTTTACTTATCGAAGAAGTCGACGAGGAGGTTCCATTCCACGACGATGAGTTGGCCCCCGAGTACCCCGACGTGCAACCAGAAATTTCTGTGCACGCCTACTCCGGAACCTTCACCCCGCGCACCATGCGAGTGCGAGGGCTCCTCAAACGACAGGAAGTGGCAGTGTTGATTGACAGTGGGTCGACCCACAATTTCATCAATGACAAGGTAGCACAGCGATTGGGCTGTTATGTGTCCGATGCCAAACCCTTTGACGTACTCATCGGTGACGGCAAGCATCTCCGGAGCTCAGGGGTCTGCGCCCAAGCTGGTCTTACCATCCAGGGCCATACTTTCATTACGGACTTATTCCTATTGCCGACAAAGGGGGCCGATGTGGTCTTAGGGGTCCAGTGGTTGCAGGACCTCGGTGATGTGGTCTGGAACTTCAAGGACCTCATTATGGACTTTGAGGTGCACGGTCAAAGGGTGCGACTCCAAGGGGCCCAACCTGGTGCTTTACATACGGCACAGGCCGTCGGGTCCTTCTTCAAATTTGCGCCCCAGGGTCTACTATTGCAACAGCGGGCGGTGGGGGACGTGGACCAGCCGGACATACCTGCGGACTTACGTGCCTTGCTGAATGAACATGCTGACATATTCGTCGACCCTACCGGCCTTCCACCAGCCCGCTCACATGATCATGCTATTCCTGTATTACCTGATGCTGCGCCGGCCAATGTGCGCCCTTATCGTTACCCTCATATTCAAAAGACGGAGATTGAGCGCCTAGTAAACGACATGCTTCAATCAGGTATTATCCAGCCTAGCAATAGTTCCTTTTCTTCACCGGTTTTGTTGGTCAGGAAGAAGGACGGGACGTGGAGATTCTGCGTCGACTATCGCGCCTTGAACGCGGTTACTGTAAAAGACAAGTACCCCATACCGGTCATTGAGGAGTTGTTGGATGAACTGTCGGGCGCCACAGTGTTTAGCAAGCTTGATTTACGCGCGGGGTACCATCAGATCCGTATGAAACCGTCGGATGTCTCCAAGACTGCATTCAGAACACACGATGGCCATTTTGAATTCTTGGTCATGCCCTTTGGCCTGACGAATGCCCCGGCTACCTTTCAGAGCCTCATGAACGACTTGTTCCGACCTTTTCTCAGAAGATTCGTGCTGGTTTTTTTTATGACATTCTCATCTACAGTCAGTCGTGGGAAGCACACTTGCATCACTTGCGGTCAGTTTTTTCCACTCTAAGGGCTCATTCCTTATTCCTTAAACGATCGAAATGTTCCTTTGGTAGCCGGCAGGTGGAGTATTTGGGCCATATCATCTCGTCTGAGGGCGTCTCCACGGATCCTTCAAAAGTATCGGCCATGCTGTCTTGGCCGGCCCCAACATGTGCCAAAGGTCTTCGAGGCTTCCTGGGGCTGACTGGGTATTACCGCAGGTTCATTAGCCAATATGGACTTATTGCGAAGCCCCTGATGGCTCTTCTCAAAAAGGGGGCTTTTGAGTGGGCAGATGCGGCGCAGGTAGCCTTCGATCGCCTAAAGCAGGCCATGGTTACTGCACCCGTCCTCGTATTGCCGGACTTCAATATTTCCTTTGTGGTCGAGACAGATGCATCAGATACAGGGATTGGGGCGGTTTTGCTACAAAAGGAACGACCAGTGGCCTTCTTCAGCAAAGCCCTTGCCGGCCGGTCCTTGCAACTCTCGGCATATGAGCGAGAGATGTTGGCCATTGTTCATGCAGTACAAAAGTGGCGACCGTATTTGTTGGGTCGCCGTTTCATCATCCCACCGACCACCAGCCATTGAAATATTTTTTGGAGCAACGAGTATCTACACCAGCCCAACAGCGCTGGGTGAGCAAGCTTCTGGGGTACGATTATGAGATAATCTACAAGAAAGGCTCGGAGAATACAGTTGCGGATGCCTTGTCCAGGCACACGGGGACAGGGAGCTGCATGTCTATAACGGGGCCAATTTTCCCTTTTCTACCGGATCTGCGATGTGCATATGAGGAGGACCATGATACTAATCAGCTGCTTGACCGCCTACGTGCGCACCAACTGGATGACCCTTCATTCGCGTGGCACGGGGACACTTTATTTTGGCGCGGGAAGCTGTGGGTGCCAAATCATGGCAACTTGCGGAAGCGTGTTATCTCCCATTTCCATGATACATTGATGGCTGGACATGAGGGTGTATTCCGTACCTACAAACGGGTGAGCCAGAGTTTTCTGTGGCCAGGACTCAGACGGGACATTCAACGATATGTAGCTGCTTGCGACGTTTGCCAGCGTGCCAAGGCTGTTACTACTTCACCCTAGGGTCTTCTCCAACCTCTTCCCATTCCAGATCAGGTATGGGAGGATATTTCTATGGATTTTGTGGAAGACTTACCCGTGGTCCAGGGAAAGTCCGTCATCCTTGTGGTGGTGGACCGTCTCTCCAAATATGCTCACTTTTGTGCTCTGGGTCATCCCTTTACTGCGCGGACGGTGGCGGAGACATTTGTCAAAGAAATTGCTCGGTTGCATGGTATGCCTAAGACTATTGTCTCAGATCGAGATAAGGTCTTCATCTCTACTTTCTGGTGAGAGTTTTTTGGTATCCATGGTACGAAACTTACCATGAGCACAGCTTACCATCCGCAGACAGATGGCCAGACAGAGGTCGTAAACAGGTGCCTGGAACAATATTTACGCTGCTTTGTGGGGGATCAGCCCCGAAAATGGTTGCAACTTCTTCCGTGGGCAGAATGGTCGTATAATACGGCCTATCATACGCGGACCGGCTTTACACCTTTCGAAGTGGTCTACGGTCGTTCACCTCCCTCCGTTCTCTCTTATGTGCCCCACAGGTCGTCAGTTGCTGAGGTTGACTATATGCTTCCGACAAGAGATGAGGTCCTTCGGCAGCTAAAATCAAATCTCGCGGCCGCTCAGAACCGTATGAAGCAACTTGCGGATAAGAAGCGGACTGATCGGGTTTTTCAGGAGGGAGATCTAGTCTATGTGTCCGTATTACCCCAGCGTCAGACTTCCCTGTTTCACTCCGATTTTGCTAAGCTGGCGCCCCACTATCATGGGCCTTATTCTGTGCTCGAGCGCATTGGGCCTGTTGCGTGTCGTTTGGCTCTTCCGCCAGGATCATTAGTCCATCCGGTCTTTCATATTTCCCGCCTTCGCCGTTTTGTGGGGGATCCAGCCTCAGTCACTATGGGTGGACCCTTATCTATTTTGCCTCCGGGGAATGTCGACTCGCCAGTACCAGCGTCGATCCTTGACAAACGCCGCGTTCGAAAGCTGGGCCGCATTACTACGGAAATCCTGGTAGCCTGGAAAGGTCGTGCATTGGAGGATGCTACATGGGAAGTGGAAGATGATCTTATAGCTCGTTTCCCAGACTGGTCGCCCTGAGGACAAGGTTGCAGCGGAGCGTGGTGGATTGTTGTGAACGCATGGCCTGGCCGATATGTCAGTGGCCCATCGTATGCAACAGTTATCAAGCCCATTATGATAACATTAGTATTATTTACTTATCTTTTGTAAACAGTCCGTTTAGGCTAATTGTTAGGTAACGGACTGGTATTGAATAATCATTGTAATTGGGCCCATCAGGCCCATCAGCTTGACCTGGGCGCCAACCCTTGGCGCCAACCTTTGGGCGCCATCTTTGGGCGCCAATTCTTCCTATATAGGTAGATCATCCTCCTCTGTTGGAGGGCATGCAATAGAAAACTCACTTTATTTTCTCTTTTCATCTTCTTTTGCTTTCGTGAAACCTTGTGACCTTCCTGGTCACAACAAGTTTGTTCTCAAGATAAGCTTTTTCTGTTTGGACTCTTGGACGCCAAGAGTCCATGTAGAAAGGGCCACCGCCTGAGGTCCACCCACCGTTGGCTTTAAAGTTCACTGAAAAAAGTTATTAAATGACAAGAAAATGTAGCTTTGATCACTGGTCCAGAGTTCTCTCCTAAACAAGGAATTCCGTATCAGATTTCGGTATCGTATTGGTCGGCTTAAGAGACAAAATATCATAGATATATCGGAGATATTTGTAAAAAAATATCGGTGGTCAAAAACTAGTTTTTACTATATATTTTCACAATCTAACTTCTAAAATGAGTTATGCTAATTTAGACAAAGCATAGATTTTAAAATATGCATATTAGGATGGGAAACAAATGAGAAAGTTATTTTTTTCCCTTTTTTTAAAAAAAAAAAACATTTCCGAAATTTTTTTTAAAAAAAATTGCGATATATCGGTCGATATATTGGCAATATTTGAAAAAATAAAGAAAAAACCGAGATTCGGCCGTCTCGTTTTATCGGGAGGGACCCGATATCGATATATCGGCGATATAGAATTCCATGCTCCTAAGTGCTAACCCTAATTAGTATTCCGATAGGGGACCCACAACCAGCACCCAATTTTTTTTTGCCAACCACATGCTATGTCAAACCCCATTATGGACCTAGCATGGGAACTATAGAGAAAACTTTGTTTTTTTATTTTGGTTTGATACATACTTACTCCATCCAAAAAAGATAGGTACATTTCTTTTAGTCTTGTACAGAGTTTCAGGGTAAATGCATGTATTGGTCCAACCAACCTACCATGCCATAATTTATTTGCAGCCTCCTTTTCAAAAGGTTTTCTTTTTGCCGTTGTCATGTAATTACGAAAAATTACGTGAAGTAGCTTTGCCAATTAACGTGTTATAAGAAGTAGCCTGGGTGATATGTCCTGAGATAAACGTAATAGGAGTAATTAAACAATGTGTTGATATAAATAGGTGTGCAATGGGAGGCAATGGAAAACTGAGTTAGTTTAATTATGAATAGTTTAGAATTAATCATGTTACCTTCTTTAATTCTACCTTTCTTCCACGATGAGTCCATGTCAAGACAGATGTAGTACGTTCTAAATGTTTTTTTTTAAATACCGAATTTTGTAATAATCATTTGTCTTTGTACTCACTGAATTCTTTTTTTGCTTGCTAGAAAAATAATCTGATTCATTATAGTGCACTCATCAGGAAGTATTGCTATTACTAAACTGTGATTTCATTTCTTAGCAACTCAATATCTAATTCTCATAATAGATCTGAGTGCATGTGTTTGTTTTCATGTATCGAACAACTCACTTCAATTTTTGTCCCATGTTATTCTTGTTTCTTTTTTAAATGGCTTAAGAAAATGAGACAGTGCAATTGGATGAATCAAGTGAAGCAGTTCAAGACTCGCAAAGTTCCAAAGATCCGGCATGGAAACATTGCACTCCAATGAGTGAAAACAAAAAACAAGTTATATGCAATTACTGTGGAAGCGTATGTGGGGAGGCATAAACTGTTTCAAGTATCATTTAGCGAGAATCAAAAGGAATTCAAAAAGTTCTACTAAGGCTCCAGATGATGTTTGTGCGTTTATGAAGAACCACTTAAAAGAGTTTGTGGTCGAGAAGAAATAACGAAAATAACGTGAAAGTGACTTAGCTACATTGGTCAGCTAGATACTAATGAAGAACTTGAGATTCAAGAAGGAGCGACGAATAATGCTAAGTAGCAAAAAACAGGGAGTAGTACTCAACCGTTGATCAAGAATGGTAAGAATATTTTGGTCATTGAATTATGATTCGAGGGTGGGTATCAAATTAGTAGGTAGGTGGGTATGTCAAATTAGTAAGTAAGTGAGTTTCTTGTAACCGTTAGATCAAGATCCAATGGTTAAGACTTAAATTAGCCTCATATAAATAAATAATATTAAATAGTCGATGTAGTTGCAAAGGTTACTGGATAGAATAAAAGGGTTAATAAATAGAGTCTACAAAGCAGTGCGTTGTAGGGCTAATGATCTTATAGACTGCCTACTTTATCAAGTAATTTCCAAAGAATTTCAATCTACCAAGTGAAACATGCCTCACATGCTCACCCTCAATCTCCCGAAAAGTTGCTCCTTCCAAGTTGCTATCTATCAGTTTCTAAAGCCATATTTTTCCCATGAAGCATGGCTGATCTTCTTTGATGTGTTCAATGGTCGTCTAACGGGAAAGAGGAAGGTCTTAGTTGGTATCGTTGTGAGCCAATCGAAGGGAGAAATGAAGATCAAATTGCCTGAAGACAGGAGAGATGGAGGTTTTTAGAGGCCAGCAATGGAGCCTGATCGGCGGGCGAAACAGAGGGGCTGAGGAAGAATTCAGAACAGTAGGCTGAAGGGGAAAGAGGGATTTTTACTGACCCAATGACTGAGGGGTATTTCTGTAATCACTTTATTTTCATTTTTCAAGCCTGTTTATAACACAGCCGCTGATTAGATCGGACAACTAGAAAAACGCACGGATGAAAAACAAACAATTCTCCTCATATTCATGATCTTCATGATGACCTATTCACTCAAGGTAATTTGATAATACAAATCTCTTGCTTGAAAATAGATTACAGGCGCTGAGAGAACATAAATATGCAAGACATATAAAATGACAAACCTTATAAATCACAACATAAGACATTATTCAATTAACACCTAATGTAACCCAATAGGAGAGTAAATTTAGCACTTTGTCATCCCTAATTGCAGTAGAGATGAGAAGGAAGGCGCGGAGTACACATAACTTCCAATGGAGTTGCTTTGGGCAGAGTTATTGCAATGCCAAAACGCATGTCCACTGGACCACCGGATGGAGTGGCCAACTCAAACCCGTGTAGGAGACGGGCAAGCGTCAGATGCATAAGGTGAAGGGCAAATGAGATCCCCGGACACATCCGCCTACCCGACCCGAATGGAATAAGTTCAAAGTGCTGCCCCCTAACATCCACATCTGCATGTTCGGTGAGGAACCGCTCAGGACGGAACTCTTCCGGGTCCGGCCAAACGGTCGGGTTGCGGTGGATCTTCCAAAGGTTTACCATCAAACGGGTCCCGGCTGGAACACGATAGCCACCAATTTTGCAGTCTTGCATGGACTCGTGTGGTACTGAAAGTGGTGCAGCCGGGCAAAGCCGCAGTGTCTCTTTAACAATGGCTTGGAGGTATGTTAGGTTCTTTATGTCTGACTCTTGTACATTTCTTTCCTTGCCCACATAAGTGTCCAATTCCATTTGGGCTTTCTCTAGGACATGACGATTGTTCATCAACATCGTCAGGGCCCATGTCATGGTAACAGCAGTTGTGTCCGTGCCCGCAAGGATTAGTGACTGTGACAAATAAACATAGACAGAAGTTAAGAAATAAATATCTTTAGGCACAAGAAAATGGCATGCTAATGTGTAGTGAGTTTATGTATACTGAAAATTTTGATATACCGAAAAATATATCTACGCTCGAGCTCACGTGCGTTGTTGTATGCCGGTTGCGTAGAACATTGAGATTCGGTGATATGGGTTAATACAGAGGGCGGATGGATAAATCAATTCTCCCTCACCCGTGCACTCATGCGCGCTATCGGATCTTGATTTGACGGCTTGCAATGCACCAGTTCACGCACATCAGCATGCTCCAGGTCCATACTAATGGGTCTCTTGATTATATTGGACTTTAAGCACTATATTGATTATTAAATAAATGCCCAAGAATCTCACTGTATTGAGCTAACACATGTATACCAAAAAAAAAGAAGAAAAAATCTAACTTATATTGATGGAATAATTTGTTATATTTGAAAATGTTGCTCCTCCTTCATCAGACCATCTTAGTATTTATTGAAAGTAAAAAATGTAATAAATGATTGTATTTTCTAATTAAATGCTGCAGAAGAGTATAATATGTGTAACAAAATCGGGACAGAATGGAAAGAGTTTATATGACCGCGGCTTGGCGTAAGCTGAGATGATCTGATCCGTCGCCTCACATGCACAGGGCACAGGGTGGGTAGTGATTCAAATCTACCTGCCCCCTGTATTAACGACGGCCACCGGATTGAAATCTGACGACCAAGATGATCTTGGCTCGTGCAGACGCATGTGAACCTGGGCTTATATAAACATGACTCTTTATTTGACCTCATAAAATTAATTCTTCACCAACTAAAAAGTAAATGAACTTACCAGTGCGACCGCCTTGATGATCGTATCAGGATCATAATCTGCGAATTTCGTCTCCTCCATTGTCGATAACATTACATCAATGAAATCCTGGTCTGTAGTATGCTTTCCGGACATTCTCTTCACCTTATGTTCTTGTAGCCACGTTTGAATGACCATGTCCATCTGCATGGCCGTTTCTTTCATTGCCCTAATACTCCCACCTATGTCCAGCCACTCAAGCCAAGGAATTGCATCTGAAACCAAAAAATTTCCCATAAGATGGAAAAAACTGGCCATCACTTCTGTAAATTTTCTGGTCTCCTTTTCATCTTCCACATTAGCCCCAAAAAACCTCTTTCCAGCTATATTCATGACCACATTATTGAAACTGAGGTCTCCAAACCACTGCTTCATCTCAACTTTAATTGGTTGGCTATCATTTCTGATGCACCTCATATGCAAGTCCTTGATGCACAAATCAACTTCTGTGGTACGTACATGCTTTAGCAGTTCAAGCCGATGAGCTGAAAGAAGTTCAAGAGTAGAAATTTTCTTGACCTCCCTCCAGTAGGAACCATAGAAGGCGAATCCGATCATGGCGTAATCGTAGCCAAGGTACTTTGCTGCAGCGTATGTGCTTCTACTAGCAAATATCTTATCATTAGTAGAGAAGCATTCCTTGGCTAAATCCCAGCTACTCACCACAAGAGTCCTCTTAGAACCAATCCAGAGAGTAAATATTGGCCCATATTTATCAGCTAGGCCAGAGAGGGTTATGGTCAGTGGCTGATTTGCACCAAGTTTGTGAAGATGACCAATAATGGGTAAATGGCCGGCAAGGGTTGGTGCTTCTCTTATTTCACATCTGTTATGACTTTTAGGCCATAGAGAATAGAGAAGGAATAAGGCTAGAAGGGCAGAGATGGCTTCAAGGATCAAAACCATTTCCATGAATGTGTATTGTGGAAGAAGAGTTTCTGATGAAGTTGTAAATGCAATTTGGGTATTTATTAGCAAGGTTGCGTCTAGAACTTGCTTAGTTCATGTCTCCATTTGGCTTTTGGACGCTGCTTTTAGATTTTGTATTTGTCATGGTGGCAAAACTTAAACAAGAGTTACCAAAAAACAAGAAATTTCTTAAATAAGACAATCTGATGAAGTTAGCAAGCAGCAAGGGGTATTTATCAGTTGTAGAATGTATTTAGTGATATCTCCATATTGAATTAGACTCGTATTATAAATTTGTAACATGTCATTGATGGTAGACTTTGAAACGGCACAATCAATGTTTCTTTGATGATAAGAAGAAAACAACAAGCATGTGTTTCAATGGATTGTTACATCAGTAACAGTAAAAAATGGCTCATATTTCCTTACAGCCTTGTTTAGATGGGACAACTAATGATTTAAATCCAATACCTGTCCATTTCAACTTTCTTGCAGTTTCCATATACTTCTTGGATACTATTCCAAGAATGTAGCGTTCACACTTGACTCGAGACAAGCTAGAAAAAACAGAGGATGATAGAAAACTATTGATTCAGCTTATTGGCATGTGGAAGACACGGGAGATCATACCTCACATCAGTCTTTGTTTAAGCAATACTTCTATATGGCTAGATTAGAAGGTGCTTGCAAATGGGCCATGTAACTTTCTTTCCATGAAATGATGAAAATATTATTTGCCTCTAAGCATAGGGTCCAAGCCCTAGAAATATACTCCCTCTGTCCCATATAATTGTCTGGGTTGGGAATCAGAAATGAACCGATGTTAGATCATTTTAAATTTCTACTCTTCACAATTATATGGTTTGGAAGCATTATTATCAAACGGTCACAACCTCACCCTGCAGGAGGAGGAGTTCCTCCAATTTGTTGATGACCTCAATGGCCCGCATATCACTCGAGGCCAAGAGGCACACCACCCTAGCCATGAACCACCTCCCTGGGAACAATGCCACAGACTTGGAATTAGATTTCTTTTCATATTCTTTTCTCAATCTCAAGATTATGGGTAATTAATATCCCCAATCATCTACAACATGAATTGCAATTTCATTTTGGGAGCTCGAGCCACATTCTTTTATAATCATCTCTTAGCTTTGTTTTGTCATTACACTTGAGATTTGAGAAGAGTGACTATGATTGAGAAGATTTGTCTAGAAGTGGCATAGTCATTTTAAGTTTGAGTCAGTGAGCTCCATAAAGTGAGAAGTTATTAGGTACGCACCTCTGGAGGTTGTGCTCATCACCAATCGGTGATTTCCAATTTGTGGGTCCTCCATGGGCCCTAATGACAAGCAGGGGAGTCGTGTCAATCACCTGTTGGTGGTGAGCATGACTTTCCTATCCGCGGCGGTTGGAAGATGTACTTTCCCATGCTCCTCTTTGAATATGGCTATAAATGAGCTTTTAGGATTCATGTACTGCATTAGCAACATGCTACTTCATATTCCACTTATCCCATATGCATCTTTATAGTGGATCTACGATAATGGACTTGTGCGTGATTTTTGCACAGGCAACACTCCTACCATTCTAAAAATATATAATCTAGTGTAGCCAGTTCACCCCCTTTTAATACCGATGCTAGATACCCACTGGCTGGCTAAAACATCGTGTGGTTAAACTACACACCGTTGTTCTAAATAGGATTTCCATGAAATTAAAAAGAAATAACAACAATCAATATTTTAATTATTTTTGCCTTTAGCTACAATTGAGTTGTTGTCGTACGTCTAATTCTACAGCAATCAAGAATTTTTACATACTAGTCCAAGAGTCCAGCCTCAAGATTGACATGAGGCTAGCTACAAATACAACAAAATATGTGAATATATTGATTCAACTTATTTGCATTTTCTATCAGTGGATGTCCCTTTATAGGTGAAAATCGATTTTCTCTTCTCTTCCAATGAGGATTTCATTAAAAAAAATTAAATAAAATTAAAAAGGGCAAGAACTTCGTTTATATACTTCCTCTGTCCAACAATTCCTAATACAATAGAAAATGAGTTAAATTTATTGTCACTTACCCCAGAACAGGCACATTCACGAGGATCTATAGCCTTCGAGGACAAATCCAGTCACGTCAAACTGGATCCATAATTTTTCAAATGCAACAAGGAGTTCTTAGACGGAGGGAGTACATCAGTTGGATTGCCATTCAAAGTTGACCGTTGCGTGGCTTTTTTTTGTTTTTGGCAACGGGAGTCCTAACATTGGACTAGTCATGCTTCAAGTGATTTCAAAGGATTTCACTTTAATATCTTCTTTTGTCAAATTGTTTCTCTAATATCTTCTTTTGTCAAATTGTTTCTCCCTATCAAGGACAAGAGGTGATTCCCACTTTCAAAGAAAAACTTTTGACTGTTCTGCATATCGGTTTGAAAAGTTAAGAGCCTGACCTTTGGGAAGAAAGGGGCCAACTGAATGAAGTTTGGAAATTTTGGGAACAATGACCTGAATTGTGGTAAAAACCACAAACTTTAGTGCTCCATTAAAAGGCAAGAAAGCTTAAACTTGAAAAACAGACGACGTATACTCCCGATGTCCAATGAAGCTTGCCTGCATTGTAAAATAAGTGGAATTTATGGGACTCAACGAACTATAAAAAACAGTTTTTTCTTCCTCATTCTTGTTTTATGTCTTGAGGGAGCAAAGTTAGCCATATAATGTAGGACAGTCTTTTTTCCACTCCAGACAAGGTTCATTGGATGGAGGGAGTATATATAGAAAAAACAAACAATGCTGATCCCAAATAAAAAAAGGGTAAATTACACTTGACCCCTAAATACTATGGCAAAATTACACTTAACCCCCAAAACATATGAAAATATGCACTTAACCCCTATGACAAATGCGACGAGACAACTATACCCCTTCTCTTTTCTAATAAATCAACATTCTTCCTCGATTCCCCATCCCCTCTTTTCATTTGGTAAAGGCAATGCACACAGGCTATCAATATATTACTGAACAATAGCAATATGTCGGCCTTGCTTTCCCCAATGTAAGAAAAGTTAGCTACTTGTCATGGTCTCCTTAGCCACTACAGACACTAAAAATGAAGTAAAATTGATATGTTGTGACCAGCAAGGTCACAAGAGTTCGCCTTGACGGCAAGGAGGAAGAAGAAGAAGAAGAGTAGGGAAATAAGTTCTTTATTGCATAACCATCCAGGAGGAAGAAGACCTCCTTATAAAGAGGACTCCTACTTGTCACAATGACGATATAATGATGACATGATGTCATATATTGACATCATGACAACAAATGACGACATAATTACAACCCATGATTACAGCCCGTTACATCTAATCAGACCTTTATTACAATCACTAATTGATTTCAGAAACGGAAACTAATCTTAATAATAAAATACTGCCTAAGATAGACTACGCGCCTTAGGTGTGTGACGTTCACAACACTCCACCACGCTTCCGCTAATGCCTTGTCCTCAAAGCGACCATGATGGAAAATGGGCCAAAAAATCATCCTCTAGGATCCATTCAGCGTCTTCTAAGGATTGTCCCTTCCAAGCCACAAGCACTTCAGTCACAATACGTCCAGCACGCCGCACCCTCCGTTTATCAGCAAGAGAAGCTGGAACAGGGTCAATAATGTCCGCAGGGCCCATGAGAGGTGGAGGTGCACTATCAACAATCAACCGAGGGTCCCCAACGAAATGACGAAGACAGGACACATAGAATACATGGTGCACCAGGGATCCTGGAGGCAAGGAGAGACTCCTAAACTTATGTTTATGCTAGTATTAGATTAGAATTTATTGCTACTTTAATATAGTTTTTGGTTTTTGTAGGAAACAAGAGCAAGACGCAGAAATGGGATGAAACGCGACTCTAATGATTGAATATTCACAACTTCGATTGCATATCTCTGATGGGACTGATTTAAGCTTCATGTTAAAGTTTACGAAGTCAGCTTTCCAATGCCACTGACTTTTCGCAATTCGGAGTCCTGAGCAAAAAGTTATGATCATTTGAAATATTGCACGCGAAAGAGACACAATTAAAGAGAAGAACCGTCAAGATGAGATTGAATGGATGAGATCGATACAACGGGTTTTTGTTTAATAAAGAAGAAAAAAAAAAGAAATATGACCGGTTCAGAGTCCGGTCCGGTTCAGTTAAAAGAAAAAAAAAAGAGGGAAAACCAGCCCGAGCCAAAGCTCGGGCCTTTCGTCCAAAAGCAGAACGCCGGCGAAGGCTTGAACGGCAACGCGAGGCTGGACTAAGCTCCGGCGGCGGTGGATCTTGACGGCGGAAGGCGAGGCTGAGCTCCGTCGGCGGCGAGACTCGATGAAAAGGAAAAAAAACACAAAACAGGAAAACAGAGCTCTGTTTGAGCTCTGTTTGAGATGATGGCGGCGGAGCTTGAAGTGGCAGTGTAGAACATGCGATTGACGGCGAGAGAACTCCGGTGGCGGTGACGAAGGCAGTCGGTGCCGGAATAGAACTTTGGTAGAGTCGTGCTCGATTGGGACTGTCTGAAAACAAAGTTGTACTAAAATTGAATTCCGATTTGGGATCTAAAACAGAACGGATTTGGGCTCGATTCCACTTCGAATTGAACTTGGAATTGTGTTCGATTTGGGACGGGGCTGAGGTCTATAAAAACAAAGCCAGAGACGGCGGAAAAGGCAGAGCTTGGAACGGAGAAATTTCAGAGCTTTAACGGAGCCAAAGTCGCCGGAAAAACCAGAGCTTTTGGGTCGTCTGTTTGCCGGATTCCGGTGGCTTTGGCCGGAAAAGAGAAGAGAGGGAGAAGGAGGCCGGAGGAGGGAAGAAGGAGCGTGGATTTTTGGCCGGAAAAGACTGGATTTTCCATTTGCGACAGTAACCAGCCGAACGGAGAAGACGATGAATAGTACCTGCGCATGAACAGTGATTTTGCTACAGTAGTGCTACAGTGATTTTGAATAGTGTTTTCCAGTGAATAGTGCAAAATGTCTCCAGCGAATTCACAACGTTTTCCTTGTCCAATGGCCGGCTAAATCCTTGTCCAAGGCGTAGATGAAACCCGAGTAAATTAGTTGTATCGTTTTCCTTCATCTTAATTTTACCTTGATTGGTGTATGAATCTTATTATAGAATCACTGTTAATTTATTGAGATTTATTCCATGTGCTCGAGAGAGGCTAGAGTGAATTCTTGTTAGTTTCAATCCGAGGAATACTTGCGTGTCTGAGAGGAACTTGAGTAGACTAAGGTGTTATAAAGGAATAAGATTTCATTGGTTTATGCTCGAGAGAGATAGATCACAGTTCCATATTTTGAATTGCTTATGTGTTACATCCGAGAGGAGAGCACTACATTTTGAATTGACAAGTATATGTCCGAGAGGAATATACTAGCCAATTAGGAATTTATTCAAAAGAGAGAAACGATAAGCTGGTTTATTGTGTGGTGGATTCGAAGCCTTGGCACTTCTCCATATTAATTAAAATCCGATTTAAAGTAGTTAAATTTTATTACTTTTTCTAGAATTAATTAAAACAAAATTTGCTTTCACTTGAATTTGGTAAAATATTAGTCCGTCCCTGAGGTTCGACAACCCTTTAATACTCACCGTAGTACAATTGCCTTGTGCACTTGCAAGGGTTTTAATTTTAAACGATCAAGTTTTTGGCGCCGTTGCTGGGGACGGCTCAATAGTTTACCAGATTCTTAGCATAATTAGTGTTAGAGTAGTTTAGTGAGTCTTAATTTAGATTATTTGTTAGAAGCTTAATTTGTGTTTTTTTTCTTTTTTGCAAGGTTAAGAGAAGACGTGAAATTTTTGCCAACAAGGAAGGGCTATCCCTACCCCTAGTTTGCATTCTCTTTTCCTTATCTTTTTAGATTAATTTGTGTGTTTGGTGTTTTCTTTTCTTTCTGTGATAGTATGTTGTGCTAGTTGTGGATATCTAGGGTTGTTTATCTGATTTGTGGATGTGTGATATTTTGGTTCGATTGATGAATGCACGGTGAAGAAATGTCTTCACCTTTCTATGGATTTAGCCATGAGAACCCATATAGGAGCTTTAATGATTATTGTTCTTCACACACACCTAATCCCCTTCCCTATGAAATGCCCTACCACCCATGTCCCTTATATGTTGATACTTACAACAGTGGTTGGGATAATCACTCTAATTTTGGGAGTGACACATCTTTCCCACAATACACAACTCCTTATATGTCGGAACCTTGTGCCCTCTGTTTAAGTCCTATTCATACCCCAGTGGAGTGCCCTTTGGCCCATGAGTACCCTGATTTTATACGCAAATATGTTAATGAGGCCCAGAGTCTTCATAGGTGGGAGGATCATCCTAACAACCCTTGGGAGCAACCCAACCCTAGGCCCACTCTTCATCAGGCCCCTAGACAAGATTTCATAAGCCACCAACAGCCTTACCAGCCAGCCTTAGTTCCATTTGGCCAAAGCAACAAGAGACTTTCCTTGGAAGACCAGATGAGTCAAATGAGCCAAATGCTCCTCTCACACTTAACCGAGATTAAAACTGAACAGAAGAAGATGAGAGCAGAACTAAGTACCCAGGCCCAGATTATCCATTCTCATATACAGGCTCTTGCCAACATTGAAATACAGTTAGAACAGCTAACACAGGCCATGAATATGAATGAAGAATGCATTTTACCTGTTGAGCCCCAATATCCGATGGGCCAATTTTCTGACGAAGGGATCTGTTTTTCCCCTGATTATGATGTTACATCCCTTCAGAATGCCCAAAGGTTTGACAATGAGCTTGAGTGGGTTTTACATAATGATCAAGAGGGTGTGGAAAGTAAAGAAGAAGTGAGTGCATTAATAGAACCCAGCTTTAAACCTTCTTCTATATTTGAGGAATCACGATCTATGGCCCTATTAATGGAACCTTCTATTCCTGAAACACCATTCATACCTTGTCTAGATCAATCTAACTCTTTGTTTATTGAAAGTAACTTAGATTGTTTCATAGATTGTTTAGTTGAGTCACTAATTGAGGAAGCTTTCCCAATTGGGTTACTAGAAGAGGCCCCTACGGCCAAAATGGTTGATGTGGGGGAGGAGGTTCCCTTTATATTAAAATTCTCTGATGACCTTCTTTCATGGTTAATGCAGGGACCCCTCTTTCCAAAGCTTCCCTACTCACTACTCCATCCTTTTATTCCACGATGTGTGATATGCATAAAATATACACATTTATATGCCTTATTTACCTATTTGCTAGTGTAATTTTATTGATAAAACATGAATAAAACAGGTTATTTGTGATTAGGGTAATAATTAGGAGATTAATAATTAAATTACTCTAATTAACTATTTTAGATGCATTAAATAATTTAATGAATCATATTTTTCTTATGTGTCTAATTTTAGTTTGATTTTGTTATTGTAGGTTTAAAAATGCGAATTGCAGATCGGTAGCAGACGAGCGTATTAGGCATGTTTTGAAATGCCAAAGTGACCCAAGAGCTGATATCACACGTATCAACGATCTGAACCGTTGATGAGTTACTTTAGAGAAGACGAGCGCGAAATTAAAGTACGGACGTGCAGTTTGAATCGGCGGTTGAGATTGCTTGAACGGGTTTTTTTTTGAATTCAAAAAGAAAAAAAAGGAAACTGAATTGGGCCTGGTCCGGTTTGGGTCAATGAAAAAAAAAAGAAAAACAACCCGATCCATTGGCTCGGGTGTCGAACAGAGCAGGGCGCTCGAGCTCTCTGCTCGAGCGCCGGCGGTAATGGAGGAATGATACCGGCGAGGGTAGGGATGGCGATCGAAGTAGCGGAGCTCAAGGGCGATGATGATTTCATGGCTGGGCGATGATGGTTCGGCGGCGGAGCTCGAGACGACGGCGGAATTGGAGGGCATCTGTTGCAGAAAACAGAGCATTTGAGCTTGGCGGTCATCGGAAGCAGCTGGGGCTCTGGTTTTCACGGCGGAGCTAGAGAAAGCAGTTGACAGCCAAAGGCAGCGGTGGCTACTGGTGCGATGATTTCGACGGCAAACAGAAAAAGAAGAGCCGTGCTCAAATGGCGACATCAGAAACCGAGTTGAATTGGGACACTTAGAAACAGAGTTGCGCTCGTGAAGCTTGGCCGGAAGAATTACAGGGGTATCAGAATCGTCTTCAAATTGGAAACTCAAAGAGTCGTACTGAGCATGGAAAGCTACTGAAAGAAGCGTGGATTTGGAAGGTTCTCGTATGGGTCGCCTGGATCTCGAATTGGAAGGAGATCGTGCTCAATCTGGTTATTTAGAGAAATCAACTCGAATTTAGAATCGGGAGTCAAATTAGGACTCTCGGGAATTGCTATAAAGACCAGAACAGAAGAGGAGCGCTGGGGTTTTTTGGATGAAAGGAACAACTTGTTTTTCTCTGTTCTATTCCAAAAAAACAGAGCTATTTTGGGTGTGTTTGGGTCGTGTTTTTTTTGGTGATTTCGGCCGGAATTGAAGAGGAATAAGAGGGGAATCGATTGGAGGAGAGAAGAGGAAGAGATTTGAGGAAGAAAGTCGGAGTTTTGTGCTGATTTTTGGCGATGAACAGTGCTGCTACAGTAACCTGCATATGCTACAGTAACCGGGCAGTTCGGGGGAGATGATGAACAGTGTTCGTGCTGCTACAGTGTTTCTGCTACAGTGAACAGTAACTGCTACAGTACCCGTGAATAGTAAAACTGCAACAGTATTTTAAATGCAATTTCTTCTAAATCTGATTTTTCTCATGAATATGAATAGCTAAATCTTTTGTCAAAGCTAAAGGTGATATTATTTGATTAGTAGTTTTACGTCTATAAAGAAGTGTTTAATGCTTATTTGGTTGAATGCGATGTTTTGGAAATAGTCATAATCTATACAATTATTTGATTTGTCATTAACGTAAGGTACGGCGAATGCTTATAATTCCCTGTGATTAGTAGACTATACCTGTTAATGATAAACTTTCAATTGATATTTTTATGTTAATGGATATGATGAACGTAAATGAAATATTTTTCGATTAGGTCAAATCATTATTTGAATCTAATTGAGTAATTAAATAGACGTAGAGTATTAATTAAATAATTGATCCTTGAAGCTTTGATATCTCCTATCGATTATTTTTCCTATCTTTGATTAGTTTTAATTACATTTTTAATCGTCATTTTAGTAGTTAGCTAAATTACAATCTCTCTACAAATTTTCCTGATAAGAACTTTAATTTGCTAAGCTAAGTAGTATTTAGATTAGTTTGGAGTAGAATAGTCCTACATCATTCCCTGTGGTTCGACCTTGGACTTACCGAGTATATATTACAATTTGTCAACCTATTTTGGGGTTAGATCAATGTGCTCCATACTTAGGCAACAAGGATAGGAGTGTGTGGTGCAATAATTTAATTGATCCAGGTTGATGACTTGATAACCTGGCCCCTACAGAGGATCATGGCTCCGTCTGGCTGAAGACGTTAAACTTAGCGCTTGGTGGGAGGCAACCCACGTATTCAGGTGTATTCTCTCCTTTATCTGATTTTCTTTGATATATGATCATTGTCATTTTATATTTTTGTTCACATTGAGGACAATGTTCATAATAGGTTTGGGGGAGGGAATACTACTTGTATAAAAAAATACTAAAAAATTTAGAAAAAAAGTTAAAATTTGATTAGTTTTTAATTGTTTGTTAGTATTTTTGTTAGGATTTGATAGTTTATCCTGTAATAATGCATGTTACAATTCTTAGGAGATTAATTTGCATTGGAAGTGTGAGCAAGTATACTAGAGGATAGATACACTTAACTGAGCATATCTTTCTATTACAGTCCTCTTGGAACAAGTGCTTGAACTAAGAAAATTCACTTACACACACTAGTACATAAAGTAATACCATCTAGAAATTTGTTGATTACTAATCTACAGTGGGATGTCTTTAGTCATAGTCATTGGATGATGTGTAGTTGTCTGTTGAGCTTAAAAGATCATGATAGACCATTTACTTGGCTATGGCAAGGGATTGGAACCGGAAATAGGTTGAGAGTATAATATAGCCTGGACAAAATAAAGATGTGCTGAAAAATATGAATGATGAAAGTGAAAATGTGAAAAAAAAAATGAAAACAAAATGAAAGGAAAGGGGCTGCTTGACTTTATAGGATTAACTTAGGCTGATGCTCGGGCCCGAAGCGGTCTCTTAAAACCTAATGCCCTAAGTCAACTGGCTGGCAGTCATTGGCCTGAGTCATTGCTAAACCTACATCTTGAAGTCAGGCCTTACACAGTCCTAGCGAAAAAAAAAATGTCTGTGGTGTATTATCCTCTCAAATCTAGAATGTTGGACCCGAAGGAGGCGCGCAGATTTGTGCTATCATGAACCTAAAGATTACGATGACTATGTAGATTCTAATGTTCTTTGGTTAATGGGTAACATTGGATCTGTATAAACAGAAATTTAGAATGTATTGCTACAATGTTCTACACTTTCTACTATTTATGTTATCATGCTATATTATATTGAGCAGAAATTTCCAAGATGAAAGTGTGAAATAAAACCACTTAATTAAGGGCTTCTATATTCCTGTTGATTATGAACCAAGTACATGTGGTTGATTTTCTTAAGCATTGTCATATGTATTTGTCGGGATAATAGGTTTGTGTGTTTTGCAATGTTTTTATTTTTGCTTTGTTTTTGCACTTAGGTTAATTAGATTAATAAATACATGTTTGTGGGTAGCATGGCTGCAAACCCTCACGAGACAACACTCGTCCTACTAGGGACACTTAGAGGTTTAACGGCTTGTTGCATACGCTCAATGCAATCGTGTTCCCTACGAAAGTGGTGTTTACTTTTATGCATTAGTTCCTTAGTTTGTTTGGTTTGATTTTGTTTTTGTTTTATTTTGTTAGGGACTAGCAAAATATAGGTTTGGGGGTGTGATCTATACATGAAATATGCATTTTATTATCTCCTAAACTTATGTTTATGCTAGTATTAGATTAGAATTTATTGCTACTTTAATATAGTTTTTGGTTTTTGTAGGAAATAAGAGCAAGACGCAGAAATGGGATGAAACGCGACTCTAATGATTGAATATTCACAACTTCGATTGCATATCTCTGATGGGACTGATTTAAGCTTCATGTGTTCACGAAGTCATCTTTCCAACGCCACTGACTGTTTGCAATTTGGAGTTCTGAGCAAAAAGTTATGATCATTTGAAATATCGCACGCGAAAGAGACACAATTAAAGAGAAGAACCATCAAGATGAGATTGAATGGATGAGATCGATACAACGGGTTTTTGTTTAATAAAGAAGAAAAAAAAAAGAAATATGACCGGTTCAGAGTCCGGTCCGGTCCAGTTAAAAGAAAAAAAAAAAGAGGGAAAACCGGCCAGCAATTAGCCCATACCGCCCAATAAACCGACGATAATAACCTGTGAGGCCCAAGAAGCTGCGGAGAGACTTCACACTAGTGGGTCAGGGCCAGGAAAGCATGGTCTCCACCTTAGATGGATCAATAGCCACCCCCTCAGATGAAATGATGTGGCCCAAATAGTCGACCTGTGCGCTGCCAAAAGAGCACTTCGAACGCTTCAAGAACAAGGCGTTAGCACGTAAGATAGTAAAGATTGACCTGAGATGGTTAATGTGGTCTGCCCAGAACGAACTATAGATCAATATGTCATCAAAGAAGACGAGCACAAACCGACGAAGATATGGGCCAAACAGGTCGTTCATCAAACTCTAGAAGGTTGCCGGAGCATTGGTCAGTCCAAAAGGCATGACAAGGAACTCATAATGACCATCGTGAGTCCGAAAGGCCGTCTTGTGTATGTCCTGGGGCTCCATACGGATCTGATGATAACCTGAACGTAAGTCAAGTTTGCTGAACACAGTCACCCCTGTCAACTCGTCCAGGAGCTCTTCTATCACTGGAATTGGGTACTTATCCTTCACCATTATTGCATTAAGCGCACGGTAATCCACACAGAACTGCCATGATCCGTCCTTTTTGCGAACCAGAAGGACGGGAGAGGAGAATGAACTGGTGCTGGAGCGGATAATGCCAGAGTGCAACATCTCCTGGACCAACCGTTCAATTTCTACCTTTTGCACATGCGGATACCGGTAGGGTCGCACATTGGCGGGTGAAGCCTCGGGCATGATAGGAATGGAATGATCGTGGCCCCGTGCCAGCGGAAGTCCAGATGGCTCAGCAAATATGTCGGCATGCGCCGCAAGCAGTTCAATCATATCAGCCGGTAAGTCAGGGTAGGGCACATCCACTATGGCACGCTGCTGTAAGAATAGACCATGAGGTGTGAATCGTAAAAAAGAGCTCACCTCCTGCGCCGAGTGCAAGGTGCCCGACTGCGATCCATGTAGACGAATGCGCTGGCCTGCTACCTCGAAATCCATAGTCAAATCCCGAAAGTTCCATACCACATCACTCAGGTCTTGCAGCCACTGGACACCAAGAACCACATCAGCCCCCTTCGTAGGCAAGAGAAATAAGTCCGTGATAAAGGAATGCCCCTGAATAGCCAGCTCGACCTGCGAGCATACGCCTAATCAATACGTAAAATGGTTTGGAGTCATAAACATAACAACCCAAATGCTGTGCCACCTTATCATTAATAAAGTTATGAGTCGACCCACTATCAATAAGAACCGCGACCTGTTAGCGCTTCAGTTGGCCCTGAACACGCATGGTCCTGGGCGTGAACGTGCCAGAGAATGCATGAACTGAGATCTCCGGTTGCACATGGTCATAGAGGCCGGGTGCCTCTTCTGGTTCAGCTAGCTCCTCGTCCTCAGCTTCTTCGATGAGTAAACTACCCCGAACTGAGCAGCGGTGTCCAGGGACGAATTTCTCATCGCACTTATAATAGAGTCCCTTGGCGCGCCTTTCTTCCATCTGGGCTGGTGTCAAACGGCGGACGGGAGGAGGATTAGGCCCTGGCAAGGGTGGCCGGCTAGGGCCTTTGCCAGGCATTGGCGTCAAGACAGGCGGATGGCTAGTGTACGGCCTCAGAGCCAGCCCCGCACGTCCCCCTCTTCACTGACGAGCCAACTTTTCCTCTTCTATCCGAGCATGACGCACTACATCCCGCATAGTGTTGCACAGAAAATGTCGCATCTCATCAGCAATCTCAGGCTTTAATCCACTCTTGAAGGTGCCAACAAGGGCCGCCATTGGCCAATTTGGCAAGCGGTTAGCAATTTTCATGAATTCAGAATAGTAAGCTCGTACCGTAGTAGTTTGCCGCAGGGTTGATAGCATCTCGTTAAAGTCTTGAAATTCGTTCGGTCCAAATTGGACGCACAGCTCATCGGAGAAGGTCACCCATGTGGGAAACCGCATCTGCTTCTCAAAAGACTGAAACCAGATTGAGGCGTCTCCATGAAGGTGGAAGGCCGCCACCCGCAAGCGCTCTGCATCAGAATGCGTACCCTGGTACGAAAAGAATTTATCCGCCTTGTACAGCCATTCGACGGGATCCTCCTCGCCATTGTATTGCGGAAACTACAATCGAGCTAGCCTGGGCTCAGCGCTGGCCCTCTGGCCTCCGCGAGAGCCCGAAAACTCTTCCAGATCATCCTCCATTTCATACTGAATGCTTCGTGGGTGTGGGGCCATTGAGGCATTATCACGAACACCTTCCATACCTCGTGTCTCTTGTCCAGTGCGCCCCCCTTCAGCACCTATGTTTACGGATCCAATTTGGATGCCATGAGGGATAGAATGGCCGGCATGATGGCCTAGGACTGAGCCGCCAAACACTTGTGAGCCCCCTGGCCGATTCTGGCCTCCAGGCCCCCCTGCTGACGGCGGTGGCGTGGTCATGGCTGCAGTCTGTGTCGCCATGTCCGTCTTCATCTGTGTCTGGGCAAGCTCTACATTCTGTAGTCGTCTGGCTGAAGAAAAATTAAATACACTCCCAAACCTTGACTGTAGCATCCCCACACAGGTAAGAATTAACCTACAATAACAAAAACAAATAGAAAACAAGCAAGAACATAAAATTTGGGTTGCCTCCCAAGAGCGCTAAGTTTTACGTCTTCAGCCAGACGTAACCCCAACAAGTCAACCTGGATCAATTAAATGATTGCCCCACACACTCCTATGCTTGTTGCCTAAGTACGGATCACACCTTGGAATGAAGGGGTGGAGTGGTGGGCGGGTAAGCATTGGGAATAGATTCCTCTTCATTTGCCATGGGAAGAGGTCATTATAGAATGTTAAAATGAATGGCTCCTCTTCCACATCACCCAATTTGGCCTTAGTGGCCTCCTCTCGTAACACAATTTGGGGAGGACTATCAAATAATGGATTGAATGGGCAATCGTTAGAACACTCTAAGTCACATTCAACAATCAACGGGGAAGGTTGGTCTAGACACTGTATGAGTGGTGCTTCGGGAATAGAAGGTTCTGTTAATATTATTGTAGACGGTGACTCCCTAGAGATAGAAGATTGAAAAATTTGTTCTAATGACTCATTCACTTCTTCTTTAATTTCCACCCCTTCTTGCTCACTTTCTGCACTATATCCAACCTCATTTTCAAATTGCTGTGCACTCCAAAGGGTTTTAACATTTTGGACATGGTTAGGGGAAAAATATATCCCCTCTTCAACAATTTGGCCCATCGGGTATTGTGGTTGGATAGGTAAAGTGTTTACTTCATTACTATCACCCCATGCACTACTATAGATCCCCGTTATATTATCCAACATTGACAAGACATTATCTTCAAAGTCAGGGGTCCATGTGGGTTGGGCATATTGGAGTTGGGGCTGTGGTGGTGGTGGAACAGGGCATGACATACCTTGTAAGGGTGGACTAGTGCTTTGGTCAAACATAGCCCTTTCATTGAGAGTGTACCAAGAAAAATTAGATTGATCCTCACACCTGTGAAGACTGATTAATTGAATTTATAACTATTTTACTCGCAATCGCACGAGACTACGTATAGACTAGTGGAAACGAGGTCGAACCCAAAGGACTTGGTTGATTAACTTAATTCTAATGAAAGATTGAATTTTAATGATTTAATTAACTAAAGAAAATAAACTTTAATAAGAAATCAGATGAATGAGAATATCAAAGCGTCGAATCCACCACTAAACATACAATTACTACTCTCAATTATTATCTCTACAAATTGATAAGATATAGTAATTTATGTTCTTGGCCGGACACACAAATTACCAGTGAATGAACTACACGTTCTTGTCCAGACACGAAAAATTCATCCACTATAAATTAATACAATTAACTCTATCCTTGGCCGGGCATAGAATTAATCATAATCCTGTTATTATCTAGACACAGGATATATCAAGATCAAATTCCATTAATCATTCATTAAGTCTCGGTCAAAGCACTTAAGAGGAATAACAATAAAATTACATTAACCATAATAATCATTATCAACTTTCATTAAATTAAACAACTAAGAGTAGTAAATACAAATTTAGGGCTTCATCTAGCCTTGATAAGAAAATTAGCTAGACATGGAATAAGAGAAAGAAGAAGTAGCCTCATTTGTCAGATTCATCGAAACACTGCTCACAAAATCACTATTCACACTACTGTTCACAAAACACTGTTCACGGCACTATTCATCGTCTCTCCCAAATCCGTGTTATTGTAGTACGAAGAACAGTACTGTAGCAGTTGTAAATTAGTGCGAAATCCGGCCCTTTTCTTCTCCTATCTTCTTCTCCTCTTCCTCCGACGAGAATCACACCGGAAAGTCTGACTTTTCCGGCGGAAATAGCACCCAAAGTGTCTGGTTTTGCTCCCGGAATAGCTCTGTTTTTCCGCAAAAACCAGTCCTCTGTTCTCGTCTCCAAACTCGTTCTGTCTTCCTCACCTTCTCTCGGTTTTTATAGACTTCAATATCAGAGTCCTCTTCCCGTCAATTTCTCTTCGAGATAAGCCCAAATCCGCCGTGAAATCGAAGCACAAATCTGTTTTTAAAAAGAATCCCAAATCGAACATGACTCTCTATTTTTTTCTAATTCGCTGTGAAATCAAAGCCGCCGTCCATTGTCACCGGTCGTGAGCCTCGCCTTCGTCATCCACACCATCTCCGGCGCCGTCTCGAGCTCCGTCACCACCATTCAAGCTCCGCCTCGCCGTATCAGACCCAACCGCCGTTCTTTGCCGCATCTTCATCCGTCGCCGCATCTGCTCTGCCTAGCTCGTCTTCCGTCGCCCAAACCATGAAGATGTCGCCTTCCGCCGTCTCAGCCCAGACCCTGCCAGCCTTCTCTTTAATCGTGTGTCTTTCGCGTGCGATATTTCAAATACTCAACTTTTTGCTCATAACTCCGAATTACGAACAGTCAGTGGCGTTGGAAAGCCGACTTCGTGAACTTTAACATGAAGCTTAAATCAGTTCCATCAGAGATATGCAATCGAAGTAATTAATATTCAATCATTAGAGTCGCGTTTTATCCCATTTCTGCGTTTTACTCTTGTTTCCTACAAAAACCAAAAACTATATTAAAATAGTAGTTATTCCAAACAAACACTAGCAGAAACATAAGTTTAAGAGATAATAAAATGCATATTTCATGTATAGATCACACCCCCAAACCTAGATTTTGCTAGTCCCTAGCAAAACAAAAGAAAATAAAATCAAACAAACTAAGGAAACTAATGCATAAAAGTAAACACCACTTTCGTAGGGAACACGATTGCATTGAGCGTATGCAACAAGCCGTTAAACCTCTGGGTGTCCCCAGTGGGACGAGTTTTGTCTCGTGAGGGTTTGCAGCCATGCTACCCACAAACATGTATTTATGAAACTAATTAACCTAAGTGCAAAAACAAAACAAAAATTAAAACATTACAAAACAAACAAACCTATTATCCCGACAAATGCCAAATACAATGCTTAAGAGAATTAACCACATGTACTTGGTTCATAATCAACAGGAATATAGAAGCCCTCAAGTAAGTGGTTTTATTCTACACTTTCATCTTGGAAGTTTCTGCTCAAATATAATATAGCGTGATACTATAGATAGTAAAAAGTGTAGAACATTGTAGCAATACATTCTAAATTTCTGTTTTACACATATCCAGTGTTACCCATTAACCAAAGAACATCAGAATCTACATAGTCATCCCAATCTTTAGGTTCATGATAGCACAAATCTGCGCGCCTCATTCGGGTCCAACATTCTAGATTTGAGAGGATAATACACCACAGACTTTTTTTTTTCTTTTTTTTTTCGCTAGGACTGTGTAAGGCTTGACTTCAAGATGTTTAGGTTTAGCAATGACTCAGGCCAATGACTCCCAGCCAGTTGGCTTAGGGCATTAGGTTTTAAGAGACCGCTTCGGGCCTGAGCATCAGCCTAAGTTAATCCTATAAAGTCAAGCAGCCCCTTTCTTTCACTTTGTTTTCATTTTTTTTTTCATTTTCCGTATTCATATTTTTCAGCACATCTTTATTCCGTCCAGGTTGTATTATACTCTCAACCTATTTCCGGTTCCAGCCCTTGCCATAGCCAAGTAAATGGTCTATCATGATCTTTTAAGCTCAAAGAACAACTACATATCATCCAATGACTCTGACTAAAGACATCCCACTGAAGATTAGTATTCAACAAATCTCTAGAGGGTATTACTTTATGTACTAGTGTGTGTGAATGAGTTTTATTAGTTCAAGCACCTGATCCAAGAGGACTGTAACAGAAAGATACTGCTCAGTTAAGTTCTCTATCCTCCAGTATACTTACTCACACTTCCAGTGCAAATTAATCCCTTAAGAATTGTAAAATGCATCATCACGGGATAAACTATCAAAACCTAAGAAAAATACTAACAAACAACCTAAGAACTATTTTTTTTTCTTTCGTTTTTTTTTTTTGCATAAACGAAAATAGATAATAATGAAACAAAATAACACTTTTTCTTTTCTACACCCCCAAACCTAAACTAAACATTGCCCTCAATGTGTACCAAAATAATACTACAATGAATAGTAAAAGAAAAGAAGTGAGGAAAGAAATGACCTGAATGGAGAGCCTCATGGTAGATGTAAAACATGAAAGACATAATCGACGAATGAGGAGATAATAGAAATATGGAAAAATTAAATACACCCCCAAACCTCGACTGTAGCATCCCCACATAGGTAAGAAATAACCTACAATAAAAACAAAATAGAAAAAAAACAAGAAAATAAAATTTGGGTTGCTTCCCAAGAGCGCTAAGTTTTACGTCTTCAGCCAGACGTAGCCCCAACAAGTCAACCTGGATCAATTAAATGATTACCCCACACACTCCTATTCTTATTACCTAAGTACGGATCATATCGTGGAATGAAATGGTGGAGTGTTGGGCGGGTAAGCTTAGGGAATTGAGGCCTGTTCATTGGCCGTGGAAAGAGGTCATTAGAGAATTTCAAAATAAATGGCTCATCTTCCACATCACCCAATCTGGCCTTAGTGGCCTCCTCTATTAACACATGTTGGAGAGGACTCTCAAATAATGAATCGAATGGGCGATCAATAGAACACTCCACGTCACATTTAACAATCAAAGGGGAAGGTTGGTCTAGACATTGTATGAGTGGTGCTTCGGGAACAAAAGGTTCCGGTAATATTGTCTTAGACGGTGACTCCCCAAAGATAGAAGATTTAAAAATTGGTTCTAACGACTCATTCACTTCTTCTTTAATTTCCACCCCTCCTTGCTCATTTTCTACACTACATCCAACCTCATTTTCAAATGTCTGGGTACCCCGAAGGGTTGTACCATTTTGGACATGGTTAGGGGAAAAATATATCCCCTCTTCAACAAATTGGCCCATCGGGTATTGTGGTTGGATAGGTAAAGTGTTTACTTCATTACTAACGCCCCATGCACTACTATAGATCCCATTTAGATTATCCAACATGGACAAGACCTTATCTTCAAAGGTAGAATTCCAAGTGGATTGGGTATATTGGGGTTGGGGTAGTGGTGGCGATGGAACAGGGCATGACATTCCTTGTAAGGGTGGATTAGTGGTTGATTCAAACATTGCCCTATTGTTGAGAGTGTGCCAAGAAAAATTAGATTGATCCTCCCATCTATGAAGACCTTGGGCCGCATGTACATGATCGCGCACCAATTCCGGATACTCATGGGCCGAAGGGCACTCCACTAGGGTATGGGTGGGGCTTAAACAAATGGCACATGGTTCCAAAATAAAAGGGGTCATGGGTTGTAGGGAAGATATGCTACTCCCAAAGTTGGATTGATTTTCCCACCCATGGTTATAAGTATCAAGATATGAGTGACATGGAGGGAATGACACTTCAAAGGGAGTGGTAGTAGGTGTGTGTGAGGAATAATAATCATTAAAGTACATGTATGGGTTATTATGGCTAAATCCATAGGAAGGTGAAGTCATTTTTTTTCTTTCACCACGCAATCACCAACACCATAACCACACCATCACACATCCACAACACAAAACAACCCTAGATATCCACGACTAGCAATCAACAGTCTAAAATATCGACAACAAGCAAACCTAGCTATTGACAACTAGCACTGCATGCATTCACAGAAATAAAAAGAAAAATATTAAAAACATCCAAATCTACTTAAAAAGAAAGGTTGATAGATTGCAAACGAGGGAAAGGAGTGTCCTTTCCAACGTCGGCGAGTTCCAAGTGTCACTATCTGCTTCTCCAAATTGACTCCTACAAAGACAAGAAAATCAAGTATCAAAATCCTACAAGAAAAATCTGAACTAATTAGAATTAGGTCAAACCGTTACCAAGTCCCCGGCAACGGCGCCAATTGATTGATTGAATTTATAACTATTTTACTCGCAATCGCACGAGACTACGTATAGACTAGTGGAAACGAGGTCGAACCCAAAGGACTTGGTTGATTAACTTAATTCTAATGAAAGATTGAATTTTAATGATTTAATTAACTAAAGAAAATAAACTTTAATAAGAAATCAGATGAATGAGAATATCAAAGCATCGAATCCACCACTAAACATACAATTACTACTCTCAATTATTATCTCCACAAATTGATAAGATATAGTAATTTATGTTCTTGGCCGGACACACAAATTACCAGTGAATAAACTACACGTTCTTGTCCAGACACGAAAAATTCATTCACTATAAATTAATACAATTAACTCTATCCTTGGCCGGGCATAGAATTAATCATAATCCTGTTATTATCTAGACACAGGATATATCAAGATCAAATTCCATTAATCATTCATTAAGTCTCGGTCAAAGCACTTAAGAGGAATAACAATAAAATTGCATTAAGCATAATAATCATTATCAACTTTCATTAAATTAAACAACTAAGAGTAGTAAATACAAATTTAGGGCTTCATCTAGCCTTGATAAGAAAATTAGCTAGACATGGAATAAGAGAAAGAAGAAGTAGCCTGATTTGTCGGATTCATCGAAACACTGCTCACAAAATCACTATTCACAGTACTGTTCACAAAACACTGTTCACGGCACTATTCATCGTCTCTCCCAAATCCGTGTTACTGTAGCACGAAGAACAGTACTGTAGCAGTTGTAAATTAGTGCGAAATCCGGCCCTTTTCTTCTCCTATCTTCTTCTCCTCTTCCTCCGGCGAGAATCACACCGGAAAGTCTGACTTTTCCGGCGGAAATAGCACCCAAAGTGTCTGGTTTTGCTCCCGGAATAGCTCTATTTTTTCGCAAAAACCAGTCCTCTGTTCTCGTCTCCAAACTCGTTCTGTCTTCCTCACCTTCTCTCGGTTTTTATAGACTTCAATATCAGAGTCCTCTTCCCGTCAATTTCTCTTCGAGATAAGCCCAAATCCGCCGTGAAATCGAAGCACAAATCTGTTTTTAAAAAGAATCCCAAATCGAACATGACTCTCTGTTTTTTTCTAATTCGCTGTGAAATCAAAGCCGCCATCCATTGTCACCGGTCGTGAGCCTCGCCGTCGTCATCCACACCATCTCCGGCGCCGTCTCGAGCTCCGTCACCACCATTCAAGCTCCGCCTCACCGTATCAGACCCAACCGCCGTTCTTTGCCGCATCTTCATCCGTCGCCGCATCTGCTCTGCCTAGCTCCTCTTCTGTCGCCCAAACCATGAAGATGTCGCCTTCCGCCGTCTCAGCCCAGACCCTGCCAGCCTTCTCTTTAATCGTGTCTCTTTCGCGTGCGATATTTCAAATACTCAAACTTTTTGCTCAGAACTCCGAATTGCGAACAGTCAGTGGCATTGGAAAGCTGACTTCGTGAACTTTAACATGAAGCTTAAATCAGTTCCATCAGAGATATGCAATCGAAGTAATTAATATTCAATCATTAGAGTTGTGTTTTATCCCATTTCTGCGTTTTACTCTTGTTTCCTACAAAAACCAAAAACTATATTAAAATAGTAGGTATTCCAAACAAACACTAGCAGAAACATAAGTTTAAGAGATAATAAAATGCATATTTCATGTATAGATCAAAGACCTTGGGCCGCATTTACATGATCGCGCACCAATTCCGGATACTCATGGGCCGACGGGCACTCCATTAAGGTATGAGTGGGGCTTAAGCAAATGGCACATGGTTCTAAAATAAAAGGGGTCGTGGGTTGTAGGGAAGATATGCTGCTCCCAAAGTTTGATTGATTTTCCCACCCATGGTTATAAGTATCAAGATATGAGTGACATGGAGGGAATGACACTTCAAAGGGAGGGGAAGTAGGTGTGTGTGAGGAATAATAATCATTAAAGTACATGTATGGGTTATTATGGCTAAATGCATAGGAAGGTGAAGTCATTTTTTTTTCTTTCACCACACAATCACCAATACCATAACCACACTATCACACATCCACAACATAAAACAACCCCAGATATCCACGACTAACAGTCCTAAATATCGACAACAAGCAAACCTAGCTATTGACAACTATCACTGCATACATTCACAGAAATAGAAAGAAAAATATTAAAAAAGCACCTAAATCTACTTAAAAAGAAAGGTTGATAGATTGCAAACGAGGGGAAGGAGTGTCCTTTCCAACGTCGGCGAGTTCCAAGTGTCACTATCTGCCTCTCCAAATTGACTCTTACAAAGACAAGAAAATCAAGTATCAAAATCCTACAAGAAAAATCTGAAACTAATTAGAATTAAATTAAACCGTTACCAAGTCCCCGGCAACGGCGCCAATTGATTGATTGAATTTTTAACTATTTTACTCGCAATCGCACGAGACTACGTATAGACTAGTGGAAACAAGGTCGAACCCAAAGGACTTGGACTGATTCAACTTAATTCTAAGATTTTGCGTAACAATTTCTAACAAGATAAAAAGTTCTAATTTTTAACAAAGCAAGAGAAATTCATGTGAAAATAATCTGATGAAAAATATACTAAGACTTCGAATCCACCCAAACCAAATAGCTATCCTCTCCGTTAAACCCGTACAATTCCAAGTGATGAATTATCCGTGCCCCTCTCGAAGTCATGAATAATCGTAATGTGTGCAGCCCTCTCGAACATGCAACTAAACAATTAAATCTAACTTAATTAATCTCCCTCTCTCGAGCAAAGATCAATCATAAAAATGCAATCTTTATTCAAATAATACCTTGGAATTCGCTAAGACCTCTCGAACATTAACGATTCCTTGGTTTAATTTCACTAACAATTACTCTACCCTCTCTCGAGCAACAGAATAATTGTAACAAAATATTAAGCATATGGAATAAAAATCACAACTTTAGAATTGCAAATAAATATTGAGAGTCAACCAATTCAGCAGAGCTTCATCAGATCTTAGTACAATGAAATTTAGCTAGACATGAAAAGTAGAGAAGAAAAAGCCTGGTTTGTTGAATTGGTCATATGCAGGAACATTGTTCACTATTCATCCAGCACTGTTCACGCGCACTGTTCACTGTCTTCCCCGTTGAGACGCACACTGTAGCAGTTGTAAATCGACCCAAAAATCACAGCTTTCTCCCAGCATTCGACTCCTCCTCCTTCCGGCCAAGACCTTCTTCTCCCTCCTCTTCTTCCGGCCAAAGGCCCTGCCGGAATCCTCTGTAAAAAAGCTCTGTGTTTTCTCTGTTTTCGCCCTGTTTTCCGGCGGCTCTGTTTGGCTCGGGTTCCTCCTATATGTCCCCCTTTTGCTCTGTTTGGCTTGGGTTTTATAGGCCTTCCAATCCAAGTCCATTTCCCAGTTGAAATCGAATCGATTCATGCCTTTCCAGATTGAGCACGCCTCGAATTTTCCCGATTTGGCAATTTCCAAATCAAGCACTGTCTTTTGTGTGTTCTGTTCCGCCGTCGACTCGCCGGAAATTCTCCTCTGACATCTCTTGCAGTCCTGCCATCATCTTCCATGGCCGTCGTGAGCTCGTTGTTGGCCGCCGTGAAGACCAGGTTCACCTCCATCGTCGGTTGTGATCACAGTCCGCCATCAAGCTCGACACCGCCGTTCTTCGTGGTCGACCGAACCTGCAACCTTGCTCCACCACCGTGGCCGTCGCCGTCTCTCGACCCTTGCCAGCCTCGCCCAGCTCAGCCCGCCATGAGACCCAGCGGCCTCTTTTGCCGGCGAGCTCAAGTAAACAGAGCATCGCCTCTGTTCTGAAACAGACGAAAGGCCCGAGCATCAATTCGGGCCGGTTCTCCTCTTTTTTTCTTTTTTTTTTAAACCGAACCGGCACTGAACCAGTCGGTTCAGTGCTTCCTTTTCTTTTCTCTTTTTTTTTTCTTTTTATCTTTAAACCCGTTGTAACATCATTCTCCGTCGGATCAAATCTGAACGGATCTTCTTCTCAAAAACAAAACCCGTCTTCTTCCTTAGATGTACGCCAATGGCTTAGGTATTTTCTGTGCGTGATGTCACTGTTTTAACTAAATAGGCTCTTCAAAACCCGTCAGTGTCTCCTTAATCGTTGGATCTTCGATCTTTTCACAGAAACTGTTTGACGTGCGTCACTTTTGGTGCTCTGAATCTAGACTCTCAAAACCTGCATAAATAAAATCAAATATCAGTTAGACGCGTTATAAAATATAAATCCAATAAATCTAATTAATGCGTCTAAATTAATCAATTAAGCGCATTTATTCATTAAACTTCTAATTACTCACCTAATCATGATTAACAAGTAATTATCCATACTTCAACTAAAATTACGACTAACAAATAGGCAGAAAGGCATATAAAATGTGTATATTTTATAGATATCAGCTGGCTGCTTGCAAGGAGGCATGATCGTACTCACATCGTCACTGCTCCGATACCAGTGTTGTGACTAGCAAGGTCACAAGAGTTCGCCTTGACGGCAAGGAGGAAGAAGAAGAAGAAGAAGAAGAGTAGGGAAATAAGTTCTTTATTGCATAACCATCCAGGAGGAAGAAGACCTCCTTATAAAGAGGACTCCTACTTGTCCCAATGACGACATAATGATGACATGATGTCATATGTCGACATCATGACAACAAATGATGACATAATTACAACCCATGATTACAGCCCGTTACATCTAATCAGGCCTTTATTACAACCACTAATTGATTTCAGAAAGGGAAACTAATCTTAATAATAAAATACTGCCTAAGATAGACTACGTGCCTTAGGTGTGTGACGTTCACAACATGATAGGAGCTATAAGAGGGAAAATCGTCTAACAATTTAAGTTGCATCTGGGCTAAGTATATATTTTTATAATTCATAGGGGTTAAGTGCAATTTCATCATAATGCATAGGAGTCAAGTGCAATTTGCCTTAAAAAACAACATAATGCTAAAACATGGATTTGTTATAAGGACCCTCATCTTAAACCGGTTTGTTTTAATGTTATTCATAGGTTATCGTGTGATTTAAGCGCTTTTTAATTAAATTCAGTTGTTTTCAAAAATAATTGAGGTTTATAAAGGTTTTAATCAAAACCAACTTCACAATCATGAGTTTTAAGTGATTTTGGATCAAACCTGAATTTTGGGAATTTTTTTATTTTTTACCAATTTTTTCAAAAAATTAGGGTTTGACGGGACCCCTATGGGCCCCATCGATGAAATTAGGTTTTTGCGACCAAAATGCCCTTGACATCAATGGATGATACTATAAAAATGTTCAAAATTTTTCTGGACCTAATTTGGGTTAAATTTTCTAAATTTAGTTAAAAACTCTATTTCTACCTTTCACTTAGGTTTACCCCAACTTTTTCTATAAAAGGAAAGTGTTGTGCTATTTCCCAACTTGGGAATAGACTTGGCTAGGAGATTGGAGCCTAATCTCCATTAGGCCTGAAAAGGAAAGAATAAGAGGTGAGTTTAGCTTAATCTTTGCTTCTTTCTTTAGGTTTTTCTTAAACCGTTCTTAATCTTGACTTCCTTCCTCTAATGGCAAGTTTAATAAATGCTAATCTCTTATTCCGATTTTTTAGGGTTTTATCTTAAAATGGTATAAGTTGATATTCTAGAAAGTTTGATGGGTTTTTTTTATAATATTTGAGACCATGAATGAAGGTTTTAAGTCGTGTTAATGGTGTCTCGGTTTTAAATTTTTCAAAATGGAGAAGAAGCCTGGCGATCGATGGGGCCTTCTGGCTGATCGATTGGGCAAGCGATCGATCGGGTTTCTGGCCGATCGATCGAATCGACTGGCTGTCAGATGGCGATCGTATGGTGAGTGGCGAGCGATTGATCAGGCCTTATGTGTAACACCCAGAAAATTGTTACGTTAACTAAAAGTTTCTATTTTAGGAAACTATTCTAAAATAGGAAAGTGGTGTTGCCTTATGTGATTTCTGGTTGTGCGATGTGCTTTAATGTGTTACTTCACTTTTATGATTGGTTTAATTCGTTAATCGCATGACTAATAGGATGCTAGGGTTGGTCTTGGCGCTGGGCACAACCTGGCGCCAGGGTCTGCGAACACCTAACGCCAGGAGTGGGGCCAGGCACCAGGGCATGTCTTCAGTGGATTACTCTAAATTAGTAAATTGAATTTGGTTTTGATGTGTGGTTCGTGGTGTACGTAAGTTAGTGTAACGAGTAGTGCAACTGCAGGACGTTAGAGGCATGTGCACGTAGGACTCAAGCCAAGACGCAGGACCTGGGCGCTGAGCCACGTGGCACTGCCCCAGGGGTGTCATGTGAACGTGGGAAACATGGTTTAAGGTGATCTTCAGATGGTTGGAGTGATCTAAAGTTGATTGGAGTGAATTTTGGTGGAGACAAAGTGAAATAATTATCTTCTTTTAACTAAAACTTATCTTCCTTAATTATCCCAACTGAACTGATACATCCCGATCCTCTGCGGGAGGGAGACGTCTAGTGAGAGAAGGCATCCTATTGGTGGGCTTTTATTTGGCAGTTTCCTAGTTGAGTAGGGAACTAGAGTGGATAAGGAAGTATCCTAACTAAGAAGATTGTAAACCTATCTAACTATGGAATTAGCATGATGGGTGTCCTGATCATGTTTAAGGGAAAGGATTCTAATTGGTTAATTAGGATTTGAGATTAATAAAGTGTTAGATTAGGAGTGATCCTAATTGGTGTAGAAATTGGCTATAAAAGCCAAGGAGGAGGCCGACCCATGCCATGCACGCCAAGCCTTGTGGCACCAAGTGCAAACCCTAGTTCCGTTTCAACTTCCTTGCCACCAATTCCAGCCACATGATTATTTAATGATCCTATTGATGTTATCTCAGTAGTAGAGGTTGTGTTAATGTTTGATTCATGAGAGATTCCTTGTTGTTTATCAAGTAAGAGTATCCTTGTTGCGATATCTTGTTTCATGCTTATGTTAGTGTATATATGCTTACCTTTGATGGAAATATCTATATGGTCATGTCTCTTGAATGTGGGAGGGCATAAAGTCCTCTTCTTTATTCAGTAATGTACTGTTTTAATCGTCCAATATGGTTAAAAGATTTATTAATGATATTGAAAGCTTTATTAGAGCAAAGGTTATGCCTTTTGTCTAGATTAAGGTTTTAACAGCAACTAAAGTTATGAAATCATTAAATTCCAGAACATACCAGCGTCTAGAATTACTCTAGGAGGGGAGTAATTAAGGGTATTAAGGTATATTACTATGATTATTGAGTACTAATATGAGATTACTTATTATAAGTAAGTAATGCCTTCTCGGCCAGGACTGTTCCAGTGCCAATAGTGCCCAGTATAAAAATCATAACTAAATGTAAAAATATCATAAAAATACACCATCAGTAGGGTTATAAACTAGGCTCATAGGACTATCTTTTTTAAAAATTTCAGAGTCAGATTCCTTCTGTGTTGACGGTGGGGTCAGTCGTAAGTGGGCTGTATAGTATAAAATAGTTTACTAGAATTAGGGTTGTAAAGCACTAATAAATGTAGCGACCGTAAATTTTATATTAATAAAATGGAATTTTATTGCTCAAAGGGAGTAATTTTGAGTTCTAGAAAACTCATTAAAAATAAATTTAAAATTTTAATTTTTTTTTTCTGTCAGACCGATCGATCACGTTTATGATAGATCGATTAATTTCACAATTTTCGAGGCAAATCCATTGGGGAACCTCTTGGACTGATTTTGGGGGATCTTTGGAGATCGTGTCTTACCTAATTAGCCCTAATCAAGGGATCTAAATCTTGGTAAGTATTTCAAATTTGAAAACCCTAATTTCAATTGGTTTGATCTCAATTTAATTTAGGGAGTTAATTTGGGAATGAGATTAATTAAAAAGTTTGTGATTAGAGCTGATGGGGGATGCTGATGGCATATTCCATCCAATCAGTTGTGCTCTAAGGCAAGTGGATCGAACCATGGGATTTGGGGCTTGATTGTGAGGTTATCCAATCAATTATTGGTAATTAATTCTTTCAATTTAAAAACCTTACCTTTTTGAAATCCTAACTGACTTGGAGCAAAGATTGGGATCGTCTCTGATGGGGGAGCATACCATTCGGTGGCCAAGTCTTGACCCTTGATCGAGGGAAGGATCAACGGTGGTGGTTGACTTGAATCCTATATATATATATATATATATGTTGCATTGGAGGACTGGCACTTCTTTAGTCCATCAGCCACCATTCGAGTGTTGTGAGAATCCCTCCATTTCGTCCTCTCCTCTCCCTTTCCTTCTCAACCAGCAGCAAGTCTTGCCCTTGTGGTGGTCGTGGTGTGAAGAATTGACGAGGTCTTGGTGTGGCGCGATCGGTGGCATACTTGCACGTCGAAGTCTGGTTCTTCAAAACAAGTAGGATGATCTTTTACCACATTTACTCTGTGTTGTTGAATGAAATAATCAAGTACCATATCTGGTTATTGGCAGTAGATATTGAATTTTGATTAGTAAGGTTATACCATTATTGTATATGAATGTCACATGCATCGATTTACATGATGTACTGTATTCCGGTAATTGAATGCTTTCACACTTCACGTTCTTATGCCTAGATGATACCCCCATGCAGTTGTATTATCCAATTCATTTCATGTTTTGCTTTGGTGTCAGCTTTGCGTGATGTCCAACAAAAGTTGGCTGCTTTCTTGGTTAATTCTATTGAACTATACAATGTATGCTCTTATGGTGAAGTTCGGTACACTAATGAAGTACCATATTCAAAATATGGTTGCAGCAACGTTCATTTGAATATCGTTGCTCTCTGTTAAAACAAGACAAAGCTTGGTGGTTATGTCAGAACATTTCATACACCTCAGTGTCTATTATTAAGTGTCCTATTTGAGTAATAGAGTTTAATACAGATACTTAACTTATTACGCAATCGGGTAGTTTGCCTAAGTGTATACCATTTGCTAATTAATGGATTAATAAACGAATAATAGTAAGATTCTCTCTTTGTCATACCAAATGAGGTCTGACATCAGGTCACTACATCCCTGTTCACAGCAGTGTCCGGGAATACATGGCATATTTGGTATGATGTGAACAATGGATTAAGTGGAGAGAATCACTAATCGGGCTATGAATTTGTAGCAGAAAATGAATTAAATCAACAAATTTCGGAACCATTTGGGATCTGTAAAAGTTGTTAAGAATGTTATGATAATGTCAGAAAGGTTCATTAATGAATTAATCAAGTATATATCATTAGTTAATTAATATAACTTAAGTTAATTATTCTCGGTCAGGACTAGTCCTGCACCGACGAACCCTAATTAGAAAATGATAACTAATTGTACAAAAATCTAAAAATTATGCCATCTGTCAGGTTGTAAACTAGACTCCTAGAACTACTTATAATAAAACGTTCAGAGGTTAATTCGTTCTGTACAAGAAGTGGCAAACATTTGAAGTGGACTGTTCTATTTGGTGTAGAACACTGTTTTGGTTCTAAAAACCCTAAACCGTAATATTGCTATGAATTACGGATTAAGACATTATTTTAAAACACTAATTTAATGTGATAAGACCTCTAGGGCCTTTGAAACAGTAATCATAAAAGTTTACTTTTGGGTCTTAGAGCCGAGAACATCTGTCTGTAATTAATCGTCCTTTGTATCTTATATCTTAAATGATCCTTTGTTCAAGAGGCCTCATTGCTTGACCTGTATTCAATGCCTATGATATGATCTATTATGGGCATGTCATTCAATCGTTTCAGTGTCGGGGATCGTCAACTCTAGGGCTAGGTACGATGAACGTGGCAGAGAGTGATCTTTGGCGAATCTTGTGGCGTGTCTCGTTGATGAGTCATTTTGTCGGGTCACAGTTGAGTTCCCAGACTCAATCGTTTTAAGAATATTGAACACTCCTTTTTGAGTCAGTTTGAGTTATGTCCGAACGTGGTCTTACACTCCTACGAAGAGTCGAATTTAGAAAGTCATGTTTCAAGCCTCTTAATGAGATGGCTCAGATGTATTCAGTGTCAATCGGTTAAAATATTTGTTTCTCCGCTAAGAGTCATTTATGAGAACTCTTAGTTGGAATCATAGTATGCTCACGAGTCATAGCTAGACCCATGGTGGTCTCAGATTTATTGAACCTCTGTAGTTCAGCCGATGATGGCAATCGCGTGTGCTTTAGATTGTATGACATTACGGAAGGTCTGCAATCTCCGCCCATTGTGCCCGTAAGCACCGATGGGGCCAACATCCCTAGACGCATGGCCAGGTTCCTCTGTAGAACCTCTAGGATGTTCTGGTATTGATGTCCATAGGGGAAGTGGACAGAGCTGAGAGCAGAAATTGTTATCTCCAACCCTTTGGATGATTGGAGTAGATACTCTTGTGACATCTCCTTACTCTCTGTAAGTTTGGAATCTTAAATATTGATTTTATCCTTCCTTGACCTTTGAGAGTCTCGGATGATGATTGGTTTCCTGGTAAGCGAACTGCATAATTGCTGACCCTGAGTCTATGTGTACTTGTCTTCAATCTTTGAATCTTTTGGCATTTGAATTATTATTCCATTGTGGGTTTTCTTGTATCCTACTGGGTATTTCCTATAGAATACTCATGCATCCTCTGATGTAGGGATTAAGATGGAAAGGAAATGATCGGCTATTACTTTTGGTGATGTTGGGATCTGAAGTCAGAAGACGAGTTACTTTTAATTTACTATTTATGTTGATGATTATTGAACTTGTGGCCTGTGTGCCATTTTATTTTTAATTGTGGAGACTTGTCGAATAATGTAATAATTAAATTGGACTTTATTTTGTTATTCTATCTCATGTACGTGGATATGGTTTAAGTCTTATCGATCTAGTATGACCCAAGCATGTAAATGAGCATGTGATGATTCGAGTATTCGGTCCATCCCATATTCCTACCCTTATAACCTTAATTGGATTATTGCTTCCGCGCATATTGGGGTTGTGGAAATTTGGGGCGTGACAATAAGTACTAAAACTTATGATGTAATCTGATCTAAATAATACTAATACAATATGGCAAGACCTCGTAAGGTCTACTGTAGTAAATAAGAGAGTCCAAAATATTAAGACTTTGGGACGAGTCAGTCTGCCTTGGAGTCAAAGTAATCATTGTTTCCTTTGCACAGCGTGGAGTCGGTTTGAATATCCAATTGGCGGTCAAACCTTCCTAACAACCATCTTGATATTAAAGATAATACAACTCCAGACCTAGAGATGTTCTGATCAAAGGTAAAGTTATGATGAATGATGTGTGATCGATGAGTGAAATTCATACTCCTACAGTGAGTTATCCATTGGCCTAATGATATATGCAAAATATACACATTTTTGTATGCCTTTCTACCTATATGTTAGTCGTGATTTCAGTTAAAATAAGGATAATTAATGGTTATTAGTGTTAAGTGAATAATTAGGAGTTTGGTAAATAAATGCGTTTAATTGAGTTATTTAGATGCATTAATTGAATTTAATATATTTATATTTTATTATGTGTCTAATTACGATTTAATTTTATTTATGCAGGCTTTAGAGGGTCCAGATTCACATCGCCAAAAGCGAATGCACGTCATACAGCTTCTGTGAAGAGATTCATTATCCGACGGACGACATTGCTCCGACGGGCTTAGAGCAAAAGAGAATGAACAAGACTGAACCGCGGTTCAATGGCCCAGTTTGGTCAGGAAAAGAAATAAAAAAAAAGAGGCCTGGGCGTTACAAAGAACACGGCATCGAGTAGATGCTCTGCTCGGGTGGTTCGACGACGATGGAGTTGGATTTCGAGCGCCGGCGAACGGCAGGCGGCTGTGGAGGGGTCACAACGGTGAGGTCCGACGGCGGTAGAGAAGCTCGACGGTGAGGCGACGGCAAGGCTCTGATTTTGGTGACGGAGAAGAAGCCGGTGAAGTAAGGACGGCAAAAACAGAGCAAAGGGAAGGAAAGTTCTCGATTTGGAAAGCTTCTGGAGTTGCCCGAAACAGAGACTCAAATTGTAAGTTTGGTTCACAATTGGAACATAGCAGCGTCTGCTCGATTTAGGTGTCTCTGATTTGGAAAAAATGCTGATTTGAGAGAGGGGCGGATGGATTTAAAGGTCTGTTTTGAAAAGAATTGTAGGGGGCGGCGCTGTTCCGACCGGCGGATAAGAAAAAGGAGAAGGGGGTGTTCTGTCTGTGAAGGGAGGAGGCCGGAAGGTGGAGCTCTGTTTTCTGGGCTCTGCCGGAGGGAATTGGAGGCCGGCTGTGCTAGGGGGGTGACTCTACTTTTCTGGGTACTGTTCCATTTGTGCAGAAAAAGAGGAGCTGCCGGAATTGGGTTTGTTTGCTGGCTGTGCTGAAGGTGGAGAAGGAGAACTGTTTAGGTGGCGGCTTTGTTCTGGCTGACATAGTTGATTGGAATCGGGAGAGAGAAAAAGACAACTATTTTGGAGTCTGCTGGCTGGGACAGAACAGTGGTGAAGAGGAGGTGTGCTGCTGCTCGTGAGAAGGGCTAATTCTAGGTAGTCCTCTTTGCTCGAGAGAGGAAGAGGACTGTTCTGAGTACTGTGCTATTTACCCGAGAGGGAAGGAGCATAACTACTGCAAGCGGATTGCTGGTTCGAGAGAGCAAAGGACCTGGCTGAGAAGGACTAAATTGTCGAGAGACTGAACTATCGAGGATTGGGCTAGAATTGGGGATTGTCTGTTCTGTTCGAGAGAAAGAGCAGATCGGTTGAGGCGTGCAGTCGAGAGATTGTTGCTGAAGGTGGAGGAGAGACCAAAGTAGGACTAATTGTAGACGAACTAAAAGCAGAAATCAGGATTTTTCTTTCTTTGATATTTTGTTTAGTTAATTTCATTTCATTAATCGAACATCTGATTGATTGAATAGAAAGTAAAAATTAGAACTTTGCATTTCATTACTACTTGTTATACATGCTCTTAGAATTAGGTTGAATATCCTATTAAGTCTCTGTGGGATCGACCTTGTAGCCATTATTCTGCATTAGATTCGTGCACTTGCGAGAATAATATTAAAATTTACATCAAGTTTTTTGGCGCCGTTGCCGGGGGACTACGTAGGATAATTTACCAAATTCTTAGACTAGTTTAGTTTCAATTTAATTTAGTTTAATTTTTATTACTTATTAGTGTTTTGCCTTTTTGTAGGAGTAAGAGAAGATGCGAAATTCTCGCCAACATTGGAAGGGCCACCCCTTCCCCTCGTTTGCATTCTTTTACCTTCTCTTTTAGTTTTTTTTAAGTGTTTGATATTTTTCTATTTCTTCCTGTGACTGCATGCTTGTGTTAGTTGCGATTTTTAGGATTGTTATAGGTATTTAATTTTTAGTGGTGTTAATTAGTGTATGCTTGGTCATCGATCACTGGGTGAAAAGCTTGCACCTCTTGACCTAGAAATTGAAAGAACTCTCAAAGCAAGACTAAAACATACAATGGATATTACAAATCAATTAGGTAACATGGAAAATGAGAATGTGAGGAAGACATTAAAAGACTATTCATCCCCCATTCAATTCAACTCACCTTCCTACATAGTGTTGCCGCTCACCACGGCACACCACTTTGAGTTGAAACCAGGGGTGATGCAACTTTTGCCCACATTCTATGGTTCCAATAAAGAAGATCCCTATAATCATGTTAAAGAGTTCCTTGACATTTGTGCTACATTTAAATTCCAAAATTTCTCTAATGAATCTGTTAGGTTGCGCCTCTTTCCCTTTTCTTTGAAAGAAAAAACGAAAGCATGGTTGAACTCTTTAGAAGTTGGAACAATTAGGAGTTGGGATCAATTGGCTGAAAAATTCTTCAACAAATTCTTCCCTGTTCATAAAACTCATGCCCTTCGTAGAGAAATTACAAATTTCATGCAGAAGGAGGGTGAACACTTTTACGAGTGTTGGGAAAGATGGAAGAATTTGCTTCTTAAGTGTCCACACCATGGATTTTTAAAGTGGCAACAAGTTCAATTCTTCTATGACGGTTTAACACCTCAGAACCGTCAAATGGTTGATGCCGCTAGTGGTGGGTCAGTTATGATGAAGAGTGTAGAAGAAGCGTGAGATTTTATTGAGACTCTATGCGAGAATTCTCAGCAATGGGATTGTTCAAGTATAGTTGACAGAACGTTTCCTTTTCAAAAGAAAGGAGGCGTATATGAGGTAGACAATAGTGCACATTTGATCTCCAAAATAGACAGCCTGACACAACGCTTTGATGCGTTGATGTCTGTAGGTGGGCCCCAAATGCCGTCACATGTTAATGTGTGTGCTATTTGCTCTAACCCTTCCCATGTCACACAAAACTGTCCCTCTAACACCTCTGGAGTGTAATACAATAGTGATCAGCCTAATGCTATCAATGCCTTCCCTCGACCTAGCAATAACCCATATTCGGAAACTTATAACCCAGGTTGGGCTAGGCATCCCAATTTTTCATGGTCTAAAGGACCACATCAAGGAGGACCACCAGGGTACCCTCCCAATCAGTCTTACCCTCAACAAGTGCAAACATTCCCTACACAACCCAAGAAACCATCTCTTGAGGATACTTTGAATTTGATCATGCAAAGCTCAATACAATTTCAAAAAGATACCCAACATTCTTTACATGCCAACTCGCAAGCAATTGCGAAGCTAGAACTTCAAATGGGTCAATTGGCTTCTGCATTAAATGAGAGGGAAAAAGGTAGGTTCCCTAGTCAACTTGTAGCAAATCCCAAAGGACAATTTGAAGTGGGATCTAACTCTTATCAAGACCAATCTCCAGTGCAAGTTAAAGCCATAACTACACTTAGGAGTGGCAAACAAATTGACAACAATGTTGAACCACCTAAGACTGCCATAGAAACAACAGCTAGAAAGGGTGCGGAACATGAGAGCACTACTAGACCAGACATGAGTCCTATTACATCGAAGAAGAGCCTAGAAGCTTCTTCATGTCCTGAGTCTAGCTATATGCCACCCTATATACCCAAGGCACCTTTTCCTCAAAGACTTTCAAAAACATCTCAAGGGAACAAACTTGATGAGACAATGGAAATTTTTAAGAAAGTGCAAATCAATATTCCATTGCTCGATGCTATTAAGCAAGTTCCTGCTTATGCAAGATTCTTAAAAGACATGTGCACACAGAAAAGAAAATTGAATGTACACAAGAAAGTGTTTCTCACTTAACAAGTTAGCTCAATTCTTAAGCATAACACTCCTCCTAAGTTCAAAGATCCAGGATGTCCCACAATTTCATGCGTTATAGGAGACCATAATGTTGAGTGAGCATTGTTGGACTTAGGAGCTAGTGTAAATTTGCTACCATTTTCTGTTTATGAGCAACTCGGATTAGGAGAGTTGAAACAGACTACCATAACACTGCAACTTGCAGACAGATCAATTAAAGTCCCATGCGGTGTTATTGAGGATGTTCTGGTACAGGTGGATAAATTTTTCTTCCCTGTAGACTTTATTGTCTTAGACACCCAACCTGTGCAGAATCCTGGTAGTCAGATTCCTGTGATTTTGGGAAGGCCATTCTTAGCCACATCCAATGCCATAATAAATTGTCAAAATGCGGTTATGAAGTTGTCTTTTGGCAATTTAAAGGTCAAACTCAATGTCTTTAATGTTAGACAACAACCCCCGGAGTCGGATGATTCTTTTGCAGTGAATATGATTGAAAGTTTAGTAGAAGAATCTCTGCAAACTGTTTTAAATGATGATCCCCTCCAGACATGTTTAACTCATTTTGGCTTAGACTTTGACATCGACGGGTCCATTAGAGAAGTTAATGCATTGCTTGACTCTACCCCTGTATTAGACCCAACCAAATGGACAGCCAGGGTGGAACCTCTTCCAGTTCTCGAGTCTAAACTTGTCCCATCTATTGAAAAACCACCCCAACTTGACCTAAAACCATTACCAGAAACACTTAAATATGCATTTTTAGGTTCTTCTGATACCTTGCCAGTTATCATCTCTTCAGACCTTAATTTAGAACAGGAAGGAAAGCTGCTTCATGTTCTTCGTGAACATAAGACAGCTTTGGGGTGGACAATAGTAGACATTAAGGGTATAAGTCCTGCTCTGTTTATGCATCACATTTACCTTGAGGAGCATGCAAAATCTTTCCGGGAAATGCAACGCAGACTTAACCCTAATATGAAGGAGGTTATCAGAGCCGAGGTGCTAAAATTATTAGATGTTGGCATCATTTACCCCATATCAGATAGTACTTGGGTCAGCCCAGTTCAGGTTGTTCCTAAGAAGTCAGGAATTATAGTAGTAAAAAATGATAATAATGAATTAGTCCCCACCCAAATGACCACTGGGTGGCGGGTTTGTATTGACTACAGAAAATTGAACTCAGTCACAAGGAAAGATCACTTTCCTTTGCCATTCATTGATCAGATGCTTGAGAGACTTGCTAGTCATAGCCACTATTGCTTTCTAGATGGCTATTCAGGCTACAATCAAATTCCCATTGCTCCAGAGGATCAAGAAAAGACCATGTTCATTTGTCCTTTTGGAACATATACCTATCGCCGCATGCCATTTGGGTTATGTAATGCACCCGCCACATTCCAGCGGTGCATGATGAGCATATTCTCTGATATGGTTGAGTGGTTTCTTGAAATTTTTATGGATGACTTCTCAGTGTTTGGATCTTCTTTTGATGAATGTTTACATCATTTGTCTCTTGTCTTGGCAAGGTGTAAAGAAACAAATCTTGTGCTAAATTGGGAGAAATGTCACTTTATGGTTCGTCAAGGGATAGTTCTGGGGCATGCTATTTCTAATACAGGAATTACAGTTGATAAAGCCAAAGTTGACTTAATTTCAAGTCTGCCTCCACCAAAATCAGTCAAGGAGGTTCGATCTTTTCTTGGCCATGCGGGGTTTTACAGAAGATTCATCAAAGACTTTACCAAAATTTCTATACCTTTGTGCAATTTGCTTGCCAAAGAAACTCCTTTTGTCTTTGATGATGATTGTTCTAAAGCGTTTGATCAACTCAAGCAATTCCTCACATCTGCACCCATCATCCAACCACCGGACTGGAATTTACCTTTTGAGCTTATGTGTGACGCATCCGATTATGCGGTTGGAGCTGTCTTGGGGCAGCGGGTGAATAAGATACCCCATGTCATCTATTATACAAGTAGAACTCTCAATGATGCTCAGCTCAATTATTCTACTACAGAAAAAGAGTTGTTGGCTGTCGTTTTTGCTCTAGACAAGTTCCGATCATATCTCTTAGGATCCAAGGTCATAGTGTTTTCCGATCATGCAGCTTTGAAATATCTTCTTTCAAAGAAAGACGCTAAACCTCGTTTAATCCGTTGGGTCCTATTACTTCAAGAATTTGATATTGAGATAAGAGACAAGAAAGGTTCTGAAAATGTTGTTGCTGATCACTTGTCTAGACTTATTGACGAGTCTGCTGAGGAACCCTTACCTTTGAATGAGTCATTCCTTGACGAACAACTTTTTGTTGTCTCTCAATTGCCTTGGTATGCTGATATTGTTAATTATCTTGTCACAACTCAACTTCCTGAACATTGGACATAACAAGATAAATTTAAATTCTTCACCGAGGTTAAGCATTTTTTCTGGGATGATCTATACTTGTTCAAGTATTGCCCAGATCAAATCATTAGGAGATGTGTGCCGGAGCATGAGGTTGATAGTATCATTTCTTTTTGCCATGCTCATGCATGTGGTGGCCATTTTGGTGCAAAAAAGACTGCTGCAAAAATTTTACAGAGTGGTTTCTATTGGCCTACTTTTTTCAAAGACACTCATGAGTTTTGCACCAAATGTGATAGATGCCAACATATGGGTACACTATCACGTAGGTCCATGATGCCCCTTATAAACATTCTAATTGTTGAACTTTTTGATGTTTGGGGTATTGACTTCATGGGCCCATTTCCTCCATCGTTCGATTATCTCTATATCCTTGTTGCAGTAGATTATATTTCTAAATGGGTTGAGGCAATTCCCTGCAAAACAAATGATCACAAAGTGGTGGTTCGTTTCTTGAAAGAGAACATATTTTCTCATTTTGGAACCCCTCGGGCAATTATAAGTGATGGTGGTACACATTTTTGCAATAGAGATTTTGAATCACTTCTGAAAAAGTACTCCATTACTCATAAAATTGCAACTCCATATCATCCGCAGACTTATGGGCAAGTTGAAGTTTCGAATAGGGAAATTAAACGCATTCTTGAGAAAACGGTTCATCCCGACTGAAAGGATTGGTCTGAAAGATTGAATGATGCATTGTGGGCTTACCGTACTGTATTTAAAACATCGATTGGAATGTCTCCCTATAGACTTGTATTTGGAAAACCTTGTCATTTACCTATGGAATTAGAACATCGTGCTTACTGGGCCATCAAAACTTTTAATTTTGATATGGACAAGGCTGGAACGCTTCACAAATTGCAACTCAATGAATTAGACGAAATTCATAATGAGGCTTATGAGAATGCGAAGATTTACAAAGCGAGGACCAAAGTTTTTCATGATCAGTCAATACTGAGGAAGTCGTTTGAGCCCAGTCAAAAGGTTTTGCTCTACAACTCCAGGTTACATCTCTTCCCAGGAAAGCTTCGTTCCCGATGGTCTGGACCTTTCATTGTGCACAAGGTATTTTCCCATGGGGCGGTTGATATTCAAAACCTTAAAGATGGAACTGTTTTCAAAGTTAATGAGCAAAGATTGAAACCATATTTAGAGGGTTTTACTGAAAGGGAGGAGATCGTTCTGGATTTGGATGAACCTACTTTTCCTGCCTGATTTTTTTGTTACGTCTGGCTGAAGATGTAAAACTTAGCGCACTTGGGAGGTAACCCAAATTTTTGTTTCTTGATTGTTTTCTATTTGTTTAATATTTAGATTGTTTCATATCTGTGTGGGGATGCTACAATCTAGGTTTGGGGGTGTATTTTATTTCTCCATATTTTGTACTCACCTCTCATTCTTAGTTTGTGTGTTTCAATGCTCTACATCTACCACGAGGCTTCTCCATTCAGGTGATTTCTTTCCTTACACTCCTTTTCTTTTACTAGTCATTGTAGTATTTATCTTGGTAAACATTGAGGGCAATGTTTAGTTTAGGTTTGGGGGTGTAGAAAAGAAAAGTAGTATTTCTTTGGTTTTTATCATTTTTTTAAAAAAATAATACAAAAAAATTGAAAGAAAAAAAAACCATAAAAATTTGCTTAGTTTTAGGTTGTTTGTTAGTATTTTTCTTAGGTTTTGATAGTTTATCCCTTTATGATGCATACTTCAATTTTTAAGAGATTAATTTGCATTGGAAGTGTGAGTAAGTATACTGGAGGATAGAGAACTTAACAGAGCAATATCTTTCTGTTACAGTCCTCTTGGATCATGTGCTTGAGCTAATAAAACTCACTCACACACTCTAGTACATAAAGTAATACCGTCTAGAGATTTGTTGAACACTAATTTTCAGTGGGATGTCTTTAGTGAGAGTCATTGGATGATATGTGGTTGTCTGTTGAGCTTAAAAGATCATGATAGACCATTTACTTGGCTATGGCAAGGGATTGGAACCGGAAATAGGTTGAGAGTATAATACAGCCTGGACGGAATAAAGATTGCTGAAAAAATGAATGCTGAAAAAAAAAAGGAATGAAAAAATGAAAAAAAAATGTGAAAATGAAAAATGAAAGAAAGGGGCTGCTTGACTTTATAGGATCAACTTAGGCTGATGCTCAGACCTGAAGCGGTCTACTTAAAACCTAATGCCCTAAGCCAACTGGCTGGGAGTCATTGGCCTGAGTCATTGCTAAACCTAAGCATCTTGAAGTCAGACCTTGAACAGTCCTATGAAAAAAAAGAAAAAAAAAGTCTATGGTGTATTATCCTCTCAAATCTAGAATGTTGGACCCGAAGGAGGTGCGCAGATCTGTGCTATCATGAACCTAAAGATTATGACGACTGTGTAGATTCTGATGGTCTTTGGTTAATGGGTAACATTGGATCTGTGTAAAACAAAAATTTAGAATGTATTGCTACAATGTTCTACACTTTTACTATATAAAGTATCATGCTATATCATATTGAGCAGAAATTTCCAAGATGAAGGTGTAGAATAAAACCACTTACTTGAGGGCTTCTATATTCCAGTTGATTATAAATCCAAGTACATGTGGTTGATTTTCTTGAACATTGCAGTTTGCATTTGAAGGGATATTAGGATTATTTGTTTTGTAGTGATTTTTTCTTTCTTTTTGCACTTAGATTAATTAGGTTGATTTCATAACTACATGTTTGTGGGTAGCATGGCTGCAAACCCTCACGAGACTTCACTCGTCCAGCTAGGGACACCTGGGGGTTTAAAAAGCTTGTTGCATACGCTAAATGCAATCGTGATTTCCTGCGGAAGTGGATTAGTTAGATTTCTTTGTTGTTGTTTTGTTTTGTTTTTGCTCGAGGACTAGCAAAATGTAGGTTTGGGGTATTTGATATATGCAAAATATACACATTTTTGTATGCCTTTCTACCTATATGTTAGTCGTAATTTCAGTTAAAATAAGGATAATAAAGGGTGGTAATTATTTTTTTTATATTTTATATTTATTTAATTTATTTCTGTTTTATTTCTTAGTTATATTTTAATTTTTATTTTTTTTTATATGTCTCTTAATTGAGTTATTTAGATGCATTAATTGAAGTTAATATATTATATTTTATTATGCGTCTAATTACGATTTAATTTTATTTATGCAGGCTTTAGAGGGTCCAGATTCACATCGCCAAAAACGAATGCACGTCAAACAGCTTCTGTGAAGAGATTGATTATCCGACGGACGAGATTGCTGTGACGGGTTTAGAGCAAAAGAGAATGAACAAGACTGAACCGCGGTTCAATGGCCCGGTTTGGTTAGGAAAATAAATATAAAAAAAAAGAGGCCCGAGCCGATGGCTCGGGCGTTACCCAGAACACGGCATCGAGCGGATGCTCTGCTCGGGTGGTTCGACGACGATGGAGTTGGATTTCGAGCACCGGCGAACGGCAGGCGGCTGTGGAGGGATCACGACGGCGAGGTCCGATGACGGTAGAGAAGCTCGACAGTGAGGCGACGGCAAGGCTCTGATTTTAGCGACGGACAAGAAGCCGGCGAAGTAAGGACGGCAAAAATAGAGCAAAGGGAAGGAAAGTTCTCGATTTGGAAAGCTTCTGGAGTTGCCCAAAACAGAGACTCAAATTGTAAGTTTGGTTCACAATTGGAACATAGCAGCGTTGATCGTTTAAATATAAAACCCTTGCAAGTGCACAAGGCAATTGTACTACAGTGAGTATTAAAGGGTTGTCGAACCTCAGGGACGGATTAATATTCTACCAAATTCAAGAGAAAAGCAGCAGTTTTTAATTAATCTAGAGAAAAGCAATGAACTTTAATTAAGCTAAGCTGAGATTAATCAATAGGAGAAGTACCAAGGCTTTGAATCCACCACAATAGACTAGTGTATCGTCTCTCTCTCTTTTGAATTCAGATTTCCAATTGGCTAGTGTATTCCTCTCGGACATACACTTGTCAATTCAAATTATAGTGCCCTCCTCTCGGATGTAACACATAAATCTATTAAAACATGGAACTGTGATCTATCTCTCTCGAGTATAAACCAATGAGACTTTATTAATATGTAACACTTCAGAGCCCTTACGTTCCTCTCGGACACGCAAGTGCTCTTTCAGATTAAAATCCACAAAGATCCACTCTTGTCTCTCTCGAGTACAAAGAATAAACTCTAATGAATTAACTTTTATTGCATAACAAAGATTCATACACCAACTAGAATAAAAACATAATATGAGAGAAAGAAACAATACAACCAATCAGTTGGGTTTCATCTACGCCTTGAAAGAGAGTCTAGCCAAGCATGGGAAGAGAATCCATCAACAAGTTCTTCATCTTCTTCTTCTTCTTCTTCCTTTGCTCTACCCTCCAAGGACTCCAAAAGAACTCAAAACTCTATTCTTGCATACCCCATACGTTCTCCCTTAAGGCATATATATAGGGGTGAAGGAAAGCCCTCAAATCCCCTTCCAAATCCGAGTCAAAATACGGTTAAATTGCGTTTTCCGTATGCACCGATCGATCGCCCGTATAGAACGATCGATCGCCTTGCGAACGATGCCGAACGAAGCCGTTTTCCTTTGTTAATTGCTTCCGATCGATCGTATGGCGAACGATGCCGGACGAAGCCGATCGATCGTTTTTACTGTCTTCGCAAGTCCAAAAATTCCAGTAGATACGATCGATCGTTTTGGTGTCCGATCGATCGTTTTCTCCAATGTAGTGTTTTCACGCGGAAGACGCGATCGATCGCGTAAGGATGCGGTCGATCGTTTTTACTGTCCGGAATCTTCAAATGACTATAACTTTTTGCTCCAAACTCCGAATTGCGCGTGGTTGGTGGCGTTGGAAAGCTGACATCTTGAAACATGAGACCTGAATTAGTCCAATCCGACATTTGTACGCGGAGTTATGATAATTTGACCATTGAAGTCCGTTTTCGCCATATTTTTGCATCTTTGCTCTCATTTCCTACAAAAACCAAAAACTATATTAAAGTAGTAGTTATCCTAACCAAACACTAGCATAAATATAAGTTTAGGAGATAATAAAATGCATATTTCATGTATAGATCACACCCCCAAACGTAGATTTTGCTAGTCCCTAGCAAAACAAAACAAAACAAAATCAAACAAAGTAAGGAACTAATGCATAAAAGTAAACACCACTTTCGTAGGGAACACGATTGCATTGAGCGTATGCAACAAGCCGTTAAACCTCTAGGTGTCCCTAGTAGGACGAGTGTTGTCTCGTGAGGGTTTGCAGCCATGCTACCCACAAACATGTATTTATTAAACTAATTAACCTAAGTGAAGAAACAAAGCAAAAATTAAAACATTACAAAACAAGCAAACCTATTATCCCGATAAATACATACTACAATGCTTAAGAAAATCAACCACATGTACTTGGTTCATAATCAACAGGAATATAGAAGCCCTCAAGTAAGTGGTTTTATTCCACACTTTCATCTTGGAAATTTCTGCTCAAATATTATATAGCATGATAATGTAAATAGTAAAAGTGTAGAACATTGTAGCAATACATTCTAAATTTCTGTTTTTAGTCATCGTAATCTTTAGGTTCATGATAGCACAAATCTGCGCGCCTCCTTCGGGTCCAACATTCTAGATTTGAGAGGATAATACACCATAGACTTTTTTTTTTCTTTCAGACTTTTTTTCTCTTTTTTTTTTTTTCGCTAGGACTGTGTAAGGCCTGACTTCAAGATGCTTAGGTTTAGCAATGACTCAGGCCAATGACTCCCAGCCAGTTGGCTTAGGGCATTAGGTATTAAGAGACCGCTTCGGGCCCGAGTATCAGCCTAAGTTAATCCTATAAAGTCAAGCAGCCCCTTTTCTTTCATTTTGTTTTCATATTTTCGCATTTTCATTTTCAGCATATATATTTTCAGCACATCTTTATTTTGTCCAGGCTGTATTATACTCTCAACCTATTTCCGGTTCCAAGCCCTTGCCATAGCCAAGAAAATGGTCTATCATGATCTTTTAAGCTCAACAGACAACTACACATCATCCAATGACTATGACTAAAGACATCCCACTGTAAATTAGTAATCAACAAATTTCTAGATGGTATTACTTTATGTAACTAGTGTGTGTGAGTGAATTTTCTTAGTTCAAGCACCTGTTCCAAGAGGACTGTAACAGAAAGATATGCTCAGTTAAGTGTATCTATCCTCCAGTATACTTACTCACACTTCCAATGCAAATTAATCCCCTAAGAATTGTAATATGCATTATTACGGGATAAACTATCAAAACCTAAGAAAAAGTACTAACAAGTAACTTTAAAAACTACTCAATTTTATTTTCAATTTCTTTTTCTGATTTTACAATGAAGCACATCCTCTCCCCCAAACCTAATACAAGCATTGTCCTCAATGCACAACAAAAGATAAAAAGGCAATGATCTTCGATAAGTAAAGGAGAAAAGAGGAAGGAAAACCACCAGAAAAGAAAGGACTAAGAGTCCTGGTCGTCGCCATCGCCATCGTCCGTAGGAGGGAAACGCCAATCATGGAGGAAGTCAACAATAGAGTCTAGGCGTAACGTGATAGCATTTTGGGACTCTTGATATGCCTGCTGGGTTGCAAGAATCTGTTGCTGTGTAGCCCGAATCTCCTGCACATGGCCAGTGAGATCAGTGATCTGCTGCTGAAGAGATTCCGAAGGAGGCTGCTGAGTAGGCTGACTCGGAGGTGGCTCGGCCTGCTCCTCAGCACGGCGAGCCTGTGGCCAAGTATGTATACGTGTGTGGGCGATCATGCGGTTAAATGCGTCAACTCCAATCGGACCGAGTCCACGAGATAAACGTGCATGCTCTGGAAAACGGACCCCACTGGTCTGGAATATGCGCTCAAGAATGAAAGGATACGGTAGCCGTTCATCCTTTCTCCCCACCATCATCTGCTTCATCTGCCCAAAGACGAATGAAGGTAAATCAAGGTCGCCCCGCCTAGCCTCGTCGCCGAATACATAAAGTAGCTCAGTCATCGTGCGGTCAACTTTCTCCTTCCTGGCGGACCATACATCATGCTGGAAAATGAGAAAGGCAAATCGGAACTCCGGTAGCATGCTGATGGCCTGGAGATATGTGGTCAGGCAAGGTCCTATGGGCGACCCTGTCAAGCGACCCGTAACAATGCGAGGCATGGGAAGTTTATAACCACTGAAATCTGGATGCCGAATAGTACCTCGCTCGCAGCCCATAACTCGAGCTATGTCAGCAGCCCGGATGCGTAAAGGAGTGCCACACACCAAACTGCGAATGGCAACTTGTTCATGATCCTCGTGGTCGTCTATAGTGCCATTCAAATAGAACTCTCTGACGGCGTCCTCGTGCACCAAGTGAGGCACATTCCCCGTCGTAGAAGCAATACGGGTGAAGTAATTCACCCAATCCGGCCGAGCCTTTATCCAGCCTTGGGTTGGTAGATCAGGAATATATGGATTTAGGAGAACCTGGCGCTCATATTGAAGTGGCCGTGGTGGTGGAGTAGCAGTTGGTGGAGGTGCAGGGGTGGAAGCAACATGTCGTGAAGTGGAAGCTTCACTCCTTGGGCGTTTGTGAGCAGAGGATTTCTGAGGCATCGTTCCTGAAAACCAAAGGTCATAATAAAAACCCTTATAAAGATAACTAATGCACAAAGAAGTATAGATCATCAGCACAGCAGGCATATCACAAATAATGGCATAGGAAAGCTCGTTGGCGCTGTTTTTTTTTTTTTTTTTTTTTGAAAAATAAAAATAAAAATAAATAAATAAATAAATAAATAAAAATCGGAGATAGCAATCATGAACATGCAATGGAATCAGCAATCAAAAGTATGCATGAGAGGAATCGAAAATCCGGAATGTCTCACTTTCGGAAAATTTTTTTTTTTTTTTTTCGATTGAAAGCAGAACTGTTCACGCACAAAAATCATAAGATCTGGCGAAAATGCTGAGAATCAAAGGCTGAACTCATACACAAGTATCACAATAATCAATTTAAGAGCAAGTATGAGACAGATTTCAAAAGTACCCAACAGAAACTACGAAAAATCAAATTTTTTTTTCGTTTCGGCTTACCGGAATAAAAGCTCGGGATTGCGATGAAAAGAGACAGAAATCTCTAAAACGGCCACCGGAAATGGATTCTCCGTGCAAAACTTCGTCGGGGGCCGGAGTCTTAGCTCAAACTGGGGTCGGAGGCGGCGGTGGCGAGCGAAAATAGGATTCGTTCGCCGCGGCCGCGCAGGTTTTAAAGACGAAGAAGACGACCCGCGATCGATCGCACAAAAAACCGATCGATCGTTTTAACCGATGATGATCGGCGCCCGTCAGATCACAGATGAACGGCGTTGATGATCTGCAGATACGATCGTAGTGCGATCGATCGTGTTTACAGTTTGACACTTTTTTTTTTTGTTTTTTAAAAAAACTCTAATGAATTAAGCAGAAAAAACCTCCCCCAAACGTATTATGCACATTGTCCCAATGTAAATAAAAATAAAGAAGATGAAAAGGGAAGAATACACCTGATTACGTGGGTTGCCTCCCACCAAGCGCTAAGTTTAACGTCTTCAGCCAGACGTTGATCCATGCTTATGTTGTACTTGTTGGACCAGCAAAATATACCGGCATCTCATCCTGGTCACTAACTGCCTCCAAATAAGGTTTCAAGCGATGGCCATTTACTTTGAATGTGCTCCCATCTTTTGGATTTCGGATCTCAACAGCACCATGTGGAAACACTTCGGTCACAGTAAAAGGTCCAGACCACCGAGTGCGAAGCTTCCCAGGAAATAAGTGCAGCCGAGAGTTATAGAGCAACACCTTCTGATCAGGCTGAAAGGATTTCCAGGAAATCATCTTGTCATGAACCGCCTTAGTTCGCATTTTGTAGAGCTTGGCATTCTCATATGCATCAAGGCGCATTTCCTCTAATTCACTCAGTTGGAGCTTGCGCTGTTCATCGGCCTTATCCAGGTCGAAGTTGTAGGCCTTAATAGCCCAGTAAGCCCGGCGCTCCAACTCAACAGGTAAATGGCAAGCTTTGCCATATACCAATCTATACGGAGACATGCCAATCGGGGTCTTGAAAGCTGTCCGGTAGGCCCATAATGCATCATTGAGTCTCAAGGACCAATCTTTTCTGTCGGGGCGAACCGTCTTCTCGAGAATCTGCTTGATTTGGCGATTGGAGACCTCCACCTGGCCACTGGTCTGAGGATGATATGGTGTGGCAACCTTGTGGGTGACGGAATATTTCTTGAGAAGAGCTTCAAATGACCTGTTACAAAAGTGAGAACCTCCGTCACTAATGATAGCTCGAGGAGTTCCAAACCTGCTGAAAATGTTAGCTTTCAGAAATTCCAGCACAACTTTATGATCATTGGTCCTAGTGGCAACAGCTTCAATCCACTTAGACACATAATCAACAGCAACAAGAATAAATGTATGACCAAAAGATGGCGGAAAAGGTCCCATGAAATCGATACCCCATACATCAAATAAATCAACAATCAATATAGGTTGTAGAGGCATCATATTCCTTTTAGACAAGGCTCCCAATTTTTGACACCTATCGCAAGATTGACAATAAGCATGGGCATCTTTAAATAGAGTTGGCCAATAAAAACCACTTTGAAGTACTTTGGCCGCAGTTTTCTTACCACCGAAGTGTCCACCACAAGCGCGAGAGTGACAAAAAGATAAAATGCTATGAAACTCACTCTCTGGAACACATCTCTTATTACTTGATCCGCACATATCTTAAATAGATCAGGGTCATCCCAATAGTAATGTTTGACTCGTGAGAAAAACAAGTCTTTGTCATGTTTAGTCCAAAAGGTGGGGATTTGACCCACAGCAAGATAATTCACGATATTTGCGTACCAAGGTGGAGCAGTAGTTGAGACAGCAAAAAGCTGCTCATCAGGGAATGAATCCCGCAGAGGGTCATGGCTGTGCAAATCAGGAATAGGAATTCTGGATAGATGATCAGCCACAACATTCTCAGAACCCTTTTTATCTTTAATTTCAAAGTCAAACTCCTGAAGAAGTAAGATCCAACGGATCAGCCTTGGCTTGGTATCCTTCTTGGAAAGAAGGTACCGTAAGGCCGCATGGTCAGAAAAAATGGTGATCTTACTACCCAGGAGGTATGACCGGAACTTATCTAATGCAAACACAACAGCAAGCAGCTCTTTTTCAGTGGTAGTATAATTCAATTGAGCGTCAGTGAGCGTCTTGCTCGCATAATATATAACATGAGGAATCTTGTTAAGGCGTTGGCCTAACACTGCCCCTATAACATGAGGAATCTTGCTTCACTGAGGTAGGAGGTGGTAAATTAGCAATTAGGTCAACCTTGGCCTTATCAACCTCTATACCCCTTTTTGATATAACATGTCCAAGCACAATCCCCTGTTGAACCATGAAATGGCTCTTTTCCCAACTTAACACTAAGTTTGTTTCCTCACATCTTTTTAAAACCATAGTAAGGTTATGCAAGCATTCATCAAAACAAGTGCCAAATACCGAAAAATCGTCCATAAAAACTTCCAAAAATTTATCAATCATGTCAGAAAAAATGGACATCATGCATCGCTGAAATGTAGCAGGGGCATTGCAAAGACCAAAAGGCATCCTTCGGTATGCAAAATGTACCGAAGGGGCATGTAAATGTTGTCTTCTCCTGATCCCCTGGGAAAACTGGCACTTGATTATATCCGGAGTACCCATCTAAGAAGCAATAAAACTCTTGGCCCGCTAGTTTCTCCAGGATCTGGTCAATGAAAGGGAGAGGGAAATGGTCTTTACGGGTGTTAGAATTCAACTTCCTATAGTCAATGCACACCCGCCAGCCCGTGGTTTCTCTTATTGACACAAGTTCACCCTCTGAGTTTGGTTTCACTGTGATGCCCGATTTCTTGGGAACAACCTGGATGGGGCTTACCCACTCACTGTCAGAGATAGGGTATATAATTCCAGCATCTAACAATTTCACTACCTCTTTCATCACCACTTCTCTCATGTGTGGGTTCAACCGTCGCTGCCCCTCCCGAGAAGATTTAGCCTGGTCCTCCAGGTTTATGCGATGCATGCACACAGAGGGGTCTATACCCCGGAGGTCAGCTACTGTCCATCCTATAGCTCGCCGGTGTGTGGTAAGAATCTCTAATAACTGGGTTTCCTGGTCACTAGATAAACTTGAGGAGATAATCACAGGAAGGGTGTCATTAGGACCCAGAAAGGCATATTTCAGCGAGCTAGGTAGGGTTTTCAGATCAAGTGTGGGAGGAGACTCTATGGAAGGTTTGAGTGGTGGAGAGGTGGACACAGGCAGAGGGTCGGGGTGGGGTCTCCATGGGATATGGTCAGGGTGTAAGGCTGCCACCAAATGGTGATGGACCTCTTCAAGGTCAGGTGTGCCCTCATAGGTATCAATCCAGTCATAGAAAAGGGTGTGCTCGAGGGCATCCTTAAGCACAGCAAATGGGAGGTATTCCTGGACCAGGTCATCTAGGTCGTCAACCATAAGGCATTCAACTTCACTCGAGGGTTGTTGGGAAGCACTAAAGATGTTTAATTTAACTTTCATGTTCCCGAATGAGACGTTCATGAGACCCGACCTACAATTGATGGTGGCATCAGCGGTAGCTAGGAAAGGCCGGCCAAGGATAACAGGAATTTGGGACTTGGAGTTGGCAACAGGTTCCATGTCTAGAACGACAAAGTCAACAGGAAAGTAGAACCGGTCAACTCCGACAAGAACGTCTTCTATAATACCTCTAGGTCTGCGAATGGATCGATCTGCTAACTGTAGGGTGACTGAGGTGGGCTGCAACTCTCCTAGGCCAAGTTGTTGATAAACTGAGTATGGGAGGAGATTGACACTGGCTCCTAGATCTAAGAGGGCTCTGCTAATGGTATGGTCACCTATGACAATGGATATAACAGGGGTTCCCGGGTCCTTGAATTTAGGTGGCACATCACTGGTTAGTAAAGAGCTGACTTGGTTGGTCAAAAAGACCTTTTAGGTGACATGGGATTTGGTTTTTCTCTTTTGGGTACACAGGTCTTTCAGGAACTTGGCATACGCAGGTACTTGTTTGATGGCATCTAAGAGGGGAATATTGATCTTAACCTGCTTGAACACCTCTAACATTTCCTCCATTCGTTGGTGGGACTTACTAAACGGGGAGGGTTGGTTGAGGCATTGAGGGAAAGGGGCCCTAGGGATATAGGATTTATCCTTTGTGGGTTCCCGAGGGGCTTCCTGTTGCGGTGAGAGATTAACAGGGTCAGGCATAGTAGGAGTGGATTGGTTCTGTTTCTCAAGGAGAGTGTCCTCACTCGCAATAGGTGGGTCCCTAACCTGATTGTCCACTTGTTTTCCATTTCTTAGGGTAGTAACGGCTTGCACCTGCTCATTTGGATAATGGGAACCTTCAACGGCGAACTGGCCTCTAGGGTTCTGCTGTGGTTGGCTAGGCAAGGTTCCTACTTCCCTACGGTTCATAGATTGGGCCAGCTGTCCTAACTGGGTTTCTATTTTGGCAATGGATTGTGTATGGGAGTGGACAAGCTGGGCCTGGGTTTTCAACTCTGCTCTCATCTCCTTCTGTTCAGTTTTAATCTCGGTTAAGTGGGAGAGGAGCATTTGACTCATTTGGCTCATCTGGTCTTCTAGGGATGGTTTCTTATTGGTTTGGTCAAATGGGGGAGCGGTAGCTGGTTGGTAAGGCTGAGTTGGGTGTTGGATTTCGGGTCTTGGGGCCTGATTGAAAGTGGTCCCTTGGTTAGGCTGTTTCCAGGCGAAATTGGGATGATTTCGCCACCCCGGATTGTAGGTATTTGAATAGGGGTTATTAGCTCTAGGGTAGCCTTGTGCAAAGTTGGCTTGCTCCTGTACAAGATCAGGATACTGGGAAGCTGAAGGGCAGTCAACTACAGTGTGCATGGGGCTGGCACAGATGGCACAGGCATCGTGAGAGATAGGGGTCTGAGAAGGGAGCTGTGAGAAAAAACGGTCAAATCTCTCGGTCAGTGATGCCACTTGGTGTTCTAGACTGTTGGTGGGCTTAACATCATACATGCCTCCCCTTGAGGCACTCCTACCCGGCAGATGGCCTTCAGTTCTGTAGAGGGTAGCACTATGTAGAGAATTTTCACTTAGGTCCTCTAGTAGGTCCCAGGCATCATCAGGGGTTTTTTTCATGAATGTGCCTCCACAGGAGGCATCAATCAGGGTCTTGTGCTGATCGCACACACCCTCATGAAATCGCTGCACTAGCTGCCACTTGGGCACATCATGGTGGGGACAGGATCGGAGGAGGGATTTCATTCTTTCCCAACTTTCATGGAATTGCTCATTTGGTTGCTGGGTAAAAGTAATGATTTCGTTGCGGATCTTATTAGTCCGCCCCACAGGAAAATACTTCTTTAGGAATTCAGCTTGTAGTTCCTCCCAAGTAGAAATAGAGTTGTGTGCAAGGGAGTAGAGCCATTCCTTGGCCCTGTCTTTTAAAGTGAATGGGAAAAGTCTAAGGCGCACCTGGTCATCTGATAATGTGAGTTTGAATGTGGTGTTAACCTCCAAGAAATTTTGGAGATGCCTATAAGGATTCTCATTAAGTTGGCCGTGATAAGTGGGCAGCATTTGGATGATGTTTGGTTTGATTTCAAAATTGGCTACGGTAGCAGGTAGTAGGATACAGGAAGGGAAGGTGTAGGCTATTGGACGGTAGTAATCTTGCAGGGTTCGGGCATGGGGGATTAATGGATCCTGGTTTAGACCAGTACCATCCCCGAGGTTCATGTTGTTCGCCATATGTTGGATTTCAGGAATTGATTGTCTAGGAGTTCTCAAAATTCTGTAGAGTCGCTCAGGATCAGGGTAAAAGGCTAAGTCGGGGTTCAGGGAACGACGACCAGGCATGCACAAATAAAATCAAACAAAACCTGTGCAGTCCTAATAGCGACAACTAGCACACATCAACCCTAGATAGCGACAACTAGCAAACCCTCACGAGACTTCACTCGTCCAGCTAGGGACACCTGGGGGTTTAAAAAGCTTGTTGCATACGCTAAATGCAATCGCGATTTCCTGCGGAAGTGGATTAGTTAGATTTCTTTGTTGTTGTTTTGTTTTGTTTTTGCTCGAGGACTAGCAAAATGTAGGTTTGGGGTATTTGATATATGCAAAATATACACATTTTTGTATGCCTTTCTACCTATATGTTAGTCGTAATTTCAGTTAAAATAAGGATAATAAATGGTTATTAGTGTTAAGTGAATAATTAGGAGTTTGGTAAATAAATGCTCTTAATTGAGTTATTTAGATGCATTAATTGAAGTTAATATATTTATATTTTATTATGCGTCTAATTACGATTTAATTTTATTTATGCAGGCTTTAGAGGGTCCAGATTCACATCGCCAAAAACGAATGCACGTCAAACAGCTTCTGTGAAGAGATTGATTATCCGACGGACGAGATTGCTGTGACGGGTTTAGAGCAAAAGAGAATGAACAAGACTGAACCGCGGTTCAATGGCCCGGTTTGGTTAGGAAAAGAAATATAAAAAAAAAAGAGGCCCGAGCCGATGGCTCGGGCGTTACCCAGAACACGGCATCGAGCGGATGCTCTGCTCGGGTGGTTCGACGACGATGGAGTTGGATTTCGAGCACCGGCGAACGGCAGGCGGCTGTGGAGGGATCACGACGGCGAGGTCCGATGACGGTAGAGAAGCTCGACAGTGAGGCGACGGCAAGGCTCTGATTTTAGCGACGGACAAGAAGCCGGCGAAGTAAGGACGGCAAAAATAGAGCAAAGGGAAGGAAAGTTCTCGATTTGGAAAGCTTCTGGAGTTGCCCAAAACAGAGACTCAAATTGTAAGTTTGGTTCACAATTGGAACATAGCAGCGTTGATCGTTTAAATATAAAACCCTTGCAAGTGCACAAGGCAATTGTACTACAGTGAGTATTAAAGGGTTGTCGAACCTCAGGGACGGATTAATATTCTACCAAATTCAAGAGAAAAGCAGCAGTTTTTAATTAATCTAGAGAAAAGCAATGAACTTTAATTAAGCTAAGCTGAGATTAATCAATAGGAGAAGTACCAAGGCTTTGAATCCACCACAATAGACTAGTGTATCGTCTCTCTCTCTTTTGAATTCAGATTTCCAATTGGCTAGTGTATTCCTCTCGGACATACACTTGTCAATTCAAATTATAGTGCCCTCCTCTCGGATGTAACACATAAATCTATTAAAACATGGAACTGTGATCTATCTCTCTCGAGTATAAACCAATGAGACTTTATTAATATGTAACACTTCAGAGCCCTTACGTTCCTCTCGGACACGCAAGTGCTCTTTCAGATTAAAATCCACAAAGATCCACTCTTGTCTCTCTCGAGTACAAAGAATAAACTCTAATGAATTAACTTTTATTGCATAACAAAGATTCATACACTAACTAGAATAAAAACATAATATGAGAGAAAGAAACAATACAACCAATTAGTTGGGTTTCATCTACGCCTTGGAAGAGAGTCTAGCCAAGCATGGGAAGAGAATCCATCAACAAGTTCTTCATCTTCTTCTTCTTCTTCTTCCTTTGCTCTACCCTCCAAGGACTCCAAAAGAACTCAAAACTCTATTCTTGCATACCCCATACGTTCTCCCTTAAGGCATATATATAGGGGTGAAGGAAAGCCCTCAAATCCCCTTCCAAATCCGAGTCAAAATAGGGTTAAATTGCGTTTTCCGTATGCACCGATCGATCGCCCGTATAGAACGATCGATCGCCTTGCGAACGATGCCGAACGAAGCCGTTTTCCTTTGTTAATTGCTTCCGATCGATCGTATAGCGAACGATGCCGGACGAAGCCGATCGATCGTTTTTACTGTCTTCGCAAGTCCAAAAATTCCAGTAGATACGATCGATCGTTTTGGTGTCCGATCGATCGTTTTCTCCAATGTAGTGTTTTCACGCGGAAGACGCGATCGATCGCGTAAGGATGCGGTCAATCGTTTTTACTGTCCGGAATCTTCAAATGACTATAACTGTTTGCTCCAAACTCCGAATTGCGCGTGGTTGGTGGCGTTGGAAAGCTGACATCTTGAAACATGAGACTTGAATTAGTCCAATCCGACATTTGTACGCGGAGTTATGATAATTTGACCATTGAAGTCCGTTTTCGCCATATTTTTGCATCTTTGCTCTCATTTCCTACAAAAACCAAAAACTATATTAAAGTAGTAGTTATCCTAACCAAACACTAGCATAAATATAAGTTTAGGAGATAATAAAATGCATATTTCATGTATAGATCAAGCGTCTGCTCGATTTAGGTGTCTCTGATTTGGAAAAAATGCTGATTTGAGGGAGGGGTGGACGGATTTAAAGGTCTGTTTTGAAAAGAATTGTAGGGGGTGGCACTGTTCCGACCGGCGGATAAGAAAAAGGAGAAGGGGGTGTTCTGTCTTTGAGGGGAGGAGGCTGGAAGGTGGAGCTCTGTTTTCTGGGCTCTGTCGGAGGGAATTGAAGGCCGGCTGTGCTAGGGGGGTGACTCTGCTTTTCTGGGTACTGTTCTGGCTGTGCAGAAAAGAAGGAGCTGCCGGAATTGGGTTTGTTTGCTGGCTGTGCTGAAGGTGGAGAAGGAGAACTGTTTGGGTGGCGGCTTTGTTCTGGCCGACGGAGTTGATTGGAATCGGGAGAGAGAAAAAGACAACTGTTTTTGAGTTTGCTGGCTGGGCAGAACAGTGGTGAAGAGGAGGTGTGCTGCTGCTCGTGAGAAGGGCTAATTCCAGGCAGTCCTCTTTGCTCGAGAGAGGAAGAGGACTGTTCTGAGTACTGTGCTATTTACCCGAGAGGGAAGGAGCATAACTACTGCAAGCGGATTTGAGAAGGGGATTGCTGGTTCGAGAGAGCAAAGAACCTGGCTGAGAAGGACTGAATTATCGAGAGACTGAACTATCGAGGATTGGGCTGGAATTGGGGACTGTCTATTCTATTCGAGAGAAAGAGCAGATCGGTTGAGGCGTGCAGTCGAGAGATTGTTGCTGAAGATGGAGGAGAGACCAAAGCAGGACTAATTGCAGATGAACTAAAAGCAAAAATCAGGATTTTTCTTTCTTTGATATTTTGTTTAGTTAATTTCATTTCATTAATCGAACATCTGATTGATTGAATAGAAAGTAAAAATTAGAACTTTGCATTTCATTACCACTTGTTACACATCCTCTTAGAATTAGGTTGAATATCCTATTAAGTCTCTGAGGGATCAACCTCGTAGCCATTATTCTGCATTAGATTCGTGCGCTTGCGAGTATTATATTAAAATTCACATCACCTAACTTTGAAATATCATTTGTGCTCTTATGATGATCTTTATGCTATTGAGCACAATTATTTATCATACTCCAGAGAGTGAGTCATATATTGTCGAGAGACCTAGATATTCTATTTCATACTCCATGAGTGAATCATTGTAGTAAGAGTTACCCTATTTGTCCTTCTCAGAAAGTTGAGACCTTTGCTTTTATTGAATCATTATCCAATTTGACATTGACCTATTTCTACACTAAAAGTTCTTTTTGAAGATTTCTCCGGATGGAATCATAGTATGCTCACAAGTCATTGCTAGATCCGCAGTGATCTCCGATATTTATGGAATTTTGATTCCTTATTGCCCGAAGGGAGGCAAATACGGACGTTTAGGCTTATTGACATTACGAAATGTCTTCAGTATCCGACCATAGTGTCCGTAAATACTGATGGGGCTAGCATCCTAGACACGTGGCCGGGTTCCGAAAAGAGAACATCTAGGATGAGTCTAGTCAATAGCCACTCGGGTGGCATATTCAGCGAGCAAAAATTATAACTCCTTGTATTATGGATGCCTGGAACCTTTGATATTTTTGACCATTATCTCTTTACACCGATATTTGTTTGGAGTCTTATTGAGATTATTCTTCCCTACATTTGTGCTTTGGGATTGTTATTTATTTGACCTTTCTGTTCAGGTAATGTAAACCTTTGTTTGGTCTTTTCAGAGAGTGCATATTCCTATTTATCTGAGTGACTTATCCTTCATATCCTATTTTGTCATCCTGGTGGGTTTTTACATCCTATTGGGTATTTCTATGAAATACTAATGCATCCTCCGATGTAGGCTTTAAGGATCAGTAGACAGGACTTTGCAGCTCGAAAAGGTGGAGCAGATTCGCAGAGGACGTTTTGAAGAATTGCTTTTATTTACTTTATTTCTTTTGTTAGAACTTTATTAGTATTGGCCAGTGTGCGCCTGGATTTGATGCTAGTTTTGACATTTTTAATTAATCTGCTGTAATAATTTAAGTAGGAATCATTTGCTACATTGACAATGTTATTTGAAATTGGATGAAGAATTTCTGAGTTCTTAATTTCTGAGTTTTGTTATGAGTTCCTGGTGATATCGATTACACGTTCTTTCATGACGATATAATTGACCTGAGTGATCGAGTATTCGGTCGCGTCCCAAGGTTCCTATCTAGGCTTTTTGATTGGTTAACTGTAAGGCTTTTGCACTCCGATCGAGGTCAAGAATTTTGGGGCATAACATTCTGGCCGGACGATCGGAAAAGCGATCGATCGGGCCTTCTGGTCGATCGATCGGTTGTGCTGCCATTTTAAAATATTTTGCTTATTTCAATGTTTTTACTCTATTTAATGATTCAAATGGTCATGGAAGGTGGTTCATGTTGAAATAAGGCTACTGGAAGTGTGAAATTGATGATGTAAGTTATGGATTATGTTAAGTGCTCGTATGTGCATTTGTACTATATGTCGATAATTAGGCATGTTGATATCAAATTTTCTCATGATGGAATTCTTGTGATTAAAACATGTTTCCAGCAAGGATATTGTATGGTGACGATGAGATGTGTTTTCTTATATTGAGTAGGGTTTATTAAGAATTGATGTGATCATGCTATGACTTAATGTATGGAAAAGAATCATGCTTGTATGAGTGAGTCTTCGACTTCACTTGATTAGGTTTAAGTTTTATGTTAGAATTTACTTTGATTTCAGTTGAGAATCATGGTTTTGAATGTGTTTAAGCATGCGCATATTGTTCTATGAGTTTACATCAAAGCATCGGCCATCTAATTAGAATGTGCATGAATACAGGGGAGTTTATTATAAAATTGTAGTTGATTTATGCTTTGATTAAGATGCATGAGGGGATGGATTGGGAGCACGTTCCATGGGTGGAACCCACGTAGGTATTGCTCACGATATCATGATATCATGCATCATGTATTGAACTTCATGAATGAAGTTTCATCATTGTTTAACCGGAATTGATTGATTGTATGCAATGATTGAGATTGCGTGCTGGATTAATCAGTCAGTGAATTAATCGGAACTTGGTTGGTTCGAAAGGACATGTTTTTTATTTCAGTCCTGTGGAACATATATACTCCCGGGGGTTGACTCTAGTTACATTGAGATATGTGGGGGGCGAGTTGTGTACTTGCCTTATGGATAAGATTATTGAGATGGTCATCTGAACTCTGAACATCCAGAGTGGTATGCTTAGTGCACCAGCTACCATGTGTTCTTGGGTTTTCTGTGTGAGAATTCGGGCTCTCCCCCACCGCAGGAGATGTCCCAGGGCGAACACACCTGCTCTAGGTTCTCTATATGAGAATCGGACATCCTTGGCCAGGATCGTCCAGGGCGAGCAGCTTTAGGGGCTGACAACCCGACCTTCGTACATTTCTTGTATGTAAATCGGATTATGATACGCCTTCGTCACCTTGACTGTGTCCCGCCTTTGTGGCAACACTTGTGTTTACTCTTTGATGGAGGCATTCACTATTTGTGTTGATGCTTGTATATTATAAATTCTATGCGTGATTGTGTATCATGTGTTTGACGCGTTGTCGTGCAGGGTGAATGAGAAGTGATATGAATGCATGATCAGAATGTAAGTGATTGAGACAATGTTATGCAGGTCTATATGACATGAATGCATGATCAGAAAGTATGTGATTGAGATACTATTATGCAAACTGATGTGATATGAATGCATGATCAGAAAGTAAGTGATTGAGACAATGTTTTGCTGGTCTATGTGACATGAATGCATGATCAGAAAGTATGTGATTAAGATACTATTATGCAGGTTGATGTGATATGAATGCATGATCAGAAAGTATGTGATTGAGATATTATTATGCAGGTTTATGTGATATGAGTGTATGATTAGAAAATAGTGTATCATGTCAATTATGGATCTTAATTGGTATATCGTCATGCCGTGATGTTTTCTGATTATCGCCGATTATATCAAAACTATTATTGAGTTTTTATGCTCACCCCTCTTTCTTTGTTTTGTTTGGGGGCTGCGTGGCGTGACATGCAGATGGACATGACCCCCTGTATGAGGAACGATCGGGGAGAGCATGGGATTAGGCGTGGAAGCCTCTGGACTTATTTTGTTTCTTTTCTATTTCTCTTTGTTTGAGTATGGAACATTGTCTATGTTGGTACTTGTGTTCAGACCTATTCTAGACTTTTTTATATTCGAGCTCTATGTGTGGCTCAGGATTTTAGTATGTGGGTTTAAGACTTGTGGACTAATTTAGAGTTAAACTCCACTTTTGTCCTACTTTTCTACTCTTGCTCAAAGCTGTGCGTAACTCTGCTAGTTAGACCGCCCGTTGGTGGGGCATAAGTCTTCAGCTATCTCTTTAACCATTTTCTAATACCGTCACCCACGTGCGCTGGATCGGCTCTTGGATCGGGTTCGGTTCGGGTCGCCAGGGCATGACATCTGTGTTGTGGGAAAATAATGAAAACATGTAGCTATGTTAAGATTGCAAGTGTTGTGTGCTTTTGTAGGTCCAAGTGCATATGCCCTATAGAACCATCTAGTTTGGTTTTCTGCTATGACTCACTCAAAAGGTCACACTATATCATCAATGGGAAATTATGTAGCTAATATATCGATGACCAGGCGACTATATGATTTAATCAATTAAAGAAAGAATCACTTTTTTCATTTGTGAAACCCCCAATTAGGGGAACAAGCCTTTTATGAAGAGTTCAAATATTTGATATTAGGCCATCCATTTTTTGGTTTGTTATGTTCTTAGAGAAGCTAATTGCTTTGGTGATTATCTTGGTAATAGAGCTTGCTTATCTTTTTCTGCCAAAGTTTTCTTCTCAGATTCCTCCACCACCACAAAGGCCAGTTGTCTTATGTATACCCTTGTAATTAGTCTTTCTTATCATCAATAAACTAGTAGGGATCTTCCTAAATCCAACGTGTTAAGTTTTTTATTTAAGAAAAAAACAAAAGGAAAAAAACTGCTTGACCAAAATCGTTGGACAAAAATCAACAACCTCATTTTGACTATCGTTATCCCAAGTGTTCACTAACTCTTGTAGTTTCCCTACTTCGTCTCGGAACCCACCCAGTCGTTTTACTTGCAAATCAATCAGCATCTCCAACCGAGTACCCAATTCTAAGTTTAATATTCACTGTCTTCTAAAAATATAACCTTTTTCACTTGACATTACAACAACCTGGCCACGACTTTTCTTACCATTTGAATCTTCCTAAAATAGCAAGTCTCCCTATAAATTTGTTATTCAGCATTAGTGACCGAAAAAAGTAACCCAGGGAAATATTCTTTGGAACTCTTCTTGTGAAATTTGTATCTCTCTGAGCAAATGCGTATCCTGGGTTATATCCAGTAGGTCTTTTTTATGCAAACTGGGAGCCCGAAAAGCCCGAATTAAGCTTATTAACAATGAGAAAAGGAACACATTCGGTCTAGCGCTTCAAGAACCTTGTGCTACCCAGAAAAGGCCAACAATGTACAAGTAGAAAGGCAAAATTCAATTAATACAAAATTCACTTCATATAAATTGCAATACTGACTGATGAAAGCTTGTTAGTGTTGTATGCATATAGAACTCAAAGTAACATCAGATATGATCAGCTCCTCTCATCCTATCCAACAACTGCAGATGCAAGGAGAATACTTAGCACTCCAACCCAATGTTCTAAAACTCAAGACTCGGACTCGACTCCATATGCCATGGAGTGGAGTCGACTTAGAGTCTTGACGGAGTCATGCAGGTGAAAATTTTCCATTTTTGAGGAGGATATAAGGCAAAATTACACTATAAATTTTATGAGACATAAAAAAATAAGAATTATAGTACTTTTCTACAAATTAGCAAATAATAGATGTCATTATAGTAATTTTGCTTATATAAGGAGTGAAATTAGACATTATGATATGCAGTCCCGTAGTTAAGCATTGTTGGTTAGTAGGTACCCTTTTTTGTTTTAAACAACAGAGGATGCAAATTCAGTGCAAAAATAAACTAAATTACATAGCAAATTTATTTTTCTTGAGGCATGAATTGACTCATTTCTGTAAATAGTTGTCATTCAATATGGAGAAATTAATCCTTAAGTTAAGAACCCAATGACAATTAATGAAAAATAATATACTACAAAATTTTAATAAATTTGAGAAAAATAAAATATTTAATACAATCTGAAATACTCCCTCCATTCCAAAATATTGTGTACATTTGATAAAATTCTCATTTTTATTAGACCATGAAGCCCACAAAGAAGTCAGATGACTTATTCTCCCTGATATCCCGTCCAACTTGTATGCTTGTTCACGAACCAAGTTCAAGTCAATCCTTCCAAGTCTCCTTCAATGTTAGAAAGAAGAAGTCATGTGATTTAACAAAAATGTACATAGTATTTTGGAACGAAGGGAGTACCTTTTATGCAAGTTTAGAAATTGCAGTTACTATCTGTAATGCCTTTTAATAAAATATACGTCCAAAAAAGATCTTTTCAACAGAATTCATCCATCACTAAAGACTCTTTTCGGCAGAAAATTTACTGTAGCGACAGTTTAAATTCCGTCACTATATCTATCAATTTCTGTCGCAATAAAAGTGGTACTTTCAGCGACGGATTTTGCCATCTCTAAAGGCAACTTTTTGTTGCCAAAGACTCCATCGAGTCATGAGTTTGTTTGTGTAACACCCGAAAAATTGGTACGTTAATTAAAAGTTTTGTTGCGTGATGTGATTTCTGGTTGTGCGATGTGCTTTAATGTGTTATTTGACCTTTAATAATGTGGTATGATTCGTTAATCGCATGACTAATAGTAGTAGAAAACTAAGATGCGAGGGTTGGGCCTGGCACTTGGCACAACCTGGCGCTGAGGCCAGCCTGGCGCCAGGGTCTGAGAACACCGACGCCAGGAGTGGGGCCAGGCGCCAGGGCATATGTTCAATGGATCATCCTTAATTAGTAAATTGAATTTGGTTTTGAAGGGGCTAGCATCCTAGACGCGTGGCCGGGTTCCGAAGGGAGAACCTCTAGGATGACTCTAGTCAATAGCCACTCGGGTGGCTTATCCAGCGAGCAGAAATTATAACTCTTTCCACTTTGGATGCCTAAAGCCTTTGGTATTTTGACCATTATCTCCTTACATCGATATTTGTTTGGAGTCTTATTGAGATTATTCTTCCCTATATTTGGGCTTTGGGACAGTTATTATTTAACCTTTCTGTTCAGGTAATGTAAACCTTTGTTTGGTCTTTCAGAGAGTGCATATTCCTGTTTATCAGAGTGAGTTATCCTTCATATCCTATTTTGTCATCCTAATGGGTTTTTACATCCTACTAGGTATTTCTATGAAATACTCATGCATCCTCTGATGCAGGCTTTAAAGCTCAGTAAGTCAGGGCCTTGGAACTCGAAAAAGGTGGAGCGGATGCATGAAGGACGTTTTTGAAGAATTGCTTTTATTTACTTTATTTCTTTTGCTAGAACTTTATTAGTGTTGGCCTTTGTGTGCATGATTTGGTGCTTGTTTTATTTGACAATTTTAATTAATTTGCTATAATAATTTAAGTAGGTATCATTTGCTACATTGACAATATTATTTAAGATTGGATGAAGAATTTCTTAGTTCTTAATTTCTGAGTTTTGTTGTGAGTTCCTGGTGATGTCGATTACACATTCTTTCGTGACTGTGTAATTGACCCGAGTGATCAAGTATTCGGTCACGTCTCAAGGTTCCTATCTCAACTCTTGATTGGTTTACTTAAAGGCTTTGGCACTCCAATCGAGGTCAAGAATTTTGGGGCGTGACAGCATGGTATCGGAGCTTTGAAACTCTTTAATTGGAACTTTGTAATTTTAGATCATCAATTTTAAAAATAATATTGTAATGTATTAAATGATGTAGTAAATCGTGTGTGAGATTAGAAAGACTCAGGACGATTAGAGTTGAACCTGTAGTAGAACCTTATCCTATGAATTATACTAATGACGTTTCTTGTATTGGTTTAAATGGCTAGAACAAGAAGCTGCGGAATCTATGAGAAAGACAAACAAGAAGCTGTTAGGCAGTGGCTTGAAGAATGGAAGAAAAGTGACATAGGTAGTGGAAACCGAAGATGTACCCGTTAAAGATTGATATAGAGGAAAGTTCATAACCCAGTTGCTGAAGTAGAGCCTTTACCTGCATATGACCCTTTTCTAGATGCAGACTATCCAGTCGAATGGGTGGATGGACATGAACCCAAGACACGTGAAGTCCGAATAGAGTTCAGGGATGGATCGTCACCAAAGTATGTGGCCATAGAGGACCCAATAGTGAGATTTCACCCAGTATATATGCGGGCAGAAATGGATACAATGCTTTGCAATATTTTATACAATAGGTTTAAGTTTATGGGGTATAGGTGGCCCTATATGACAGGATGGGAGATTTGCTGGCATCACGAGTTAAGGCTTGCTCCCACCCAGACAGCGCTGATGATATATTAGATGAGTATCTTTGAAGATCATAACTTGTAGGAGAGTTAGGATAGATTTTAGTTTTATAACTCTTTTTGTACTAAGAACCCTGACCTATACACTAGGGATTCATTGTAGGATTTCTTCAGATTAATAAAAAGTTCTTTGATTGAGTGTTTATCTTTTTGCTTGTGTGTTCTGCTGTGTTTATCTTGTCGCCTAGGAGTCAAAGGAATGAGGGATGAATTAAAATTGAACCAAAAAGTGAGATTCTAATTCATCTTCTTTCTTTGACTGTAGATTATCAGAGATGGTGAACTCTGGAAGCGCGTGGTAGACGACCCGGAATGCTGCAGCAGACCTTTCGCAGGAAGAGGGAGGTAGCCAAAATATGACGGACTTGATGAGACAATTGGCTGCTGAGATCCAGAATGGAGGAGGAACAGGAGGGGGTGAGAAAGCACCTACCCTTGAGCGATTTAAGAGAGCCGGTCCTGAGTTCTCGAGTGAGGACAATCTGGAGAATGCGAAACGTTGGGATGGACTGAGGTCGAGCGTCTTGGTTTCTCAGCTGACTACTATCGCTAAGGCGGGTGGAACTAGCTTCTATTCTGGAAGATGACTTCAAGCGAACGATGGAGAGGAAGAACGGCCAGAGCAAAAGTCAGGAGAACAAACTGAAATGCCCTGTAGAAAAGCGTTTTGGGAACGTCAACCATGGGAATAATCGTCCCTTCAAGCAGCAGAAGTATCAGCCTTAGCAGAATCGGACAAATTTTCAGAATTGTCCTCCAGCTCGAGGTAATGGGAATGGCAACGATTTTGGTGCTGGAAATCATTGTAGAATCTATGGACAGAATTCACATGCTGGAAAACCATGTCCTCATGATATGAGGTGATGTTTTCACTTGCAATGAGGTGGGTCACATCTCGCCGGAGGACGCGCGAGCTTCTAACGAGGTTATTGAAGGTAATCTTCTAGTCTTCAATAGTCTTGCTCGAGTTTTGATCGATCCAGGAGCTTCGAGATCGTTCATTTCTTCTGTTTTTACCTTTAAGTCTAGAAAAGTCTTTATCTAGACTTATTTTTGATTTGTTGATCTCTACACCTAATGGGAACTCAATTGTTGCAACTGAGTATCTTGAGAAATCTCGTGTGGTAGTAGGGGATAAGGTGTTGTGTGCTGATTTGATCTTGATTGACTTGTATGATTTTGATGTTATTTTAGGAATGGACTGGTTAGCCAAATATGGAGCAAATGTAGATTGTAGTAAGAAGAAGGTCTACTTTGGAATTCCCGGCAAGAAAGAGCTTGCTTTCCAGGGATACGAGCGAGAAAGGAGAATTTGATTATATCATCATTAAAAGCTCGAAAACTTATAGCTAAAGGAGGTAGTGCCTATTTAGCAAGTGTGTTACCCTTAGAAATGCCTACCCCAAAGATTGAGGAAATTGAGGTAGTACGAGATTTTCCAGATGTCTTTCCTGAGGAGTTGCCTGGTTTGCCATCAAAAAGAGAAATTGAGTTTACCCAAAGATTGAGGTAGTACGAGATTTTCCATATATCTTTCCCGAGGAGTTGCCTGGTTTGCCACCAAAAAGATAAATTGAGAGCTTACTATTGATTTGATACCGGGAACAACACCTATATCAAAAGCGCCCATACCAGATGGAACCTGCAGAGTTAAAGGAGTTAAAAGAGCAGTTGTAGGAACTGTTGGATAAGCGGGCTTATTCGACCTAGTGTTTCGCCATGAGGTGCGCCAGTTTTTATTTGTGAAAAAGAAGGATGGATCAATGAGGTTGTGTATCGACTATCGGATGTTGAATCAAATGACCAATAAAAAATAATTATCCATTGCCCAGGATCGATGATCTTTTTGATCAATTGCAATCGACAAAGGTTTTCTCAAGGATTGATTTGAGATCGGGTTACCATCAATTGCGGATTAAGGAGGAGGACATATCCAAGACTGCATTCAGAACTAGATATGGACACTACAAATTTTTTGTAATGCCGTTTGGATTGACGAATGCACCAGTAGCATTCATGGATATGATGAACATGATTTTTGTTGACCTGTTTGGATCGATTCGTAATAGTATTTGTGGATGACATATTGGTGTATTCAACTAGCTGGGAGGAACACAGAGAACACTTAGCTCAGGGTGTTGCAAATATTGAAGGATAAATCAGTTATATTCCAAGTTCAGCAAGTGCGAGTTTTGATTGGATAGAGTAAATTTTCTTGGATATGTAATATCGAAAGATGGAGTATCAGGGGATCCAGCGAAGGTGGAAGTAGTGCTAGATTGGGGACAACCAAGGAATGTTACAGAAATTAGAAGTTTCTTAGGATTGGCAAGATACCTATCAAAGGTTTATAGAAGGATTTTCAAGTTTGGCGTTGCCAATGACTAAACTGACGCGGAAAGGAAGTGAAGTTCATGTGGGATGATGCATGTGATAGGAGTTTTCAAGGAGTTGAAAGAAGGTTGACGTCCAGCACCGATATTAACTTTTCCATCGGGATCAAGAGGTTTTGTCATCTATAGCGATGCCTCTAAGTGTGGATTAAGATGTGTACTGATGCAGTACGGGGGCGTAGTGGGGTACGCATTTCGACAATTGAAGATTCATGAGCAAAATTATCCGACACATGATTTGGAGTTAGCAGCATAAAGATCTGGAGACACTACTTGTATGGAGAGGCTTTTGAAGTATTCGCAGATCATAAGAGTTCGAAGTATATCTTTCTCAGAAGGATTTGAATATAAGACAAAGACGATGGTTGGAATATCTGAAGGATTATGATTTTTTCAATCCACTATCATCCAAGAAAAGCAAATGTGGTAGCGGACGCATTGAGTAGAAAGACCGAAATGGTTGTTGTTGTTTTAATTAATCTCTTAATTTTACTCGCAAGTGTACGAATCGTGGTTTGGAGTATAGTCGCACAAATTCCTACGAGGTCGAACCCACAGGGGACTTGTGTTTTTGGAATTCTAATTCGAATATCAGATTATTACCTTGTTGAAGAATTAAATTGATTTGATTCACTATAACTACGAACTAATCGAAGACTCAATGCAATTAAACAGCTTTAACTAAGAAATTAATCTAAAGGCAATTAAATAATCTATGAAAAAGAACTAATTGACAAATAAAAATTGAAACTTTACTCAAGAATGTAAAACTCTAGGCATAAGAATCAGCACATGACAATCATAGGAATATTTCTTTAAAATCAGCAATTGTTTTCACGATTATCTCGTAGAGAATTGGAATTCAATCTATTCTCTTACGAAAAATTTCAGCATTAAAGCATATAGATTTTTAAATAGAATTTTGCATTCTCTTGCATATCAACAGATGAGATTCAAATCATTACATGTATCCATCATTTGATAAATCACAAGTAATATCTAAATAGCATGTTCAACATATAACCCATTGCAATTAATTTGAGAATAACAATCGTTAAAACGCATTAATTTAGGCAAAACAATTGCATCACATGAATACTATTCCTACAACTAATCATGGCTTCCTCTCAGCCCTAGTCAGGGAATTTAGCTACTCATGCTAAGGAATTTAACAGCAAAAATAATGGAATTCATTTCGATATAACTAAAATCAACTTACAGAAATTTCTTTGAATAATAGAAAATTTAAGCCAGAAAGTACTGTTCCTCTTGAACTGGAAATTGTAAACACTGCTGTCTCCTTTGTTGCTCGATCAACAGAGGCCGATTGCAACAACAGCCAAGGTGAAACAAAAAGAAGAAAAATAAAATTTCGAACTGTAAAAAAAATGGAAGAGAACACTGTTGGTCGTCTTCTCTGTCTGCCGGGGCTCTCTTGTTTTGTTATTGCTCTGGTTATATAGAGCCCTCAAAAATCCCAGCTTTCCCCCTTGAAGATGAGTCCGAATCGAGTAAGATTTTGTTTCGCCGTGGCCCATCCTTCCCTGCTTTCCAAATCGAGGACGCCTTCTCAAATCCGGAATCAAACCACAAACTTTCCTAATCGAGCACTCTTTCTGTTGCTGCTCTGATCGCGCTGCCTCACGGTCCGCCGGAAACCTCGCCGTGTCCTCTGCCGCCGCCACTCCATGTCGCCGGAACCCAGGACCGCCGCCAATGGCCGTCTGCTCTGTTTTCCTCTTCTCTCTTTTTCCGCTCGTCGAGACCCGCCGCCATCTCCTTCGCCGTCGCCCGTCGATCCAGTCCCGCCGTCATCAGCCTTGCCGCCGTCTCCTTGCGACCACCGTCGTCGATCTCCACCGGGACCCAGCCGCCGAGCACCTCGCCTTCGTCAGCCTCTCGAGCAGAGCTCGAGCTCTGCTCCTCTGTCCCGACTTGAACACCCGAGCCTTTGGCTCGGGTTTTGTTTTTTTTTTTTTCATTAAACCGGACCATTGAAACCGGTCCGGATTTTCTTTCTTTTTTTTTTTCTTTTTTTTTCTTTTCTTCCAATTAAACCCGTCGAAGCAATCTCTATCGTCGGATTGAATATGAATGCTCTTCATTTAATTCCACGCCCGTCTTCTTCATCAGTGAACATCAACGGTCCAGATCTTCTCTGCGCGTGATCTCAGATCTTGGGTAGCTTTGGCATTTCAAAACCCATCTAATGGCTTCACTTTTGGCCGTTCTGCAATACGAGCATTTGAACCTATACAAAATAAAACATGTCCCAAATTAGACGCACCAAATATTTATAAAATTACGGAACAGTGTTAAATTGAGCAATTTAGAGAGCCTTATTTGTTTAATTCTTAATTACTAAATAAATGACTAAAATTCACGTTATTCCTCATTTTAATTAGAAAACATGACTAACAAATAGGTAAAAAGGCATATAAAAATGTGTATTTTTCATGCTTAACAAATACCCCCCAAACCTAGATTTTGCTAGTCCTCAAGCAAAACACAAAAAGAAAAATAATAAAACTACTCAAAAATAAATGCTACTGTCGTAGGGAATCACGATTGCATTTAGCATATGCAACAAGCCTTTTAAACCCCCAGGTGTCCCTGGCTGGACGAGTGAAGTCTCGTGAGGGTTTGCAGCCATGCTACCCACAAACATGTATTTATAAAATTAACCTTATTCTTTATCTAAATAAGAAAAGAAGTCAACTAAACATTTCAAAACACAAAACCTATTATCCCTTCAAATACACACTGCAATACTTAAGAAAACTAACCACACGTACTTGCATTTATAATCAACTAGAATATAGAAGCGCTCAAGTAAGTTGTTTTATTCTACACCTTCATCTTGGAAATTTCTGCTCAATATGATATAGCATGATACTTTAAATAATAGAAAGTGTAGAACATTGTAGCAATACACTCTAAATCTCTATTTCAAACAGATCCAGTGTTACACATTAACCAAAGAACATCAGAATCTACATAGTCATCGTAATCTTTAGGTTCATGATAGCACAGATGCTTGCGCGCCTCCTTCGGGTCCAACATTCTAGATTTGAGAGGATAATACACCATAGACTTTTTTTTTTTCATTAGGACTGTGTAAGGCCTGACTTCAAGATGCTTAGGTTTAGCAATGACTCAGGCCAATGACTCCTAGCCAGTTGGCTTAGGGCATTAGGTTTTAAGATGGACCGCTTCGGACCTGAGCATCAGCCTAAGTTAATCCTATAATAGTCAAGCAGCCCCTTTTCTTTATTTTCGTTTCTATTTTTTTTCTTTTTCATTTTTTTTTCATCATTTTTTTCATTTTCAGCATATATAGATTCAAGCACATTATTCTGTCCAGGCTGTATTATACTCTCAACCTATTTCCGGTTCCAAGCCCTTGCCATAGCCAAGTAAATGGTCTATCATGATCGTTTAAGCTCAACAGACAACCATATATCAACCAATGACTCTGACTAAAGACATCCCACTGAAGATTAGTATTCAACAAATCTCTAGAAGGTATTACTTTATGTAACTGGTGTGTGTGAGTGAATTTTATTAGCTCAAGCACTTGATCCAAGAGAACTGTAACAGAATGCTATTTCTCAGTTAAGTGTCTCTATCCTCCAGTATACTTACTCACACTTCCAATGTAAATTAATCTCTTAAAAATTGAAGTATGCATCACGAAGGGATAAACTACCAAAACCTATAAAAATACTAACAAACAACCTAAAAACTACAAAATTTTGATTTTTTATTTTTTATTTTTTTTTACAAAATTTAAAATAAGCAAAAAAATAACTAAGATATCCTAAACAAATATCTTCCTATACCCCCACACCTGCATGAAACATTGTCCTCAATGTAAAAAGATATGAAATAAATACTGAGGAAAATAAATAGACGAGGGAAGGAAAGATAGTACCTGGACTCCACTGAAACGCTATAGTATCTATCAAAATGAAAAGAACAAGTGAAGCACAAGAATAACATAAGAAAAATAAGCACAAAAATAAAAATTCTAAGAACTTGGGTTGCCTCCCAGTAGCGCTAAGTTTTACGTCTTCAGCCAGACACAGCTATTAATCTTTGCAAGGCAACTGGGACACTACAAGTAATTGTTCATCAGGAAAAGATTCAGTTATGGGCAATGATTCATCAGTAAAATCAACTATCAACCTAGATAAGTGGTCGGCTACAACATTTTCGGAACCTTTTTTATCCCGAATTTCAATATCAAATTCTTTTAGCAACAATATCCATCGGAGAAGACGAGGTTTAGCATCTTTTTTAGATAAAAGATACTTCAATGCAGCATGATCCGAATAGATATAGACCTTCGATCCTAATAAATAAGACCGAAACTTATCTAGAGCAAAGACTACTGCCAGCAACTCTTTTTCAGTTGTAGAATAATTAAATTGAGCATCATTCAATGTTTTACTGGCATAGTAAATCACATGGGGAAGTTTATTAATTCGCTGCCCCAACACAGCACCAATAGCATAATCAGAGGCATCGCACATGATTTCAAAAGGTAGGCTCCAATCAGGTGGCCGAATAATAGGTGCAGATGTTAACTCTGATTTGAGTTTCTGAAAGGCATTATTGCAAGCATCATCAAAGACAAATGGTGTATCTTTTGCAAGAAGATTACACAGAGGTCTTGAAATTTTACTAAAGTCTTTAATGAATCTTCTGTAAAATCCAGCATGGCCTAAAAATGATCTGATTTCTTTCACAGTTCGTGTTGGTGGAAGATGTGAAATCAAATCAACTTTAGCTTTATCAACTTCAATGCCTTTATTAAATATAATGTGCCCAAGAACAATTCCTTTTTGAACCATAAAATGACATTTCTCCCAGTTAAGTACCAGATTCTTCTCTTTACACCTCACTAACACTAAAGATAGATGGTGCAGACATTCATCAAAATTAGACCCAAAGACAGAAAAATCGTCCATGAATACCTCTAAAAATCGCTCTACCATGTCAGAGAAAATGCTCAACATACACCTTTGAAAAGTAGCAGGTGCATTGCATAGGCCAAAGGGCATGCGACAGTAGGCAAAGGTACCAAAAGGACACGTGAAAGTGGTCTTTTCTTGGTCTTCAGGGGCTATGGGAATTTGGTTTTAACCAGAATAACCATCAAGGAAGCAATAATATTCATGTCCCGCTAACCTTTCCAGCATTTGGTCAATGAAAGGAAGGGGAAAATGATCTTTTCTTGTCAAAGCATTCAACTTCCTATAATTAATACAGACACGCCAACCCGTTTGAACTCGAGTTGGCACTAACTCATCAGCATCATTTTTCACTACAGTTATGCCAGACTTTTTCGGCACAACTTGAACAGGACTTACCCATTTACTATCAGAAATTGGGTAGATAACTCCTACATCTAAAAGCTTAAGGATTTCAGCTCGAACAACTTCTTGCATTACAGGGTTAAGACGCCTTTGGGATTCACGAGAAGGCTTAGCATCATCCTCCAAATGAATTCTATGCATAACAACAGAGGGACTGATGCCTTTAATATCTGCAATGGTCCACCCTATGGCTTCTTTGTGCTTTACAAGAACATCAAGTAGTTTACGCTCTTGAGCCACATCTAGGTCAGCTGCAATAATGACAGGTAAGGACTCAGCAAGACCTAAATAAGCATATTTCAGAGTATCAGGTAATGGTTTCAGGTCTAATTTAGGTGGCTCAACACTAGATGGAACTACTGGTGATGATGATAAGGCAAGAGGCTCCACTTTTGGTTGCCACCGTTCAGTACTCATCAGAGGTACAGACTCAAGCAATGAGTTTACTTGTTCAATTGACTGATCGATATCAAATTCACAACCAAAATGTGTTAAGCATGCCTCTAAAGGATCTTGGGAATGTGTTTGATGAAATGTTTCATGGACAAGTGTTTCAATCAGGTTTACTTCATTCACATCATCCATGTCAGGTGGTTGTTTACTGATGTCAAAAATGTTCAATTCCACCTTCATGTTCCCAAAAGAAATTTGCATCACTCCATTTCTGCAATTAATGATAGCATTAGATGTAGCTAGAAATGGACGACCCAAAATGACAGGTATTTGCCCACTTATGTTCGGAACAGGTTGAGTATCAAGGACAACAAAGTCCACAGGGAAATAAAATATATCAACCTTTATCAGAACATCCTCAACAACACCTCTAGGAATTTTAACCGAACGGTCAGCTAATTGAAGTGTCATTGTCGTGGGTTTTAGCTCTCCAAGACCTAATTGCACATACACAGAGTAGGGCAATAAATTCACACTTGCCCCCAGATCTAACAAGGCTCGCTCAATCTGATGTTTCCCTATCATGCATGAAATTGTGGGACAACCAGGGTCTTTATATTTGATAGGAAATTTACATTGAATGACAGAGCTGACTTGCTCTGCTAGAAATGCCTTTTTAGGAACATTATTTTTCTTTTTGACTGAGACTAGATCTTTCAAAAATTTTGCATATGAAGGCACTTGTTGGATTGCATCAAGAAAAGGAATGTTTATTTGTACTTGTTTAAACACTTCTAGAATATCTCCATATTGTGCACCTTTTTTAGGATTGACTAGTCTTTGCGGATATGGTGCCCTAGGTACAAAATTCCTAGGTGGAGAATCTCTGTCAACAGTTGGAGAAGAATTAATGTCCTTAGTCTCTAATTCAGTCTTAGTGTTCTCACTTTCTTCTTTTTCAGGAGTTTCAATTTTATTATCAATTTGCTTTCCAGACCTAAGGGTAATAACTGATTGAACATGTTCCTCATTCTGTGAAGAATTAGAGCTACTACCAATGGAAAATTGGCCTTCTGGTTAGGCACAGGTTGACTAGGGAATCTCCCTCTCTCTCTTTCTGCTAGTTGAGTAGCCAATTGACCAACTTGAGTCTCTAACTTAGCAATTGCTTGAGTATTTATATGTGTAGAGTTCTTCATCTCAAGCATAGCTTGGTTAGTTGACTGAATAACTTGGCTTGTGGATTGGATGAAAGATTTAAGAGTGTCCTCTAACAAGGATTGTTTTTGTGTAAGACCCTGAGATTGAGTGATAGGTTGTTGATATTGGGTAGGAGGTTGAGACAAAGCTGGATAAGGTGGGTTATTCTGCCTAAACTGATTATGCATAGGTTGCATAGGCTGCCCACCTACATTCATAGGTGGTTGACTTTGTCTCCAGGAGAAATTTGGATGATTTCTCCAACCTGAATTGTAAGTTTCAGAGAAAGGATTGCCTGTCGGCTTTCCATAATTGTTTAGAACATTGACTTGTTCTGCATAACACTCTGGATAAGTATTCATGGAAGGGCAGTGCAGAGATGTATGCATCGGGCTAGCACACACAGAGCATGCTTCATTCATGTTGACGGCATTGATGCTTCGGTTCAAACTCAGGGCATCTATTTTCTTGGTTAGCGCACCGAGTTTGACCTTAACATCTACGTCATCTTTGATTTCGTAGAGACCTCCTTTCTTAGGAGCTTGATGTTGTCTCTCCCTATGACCCTGCAAAATCCCACTGTTGGGACCTTTCAGCTAATCGCTTCTAAGAAGTTATAAGCTGCTTCACCTCCTAAGTCTAAGAAAGCACCGCCATTCATTGATTCAATCATGTTGCGGTGTGTTTGAGTTAAGCCATTGTAAAAGTGTTGTATTAACCTCCATGTTTCAAACCCATGATGTGGACATTTTTAGTAAAAGGTCTTTAAATCTTTCCCAACTCTCATAAAATTTTTCATTTTCATCTTCCATGAAGTCAGTGATTTCTCTCTTTAATTCGTTGGTTTTAGCCATTGGGAAGAATTTGGACAAGAATTTGCTCACCAACATATCCCATGTTGTGACAGAGTCAGCGGGAAGAGAATTTAACCATGCCTTGGCCTTGTCCTTCAAAGAGAAGGGGAAAAGGCGCAGACGAACAGACTCATCCGAGAAGTCTGTGAACCTAAAAGTTGCACAAATTTCTAGAAAATCCTTTACATGCATGTAAGGATCCTCTCTGTTAAGACAATGATAATTGGGCAAAAGTTGAATTATCTGAGGTTTTAAGTTCAAAATATTTTGCAGAGGTTATAGGCAACACTACACAAGATGGAGGGTTGATTGTGATCGGAGAAAATAACTCCCTCAGAGATTTCTCAGGTTGATCTTCCATTTTGAATGAAAGATCAATTTTAGTTTCACTATTCTCTAAAGGATTAGAATTATTTCTAACCAGACGCAGTGTGTGATCACGTGTCCACGTGGTCATCCACCGTCAATCAACTCTCACGTATTTAAAATTTTTATTTTTTAATTTTTTAAAAAAAAATTTGACCTAAAATTAACTGCAAGGGTAAAATTAGTCTTAAAATTTGATTTCCTACAAGTCCCCGGCAACGGCGCCAAAAACTTGTTGTTGTTTTAATTAATCTCTTAATTTTACTCGCAAGTGTAACGAATCGTGTTTGGAGTATAGTCGCACAATTCTTACGAGGTCGAACCCACAGGGACTTGTGTTTTTGGAATTCTAATTCGAAGATCAGATTATTACCCTTGTTGAAGAATTAAATTGATTTGATTCACTATAACTACGACTAATCGAAGACTCAATGCAATTAAACAGCTTTAACTAAGAAATTAATCTAAAGGCAATTAAATAATCTATGAAAAAGAAACTAATTGACAAATAAAAATTGAAACTTTACTCAAGAATGTAAAACTCTAGGGCATAAGAATCAGCACATGACAATCATAGGAATATTTCTTTTAAAATCAGCAATTGTTTTCACGATTATCTCGTAGAGAATTGGAATTCAATCTATTCTCTTACGGAAAATTTCAGCATTAAAGCATATAGATTTTCAAATAGAATTTTGCATTCTCTTGCATATCAACAGATGAGATTCAAATCATACATGTATCCATCATTTGATAAATCACAAGTAATATCTAAATAGCATGTTCAACATATAACCCAATGCAATTAATTTGAGAATAACAATCGTTAAAACGCATTAATTTAGGCAAAACAATTGCATCACATGAATAGTATTCCTACAACTAATCATGGCTTCCTCTCAGCCCTAGTCAGGGAATTTAGCTACTCATGCTAAGGAATTTAACTGCAAAAATAATGGAATTCATTTCGATATAACTAAAATCAACTTACAGGAATTTCTTTGAATAATAGAAAATTAAGCCAGAAAGTATTGTTCCTCTTGAACTGGAATTGTAAACACTGCTGTCTCCTTTGTTGCTCGATCAACAGAGGTCGATTGCAACAACAGCCAAGGTGAAACAAAAGAAGAAAAATAAAATTTCGAACTGTAAAAAAAATGGAAGAGAACACTGTTGGTCGTCTTCTCTGTCTGCCGGGGCTCTCTTGTTTTGCTATTGCTCTGGTTATATAGAGCCCTCAAAAATCCCAGCTTTCCCCCTTGAAGATGAGTCCGAATCGAGTAAGATTTTGTTTCGCCGTGGCCCATCCTTCCCAGCTTTCCAAATCGAGGACGCCTTCTCAAATCCGGAATCAAACCACAAACTTTCCTAATCGAGCACTCTTTCTGTTGCTGCTCTGATCGCGCTGCCTCACGGTCGCCGGAAACCTCGCCGTGTCCTCTGCCGCCGCCACTCCATGTCGCCGGAACCCAGGACCGCCGCCATGGCCGTCTGCTCTGTTTTCCTCTTCTTCTTTTTCCGCTCGTCGAGACCCGTCGCCATCTCCTTCGCCGTCGCCGTCGATCCAGTCCCGCCGTCATTAGCCTTGCCGCCGTCGCCTTGCGACCACCGTCGTCGATCTCCACCGGGACCCAGCCGCCGAGCACCTCGCCTTCGTCAGCCTCACGAGCAGAGCTCGAGCTCTGCTCCTCTGTCCCGACTGAACACCCGAGCCTTTGTCTCGGGTTTTGTTTTTATTTTTTTTTTCATTAAACCGGACCATTGAACCGGTCCGGATTTTCTTTCTTTTTTTTTTCTTTTTTTTTTCTTTTCTTCCAATTAAACCCGTCGAAGCAATCTCTATCGCCGGATTGAATCTGAATGCTCTTCATTTAATTCCACGCCCGTCTTCTTCATCAGTGAACATCAACGGTCCAGATCTTCTCTGCGCGTGATCTCAGATCTTGGGTAGCTTTGGCATTTCAAAACCCGTCTAATGGCTTCACTTTTGGCCGTTCTGCAATACGAGCATTTGAACTTATACAAAATAAAACATGTCCCAAATTAGACGCACCAAATATTTATAAAATTACGGAACAATGTTAAATTGAGCAATTTAGAGAGCATTATTTGTTTAATTCCTAATTACTAAACAAATGACTAAAATTCACTTTATTCCTCATTTTAATTAGAAAACATGACTAACAAATAGGTAAAAAGGCATATAAAAATGTGTATTTTTCATGCTTAACAATGGTTGCGAACATGATGGTTCATGAATGGAAGTTGATACAAAAATTGGGGGAATGTCATTTGGAACAGCCAACATCTCAAAGGATATCAGTGCTCAGTAGTATTTCGATAAGATCAGCTATATATGAGAAGGTGTTTGAGGCACAAAAGGTGAATCCTCAGTTACATAAATTATTGGACAAATCTGGTTTTGGGAAAGGAGCTACTGGCAGTATTTGTTTCAAGGGAAAGTTAGTTGTTCCTAAGGATGCGAATTTGAGGCAAGAGATTCTTCGAGAAGCTCATCATTCTCGATATACTATTCATCCGGGAGGTACGAAGTTGTATCAGGATCTTAAGAGAAATTTTTGGTGGAACGGAATGAAAAAGGATATTGGCAAATTTGTGTCGAAATGTCTAACTTGTCAACAAGTGAATGCAGAACACCAAAGACCAGCTGGATTGTTGCAACCGTTAGAAATTCCACAATGGAAATGGGATCACATCACTATGGATTTTGTGGTAGCTTTGCTGAAGACACAAAAACAAAAGGATTCTATTTGGGTTATTATGGATCGACTGACCAAAGCGGCTCATTTTCTTCCAATTAAGTGGAAGCAAAATCCAGAAAGTTTGGCAGAATTGTACATAAGGGAGATTGTCAGGCTACATGGAACACTGTTGTCTATTGTATCAGATAGAGATGCATAGTTTACATCAAAAACATGGAAGAGTATTCAGGATGCTTTGGGAACAAAGCTTAACTTCAGTACAACTTTTCATCCTCAAAGTGATGGACAGTCAGAGCAAATAATTCAGACACTGGAAGACATGCTGAGGGCATGTACAATAGATTGGAAAGGTAATTGGGATGACCATTTGCCATTGATTGAGTTTGCATATAACAATAGTTATCATTCAAGCATAGGGATGGCACCGTTTGAAGCATTATATGGAAGACCATGCAGATCGCCTATCTGTTGGACTGAAGTTGGAGAAAATCAAGTGTTACAATCGGAATTGGTTCAGTATTGTGCAGAGAAAGTGAAACAGATCAGACAGAGATTACAAACTGCTCAAAGCCGACAGAAAAGTTATGCAGATTGTCGACGAAGAGAGTTAGAATTTCAAGAAGGAGATCATGTATTTGTGAAAGTGTCGCCTTCGAAAGGAGTCATGAGATTTGGTAAAAAAAAGGAAAGCTGAGTCCCAAATTCGTTGGGCCATTTGAGATCTTAGAGCTAGTTGGACCAGTTGCGTATCAGATAGCTTTACCCCCACAACTGTCAGAGATACATAACATTTTTCATGTTTTTATGTTGAGGAAGTATTTGCCAGACCCATCACATGTTTTGGACTATGCAACTATGGAGTTAGAAGCATATATAACTTTTTCGGTAAAACCTATTAAGATTTTGGATAAGAAAGATCAGGTGTTGCGTAGAAAGACTATTCCTTTGGTGAAGGTTTTGTGGCAAAGTCATCTCTCCGAGGAAATGACATGGGAAACAGAAAGTGAGATGAGAAAATCCTACCCTAATCTATTTGCTGATTGTGTACCTGCATTTCGAGGATGAAATGTTCTTTTTAGGAGGAGAGGATGTAACACCCGAAAAATTTGTACGTTAACTAAAAGTTTCTATTTTAGGAAACTGTTCTAAAATAGGAAAGTTTTATTGCCTGATGTGATTTCTAGTTGTGCGATGTGCTTTGATGTGTTATTTGACCTTTAATGATGTGGTATGATTCGTTAATAGCATGACTATTAGTAGTAGAAAACCAGGATGCGAGGGCGCTGAGGCCAGCCTGGCGCTGAGAACACCTGACGCCAGGAGTGGGGCCAGGCGTTAGGGCATGTGTTCAGCGGATCATCCTTAATTAGTAAATTGAATTTGGTTTTGAAGTGTGGTTCGTGGCATACGCGAGTTAGTGTAACGAGTAGTGCAACTGCGGGACGTCAAAGTCATGTGTGCGTAGGACTCAAGCCAAGACGCAGGACCCGGATTATGAAGGATCTAATTAGGAGATATCCTATTTGAAGGAGGCATTGGCTATATAAGCCATAGAGGAGGCCGGCCATGCCTATTGCACGCCAAGCACTTGGACGACTTGTGCAAACCCTAGCTTTTCCTTCTTCTTTCCCATCAACTCCAGCAGCCTTCCATCTTTTCTTTCACCCATATCTCACATTTGAACAAAGGAGTAAAGGCATCATCGCGGAGAAGAGCGAAGGAGCTATGCATGGATGGTTTTCCTAACCAATCTTATTTGAATCCTTTTGCTTCATTCTTAGTATGATTATTTGATGATCCTATTGATGTTATCTCAGTAGTAGAGTTTGTGTTAGTGTTTGATTCATGAGAGATTCCTTGTTATTTATCAAGTAAGAGTATCCTTGTTACGATATCTTGTTTCATGCTTGTGTTAGTGCATATATGCTTACCTTTGATAGAAATATCTATATGGTCATATCTCTTGAACGTGAGAAGTCATAAAGTTCTCTTCTTTATTCTGTAATGTTCTACTTTAATCTTCCAATATGGTTAAGAGATGTATTAATGATATTAAAAGCTTCATTAGAGCAAGGGTTATGCCTTGAGTATAACTTAAGGTTTTAACAACAATTAAAGTCATGAAATCAATAAATTCCAGAACGTACCAGAGTCTAGAATTACTCTAGGAGGGGAGTAATTAAGGGTATTAAGGGCATATTATTATGATTAATTAGTATTAATACGAAATTACTTATTATAAGCAAGTAATGCCTTCTCGGCCACGACTGTTCCTGAGTCGACAATGCTCAGCATAAAAATCATAACTAAATGTACAAAAATAAAAAAAAATACAGAGTTAGTGAGGTTATAAACTAGACTCATAGTACTATCTGCTATAAAAGTTTCAGAGTCAGAGTCCTTCTGTGTTGATAGTGGAGTCAGTTGAAAAAGGGTTGTATAGTATAAAATAGTTTACTGGAAATAGGGTTTTAAAGCACTAATGAGTACTACTCCCTCCGTTCCAAAATACTATGTACATTTGAGAAAATTCTCATTTTCATTGGACTATGAAAATCACAAGGAAATCACATGACTCCTTCTCCCTGATATCCCGTTGATCAAACCCAAGAGAAGGTTGACAAATTGTAATATATGGTAAGTCCGAGGTCGAACCACAGGGAATGATGTAGGATTATTCTATTCTAACTAATTTAAACACTACTTAACTTAGCAAATTAAGATTCTTATCAGGAAATTATGCAGAGAAGTTATAATTCAATTAACTACTAAAATGATGATTAAAGATTCAATTAAAACTAACTAAAGACAGGCAAAGATAATCGATGAGAGATATCAAAGCTTCAAGGATCAATTATTTAATTAATATTCTACGTCTATTCAATTACTCAATTAGAATCAAATAATGATTTGACCTAATCGGATGATATTTCATTCACATTCATCATATCCATTAACATAAAAATATTGATCGAATATTTATAATTAACAAGCTCAGTCTACTAATCACAGGGAATTATAAGCATTCGCCGTACCTTACGTTAACGACAAATCAAATAATTATATAGATTGTGACTTTATCAAAACATCGCATTCAATCAAATAAGCATTAAACACTTTTTCGTAGACGTAAGAATACTAATCAAATAATGTCACCTCTAGCTTTGACAAAAGATTTAGCTATTCATATTCATGAGAAAAATCAGATTTAGAATTGAAATAAATTGCATCGGGGAAACACTATTCACGGGTTACTGTTCACAGGTACTGTAGCAGATTCACTGTAGCAGCTCTGTAGCAGGTTTACTGTTCATCGTCTCCTTCAGATGCCCGGTTACTGTAGCAATTGCAGGTTACTGTTCACCGAAGCAAAAACCCAACTTTCTTCTTCTCCTTCTCTCTCCCTTCGATTCCTCTTCTGTTCCTCTAATTCCCGACTGAAATCCGACCCAAACACCGCCGGAAAAAGGCTCTGCAAAGCTCTGTTCACCCGATGTTCGTCCTCTGTTTTGTCAAAAACAGAGTCCACCCAAAATTCGTCCAGAACCGTCCCAAAATCAGTCGAAAACAGTCCTCAAATCAGTTCTCTTCCTCCTGTTTTTATAGCAATTCCCGAGCCCCAATTGAGGCCAGCAATCCGTCCTAAACCCAGAGAGTTTCCATATAGATTTCGTTCAAATGTGTAAAGAAAATCCGAACTTTCCTTACTCTCTTTTCTCAATTTGCCCAAGTCGACCTTCCAAATCCAGCACTTACCATTTGGCTCCTCCTCGCGCCATTGTGGCCGCCGCGAAGCTCCTTGCCGGCCGTCAGCACGACACCGGTCGTCCGAACAGAGCAAGCACGACTCTGTCTTTTTTTTTTTTTGTTTCAGTTTCGATTGCCACCACGATTGCCGTTCTGATCGCTTCACCGCCATCAGCTCCTCTTTCAACTCGGCCGGCGTTAAATCCAGCTCCACCGATCGTCTCCGTAGCCGCCATCTCGAGCTCAACCCATCGCCATTACCGCCGCTGTTCTGCTCTGTTTTTTTTTCAATCGCCGCCCAACCGCCCCTGTCCAGCCGTCTTCGCCGTGAAAGTCATCGCCGGCGTGAACCTCACCTTGCCGGCCCGCCTTCTGTCACACCAGCGCTCGAGCAGAAAACTCGAGCGCTGTTTTCCCTTTCGTCTCTGTTCGACACCCGAGCCCGATGGCTCGGGTTCCTTTATTTTCTTTTTTTTCTTTTCTGAACCAAACCGGACCAGACGGGTTCAAATTCCTTTTCTTATTTTTTTTCTTTTAATCAAATAAAACCCGTCGTAATAATCTCAACCGCCGAATCAAATCTGCACGTCCGTATTCAAATTTCACGCTCGTCTTCTCTTAAATAACTCATCAACGGTTCAGATTCTTCAATACGCGTGATATCAGCTCTAGGGTCACTTTGGCATTTCAAAACACGTCTAATGCGCACGCCTGCTTAGTGATCTGCAATTCGCGATTTCAAACCTACAATAACAAAACCAAACTAAAATTAGACGCATAATAAAAATATGATTCATTAAATTCTTTAATGCATCTAAAATAGTTAATTAGAGTAAATTAATTATTAATCCCTAATTACTACCCTAATCACAAATAACCCGATTTATTCATGTTTTATCACAAAATCTACACCAGCAAGTAGGTAAATAAGGCATATAAATGTGTATATTTTATGCTTATCAAATACCCCCAAACCTATATTTTGCTAGTCCCCGATCAAAACAAATAAAACAAAATCACACAAAATAAAATTAAAGCAAATTAAGCTATGAAAATAAATGCCACTTTCGTAGGGAACAAGATTGCATTGAGCGTATGCAACAAGCCGTTAAACCTCTAGGTGTCCCTAGTAGGACGAGTTTTGTCTCGTGAGGGTTTACAGCCATGTTACCCACAAACATGTACTTATGAAATTAACCTTATTAATCTAAGTGCAAAAACAAAATAAACACTTCAAAACAAACAATCCTATTATCCCTTCAAATGCAGACCACAATGTTTAAGAAAATCAACCACATGTACTTGGTTCATAATCAACGGGAATATAGAAGCCCTCAAGTAAGTGGTTTTATTCTACACCTTCATCTTGGAAATTTCTGCTCAATATGATATGAAATGATAATATAAATATTAAAAGTGTAGAACATTGTAACAATACACCCTAAATTTCTGTTTTACACATATCCAGTGTTACCCATTAACCAAAGAAAATCAGAATCTGCATAGTCATCGTAATCTTTAGGTTCATGATAGCACAAATCTGCGCGCCTCCTTCGGGTCCAACATTCTAGAATTGAGAGGATAATACACCATAGACTTTTTTTTTTCTATTTTCAGCAGGACTGTGTAAGGCCTAACTTCAAGATGCTTAGGTTTAGCAATGACTCAGGCCAATGACTCCCAGCATAGTTGGCTTAGGGCATTAGGTTTTAAGATACCGCTTCGGGCCCGAGCATCAGCCTAAGTTAATCCTATAAAGTCAAGCAGCCCCTTTTCTTTCATTTTGTTTTCATTTTTTCACATTTTCATTTTCATCATTCATATTTTCAGCACATCTTTATTGTGTCCAGGTTGTATTATACTCTCAACCTATTTCCGGTTCCAAGCCCTTGCCATAGCCAAGTAAATGGTCTATCATGATCTTTTAAGCTCAACAGACAACCACATATCATCCAATGACTTTGACTAAAGACATCCCACTGAAGATTAGTATTCAACAAATCTCTAGAGGGTATTACTTTATGTACTAGTGTGTGTGAGTGAGTTTTATTAGCTCAAGCACATGATCCAAGAGGACTGTAACAGAAAGATATGCTCAGTTAAGTGTTTCTATCCTCCAGTATACTTACTCACACTTCCAATGTAAATTAATCTCTTAAAAATTGAAGTATGCATCAAGAAGGGATAAACTATCAAAATCTAAGAAAAATACTAACAAACAACCTAAAACTAATCAAAAAAAAAAAATTTCGTTTTTTTTTTTTTTTTTTTTTTTTTTTTTTTGACTTTATCAATAAACCATGTTATTCCTATATACCCCCAAACCTAAACTAAACATTGTCCTCAATGTTAAGAAAGAAATGAAGGATAAAATAAATAAATAAATAAATAAAATAAAGGATAGATGTTACCTAGAGAACAGCAAATTGCTAAAATCCCATGCGAGTGAAAAACATCAACAAATAAAAAGATGAGAGCAATCACAATATCCAACCAGAAAACATCATCTAACTAATAAGTGGCCTAAAAAAACAAATTAAAAGCTGGGCTGCCTCCCAGGAGCGCTAAGTTTCCTGTCTTCAGCCAGACTGAGTGTAAGAGTATTCAATCAGTATAAGTGGGATCAGACAGAGGAATACTCTCCACTTCCGATGGAATCAATTCCAGGAATGGCTTAAGTCTTTGACCATTTACTTTAAACACGTTGCCATTCAATGGATTTTCAATTTCAACAGCTCCATGAGGATAAACAGTTTTAACAATAAATGGACCAGTCCATCTAGAACGGAGCTTACCAGGAAATAAATGCAATCTAGAGTTATACAAAAGAACTTTTTGTGAAGGTTCAAAGATTTTTCGATGAATGTGTTGATCATGCAAAACCTTCATTCGTTCTTTGTAAATTTTTGAATTCATATATGCATCATTCCTGATTTCTTCTAATTCATTTATTTGGAGCTTACGCACAGAACTGGCATCATCCAAACTGAAATTAAACATCTTTATAGCCCAATAGGCCTTATGCTCCAACTCCACAGGCAAGTGGCAAGCTTTTCCATAAACAAGTCTAAAACGGGACATACTAATAGGAGATTTAAAAGCTGTACGGTATGCCCAAAGTGCATCTGTTAACCGCAGAGACCAATCTTTGCGATTTGGGTTAACCGTTTTCTCTAAAATGTGTTTAATCTCTCTGTTGGCAAGTTCAGCTTGCCCACTTGTTTGTGGGTGATAAGGGGTAGCTACCTTATGAGTAATTCCATATTTCTTCATTAATGCCTCAAAAGGTTTATTGCAGAAATGAGAACCCCCATCACTTATGATTGCACGAGGTATACCAAACCGTGACAGAACATTTTCCTTCAGAAAGCGTATAACAGTTTTATGGTCATTATTTCTACAAGGGATGGCCTCTACCCACTTGGAAACATAGTCAACAGCCACTAAGATGTACAGATAGCCAAAAGAAGGTGGAAATGGGCCCATAAAATCAATACCCCAACAATCAAATATTTCAATCACTAAAATGGGGTTTAAGGGCATCATATTCCTACGAGTTATTCCACCAAGTTGTTGACAACGTCTACAAGTACGACAAAAATCATGAGTATCTTTAAATAGGGTAGGCCAATAAAATCCACATTGTAAAATTTTAGCAGCAGTTTTTCTAGCAGAAAAATGACCACCACAAGCTTCTGAATGGCAGAAGGAAATGACACTATGAATTTCATCGTTTGGTACACATCTCCTAATAATTTGATCCGGACAATATTTGAAAAGATACGGATCATCCCAAAAGAAATGTCTTACCTCCACCATGAATTTCTTCTTGTCTTCTGTTGTCCAATGAGAAGGAGTTTGACCTGTGACAAGAAAATTAACAATATCAGCAAACCATGGTAAATCAGAAACAATAAAAAGTTGCTCATCTGGGAAGGTGTCTTTAATTGGGGCAGCCTCATTGGAATCATCCACAGTCATATATACTCGGTAATAAAAATTTGATCAAACCCAAGAGAAGGTTGACAAATTGTAATATATACTCGGTAAGTCCGAGGTCGAACCACAGGGAATGATGTAGGATTATTCTATTCTAACTAATTTAAACACTACTTAGCTTAGCAAATTAAGATTCTTATCAGGAAATTATGCAGAGAAGTTATAATTCAATTAACTACTAAAATGATGATTAAAGATTCAATTAAAACTAACTAAAGACAGGCAAAGATAATCGATGAGAGATATCAAAGCTTCAAGGATCAATTATTTAATTAATACTCTACGTCTATTCAATTACTCAATTAGAATCAAATAATGATTTGACCTAATCGGATGATATTTCATTCACGTGCATCATAACCATTAACATAAAAATATCGATCGAATATTTATCATTAACAAGCTCAGTCTACTAATCACAGGGAATTATAAGCATTCGCCGTACCTTACGTTAACGACAAATCAAATAATTATATAGATTGTGACTTTATCAAAATATCGCATTCAATCAAATAAGCATTAAACACTTTAGACGTAAAAATACTAATCAAATAACGTCACCTTTAGCTTTGACAAAAGATTTAGCTATTCATATTCATGAGAAAAATCAGATTTAGAATTGAAATAAATTGCATCGGGGAAACACTATTCACGGGTTACTGTTCACAGGTACTGTAGCAGATTCACTGTAGCAGCTCTGTAGCAGGTTTACTGTTCATCGTCTCCTTCAGATGCCCGGTTACTGTAGCAATTGCAGGTTACTGTTCACCGAAGCAAAAACCCAACTTTCTTCTTCTCCTTCTCTCTCCCTTCGATTCCTCTTCTGTTCCTCTAATTCCCGACTGAAATCCGACCCAAACACCACCGGAAAAAGGCTCTGCAAAGCTCTGTTCACCCGATGTTCGTCCTCTGTTTTGTCAAAAACAGAGTCCACCCAAAATTCGTCCAGAACCGTCCCAAAATCAGTCGAAAACAGTCCCCCCAATTGCCAGCCTTCCTCCTGTTTTTATAGCAATTCCCGAGCCCCAATTGAGGCCAGCAATTCGTCCTAAACCCAGAGAGTTTCCATATAGATTTCATTCACATTTGTAAAGAAAATCCGATCTTTCCTTTCTCTGTTTTCTCGATTTGCCCAAGTCGACCTTCCAAATCCAACACTTACCATTTGGCTCCTCCTCGCGCCATCGTGGCCGCCTCTGACTACTCTACAGCGCCGCCATCGCCTGCCCAGCTCCGATCGTCGCCTCGATTTCCATTACTGCCGGAAAAACCAGAACTGCCCAACTCTTCCGCCACTACCTCGAGCTTCAGTTTCTTCTTCATCGTCGTGCTCATTCGCCGACGGAGCTCGCCCATCTCTGTCGTCTCTTGTCGTCAGCCCGCCGCTTCGCCGTGCCGGCTGCCTGCTTCTTTCACCCCGGCCGGCGCTCGAGCAGAAGCTCGAGCGCTGTGTCCTGTTCGACACCCGAGCCAACGGCTCGGGTTCTTTTATTTTCTTTTTTTTTTCTTTTCTGAACCAAACCGGACCAGACGGGTTCAAATTCCTTTTCTTATTTTTTTTCTTTTAATCAAATAAAACCCGTCGTAATAATCTCAACCGCCGAATCAAATCTGCACGTCCGTATTCAAATTTCACGCTCGTCTTCTCTTAAATAACTCATCAACGGTTCAGATTCTTCAATACGCGTGATATCAGCTCTTGGGTCACTTTGGCTTTTCAAAACACGTCTAATGCGCACGCCTGCTTAGTGATCTGCAATTCGCGATTTCAAACCTACAATAACAAAACCAAACTAAAATTAGACGCATAATAAAAATATGATTCATTAAATTCTTTAATGCATCTAAAATAGTTAATTAGAGTAAATTAATTATTAATCCCTAATTACTACCCTAATCACAAATAACCCGATTTATTCATGTTTTATCACAAAATCTACACCAGCAAGTAGGTAAATAAGGCATATAAATGTGTATATTTTATGCTTATCAAATACCCCCAAACCTATATTTTGCTAGTCATCGAGCAAAACAAATAAAACAAAATCACACAAAATAAAATTAAAGCAAATTAAGCTATGAAAATAAATGCCACTTTCGTAGGGAACACGATTGCATTGAGCGTATGCAACAAGCCGTTAAACCTCTAGGTGTCCCTAGTAGGACGAGTTTTGTCTCGTGAGGGTTTACAGCCATGTTACCCACAAACATGTACTTATGAAATTAACCTTATTAATCTAAGTGCAAAAACAAAATAAACACTTCAAAACAAACAATCCTATTATCCCTTCAAATGCAGACCACAATGTTTAAGAAAATCAACCACATGTACTTGGTTCATAATCAACGGGAATATAGAAGCCCTCAAGTAAGTGGTTTTATTCTACACCTTCATCTTGGAAATTTCTGCTCAATATGATATGAAATGATAATATAAATATTAAAAGTGTAGAACATTGTAACAATACACCCTAAATTTCTGTTTTACACATATCCAGTGTTACCCATTAACCAAAGAAAATCAGAATCTGCATAGTCATCGTAATCTTTAGGTTCATGATAGCACAAATCTGCGCGCCTCCTTCGGGTCCAACATTCTAGATTTGAGAGGATAATACACCATAGACTTTTTTTTTTTCTTTTCTTTTTTTTCAGCAGGACTGTGTAAGGCCTAACTTCAAGATGCTTAGGTTTAGCAATGACTCAGGCCAATGACTCCCAGCACAGTTGGCTTAGGGCATTAGGTTTTAAGATACCGCTTCGGGCCCGAGCATCAGCCTAAGTTAATCCTATAAAGTCAAGCAGCCCCTTTCTTACTTTTTGTTTTCATTTTCTTCATATTTTCATTTTCATCATTCATATTTTCAGCACATCTTTATTGTGTCCAGGTTGTATTATACTCTCAACCTATTTCCGGTTCCAAGCCCTTGCCATAGCCAAGTAAATGGTCTATCATGATCTTTTAAGCTCAACAGACAACCACATATCATCCAATGACTTTGACTAAAGACATCCCACTGAAGATTAGTATTCAACAAATCTCTAGAGGGTATTACTTTATGTACTAGTGTGTGTGAGTGAGTTTTATTAGCTCAAGCACATGATCCAAGAGGACTGTAACAGAAAGATATGCTCAGTTAAGTGTTTCTATCCTCCAGTATACTTACTCACACTTCCAATGTAAATTAATCTCTTAAAAATTGAAGTATGCATCAAGAAGGGATAAACTATCAAAATCTAAGAAAAATACTAACAAACAACCTAAAACTAATCAAAAAAAAAAAATTTCGTTTTTTTTTTTTTTTTTTTTTTTTTTTTTGACTTTATCAATAAACCATGTTATTCCTATATACCCCCAAACCTAAACTAAACATTGTCCTCAATGTTAAGAAAGAAATGAAGGATAAAATAAATAAATAAATAAATAAAATAAAGGATAGATGTTACCTGGAGAACAGCAAATTGCTAAAATCCCATGCGAGTGAAAAACATCAACAAATAAAAAGATGAGAGCAATCACAATATCCAACCAGAAAACATCATCTAACTAATAAGTATCCTAAAAAATAAATTAAAAGCTGGGCTGCCTCCCAGGAGCGCTAAGTTTCCTGTCTTCAGCCAGACTGAGTGTAAGAGTATTCAATCAGGATAAGTGGGATCAGACAGAGGAATACTCTCCACTTCTGATGGAATCAATTCCAGGAATGGCTTAAGTCTTTGACCATTTACTTTAAACACATTGCCATTCAATGGATTTTCAATTTCAACAGCTCCATGAGGATAAACAGTTTTAACAATAAATGGACCAGTCCATCTAGAACGGAGCTTACCAGGAAATAAATGCAATCTAGAGTTATACAAAAGAACTTTTTGTGAAGGTTCAAAGATTTTTCGATGAATGTGTTGATCATGCAAAACCTTCATTCGTTCTTTGTAAATTTTTGAATTCATATATGCATCATTTCTAATTTCTTCCAATTCATTTAGTTGGAGCTTACGCACAGAACTGGCGTCATCCAAACTGAAATTAAACATCTTTATAGCCCAATATGCCTTATGCTCCAACTCCACAGGCAAGTGGCAAGCTTTTCCATAAACAAGTCTATAAGGGGACATACCAATAGGAGATTTAAAAGCTGTACGGTATGCCCAAAGTGCATCTGTTAACCGCAGAGACCAATCTTTGCGATTTGGGTTAACCGTTTTCTCTAAAATGTGTTTAATCTCTCTGTTGGCAAGTTCAGCTTGCCCACTTGTTTGTGGGTGATAAGGGGTAGCCACCTTATGAGTAATTCCATATTTCTTCATTAATGCCTCAAAAGGTTTATTGCAGAAATGAGAACCCCCATCACTTATGATTGCACGGGGTATACCAAACCATGACAGAACATTTTCCTTCAGAAAGCGTATAACAGTTTTATGGTCGTTATTTCTACAAGGGATGGCCTCTACCCACTTGGAAACATAGTCAACAGCCACTAAGATGTACAGATAGCCAAAAGAAGGTGGAAATGGGCCCATGAAATCAATACCCCAACAATCAAATATTTCAATCACTAAAATGGGGGTTAAAGGCATCATATTCCTACGGGTTATTCCACCAAGCTGTTGACAACGTCCACAAGTACGACAATAATCATGAGTATCTTTAAATAGGGTAGGCCAATAAAATCCACATTGTAAAATTTTAGCAGCAGTTTTTCTAGCAGAAAAATGACCACCACAAGCTTCTGAATGGCAGAAGGAAATGACACTATGAATGTCCTCATTTGGTATACATCTCCTAATAATTTGATCCGGACAATATTTGAAAAGATAAGGATCATCCCAAAAGAAATGTCTTACCTCCACCATGAATTTCTTCTTGTCTTGTGTTGTCCAGACGAAGAATGGCGCTCGAGCTTCTGCTCGAGTGCCGGCCGGGGTGAAAGAGGATGGTTTTCCGGCAACTACAGAGCCGACCGCAGCAGCAACGGGCGACGGCGAATGGGCAGGACCTGGCGGTGAGCTTGCTGATCGGAGCTGACGGCGGAGTTGGACGACGACCGGCAGTTGGGCGGCGATTGAAAAAAAAAACAGAGCAGAACAGCGGCGGTAATGGCGATGGGTTGAGCTCGAGATGGCGGCTACGGAGACGATCGGTGGAGCTGGATTTAACGCCAGCCGAGTTGAAAGAGGAGCTGATGGCGGTGAAGCGATCAGAACGGCAATCGTGGTGGCAATCGAAACTGAAACAAAAAAAAAAAAGACAGAGTCGTGCTTGCTCTGTTCGGACGACCGGTGTCGTGCTGACGGCCGGCAAGGAGCTTCGCGGCGGCCACAATGGCGCGAGGAGGAGCCAAATGGTAAGTGCTGGATTTGGAAGGTCGACTTGGGCAAATTGAGAAAAGAGAGTAAGGAAAGTTCGGATTTTCTTTACACATTTGAACGAAATCTATATGGAAACTCTCTGGGTTTAGGACGGATTGCTGGCCTCAATTGGGGCTCGGGAATTGCTATAAAAACAGGAGGAAGAGAACTGATTTGAGGACTGTTTTTCGACGAATAGGAGGACTGCGCTGGTGCTGGGTGGACGCTGTTTTTGACGAAACAGAGGGTGTCTAAGAGAGCCCTTGCGGCTGATTTGAGTCGTATTCCTTGCTGTGATTTCAGTCGGGAATTAGAGGAACAGAAGAGGAATCGAGAGGAGAAGGAGAAGAGAGGAAAAAGTCAGGTTTTTGGCTTCGGTGAACAGTGTTTCTGCAACTGCTACAGTAACCGGGCATATGAAGGAGACGATGAACAGTGCTGCTACAGTGAATTTGCTACAGTAACCCGTGAATAGTATTCTGCAATAGTGTTTTCCCGATGCAATTTATTTCAATTTTAAATCTGATTTTTCTCTTGAATATGAATAGCTAAATCTTTTGTCAAAGCTAGAGGTGACGTTATTTGATTAGTATTCTTACGTCTATGAAAAAGTGTTTAATGCTTATTTGATTGAATGCGATGTTTTGATAAAGTCACAATCTATATAATTATTTGATTTGTCGTTAACGTAAGGTACGGCGAATGCTTATGATTCCCTGTGATTAGTAGACTGAGCTTGTTAATGATAAATATTCGATCGATATCTTTATGTTAATGGTTATGATGCATGTGAATGAAATATCTTCCGATTAGGTCAAATCATTATTTGATTCTAATTGAGTAATTGAATAGACGTAGAATATTAATTAAATAATTGATCCTTGAAGCTTTGATATCTCTCATCGATTATCTTTGCCTGTCTTTAGTTAGTTTTAATTGAATTGTTAATCATCATTTTAGTAGTTAATTGAATTATAACTTCTCTGCATAATTTCCTGATAAGAATCTTAATTTGCTAAGCTAAGTAGTGTTTAAATTAGTTAGAATAGAATAATCCTACATCATTCCCTGTGGTTCGACCTCGGACTTACCGAGTATATATTACAATTTGTCAACCTTCTCTTGGGTTCGATCAAATTTTGGCGCCGTTGCCGGGGAGTGAAGTTTAGGATTAATCTTCCATTTAGTTTATTTCTCTCTAGTGTAGTTTAGTGAATTTCAATTATTCCTAGTTTAATTTAGCTTGTTTATTTTGCAGGAACTATATGAAAAAAACAAAAAAAAGGCTTTTCATTGGATTTTTCATCAATTTTGGTAAACTCGTTCCATCTCTCTTTGAAATTTCTGTTTCTTGTGCATGCACTCGTGGACTAGAGATACCAGTGGACGATTGGTTAGAAGTAATTCTGCTAATTTGATTAAGAATCCCTCGTTTGAATTTTCTGTTCCATCACACGCACCTAATCAAATGGCTGATCAAGGTAGTAACCATGATCTTAATGAAAATGAGAGTGAACATGATGCACCAATGCGGCCCTTGCGTGATTATCTGCAACCTGCACGCACTAGCACACCTTCATGTATTATATTGCCTCTACAGGCTCATCAATTTACTTTTAAGCCTGGAATGATAAACTTGCTTCCCAAATTCCATGGTCTAAACTCTGAAAATCCTTATTTGCATTTAAAGGAATTTGAGGAAGTATGTGCAACCTTTGAGCAAGCTTGTAGTGAAGACATTATCAGGCTAAAATTGTTTCCTTTCTCTTTGAAGGACAAAGCCAAGACTTGGCTGAATTCCCTTAAGCCTAGATCTGTAGGAACTTGGAAAGAACTACAAACTGAATTCCTTAAAAAGTTTTTTCCAGTCCATAGGACAAATGCTCTGAAAAGGCAAATAACAAATTTTGCCCAAAAACAAAATGAATCATTTTATCAATGTTGGGAGCGTTATAAAGATTTGTTAAATTCTTGTCCACATCATGGGTATGAGAAGTGGCGCACCATCAGTTTCTTCTATGATGGGATGACGCCTTCAATGAAACAATTTGTTCAAACCATGTGTAATGGGGAATTCTTTGATAAAGACCCTAATGAAGCTCTTGATTTTCTAGATCAAATAGCTGAAGACTCAGATTCTTGGGATCCCACCGATCCCTCTGATGTTTCTAATAAGTCGAAGTCTTCAACTACTAGTGGGGGTCTGCATTATCTTAGGGAGGAGGATAATTTGAGTGCTAGGCTAGCCTCTTTGGCTAGGAAGGTGGAGGCTATGGAAGTAGGGAAAGTTAATGCTGTTAAGCTTGTTGCTACAGAAGAGGCCTGTGGAATTTGTGATGTCATGGGACACCCTACTAATGAGTGCCCTACCATTCCTGCTTTCAAGGAGGTGTTGCATGACCAAGCAAATTCCATGACCCCTTTCAAGAGGCAATCTCCTTATGGAGACACCTACAATCCAGGATGGAGGAATCACCCCAACTTTAGTTGGAGGAATGACAATGCTGCACACACACCACCTCCTCAAGCATCTTCCAATTATACTCCATATGTTCCACCTCACAGGAAGACACTTGAGGAGACACTACAAACTTTCATGCAAGGGCAAGCTACTATTAATCAACAAACCTCGCAAGCCATTAATGATATAAAGAGCTCTCTCACTAAATTGACATCTTCTCTTGCTGTTCAAGAGAAAGGTAGGTTTCCTGCTCAACCCCAACCCAACCCACAGGGGCAAGTTCACATGATGGACATACAACCTTCTGATTCACAATTGGAACATGCTAAGTCAATTACCACTCTTCGTAGTGGAAAAGAAATTGACAAAACAATTCCACTTAAGGCCCAAAAATCTTCTGAGAATGATGAGTCAAAACATGATAATGAGGAAATTGATAAGTCTGGGTCCAGTGAAGATGTAAGATGTCCTTTTCCAGCTCCTTTTCCACAGAGGTTGAAACCACCTCAAAAGCTGAACCAAAATGCTGAAATTTTTGAACTTTTTAAGCAGGTGAAAATAAACATTCTTTTGTTAGATGCGATCAAACAGGTACCTTCTTATGCTAAGTTCTTGAAAGATTTGTGTACTATTAAGCGTAAGTTGAATGTGCAGAAAAAGGCATTTTTGACTGAACAGGTAAGTTCTATAATTCAACACAAAAGCCCACCCAAATATAAAGATCCCGGATGTCCAACTATTTCATGTGTGATCGGGAACTTTAGGGTAGACCAAGCCTTGCTTGATCTTGGGGCTAGTGTTAATCTTTTGCCTTATTCAGTATACACTCAGTTAGGTCTTGGGGAACTTAAACCCACCACCATTACTCTCCAACTTGCTGATCGTTCTATTAAAATTCCAAGGGGAGTGGTGGAAGATGTGCTTGTTCAAGTAGATAAATTTTACTTTCCTGTTGATTTTATTGTGTTGGACACACATCCCGTTATAAATGCAAGTGCAAATATTCCTGTCATATTAGGTCGTCCATTTCTTGCTACTTCAAATGCTTTGATTAATTGCAGAAATGGTGTGATGAAACTCTCATTTGGCAATATGACTTTGGAATTGAATATATTCAATGTTTGCAAACAACCAGGGGATGATACTGATGTTCAAGAAATGAATTGGGTTGATACCGTTGTTAGAGATCAATTTCATGTTTCATATCTTTCTGATCCATTAGAATCTTGCTTAGTTAATTCTTTATATGATGAATCTAAAGTGAATTGTGAAGAGGCTGAGATTTGTTCTTTACTGAATTCTCTACAGGTATTGCAAGTGAATGGATGGAAACCCAAGTTCGAGGAGCTACCATTGAGTGACAAATTGCCTACCCCATCAAGCATTCAAACACCCAAATTGGAGTTGAAAAAGTTACCAACTGACCTCAAATATGCATTTTTGGGTGATGGTGAAACTCTTCCAGTGGTAATATCGTCTCATCTTAATCTTATCGAAGAGGGTAAGTTGCTTGATATTTTAAGAAAGCATAAAGGTGCAATAGGATGGACAATTGCTGATTTAAAAGGAATAAGCCCTTTAATATGCACTCATCGGATCTATTTGGAGGACAATGCCAAACCGTCTAGGGAGATGCAACGTAGGTTAAATCCAAATATGAAAGAGGCGGTTAGAGCTGAAGTTCTTAAGCTCTTGGATGCGGAGATCATCTACCCCATTTCTGACAGCAAGTGGGTGAGTCCTACCCAAGTAGTGCCCAAGAAATCTGGTGTAACAGTTGTCAAGAATGATAAGAATGAATTAATACCCACTAGAGTTACATCTGGATGGAGAATGTGCATTGACTACAGGAAGCTGAACGCAGTTACTAGAAAAGACCATTTTCCATTGCCATTTCTAGATCAGGTTCTGGAGAGAGTAGCTGGCCACACATATTACTGTTTCTTAGATGGCTACTCTGGTTACAATCAAATTGAAATTGCATTAGAAGACCAGGAGAAAACCACATTCACATGTCCTTTTGGCACATTTGCATATAGAAGAATGCCCTTTGGTTTATGCAACGCACCTGCAACATTTCAAAGATGCATGCTGAGTATTTTTAGTGATATGGTTGAACGCTATCTTGAAGTGTTTATGGATGACTTTTCTGTATTTGGTGATTCATTTGATGACTGTTTGTCTAATTTGCAGAAAGTTTTGAGCAGGTGTGAAGAGAAGAACCTTGTGCTTAATTGGGAAAAATGTCATTTCATGGTCTCTAAAGGAATTGTTCTGGGTCATATTGTTTCCTCTAAGGGAATTGAAGTTGATAAATCAAAAATTGATTTAATTACCCATTTGCCTACACCCAAGACTGTTAAAGATATTAGATCATTTTTGGGTCATGCAGGGTTCTATAGGAGATTCATCAAGGATTTTAGTTCTATTTCTAGACCATTATGCAATCTCCTATCTAAAGATACTGTTTTTGAATGGAATGCTGATTGTGAAAAAGCTTTTGTTAAACTGAAGGGAATGCTTACTTCAGCCCCTATTATGCAACCCCCAGATTGGACTTTACCATTTGAGATAATGTGTGATGCTAGTGACTTTGCTGTGGGGGCTGTTTTGGGTCAAAGGAAGGATAAGAAGCCTTATGTTATTTACTATGCAAGTAAGACCTTAGACAATGCTCAGATGAATTATTCAACAACAGAAAAGGAATTACTTGCTATAGTATTTGCTCTGGATAAATTTAGGGCTTACTTGACCGGATATCCTATTGTTATTTTTACTGATCATGCTGCCTTGAAATATCTTCTATCAAAGAAAGATGCAAAACCTAGGTTGATTCGCTGGATACTCCTTCTGCAAGAATTTGATATTACAATTAAGGATAAGAAAGGACTAGAAAATGTGGTGGCCGATCATTTATCTAGGTTGACTGTGGATGATTCCAATGAGGCTGCCCCAATTAAAGACACCTTCCCAGATGAGCAACTTTTTATTGTTTCTGATTTACCATGGTTTGCTGATATTGTTAATTTTCTTGTCACAGGTCAAACTCCTTCTCATTGGACAACACAAGACAAGAAGAAATTCATGGTGGAGGTAAGACATTTCTTTTGGGATGATCCTTATCTTTTCAAATATTGTCCGGATCAAATTATTAGGAGATGTGTACCAAATGATGAAATTCATAGTGTCATTTCCTTCTGCCATTCAGAAGCTTGTGGTGGTCATTTTTCTGCTAGAAAAACTGCTGCTAAAATTTTACAATGTGGATTTTATTGGCCTACTCTATTTAAAGATACTCATGATTATTGTCGTACTTGTGGACGTTGTCAACAGCTTGGTGGAATAACCCGTAGGAATATGATGCCTTTAACCCCCATTTTAGTGATTGAAATATTTGATTGTTGGGGTATTGATTTCATGGGCCCATTTCCACCTTCTTTTGGCTATCTGTACATCTTAGTGGCTGTTGACTATGTTTCCAAGTGGGTAGAGGCCATCCCTTGTAGAAATAACGACCATAAAACTGTTATACGCTTTCTGAAGGAAAATGTTCTGTCACGGTTTGGTATACCCCGTGCAATCATAAGTGATGGGGGTTCTCATTTCTGCAATAAACCTTTTGAGGCATTAATGAAGAAATATGGAATTACTCATAAGGTAGCTACCCCTTATCACCCACAAACAAGTGGGCAAGCTGAACTTGCCAACAGAGAGATTAAACACATTTTAGAGAAAACGGTTAACCCAAATCGCAAAGATTGGTCTCTACGGTTAACAGATGCACTTTGGGCATACCGTACAGCTTTTAAATCTCCTATTGGTATGTCCCCTTTTAGACTTGTTTATGGAAAAGCTTGCCACTTGCCTGTGGAGTTGGAGCATATGGCCTATTGGGCTATAAAGATGTTTAATTTCAGTTTGGATGACGCCAGTTCTGTGCGTAAGCTCCAAATAAATGAATTAGAAGAAATTAGAAATGATGCATATATGAATTCAAAAATTTACAAAGAACGAATGAAGGTTTTGCATGATCAACACATTCATCGAAAAATCTTTGAACCTTCACAAAAAGTTCTTTTGTATAACTCTAGATTGCATTTATTTCCTGGTAAGCTCCGTTCTAGATGGACTGGTCCATTTATTGTTAAAACTGTTTATCCTCATGGAGCTGTTGAAATTGAAAATCCATTGAATGGCAATGTGTTTAAAGTAAATGGTCAAAGACTTAAGCCATTCCTGGAATTGATTCCATCAGAAGTGGAGAGTATTCCTCTGTCTGATCCCACTTATCCTGATTGAATACTCTTACACTCAGTCTGGCTGAAGACAGGAAACTTAGCGCTCCTGGGAGGCAGCCCAGCTTTTAATTTGTTTTTTAGGATACTTATTAGTTAAATGATGTTTTCTGGTTGGATATTGTGATTGCTCTCATCTTTTTATTTGTTGATGTTTTTCACTCGCATGGGATTTTAGCAATTTGCAGTTCTCCAGGTAACATCTATCCTTTATTTTATTTATTTATTTATTTTATCCTTCATTTCATTCTTAACATTGAGGACAATGTTTAGTTTAGGTTTGGGGGTATATAGGAATAACATGGTTTATTGATAAAAAAAAAAAAAAAAAAAAAAAAAACGAAATTTTTTTTTTTTTTTTGATTAGTTTTAGGTTGTTTGTTAGTATTTTTATAGGTTTTGATAGTTTATCCCTTCTTGATGTGTACTTCAATTTTTAAGAGATTAATTTACATTGGAAGTGTGAGTAAGTATACTGGAGGATAGAAACACTTAACTGAGCATATCTTTCTGTTACAGTCCTCTTGGATAATGTGCTTGAGCTAATAAAACTCACTCACACACACTAGTACATAAAGTAATACCCTCTAGAAATTTGTTGAATACTAATCTTCAGTGGGATGTCTTTAGTCAAAGTCATTGGATGATATGTGGTTGTCTGTTGAGCTTAAAAGATCATGATAGACCATTTACTTGGCTATGGCAAGGGCTTGGAACCGGAAATAGGTTGAGAGTATAATACAGCCTGGACATGATAAAGATGTGCTGGAAAATATGAATGATGAAAATGAAAATATGAAGAAAATGAAAACAAAAAGTAAGAAAGGGGCTGCTTGACTTTATAGGATTAACTTAGGCTGATGCTCGGGCTCGAAGCGGTATCTTAAAACCTAATGCCCTAAGCCAACTGTGCTGGGAGTCATTGGCCTGAGTCATTGCTAAACCTAAGCATCTTGAAGTTAGGCCTTACACAGTCCTGCTGGAAAATAGAAAAGAAAAAAAGAAAAAAAAAAGTCTATGGTGTATTATCCTCTCAAATCTAGAATGTTGGACCCGAAGGAGGCGCGCAGATTTGTGCTATCATGAACCTAAAGATTACGATGACTATGCAGATTCTGATTTTCTTTGGTTAATGGGTAACACTGGATATGTGTAAAACAGAAATTTAGGGTGTATTGTTACAATGTTCTACACTTTTAATATTTATATTATCATTTCATATCATATTGAGCAGAAATTTCCAAGATGAAGGTGTAGAATAAAACCACTTACTTGAGGGCTTCTATATTCCCGTTGATTATGAACCAAGTACATGTGGTTGATTTTCTTAAACATTGTGGTCTGCATTTGAAGGGATAATAGGATTGTTTGTTTTGAAGTGTTTATTTTATTTTTGCACTTAGATTAATAAGGTTAATTGCATAAGTACATGTTTGTGGGTAACATGGCTGTAAACCCTCACGAGACAAAACTCGTCCTACTAGGGACACCTAGAGGTTTAACGGCTTGTTGCATACGCTCAATGCAATCGTGTTCCCTACGAAAGTGGCATTTATTTTCATAGCTTAATTTGCTTTAGTTTTATTTTGTGTGATTTTGTTTTATTTGTTTTGCTCGGGGACTAGCAAAATATAGGTTTGGGGGTATTTGATAAGCATAAAATATACACATTTATATGCCTTATTTACCTATTTGCTAGTGTAGTTTTTGTGATAAAACATGAATAAATCGGGTTATTTGTGATTAGGGTAGTAATTAGGGGTTTAACAATTAATTTACTCTAATTAACTATTTTAGATGCATTATTGAATTTAATGAATCATATTTTTATTATGCTTCTAATTTTAGTTTGGTTTTTGATTTTTGTAGGTTTGAAATTGCAGATTGCAGATCACTAGCAGACGTGCGCATTAGACGTGTATTGAAGCATCTGAACCGTTGATAAGCTACACTTTAGAAAAGACGAGCGCGAAATTTAAATACGGACGTGCAGATTTGAATTGGCGGCTGAGATCCTTTCGGCGGGTTTTATTAAAGAAAAAGAAAAAAAAGGAAAATGAACTAAACCGTCCGGTCTGGTCCGGTTCGGTTTAGAAATAAAGAAAAAAAGAAAATAACCCGAGCCATCGGGCTCGGGTGTTCCAGACGAAGAATGGCGCTCGAGCTTCTGCTCGAGTGCCGGCCGGGGTGAAAGAGGATGGTTTTCCGGCAACTACAGAGCCGACCGCAGCAGCAACGGGCGACGGCGAATGGGCAGGACCTGGCGGTGAGCTTGCTGATCGGAGCTGACGGCGGAGTTGGACGACGACCGGCAGTTGGGCGGCGATTGAAAAAAAAAACAGAGCAGAACAGCGGCGGTAATGGCGATGGGTTGAGCTCGAGATGGCGGCTACGGAGACGATCGGTGGAGCTGGATTTAACGCCGGCCGAGTTGAAAGAGGAGCTGATGGCGGTGAAGCGATCAGAACGGCAATCGTGGTGGCAATCGAAACTGAAACAAAAAAAAAAAAGACAGAGTCGTGCTTGCTCTGTTCGGACGACCGGTGTCGTGCTGACGGCCGGCAAGGAGCTTCGCGGCGGCCACAATGGCGCGAGGAGGAGCCAAATGGTAAGTGCTGGATTTGGAAGGTCGACTTGGGCAAATTGAGAAAAGAGAGTAAGGAAAGTTCGGATTTTCTTTACACATTTGAACGAAATCTATATGGAAACTCTCTGGGTTTAGGACGGATTGCTGGCCTCAATTGGGGCTCGGGAATTGCTATAAAAACAGGAGGAAGAGAACTGATTTGAGGACTGTTTTTCGACGAATAGGAGGACTGCGCTGGTGCTGGGTGGACGCTGTTTTTGACGAAACAGAGGGTGTCGAAGAGAGCCCTTGCGGCTGATTTGAGTCGTATTCCTTGCTGTGATTTCAGTCGGGAATTAGAGGAACAGAAGAGGAATCGAGAGGAGAAGGAGAAGAGAGGAAAAAGTCAGGTTTTTGGCTTCGGTGAACAGTGTTTCTGCAACTGCTACAGTAACCGGGCATATGAAGGAGACGATGAACAGTGCTGCTACAGTGAATTTGCTACAGTAACCCGTGAATAGTGTTCTGCAATAGTGTTTTCCCGATGCAATTTATTTCAATTTTAAATCTGATTTTTCTCTTGAATATGAATAGCTAAATCTTTTGTCAAAGCTAGAGGTGACGTTATTTGATTAGTATTCTTACGTCTATGAAAAAGTGTTTAATGCTTATTTGATTGAATGCGATGTTTTGATAAAGTCACAATCTATATAATTATTTGATTTGTCGTTAACGTAAGGTACGGCGAATGCTTATGATTCCCTGTGATTAGTAGACTGAGCTTGTTAATGATAAATATTCGATCGATATCTTTATGTTAATGGTTATGATGCATGTGAATGAAATATCTTCCGATTAGGTCAAATCATTATTTGATTCTAATTGAGTAATTGAATAGACGTAGAATATTAATTAAATAATTGATCCTTGAAGCTTTGATATCTCTCATCGATTATCTTTGCCTATCTTTAGTTAGTTTTAATTGAATTGTTAATCATCATTTTAGTAGTTAATTGATACCTAGATAAATGATCTGCCACCACATTTTCTACTCCTTTCTTATCTTTAATTGTAATATCAAATTCTTGCAGAAGGAGTATCCAGCGAATCAACCTAGGTTTTGCATCTTTCTTTGATAGAAGATATTTCAAAGCAGCATGATCAGTAAAGATAACAATAGGATATCCGGTCAAGTAAGCCCTAAATTTATCCAAAGCAAATACTATAGCAAGTAATTCCTTTTCTGTTGTTGAATAATTCATCTGAGCATTGTCTAAGGTCTTACTTGCATAGTAAATAACATAAGGCTTCTTATCCTTCCTTTGACCCAAAACAGCCCCCACAGCAAAGTCACTAGCATCACACATTATCTCAAATGGTAAAGTCCAATCTGGGGGTTGCATAATAGGGGCTGAAGTAAGCAGTCCCTTCAGTTTGGCAAAAGCTTTTTCACAATCAGCATTCCATTCAAAAACAGTATCTTTAGATAGGAGATTGCATAATGGTCTAGAAATAGAACTAAAATCCTTGATGAATCTCCTGTAGAACCCTGCATGACCCAAAAATGATCTAATATCTTTAACAGTCTTGGGTGTAGGCAAATGAGTAATTAAATCAATTTTTGACTTATCAACTTCAATTCCCTTAGAGGAGACAATATGACCCAAAACAATTCCTTTAGAGACCATGAAATGACATTTTTCCCAATTAAGCACAAGGTTCTTCTCTTCACACCTGCTCAAAACTTTCTGCAAATTAGACAAACAGTCATCAAATGAATCACCAAATACAGAAAAGTCATCCATAAACACTTCAAGATAGCGTTCAACCATATCACTAAAAATACTCAGCATGCATCTTTGAAATGTTGCAGGTGCGTTGCATAAACCAAAAGGCATTCTTCTATATGCAAATGTGCCAAAAGGACATGTGAATGTAGTTTTCTCCTGGTCTTCTAATGCAATTTCAATTTGATTGTAACCGGAGTAGCCATCTAAGAAACAGTAATATGTGTGGCCAGCTACCCTCTCCAGAACCTGATCTAGAAATGGCAATGGAAAATGGTCTTTCCTAGTGACTGCGTTCAGCTTCCTGTAATCAATGCACATTCTCCATCCAGATGTAACTCTAGTGGGTATTAATTCATTCTTATCATTCTTGACAACTGTTACACCAGATTTCTTAGCCACTACCTGGGTAGGACTCACCCACTTGCTATCAGAAATGGGGTAGATGATCTCCGCATCCAAGAGCTTAAGAACTTCAGCTCTAACTGCCTCTTTCATGTTTGGATTTAACCTACGTTGCATCTCCCTAGATGGTTTGGCATTGTCCTCCAAATAAATCCGATGAGTGCATATTAAAGGGCTTATTCCTTTTAAATCAGCAATTGTCCATCCTATTGCACCTTTATGCTTTCTCAAAATATCAAGCAACTTACCCTCTTCGATAAGATTAAGATGAGACGATATTACCACCGGAAGAGTTTCACCATCACCCAAAAATGCATATTTGAGGTCAGTTGGTAACTTTTTCAACTCCAATTTGGGTGCTTGAATGCTTGATGGGGTAGGCAATTTGTCACTCAATGGTAGCTCCTCGAACTTGGGTTTCCATCCATTCACTTGCAATACCTGTAGAGAATTCAGTAAAGAACAAATCTCAGCCTCTTCACAATTCACTTTAGATTCATCATATAAAGAATTAACTAAGCAAGATTCTAATGGATCAGAAAGATATGAAACATGAAATTGATCTCTAACAACGGTATCAACCCAATTCACTTCTTGAACATCAGTATCATCCCCTGGTTGTTTGCAAACATTAAATATATTCAATTCCAAAGTCATATTGCCAAATGAGAGTTTCATCACACCATTTCTGCAATTAATCAAAGCATTTGAAGTAGCAAGAAATGGACGACCTAGTATGACAGGAATATTTGCACTAGCATTTATAACCGGATGTGTGTCCAAAACAATAAAATCAACAGGAAAGTAAAATTTATCTACTTGAACAAGCACATCTTCCACCACTCCCCTTGGAATTTTAATAGAACGATCAGCAAGTTGAAGAGTAATGGTGGTGGGTTTAAGTTCCCCAAGACCTAACTGAGTGTATACTGAATAAGGCAAAAGATTAACACTAGCCCCAAGATCAAGTAAGGCTTGGTCTACCCTAAAGTTCCCAATCACACATGAAATAGTTGGACATCCGGGATCCTTATATTTGGGTGGGCTTTTGTGTTGAATTATAGAACTTACCTGTTCAGTCAAAAATGCCTTTTTCTGCACATTCAACTTACGCTTAATAGTACACAAATCTTTCAAGAACTTAGCATAAGAAGGTACCTGTTTGATCGCATCTAACAAAGGAATGTTTATTTTCACCTGCTTAAAAAGTTCAAAAATTTCAGCATTTTGGTTCAGCTTTTGAGGTGGTTTCAACCTCTGTGGAAAAGGAGCTGGAAAAGGACATCTTACATCTTCACTTGACCCAGACTTATCAATTTCCTCATTATCATGTTTTGACTCATCATTCTCAGAAGATTTTTGGGCCTTAAGTGGAATTGTTTTGTCAATTTCTTTTCCACTACGAAGAGTGGTAATTGACTTAGCATGTTCCAATTGTGAATCAGAAGGTTGTATGTCCATCATGTGAACTTGCCCCTGTGGGTTGGGTTGGGGTTGAGCAGGAAACCTACCTTTCTCTTGAACAGCAAGAGAAGATGTCAATTTAGTGAGAGAGCTCTTTATATCATTAATGGCTTGCGAGGTTTGTTGATTAATAGTAGCTTGCCCTTGCATGAAAGTTTGTAGTGTCTCCTCAAGTGTCTTCCTGTGAGGTGGAACATATGGAGTATAATTGGAAGATGCTTGAGGAGGTGGTGTGTGTGCAGCATTGTCATTCCTCCAACTAAAGTTGGGGTGATTCCTCCATCCTGGATTGTAAGTGTCTCCATAAGGAGATTGCCTCTTGAAAGGGGTCATGGAATTTGCTTGGTCATGTAACACCTCCTTGAAAGCAGGAATGGTAGGGCACTCATTAGTAGGGTGTCCCATGACATCACAAATTCCACAGGCCTCTTCTGTAGCAACAAGCTTAACAGCATTAACTTTCCCTACTTCCATAGCCTCCACCTTCCTAGCCAAAGAGGCTAGCCTAGCACTCAAATTATCCTCCTCCCTAAGATAATGCAGACCCCCACTAGTAGTTGAAGACTTCGACTTATTAGAAACATCAGAGGGATCGGTGGGATCCCAAGAATCTGAGTCTTCAGCTATTTGATCTAGAAAATCAAGAGCTTCATTAGGGTCTTTATCAAAGAATTCCCCATTACACATGGTTTGAACAAATTGTTTCATTGAAGGCGTCATCCCATCATAGAAGAAACTGATGGTGCGCCACTTCTCATACCCATGATGTGGACAAGAATTTAACAAATCTTTATAACGCTCCCAACATTGATAAAATGATTCATTTTGTTTTTGGGCAAAATTTGTTATTTGCCTTTTCATAGCATTTGTCCTATGAACTGGAAAAAACTTTTTAAGGAATTCAGTTTGTAGTTCTTTCCAAGTTCCTACAGATCTAGGCTTAAGGGAATTTAGCCATGTCTTGGCTTTGTCCTTCAAAGAGAAAGGAAATAATTTTAGCCTGATAATGTCTTCACTACAAGCTTGCTCAAAGGTTGCACATACTTCCTCAAATTCCTTTAAATGCAAATAAGGATTTTCAGAATCTAGACCATGGAATTGGGGAAGCAAGTTTATCATTCCAGGCTTAAAAGTAAATTGATGAGCTTGTAGAGGCAATATAATACATGAAGGTGTGCTAGTGCGTGCAGGTTGCAGATAATCACGCAAGGGCCGCATTGGTGCATCATGTTCATTCTCATTTTCATTAAGATCGTGGTTACTACCCTGATCAGCCATTTGATTAGGTGTGTGTGATGGAACAGAAAATTCAAATGAGGGATTCTCAATCAAATTAGCAGAATTACTTCTAACTAATCGTCCACTGGTATCTCTATTCCACGAGTGCATGCACAAGAAACAGAAATTTCAAAGAGAGATGGAACGAGTTTACCAAAATTGATGAAAAATCCAATGAAAAGCCTTTTTTTTGTTTTTTCAGATAGTTCCTGCAAAATAAACAAGCTAAATTAAACTAGGAATAATTGAAATTCACTAAACTATGCTAGAGAGAAATAAACTAATTGGAAGACTAATCCTAAACTTCACTCCCCGGCAACGGCGCCAAAATTTGATCAAACCCAAGAGAAGGTTGACAAATTGTAATATATGGTAAGTCCGAGGTCGAACCACAGGGAATGATGTAGGATTATTCTATTCTAACTAATTTAAACACTACTTAACTTAGCAAATTAAGATTCTTATCAGGAAATTATGCAGAGAAGTTATAATTCAATTAACTACTAAAATGATGATTAAAGATTCAATTAAAACTAACTAAAGACAGGCAAAGATAATCGATGAGAGATATCAAAGCTTCAAGGATCAATTATTTAATTAATATTCTACGTCTATTCAATTACTCAATTAGAATCAAATAATGATTTGACCTAATCGGATGATATTTCATTCACATTCATCATATCCATTAACATAAAAATATTGATCGAATATTTATAATTAACAAGCTCAGTCTACTAATCACAGGGAATTATAAGCATTCGCCGTACCTTACGTTAACGACAAATCAAATAATTATATAGATTGTGACTTTATCAAAACATCGCATTCAATCAAATAAGCATTAAACACTTTTTCATAGACGTAAGAATACTAATCAAATAATGTCACCTCTAGCTTTGACAAAAGATTTAGCTATTCATATTCATGAGAAAAATCAGATTTAGAATTGAAATAAATTGCATCGGGGAAACACTATTCACGGGTTACTGTTCACAGGTACTGTAGCAGATTCACTGTAGCAGCTCTGTAGCAGGTTTACTGTTCATCGTCTCCTTCAGATGCCCGGTTACTGTAGCAATTGCAGGTTACTGTTCACCGAAGCAAAAACCCAACTTTCTTCTTCTCCTTCTCTCTCCCTTCGATTCCTCTTCTGTTCCTCTAATTCCCGACTGAAATCCGACCCAAACACCGCCGGAAAAAGGCTCTGCAAAGCTCTGTTCACCCGATGTTCGTCCTCTGTTTTGTCAAAAACAGAGTCCACCCAAAATTCGTCCAGAACCGTCCCAAAATCAGTCGAAAACAGTCCTCAAATCAGTTCTCTTCCTCCTATTTTTATAGCAATTCCCGAGCCCCAATTGAGGCCAGCAATCCGTCCTAAACCCAGAGAGTTTCCATATAGATTTCGTTCAAATGTGTAAAGAAAATCCGAACTTTCCTTACTCTCTTTTCTCAATTTGCCCAAGTCGACCTTCCAAATCCAGCACTTACCATTTGGCTCCTCCTCGCGCCATTGTGGCCGCCGCGAAGCTCCTTGCCGGCCGTCAGCACGACACCGGTCGTCCGAACAGAGCAAGCACGACTCTGTCTTTTTTTTTTTTGTTTCAGTTTCGATTGCCACCACGATTGCCGTTCTGATCGCTTCACCGCCATCAGCTCCTCTTTCAACTCGGCCGGCGTTAAATCCAGCTCCACCGATCGTCTCCGTAGCCGCCATCTCGAGCTCAACCCATCGCCATTACCGCCGCTGTTCTGCTCTGTTTTTTTTTCAATCGCCGCCCAACCGCCCCTGTCCAGCCGTCTTCGCCGTGAAAGTCATCGCCGGCGTGAACCTCACCTTGCCGGCCCGCCTTCTGTCACACCAGCGCTCGAGCAGAAAACTCGAGCGCTGTTTTCCCTTTCGTCTCTGTTCGACACCCGAGCCCGATGGCTCGGGTTCCTTTATTTTCTTTTTTTTCTTTTCTGAACCAAACCGGACCAGACGGGTTCAAATTCCTTTTCTTATTTTTTTTCTTTTAATCAAATAAAACCCGTCGTAATAATCTCAACCGCCGAATCAAATCTGCACGTCCGTATTCAAATTTCACGCTCGTCTTCTCTTAAATAACTCATCAACGGTTCAGATTCTTCAATACGCGTGATATCAGCTCTTGGGTCACTTTGGCATTTCAAAACACGTCTAATGCGCACGCCTGCTTAGTGATCTGCAATTCGCGATTTCAAACCTACAATAACAAAACCAAACTAAAATTAGACGCATAATAAAAATATGATTCATTAAATTCTTTAATGCATCTAAAATAGTTAATTAGAGTAAATTAATTATTAATCCCTAATTACTACCCTAATCACAAATAACCCGATTTATTCATGTTTTATCACAAAATCTACACCAGCAAGTAGGTAAATAAGGCATATAAATGTGTATATTTTATGCTTATCACCCGTCCAACTCGTATACTCGTTCATGAACAAAGTTCTAGTCAATCCTTCTAAGTCTCCTCTAATTTTGGAAAGAGGAAATCACTTGATTTGGCAAAATGTATACATTATTTTTGAATAATAATATTTCCAAATGCACATAGTATTTTAGAACGGAGGGAGTAATATTTATGATATGATGTAATCTGATCTAAATAATACTAATACAATATGGTAAGACCTCTTAAGTACTATTGCAGTAAGCAAGGGAGTCCAAAATATTAAGACTTTGGGATGAGTCAGTGTACCTTGGGGTTCCTTTGTACAGCGTGGAGTCGGTTTGAATATCCAATTGGAGATCAAACCTTTCTAAAAACCATCTTGATATTAAAGATAATACAACTCCAGTCCTAGAGATGTTCTTACCAAAGGTAAAGCTATAATGCATGATGTGTGATCGATGAGTGAAATTCGTACTCCTACAGTGAGTTATCCATCGGCCTAACTTTGAAATATCATTCATGTTCTTATTATGATCTTTATGCTACTGAGAGCAATTATATCTTATACTCCAGAGAGTGAGTCATGTATTGTTGAGAGACTTGATATTCTATTCCATATTCCATGAGTGAGTCATTGTGGTAAGAGTTACCCTATTATCAGAAAAGTTGAGACCTTTTCTTTTGTGGAATCATTATTCAGTTTGACATTGACCTATTTCTCCACTAAGAGTTCTTTTTTAATATCTCTCCGGGTGGAATTATAGTATGCTCACGTGTCATTACTAGATCCGCAATGATCTCCGATATTTATGGAATTTTGATTCCTTATTGCCCGAAGGGAGGCAAATACGTACGTTTAGACTGGTTGACATTAAGAAAGGTCTTCAGTCTCCGACCATAGTGTCCGTAAACACTGATGGGGCTAGCATCCTAGACGCGTGGCCGAGTTCCGAAGGAAGAACTTCTAGGATGAGTCTAGTCAATAGCCACTCTGGTGGCTTATCCAGCAAGCAGAAATTGCAACTCCTTCCACTTTGGATGCTTGGTGCCTTTGATATTTTGACCATTATCTCCTTACACCGATATTTGTTTGGAGTCTTATTGAGATTATTCTTCCCTACATTTGTGCTTTAGGACTGTTATTATTTGACGTTTCTATTTAGGTAATATAAACCTTTGTTTGGTCTTTCAGAGAGTATATATTCCTGTTTCTCAGAGTGAGTTATCCTTCATATCCTATTTTGTCATCCTGGTGGGTTTTTACATCCTACTGGGTATTTATATGAAATACTCATGCATCCTTTGATGCAGGCTTTAAAGATCAGTAAGTCAGGGTTTTACAAATCGAAAAAGGTGGAGCAGATGCGTGAAAGACATTTTTGAAGAATTATTTTTATTTACTTTATTTCTTTTGCTAAAACTTTATTAGTATTGGCCTTTGTGTGCCTGATTTGGTGCTTATTTTATTTGACAGTTTTAATTAATCTGCTGTAATAATTTAAGTAGGTATCATTTGCCACATTGACAATATTATTTATGATTGGATGAAGAATTTCTTAGTTCTTAATTTCTGAGTTTTGTTATGAGTTCCTGGTGTTGTCAATTACACGTTCTTTCTTGACGGTATAATTAACCCGAGTGATAGAGTATTCGGTCGCATCCCAAGGTTCCTATCTTGGCTTTTGATTGGTTTACTTAAATGCTTCTGCACTTCGATCGAGGTTAATTTTGGGGCGTGACAGTTTTCCGGTTATGACTCCAGTGACTCGTCGAGTCTGTGGAGTCAAAGCCGAGTTTTCAAACGATGCTCCAACCTTCTTATAACACTTAAAAACTCCACAGTCTACAACCTCGAGTAACCAGTCAGTCAATGTGGGTAGGGAGAAGCGTGGCCCACATTGCAACCAAAGTATATAAATCTATGAGGAAATCAGGAAAAGCTCAGTGTGAGTTGCTTGACAGTCATTTCAACACGTAATCAACAACAACAAGAATGTGGGTATGATATAAAGAAGGTGGAAAGGAGCCCGTAGAGTCAATGCCTAAAATATTAAATATATATTAATATTTTGACAACTAAAATAGTTAATGCCCAGCTATCGTGTGTCTCATGGTATACGATAGCATGACATACTTCAACGAGTCATATCTTCCTTATTTTTTATTCATTTTTGTAAATTATTTTTATATTTGTCTTAATTTTTTTTCTCTTCTTTCTTCTAATTAATGATGATAACCTAAGTATGTTGAGACACTATCTAGTGGAGATAAATAATTTATCGTGTATATTTCCAATGAGTCGTATCTTTGAACATAACTTGTGTTGGCCATCCAAACGAGTATTGTCTACCAACTTATTTGGTCCATTTAGCTTGGTCAATTTATTATAACTTCTAATATTAATCATAAAACCTATCAATCATATTATTAGTTAATTAACTCCACCTCCCCCATCGTTTAATTGCCCAAGAGGCCAACAACTCGATCAAGTTTGTGCACTGCGACAATGTGACTTACCTCTTTAATCCGGACATTTACACCAACGGTTGGATCTCCATTTAAAGTATCAATTCCGTCCTATTCCGACCAAGGAGGAGGCGGTTTGGCGACCAAGTTCGAGAAGAAGCCTGCCAAGATTAAAAACATAAAGGACTGGGGAGGAGGGCAAAATGGAAAAACCAAGTCATGAGCCCAAAAACACTAGGTAATATGACATTTCAGACTCATTGGCCAGGTAATATGTCAAAATCTTAACATAAGGCACGAGTTTGAGCTTATAGGGTTCTTCGGATCCAAAATCTCTCATTCCCCCTTACTTCTTTACCCCATCCAAATTCTAAGAAACATCTCACATTGATCACACTCGAAAATGTTTCCTTTTTTAGAAAAATGACCACCTCACTCCTCCCACACTCGGCGACACTGGCATCCTCACCCACATCCATCCTGGTGCCTGCCGCCGTGGACCCTTTGCCACTTGACTGCTGGGACAGGGGCTCATTGCAAAAGAGTATATTCCCCTTGGCTCCGAGACTAGAGTAAAAATTGGCGACAGGAGCCTACTCTTCCTCTCAACTATCCGCCAAGAGTGGCAGACTGGGAAGACAATGTCGTGGCAGCCACAAGAGATTCCAATGGCATGGGGTAAAATAATGGGTCTCTATCAAGGTTTTCAAAACCGGACCGGCCATCGAACCGGAATGATGGCCGGTCCGGTCAGACCGGGGTCTGACCGCGGTCAAACCGGTGTGAGCCGGTTTAGGTGAGAGGAGTGTAAATATATGATAAATATATAATTTGTGTAACATAAACATCAAAAATACATAGCCCAAGTGGTTAAGTCTCTCTTTTTTCAGAAAAAAAATTTTAAATATTCCGGACCGGTCCGGTCCGGTTCACCGGTTCGGAAAAAACCGGCCGGTTTTAAAAAAACCCGCCCGGTTCGTTGAACCAGGCTGAACCGGATGAACCGGACCGGTTTCTCGGCCGGTTCCGGTTAACTGCGGCCGGACCGGCCGGTCCGGTCCGGTTTTGAAAACACTGGTCTCTATTAATCATTTTGCATGGATGGAGGTGAGAAAGGTCAAATGGGGGAAGCCTGGGGTAGATAAGAAATCTGTCAAATCTTTTTTGGGGTGGATGGACATCTTTTCAGGGTCCAATAACAACAATCTTTGACTAGGTAGACACGACTATATTGAAGGGAGACATTGTGACCAGGAAGAGCAAGAGGTAGTACAAAGTCATATCAAATAATCGACTCTACATTATTATAGCAATATCACAAACTGTAAAATCACCAATTAGGTACCTACTGCTTCTCTAATTATCTCTTGCACTCTACCTGATCCTGAAATATCTATATATTGAATCACCTTTTTAAAATTGTTTCTCTGATTAAGATAAAAAATCAAATCTGTGCCTTTTTTGCGCTAGATGCAAATCATGATACTCCTTCCATCCCATATCAAGGGTCTCTTATTTGTATGGGATGGAGCGAGTAATATCCCATGTAAAACCAAGTCAACCGGAACTGTAATATAATCAGATACGTGTGAAGCATTTCATAACAATCACTTTCGAAAAGGAAAAATGTCGAGCTATACGGCAAATGGAGAAACTAAACCAAGGGCAGGAAATTTGCATGCACATCATAGTCATCCATTGAGTTTGCAAGAATAATCTGAAATGGATGAAGCTACCTATTTGGTACTACTCATCTTACTTGCACGTCTTCCTTTTTATTCGAAGTCCTCCAGTTTTTATTGCAAGGGTAAAATCCCTAAGAAAACTAACTTGGGAAAATTATTTTTACCACCTCAAGGCACATGGATTTGGAAAATAATGTCTACCTAGTATAGTCAATACTTAATCGAGAAAGTTACAGCACATAACCTTCTCTTATTACTAGTAAAACTGCACGTGCAAAATGAAAGTGTTATAATCCAAAACTTGAACCATTTATTTCAGTATTTTTACTGCTAATTAAGTTCTTTCTTGAACCCATCTGTCTTGTGCATAACTCCCATAGAGTCTAGACTCCTCCAAACCCATCTTCCCTCAATTATGTGTGGTCTTCACATTGAAGGTATAATTGTAGGTAGAACACGCTTAATTGTCCATTACACCCTATTTGTTTTTAATATTAGTATACATATAGATTAGATACTCCCTCCGTCCAAAATTACCTGTCTGGATTAGAAATGTTTCTAATCCAGATAAGTAATATTGGACGGAGGGAGTGTTATTCTTTCTAAAAAATCTTATAAAATTAGTCCATTTCGAAAAATTGAATTTTTAATATGGAACCGAAAATGTACATGAGATTTACCAAACAAGTTGCCTTCGCTATGGCATCAGGATCGCAATCTGCAATCTCAGACTTCTCAAGTGAAGAGAGCATGACACCAATAAAATCTTGATGAGAAACCATGCTACTGGCACTCCTCTGCCTGTGGTTCTCCACCCACCTGGAGACAACGGCGTCTAGCTCCTCAGCTACCCTCTTCATCTCCTTTATATGACCTCCCAAATCCAACCACTCAAGCCATGGAACCACATCTGAGACAATTGGTAACGCACTCAAATAGAAGAACCTGTCCACCAACTCCCTAAATCTCCTGGCCATGGTCGCGTCCCCGTCACAGACTTCCCAAATACCTCTTCCCAGCAATGCTCATCAGAACATAATTGGATGTCAGATCCTCGAACCACTGCTTCATATCCACCTTGATTGGAAGCCCATCCTTCATAGAGCATAACTTATGCAGCTCACTTACATGTATTCAATCTCTTTACACCTAACTGCCTTGAGCAATTCCATCTGACTAGAGGATAGACGCTCAAGTGTGGCCATCCTTCGCATCTCGCGCGAACAGCGCCCATAGGAAGACACAACAAAGACGGCATAGTTGTAGTTCATGTACTTACTGGCTGCGTGCAGGGGTCGGCCGGCAAGAACTTTGTCGTTGATGGTGAAGCACTCCTTGGATACTTCCCAGCTGCTGATCACGACCGTCTGTTGAACACCGAGCCGGAGAGTGAAGATTGGGTCGTACTTGTCCGCGAGGTCGACAAATATACGAAAGAGAGGCTTGGTACCACACAGTCGGAGGAGGTGCCCTATGATCGGTCACCGTCCAGTGTTTTAAAAATCGGACCGGCCCGGCCGGTTGGACCGGAACCGGTCATTTTTTGAGCCGGATTAGCCGGGTCAATTGACCAGTCGACCCAGTTTAACTCCTCCAGTTGATTTCTTTATTTTTTTTCTTTGCAACATCTTTTCATTTTCTTTCGACATCGATCTTGGTAGAATCTCATACCGCATATTTTTTTTCTTTTTATCTCTCATATTTTTTTCTTTTTATCTCAAAAAAATATTTATTTTTTCATTTAAAAATTTTATCTTTTGTAATGTGGTTATTTTTATCATATAAAGTTTTGGGTGGGGGTTTCTATTTTTTTATATTAATGATATTAGCAATCGGGTCAACTCGGGTTGATCCTCAGTTAAACCCAGTTGGACCTACTCAGGAAGAATTCCGGGTCGATGACCGATCCGGTTTTTAAAACCTTGTCACTATCCGGCTGGCTCTGGTGGTTCATTTATTCTAGGATTGTGACTCTTGAGGTTTGAAAGCCAGAAGTAAATGAGGCTATGGCTACAAGACCAACAATTGTCTGTGCTATAGTCAAGTCCATGATCCTAGAAGGATGTGTTGAGGCGGCACTCTTTTGTTTAAATAGTAGCTGGGAAGATAATAGGGATTAGATATCCCATTTTTGTGGACGGTGAGATAAACAATTACTCCTGGCCTCTGTCCAAAAAAACTTGGCAGAATTTGTAAATGAGTTAATTTATTGCTCACAGCATATCAAGCCTCCACTTACTGCACATGCACTTCCATGTGGATCTATTGGCCTGTGGGACAAATCCAGTCACCTACTTCTGAAATCATAATTTTTCAAATGCAGCTAGGTTACCTTGGATGGACCGAGTCTCTCGTACTCCCTTGGTAATTTATGAATGGATGTTGGGTTTGTTGGTGTACGGAAAAAGTTGCCTGATTGATCAGGCTTTCATTAGGAATTTGACTTTGGAATTGTTTGTTAAGCTCCCGTCCTATTATGGGTTTACCGGTGAGAATCCATATAGGCACCCGGATGTCTTCTTAGAAGTCAACATTACCTTTAACCTCGATGGTTTGAATGAAAAACAGGTATGCCACATGCTTTTTTCTTTTCACTTTGAAGGATAAAGCCAAAGAATGACTCCATTCTATAAAACGCAATTTCATTACCTCATGGGCTCAGCTACAGCAAGGGTTCTTGAAAAAGTACTTTCCCCAGAGTAAGACTAACCAGATTAGGAAAGAGATCATCACATTCATGCATAACCCCCAATAAAGAATTCCATGAAAGTTGGGACAGGTTGAAGGACCTTCGAAAGAAGTGTCCCCATCATGTTGTCCCTCGATGGCAATTAGTGTAGAGATTCCATGAAGGCCACAGTGAGCAACATAGGCTTTTAGTTTATTCCTCTTGTGGAGGCATTTTCTTGGTCAAAACTGAGAACAAGGCCTAGAAGTTGTTTAAAAACTATAGTGAAAATTCATTGCAGTATAAAGTTTTGTATGGGAGTGAGGGTGGTATGCCAAACCAAAGCACTACTTCCTTTAGAGGAGGCATCTATGAACTAAAAGTTGTAGGAGACTTGATTAATCAGGTGGCCTCATTGACCAAAAGACTAGATCTTTTATTGACCCCTTCCTAGAAGCCTGCCCCACTTACCCAAGACAAGTGTACCATTTGCGCAAGCCCTACCCACTCTATTTTAGAGTGCCATTCTATCTCTCAATACCCTGAGTTGGTCCAGGAACATGTGAATGCAGCTTAGTCATTCCCTAAGTTAGACAACAATCCTTATTCCAACACTTACCACCCTGGGTGGAGGAATACCTATCAGCAGCCCGCTGTCCAACCTCAGTTTGCCTAGCCCACTAGGAGACCCTCCTTTGAACAAGAGGTTTTTTGCCAAGCTTGTGCATTCCCACGTATAGTCCATTGCCCAAGCTGGGATTGCCAAGCTTGAAGCCCAACTTGGGCAAATAGCCAATGCAGTCACTAGAAGAGAGGTGGGCACCCTACTCAGTCATCCACAACATAACTCAAAGGGCTAGTTTGGAGTAAAGGAGAACCACATTCCTAATGGAGCAAGTCCAGGTAGTTACGACCCTCATGAGTGAGAGACAAGTGGCCAATAGAGCTGGGGGTGATACTATAAGCACCCAAGGATCTTTATTTCGTCAGTAGCGTAGGTTGGGAACAATAGATTGATTATTGATATTTGTTTCGAACCCGTATTTTGAAGTAGCTTTGTTTTCGAACAGGTAATCACACCTATATATCCCTATTAGTTATCTCAAACACACACATAGGTATATACACCTAGGGTGTTTGGCGGCCTAGATTTGGAGATGTCATTTATAGAATAGCGTGATTTGGGCCAAATCCCTTGGGAACCTTTTTTTGGGATGGGATTTTATTTGGGCCAAAATCCCATCCCAAATCATGTGATTTGGTTTATATCGTCTCGAATGACAGGTTCTAAATCTCACACAAGTGAGATTTCTTCTATCTGCTTTTATCAGCCTTCTTCTTCTTCTCTCTCTCTCTAGTATTTGATTGCCTTGTGATCATTGAAATATATATATATATATGGAAAAGTTTAAATGAGATCGCTCTCATATTGCTTATATGAGGCCACTTTGAATCGTACCCATTGGATCTTGATCTGACAGCTACAAATATCCATAATCATCTCACCCACTCCTTGATGTGACATACTCACCTACCCATGATTTGATATCCACCTTTCGATCGGAATCTAACGGTAATAAAGATTGGCCTCATGCTCCTTATATGAGAACGATCTCATGTAAACTTATCTCATATATATATATATAAGTTTAAATGAGATCGCTCTCATTTGGCTTATATGAGGCTAATTTAAGTCTTAGCCATTGGATCTTGATCGGATGGCTACAAACGTGAGTGATGGGTCAACTCACCTACCCACTAATTTGAAACCCACTGTCGGATCGGAATCCAACGACCCAAAAGATTATTCTATGCTCCTTATATGGGAAACGATATCATGTAAACTAGTCTCTCTCTCTCTATATATGCACATAAGTAAAAGTATCCCTGGTTGTAACTTTTTTAATGAAAAGCAAAATCTCACTCTTGAATCTTAGTCTTCCAAACCCATGAAAGCCCTATTTGGCCCATCAGTCTTCATTAAAACCCTTACTATTTTAGATGGACTATTTTACTTTTTGCTGATTATTAATCTTCAAGAGTCCTCCTAGCCTGAGTTATAAGGCTCTAGCCGTCTGATCATGGCCTGGGTTGCAATCTGATGGCTAAGAGGTCTACGACAAACTAGTACTGCAACACAGGCTAGATTTTCCCGATTTTCAATTATCCAAAAAAAATCTTAGGGTGTGTTTGGTAACTAATAAAGAAGTATTAAAATCAAATAGAGAAGTGGAGATTCTGATTTCTCCTTAGAATGTAAGTGTTTGGTTCATATATTATGATAGAAGTAGAAACATTGACAATTTTTAAAATTACTCAAAGATGGCAGGGGCAAAATTGCACGGAGAAAATGCATGGGACCCAAAAAATGCATTTTCTCTTTGTATTTTTGCCCTTGCCATCTTTAGATAATTACAAAAAATATTATTAAGAGATTTCTACTTTTTGCTTGAAATCTCATCGGGAGAAGATTTTGCGGAAAGTAAGGATTTTTCATTGTTTTCAACTTTCCACCTCACTTCACTAAATGCCGTACTTTTTCAAGAATTAGCGTACCAAATGCACTACTCTCAAAAGAACCCTATCTAGAATTAACATACTTTTTCAAGAATTAGCGTACCAAATGCACTACTATGGAATATCACGATGAAAGTGATTTTCCGATTTTAACAAACAATCACACTTCTAAAATGAGACCCAAGTTGCCAAACGCATTCATCAAATGAATAGTGAATGTTTACATCAAAATGATGTCGGGCAGACAAATGCAAAATTGAGTTAAATTGAGGGGTGAACTCAATTTGATGTGTTTGGTTGCACATGAAAATCACTTTCCGCCTCACTCTCCAGAATTTAGGGTTCTTTCTGGAGTTGTGCGTTTTGTATGCTGATTTTTTAAAAAATGCAACAAGAAGAGATGTGTGGCAGAAAGTCGTATTAGAGGCAAAAGTGCATTTTCCACATGATCTCAGGCAGAAATTCACGGCCATGCAATTACATGAGTTGATAGGGCAGTTTCGAAAAGGAAAATGCATTTTTAAAATGTAGATTTTCTAGCTTCTGCACCAGCCAACTTAAATAATTACGTACATAGCCACTGCTTTCTTGCAACTAAAAACACAAAGATTTCAAAGAAATCAGAATTCCCAGATTTTGATCTAGCAACCAAACGCTCCCTACTGAGTGGTGTATTTAAGGAATGCCGTATCGGATATTGGTAAAATATCGATCGACCAAAGAGACAAAATATTGGTGATTAAAAACTAGTTTTTACCATGCATTTTCACAATATAACTTCTAAAATTAGTGATACTAATTTAGGGGCCGTTTGGGGCGTGATTATTGCAAAAATATCCAGACTGGATATTGGATATATACTGTAGCATCCATGTGGATTTTTACATCCAGTTGAAACACCTCATGAGGTGTTTCAAGCTGGATATATAAAATATCCAGATGCTACAGTGTAGCAAAACATCCCATCTGCTTTTAATCACGCCCCAAATGTCCCCTTAGACAAAGCATGGATTTCAAAATATGTATAAAAATATATATAATTCAAAGTATATGCACGCATTTTAAACTAATATCCTCCTATTTGGCATAGGATGGGAAACAAACAAAAAAGTTATTTTTTTTCCTTATTTTTTTTTAAAATAAAATATTTATTTTTAATAAATACGAGATTACACAATATATCGGTTATGTATCACCGATATATTAGTTATGTATTGCGGATATATTACCGATATTTAAATAAAAAAAGCAAAAAATGAGAGTATACAATATCGTTTGAGGCCCCTTTCCATTTGGCTGGCCGACATCCCACTCAAGCCCATGTTCCAACAGGGAAGAAGCGAAGCGAAAGCCTTCATTGATTATAAAAAGTTAAAAAAAAGTGAGTAATTGAATGAAGGAAACAATCAAATGAAAGACGAGCCGCGGACGCGACTCCTCTTCCCTTTTTCCCTCTTTTGTCCCCTCTCCTTCTGCTAACTCTCTCAATTCCGCCATCGATCGAACCGAGCCACAGCTGTCAAGAATCTGGAAAAGCTCGACGTCTGTGGGAGATGAGGAGGAGGATGGAGAGCGTGCAGGATCTGATCGAGGAGGCCAAGGTCCGGACGGTCTGGTGGGCGATTGGCGTCCTCGGCCTTGCCTACTTCTTGTCTCGTAATTTCCAACTTCTTCGTTCTTTTTTTCCCTCTTTTGTATGCATGTGTTATTGGAACGAATCTTGTGATCTGGTTGTTCTTCGCTGGTAATTTTGAACGATTTTGAGAATACTCTTTGAGACGTGTAGCTGGTTGTTCTATATTCTAGTTATCAAGTATGCATCTTGATTGATACTTTATTGTTGACTTTTTTGTTTCTGTTATCGGATTTTGGTCTTGAGATGATTAAAAGGTTCAGTGATTTGTATATTAGGATTGACTTTAGGTTGAAGGGAATCAGGGCCATTCATTACCTCTAGTTACTGGCATTTGGCTTTATAATCTTTCTTTATATGGGAAGTATGGATCTTGGCAGAATTCCTGTTTGGGTGGGAACATACCTCTGGTTATTGGCATTTGGACTTGATAAGATAAGAAGTTACATACTATGGATATTAAGATTGACTTCAGCTGACTGATCGAATGAATCAGGGTTATTTTGTATTAAGTTCTAGAAACTTGAAATGTAGGTATGAATCTGATTACCGTCTTCTCTGGCTGGGAAGGTAATAACATCAGGTCAAAATGAAGAATATAGCACATTTGTAGGCCCATAAAAGTTGGACGATTCTCCTGAACATGGGTAAGGTAAAGTTGGACGTTGGGGTTACAAGAAGACAAAAAAAAGTAATGATACTTGGCTTGGGTTATCTTGAGGAAAATATTATAGATTTGAGTATTACTTGAGTCTAGCTGTTTAGTGTTTAGGGCCATTTTTTTTAGTACAAGAACAAGTTTTATTTACAGTTTAAGGCAATTACACTAGAGCTTAACTATTAATCTTTTTCTTTTAGCTATTAGTGTTTAGACTTTAGAGTCTCTGCTATTCTCCCGCTCGTACCAAACAAAGCCATAAACAAAACTTCTTACTTGCCTACTCTTTACTATCACTACTGTCGACCAATCGCATTGCCTTCATCTTTCCTATTATTTTTGTAGAAGATTTTAGACAATCAACTGGAAACATCAATATTGAAATATGCTCTGCTTTAGAATTTTAGAGGTGACATATTATTATCAACATTTGTCTTGGCTAAATTTGAAGGAATATTTTTGCCCCCTAGTGAAAATTTCTTGCTCCACCCCTGGGCACAGGGCCAGCGCCACACTGGCGCCTGTGTGGCTGATTTGAAAGCAATGCAGAGGGGAGAAAGAGATGGTTTATCTAGTCATTTGTCATGAGAACATCTTAAATTTTTATCCTAAAGGAGTGTGTTTTTAATCATAATGAGCTCGTGACAAATTTCTCTTCTTTTTAATTTTATGTTGCATGTAGCTTTAGACAATTATTTTTAGTTCTTCTCTTTTTTGTACTTAATTTGTAGTGCCTTCACTTATTGTTGCAGATACCAGTAAATCAACATGGGTTAACATTCCCATAGCTTTCCTTATATTTGTTGGACTACGCCTTCTATCGTATGAAATAGAGTTTCGTTGGAGAAATAGGCCGGTTCGCAAACCCACATATTTATCCCATTTGCGAAAAAAGCAGTTACGATTGAATGACCCTCGCCTATCAACTTTGCCTGTTGCTCCAAGTTGGAAGAAAAAAATTGATTCTCCACGTATAGAGGCTGCCATAGATGATTTCATTAGCAAGATATTAAAAGATTTTGTAATTGACTTGTGGTATTCGGCAATCACCCCTGACCTGGAATTTCCGGAACAAATTCGTCTTGTAATTTATGGTGCTCTTGGTGAAGTATCCAGAAGGTTAAAGGAAATCAACCTTGTCGATTTGTTAACAAGGTGCTTTCACATTACTTTTGTAAGTCATCAGCAAGCTTCTTTGTTTTTGTATGTGTTTGTGAGTGATTCTGCTGTTGAAAGTAATTATACATTTTTTTAGGGATATGGTTGAGCTAGTAGGCAATCACATAGATCTTTATCGAAGGAACCAGGCAGCAATTGGTGTTGATGTCATGGGAACCCTCTCCTTTGATGAAAGAGATGAAAGCTTAAAACGCCACCTGCTTGCTTCTAAGGAGCTACATCCAGCTCTAATATCTCCTGATTGCGAATACAAGGTGCGAGTGGAGCATCTAACTCCAATTTATTTCTATCACGAGTTTTATGTATATTTTGGTGTTTTTATTATTTTTAACATGAAAAGTGAAAACTTAACGGTTGCAGGTATGTTAATGCTATTTATTCATGTTTATAGTTTATATTACATGATCATAATCAAGTAGCGCTTTTTTCCAACTATTAGGGGTTGGCGACATGGATCTTACGCCTCCATTCAGGCTTATTTTGTGCCAACTCCTTTATAAGAGATAGTAAAGTCATATTTTTTTTATTAACTCCATCCAAGTTCTCTTAGGTCTCCCTCTCCCTCTTTTGGCATCATTTACATGCATCCCTTCTAATCTTCTCACAGGGCATCTATTGGTCTTCTTTGCTTATACTTTTTACATGCATCCCTTCTAATCTTCTCATAGGGGCATCTACTGGTCTTCTTTGCATATGACTATACCAATGCAATCTACATTCCCTCAGCTTCTCCCTTAAAGGAGCTACCCTTAAACTCTCACGAATATATTTATTTTAAATTTTATCTGTCCTAGTTATCCCACTCATCCACCTTAGCATTCTCATTTTGGCTACATTCAACTTATCTATATGACTTCTCTTTGGTGCCCAACACTCAGCTCCATAGAGTATTGGAGGCCTAATGGCTGTCCTTGCCTTTAAGCCTTTTTGGAACACGCATATCACACAAAACTCGCGAGGCTGCCCTCTACTTTATCCACCCCACATTTATCTTATGCACCACATCACTATCAATATCGCTTTCTTTATGGATAATGAATCCTAAGTAACAGAATTGATCACACCTTGCCACTTCTTACCCATCTATTTCAACTAAGATTCTAACTATAGTATTTCCTCCTTTAAAATTAAATTCCATGCACTATGTCTTAGTCATACTTATTTTGAAACCACTGGCGGAGCTAGGGGGGCAAGCTGGGGCAATTGCCCCAGCTGACCTTCCCATATACCAACCCCTCCTTTTATATTACATAAATACTTTATAAAAGTACTCCTCCTTCCCATTAATGTAATATACTTTATAAAAGGAGTACTAATTTTATAAAATATTTATGTAATTAACTTGCCCTTCCTCAGTTTCTAATTTTTCCTATTCTCTTGTCATTTTATGATTACTCTTCTTATGCTTTGGTAAGGTAAATTTGAACTTTAAATAAACAAGAAGACAAAAAAGGAAGTAGAGGTCGGGTTGGCTTAGCTTGCCATAATATATAAAGAAAAATATTAAAAAAATAAAGAGAATATACAGTAAAAATTTAGGGCCTCTAGGCTATAAACACAACTTTTTAGTTCTTACCTTCATTCTTGCTATTGCCACACCTACACCTCCTTCATTTTTGCTACTACAATTTTTGTTAAATGTCGTCTTTGCAAGTATAATTTGTCGACCGATTGCACTTGTTCCCTCCTTGCTATTACGATTTATTTTTATGATATTTAAAAAATAACAAATATTTGAATTGTCTAGTTACACCTATTGAAAAAGTTGGGTTTAATGACCTTGAAATGACTCTCTAATTACACCTATTTAAAAAAGTTCTGTTTAGTGAACTTGAAAATGAAACTGTTATTAAACACTTCAGAAAATTGGCAAATCGTTGTACATGTGTAGGATATTGTAGACATTTATTTTTATAGTATGTCTTGATTAAAACACTACATATATGTAGTCGTACTTTAATACATACTTTGTCTAAGTTAAAATAATATTTTTTGTTATACTTTATTTTCATCATTTATTTTACAAATTTTGAGGACATTTTATGTCCCACCTCATCGAAATTCAAGGCTCCACCCCCTGTTTGAAACCTTTTGATTCTAGAACATCCCTCCATAATTTTAGTTTAGCATTCAAACCTACTTTATTCATCAATTAAAACTACATCATCTGCAAAAAAAACATACACCAAGGTACACTATCTTGTAGATGTCTAGTTACCTCATCCATAACTAAAGCGAAAAGATAAGGACTAAAGGCTGACCCTTGATGAAGACCTACTGTAATCGAAAACTCCTTGGTTTTTTCCAAATTGTTCAAACACTAGTCACAACCCCGTCGTACATATCCTTATCCTTTATGATATCAATATAACTTCTTATGACTCCCTTCTTCAAAACACTCAAAATGAGCTCTCTCAACACTCTATGGTAGGCTTTTTCTAAATCTATAGAGGTCCTATAGAGGTTTTATTTTTTATCCCTATACCTCTCTACTAACTGTCATAACAAAAATATAGCTTTTGTTGTTGAATTTTCCGGCATGAAACCAAATTGATTCTTAGTTATTTTTCACAAACGTCCTTATATTACTCTCTCTGATGACTTCATAGTATGCCCCATAATTTTTATACCTTTATAGTTTGTACAACTTTGAATGTCCCCTTTATTTTTATACAAAAGAATGAGGGTACTTCTCTTCCACTCCTCCGGCATTCTCTTAGACTTCCAGATCTTGTTAAACAAACTAGTCAACTAAGTTAAACCAACACCTCCTAGTGCCTTCCATACTTCAATAAGAATTCCATCGGGTCCTAGAGCTTTACCTTTCTTCATCTTCCTTAATGCAGCTCCTACCTTCTCTATTCTCTATGGTCAATCTCTTAAAATAAATTATCTCTTTAACAGGACTAGACTCAATATCTATCCCCAATAAATGCTCATATTCATGCCATCTCTTTAATTTTCTCAAATTTCACTAAAACCCTTTGATATTCATTTTTAATGCACCTAACTTGCTCTAAGTCCATACTTCAAAACACTCAAAATGAGCTCTCTCAACACTCTATGGTAGGCTTTTTCTAAATCTATAGAGGTCCTATAGAGGTTTTATTTTTTATCCCTATACCTCTCTACTAACTGTCATAACAAAAATATAGCTTTTGTTGTTGAATTTTCCGGCATGAAACCAAATTGATTCTTAGTTATTTTTCACAAACATCCTTATATTACTCTCTCTGATGACTTCATAGTATGCCCCATAATTTTTATACCTTTATAGTTTGTACAACTTTGAATGTCCCCTTTATTTTTATACAAAGGAATGAGGGTACTTCTCTTCCACTCCTCCGGCATTCTCTTAGACTTCCGGATCTTGTTAAACAAACTAGTCAATTAAGTTAAACCAACACCTCCTAGTGCCTTCCATACTTCAATAAGAATTCCATCGGGTCCTAGAGCTTTACCTTTCTTCATCTTCCTTAATGCAGCTCCTACCTTCATCTTCCTTAATACTAGACTCAATATCTATCCCCATTAAATGCTCATATTCATGCCGTCTCTTTAATTTTCTCAAATTTCACTAAAACCCTTTGATATTCATTTTTAATGCACCTAACTTGCTCTAAGTCCATACTTCTCTCTTAATTTAGTTATCTTATACATGTCCCTCTTCTCTTTGTTCGTCCCTAGCCTATTATATAAGTCATCTAACGCCTTAAATCTAGCTTCACTCACTTTCTTTTTACCCTCTCTCTTGACCTTAGTGTATCTTTATCAATTCTCTTGATTTTTATATTTTTGCCACTCCTTAAAGAAACACACTTCTTTTCTTTGATGACTCATCGTATAGCTTGTGGTGGCAAGGATATGTTTATCACAAAAACCATATGAAAATTAATGGCTGCAGCAATTATTAGACTGGATTCTGAATTGAATCATAATGTGAACTGGTGGCTTTACTGCTAACTTCTAATATGTTCTCTAGACATGCTTCCTGATACTTTTCCGTTTTATATAGTCAATCCATCATTCTTTTGTGTGTTTCCCATGCCTACATGATCACTGTTGTCTTGCTTTCAGGTCCTTCAACGGCTTATAAGTGGAGTGTTAGGTATAGTCTTAAAGTCACATGAGGGCCCCCTTGTTCGGAGCATAGCTCGTGAGCTTTTAACTAATTTGGTAATGCAGCCGGTCATGAATTTTGCTTGCCCTGGGTAAGTTTATAAAACCACTAATGGCACCATTAATATATTCCAAAGTGCATCTGTTTTTCTCATTGACATTTATGTTTCCTATGATTTTAACTAGTGTACAACAGATGTATAAAGGAGACCAGCGGTTCTCAAGAATTTATATTTGTACCCTAAAGTGTTTTTTTTTTTAAATTTCGAATTTGGTCAAGTGAAGACAAATGCCTTCTATTTGTGCTTTTAATTCATCATTTCTGCCTTGTCTTAGGTATTTATTATCTAGGTTCAGTAGTATATTCTGCATTGTCATTTGACTTGGTTGATCATAGGGATGAATCATGATGTTTAGTCCTTGCGAGAAAAGATTATCGCATGGATTTATGGTGGATGCCTTTTCCAATGCAAGCATTTACTTAGTGACATAAAGCCCCACGACTACCATCATCATCCTATGGAGTTGGTTTTGGAGCCGGTGTCTCTGTGATACATATTATTAGAATTATAATACAGCACAAAGCTCGTATCTATATAACTAGCTTGCTGTTTAAAATGAATAAAATATGGTGAGCAATACCTAGCTTAATTGGTATGGTTGATCTTTCATGACGCTGTGGAACCTCCTAGGTCAAAGCCAGAGAGTCTAGGACAGACCCATATTGCTAAAACGAAAAAACTAAGACAGCTAATACAAATTTTCTTGTTCAACTCATGTCCTGACTTTTATACATGCTTCTTGGATGAAGCAGTTCAATAATATTTCCAAAGGATTGAAATCAGTGTAGACCCAAAAAAATTTTTTTTTGGATTGTGACAGGAAAAACACTTGGCTTTAAAACTTTTTTACTTACCACAAGTTACATAATGCTTTGTTGAAACAGACAGCAGCATCATGGTTCCTAGAATTAGGTACAAATGGTTCAGTTTTGGTTTTAGAACCGAAAATCACTGAGCTTCTACATGTATTTGCTTAGACATAAGCCAAAAAATGTTCAGATTGTGTTACTGCTTTTGTTGCTGACAATTTACAAGTGATTGACTGACCCATTTTTATTATCAGATACGTCAATGAGTTGATTGAATATATCTACCTTTCAATTAACGATAATGGCAACAAAGAAGTCAGCCATGACTCATCAGTTGGTTCCAGCACTCGTGATCACCCAGTGGGCAGAGGCATGTCTCAAAGCAGTTTTCCGAGCTCAAAAGATATTGTGGCCCCGTTGAGTCAACAAAGTGATATGTTGGTTATGAAGAACGGGAGTCAAGGCTTACCAGTCCAAGAGATGCACTCCAAACCAGCAGATTGGGCTAGGAAACTGGATGCTGTTACACAGAGAAGAACCCAGGTTCTTGCTCCTGAAAATCTTGAGAACCTCTGGAGCAAAGGAAGGAACTATAACAAAAGAAGGGGTAATCAAATTGCAGGACTTTCAGGATCAACCATGAAGATTTCAGACAATGTCAAAAGCAAAGAACATTCTTTAGGTGGTAATGGTCAACATCTAATCGATGGACTGGCTCCCGCGCAAGTTTGTCCTGATGCACAAGATGAGGATGCTAGACAGGGTGCTAAAGGAAATCAGACATTGTTGAAACGTTCGAGTAGCAGTCCTGCATTAGAAAACCAACCATCAAGTGATATTGCAGTTACAGCCGAAACTGATGAAGCTGTTTCTTCAAAGGACTTCCTTGGATTCAGTTTGAGCAGTTCTAAAGAAGATACAAGGGTCAGGAGTGCCTCCGACTTAATGTTACATGGCGAAGGATCTCAGCGCGTTCCCAAACTCAAGTGTCGAGTAAGACCATTAGTTTCTTTGTTTTTCTATGTTTTTTGTGCTTTTTAACACGGATTTGGATTTGAAAGCTTTGGGTTGCAAAAGATTGACTGTGGCAGAAAAAATAAATTAATATGACGTAATTAGAGCACTGAACAAAAAGCAGAGCTCAAATAAAACTTGTATCTAGATTATATTACAATGGAATTTTATTATCTATCCCTTAAGTTGGAAAAGCTAAGCAGCTTGAGTATTAGAGATGAACCCTTTATCATTAGAGAGGACAAAAGGCGTAAGTTGGAAACTATAAAACAGAACAGTATTTAGTGCATGTAGCTGAGCATATAGCTAATAACAGGGGTCAAGTTAGAAGCTTAATTCATGCAGAAAACTTGTCCTGAAATTATTCTGAAAAATGTTTTCCATACAAAAAGTAATGGTTGAGGATTCAATGAAGAGAAAAACTCACATTAGAAGAGGAATACACAAATAAAAGGGGGAAGGAATAAGGTGACTTTAGCCTATGCAGAAACTAATTGTGGTTGGCCTCTCAATGAGTTGGCTGCACCAGATCACATTCGTAAGTGTATTTACGAACGTTAACATCATTGTACGGAATAGTTTTCCTTTAATCATCCTTTTAACAATATTTGCATAGATTATCTCTATGCAAGGATTGTGAAGCATTTCATTTTAATGCTATGAAAATGGTTATAAGATTTTAGATCTTTATGTGATGGAAATGTTTTTTAACTCGCATGTGAAACATAAGTTGAACAGAAGTGTTGACAATAGCACAATTCTTTTTACTGGGGGAATTTTTCAGGTTCTGGGAGCATTTTTTGAAAAAATTGGCTCCAAATCTTTTGCAGTTTACTCAATTGCTGTGACAGATGCAGACAACAAAACATGGTTTGTGAAAAGGAGGTATGTTTGTATGTGATCTTTCTTGGTCATCAATCCTTTTTTTTTAAATAAATTATAAAAAATAATTTTATGAAATAATGAATCCATTCATCTTGACTGTTTAAACTTTGTCACTTGTAGATATAGAAATTTTGAACGATTGCATCGGCATCTCAAGGAAATACCTAATTATTCACTACATCTGCCTCCAAAGAGGTTTCTCTCGTCGAGCATTGATGACCAATTTGTTCACCAACGCTGTGTTTTACTTGACAAATACCTAAAGGTAATGAACTAAATTGTCTACTATCTTTTAATATTTGGATACATAATTCCTCTTTACTTGTGTTTGACTTTGACTGTCTTTTTTAGGATCTTTTATCTATTGCCAATGTTGCTGAACAACATGAAGTTTGGGATTTTCTAAGCGAATCTTCTAAGGTTTAATTTTTTATGTCTTCTTGAATTAAAAATCGTAAATGTTGCTTTAATTAACGTGATTTATTTCATGTTTCTATGCTTTAATCTTTTCTTTCTTTTTCTTTGTAATTGAAGAATTATTCATTTGGAAAATCGACATCAGTGATGAAAACGTTGGCAGGTATGACTTTGAGCATCCCTTTTTTATGAGGCTGTGCAACATGCCTATCTTTGTCACTTTATGTTTTTTTTTTAATTCTTATGATCTATATTCCAGGCTTGAGAATTATATCCCCTTCCTATAGACATTTGGTTGTTTTTGTTCAACAGTTAATGTTGATGATGCGGTGGATGATATTGTTCGCCAATTTAAAGGGGTTTCTGACGGTCTTCTGCGTAAAGTTTCTGGCACTTCGTCAGTTTATTATGCAGCATCACCAATAACAGAAAGAAGTCTTGCACTATCCTGGAATGAAGATGAGGGGAGCAAGCACAGTCCAAGGGATGCTAACCTGGGAACATCACAAAGCTTCTCTGATAATGAGGAAGGAGGAAAAAATGGAAGGCACAATGAAGTGACAAATGGATGGCATTCAGATAATGAGTTGAACTCTAAAAGTTTCCCACCCCGTGTGGTTAAGCGTTTTGATGAGTCGGGAGTCCTGACTTCTCAACTCGGCTTGGGCAGGTCGACTTCAGAAACATTAGTTAGAGGTGATTTTGAAGACATTACAGTCCCACCTGAGGTACGATGTTTTATTTATCGAACATAGAGTATTTCAAGAAGTATTTGAAATAGTTTGATTGTATTTCTTAGTATCCATAAACATTACTAAATTGTAATGTTATTAATTGGCAACTTACCTGGAGATTCTAGGAGAAGATCAGTGTGGAGGGGCAGGGTCATGTTGTATCTAGTTATTATAATTGCAACAATACTGGAAAACGAAGCCAAATATACAGTCGATTTAGACATTCCAGTCACGACTTAGTTACTGATGTTCTTTCTTAACCGTGTGTTCTAGATATTAAATTAGGTGGAAAGCAAAGCCTATTGACACAGATTTTTTTTTTCTCAATCTATCTAACAACAGAAAAGGCAATAGAGAGATTCAACATATTGTTAAAAATAACTAAGTCTGAATGTAATATTTTTTTGTATGGGTGTTTTAATGGTCTATGATGGTTGCTTCCACAATTTTATATGCGGAGTAATTTACTCTGTTAAAATGGGGAACTGACGGGCCTATAATGTTCAATGCTCTATTGCTTTTATCCTCTATTTCATGTAACTTCAACTCAGATATTATGTTGCTACAATTATGTTATCCTGATCTTTTTATTGCCTTGCAGTGGTCTCCCTCTAAGGTCAGTGTGCCACTGCTAAATTTAGTGGACAAAATTTTTCAGCTTAAGCGCCGAGGTTGGTTGAGGTGAGTATGTACAAAAATTAGTTGTTTTTTGTTGTCTGTTGGTTTTAATAGTTGTTAAGAATGTTTAATCTATTGTAGGAGGCAGGTATATTGGATTTCTAAGCAAATTTTGCAGTTGATGATGGAAGATGCTTTAGATGATTGGCTTCTAAATCAAATTCAGTTGCTTCGTAGAGATGACATAATTGCTCAAGGAATCAGATGGGTTTCAGATGTAAGAATTAACGCTCGTCTTTTTTTCTCACTAAAGAAGCTCACCATTTGAAATCTTTTTGAATGTTTAGTGGGCCGAGTAGTTAATATCTCTCGTGAAAATTCTATGAGTACATATATGAAATGTTAATTAATTTCATTAATGTCTATATTAATTTAGATAAGTGTGAATTCATTTACTTATTCTGGATGAGTGTGTTAATAATGCAACTAATTTCTTGTTTTCTTTTTGTTAGATTCTTTGGCCTAATGGTACATTTTTTCTAAAATTGGAGCTAAGCAACCAAGTGGATGAGACATTATCTGGTTCAAAGATTGCAAATAATGCAAGCCGACTGGGTGGCAACAGGGCACCAAGACCTGGATCGTTTGAGAGCCAGTTGGAGGCTGCCCGTAGAGCAAGTGATGTCAAGAAAATTCTTCTTGGTAGGTTCTCATTTATTTATTTGTTTATTCTTTTCCTTGCTTCTTCTGAATTAACATAATGACTTCAAGTTAAATGTGCTTTGACAACTCATTTCATAGATCACAAACTGGAAACTAGATGAGATTGAACACGACTTGTTCATGGTGAGATCCGTGTTTTGCTTCTACATGAGAACCTGGAGTAGTTCTTGAGTGATTAACTGTTTCGCTCATTAGTTGACGAGTGGCTAGAATATATACAATATCGCCAAGATCTTGCCCTTATGTCGCCAAGGTGGCGTAAAAAGCGACAAAGAGTATATCAGATGGATCCTCTTCATTTAAAGGGAATTACAAACATGTTAACAAGTGATATAGTTTCAGGTGTATTGCAGAGACTATGCACTGCAGTAAACTGCAGACTACGTTTTCCCTAAATATGCCTTGAAGTAAAATCCCCTCGTACACAAGGCATATATCTAAACAACAAATTACCCTATATGTTTATTGCCACTGCTGGATTGACAACCTAGAATGGTAGGCAATGCAAACCTAAGAATGACCTTTTGTAGCTTGGGCCATGCTGACTTGATCTTTGCGCAGCTGGAGCCAAGCTAGCTCATTCAGCCCTATCGCTGAACAAAATGAGAGTGATGACTCAAATACAATATTGGCTATTAGAGGAATAATCTTACATCTATGTAGTATACTTTCTATATGTATATGATTCCCCATTATAAGGTATTGCTTTATTATTAGTCTCATTGTCAACTAGTAAATTTGATCAGTTGACTTCACCACTTTTCGGATTGCCTAATAAGAAAGATGGGTTGGGGCCGTTTGGCAAAAAAGAGTGGAAGGTTGTTGAAAGGTAAGTGTTATGAAAATTATTCAACGAGAGCATAATATATAAAATTCGAGTTGAATAGTGATGCTAAACAGAACGAATCAGTTGTTGAGGTAGTTCATGAAGAGACACTTAGGCAAGTTTCCTTTTAGATACATTGGCTAAATGGTTGGAGCCTCGGAAGCACAGATACTCCAAAATTGGCACCGTATCTGTATCATACCCATATCTGATGGGTTACATGTTTTCCTCACCCATAGCCAAAATTGTACGTGGTCTTCATGTCCTCCCTTTCATATCAGATACTAACTATACATCACTACATTAAATCCTTTCTAAGGTAGACATTAAACAAATAGTTAAATAAATGCTACAGGACTTGGAGGCATGTGTTTTCTGCTAAAAAAAGAACTGTTCTAAATCTATATATTAGGGTTTTTGGAAGAACTTTGCCAGCAAAAAGGGGCATTGGTAACTGTATTTCGAATGCATAGCTACATCTTCCATTGTATTTAAGCTTTTAATATATAAAAACTAATATAAAATATGCATAAAAATATTTAAGGTGTACTTTTACTGGGGAAAGCATATTTAGTATAGTTATCTCTCCTTTATCGACTCTTGCTTTTTCTAAAATTGACATACGACCACACTATTGTAGCATACCTCTGTCTCATATCTGTCTGTGTTTTTTGCTTGGATCAAAGAGAAAGATAAATGGGATCTCAAAATTAGGTACTTAGGTGGTAAAAGTGGAAAACATCTTTGAGGATGTTTTGCAAAAGTATACTCTCAACAAATGGAAGCGAAAAAGAATGATGGTCAATGAAAAGCCATAATCGTGATTGTGGCAAAGTTGAATATTTTTTAATTGATGAGTGGGTAACTGGAAATGCTTGTAGCAGAAACAATCACATTATGGTGGCATAAGAGTATCAGTTCGTATGAAAACTGAGATGAAGAATGAGATTAAGGCATCAGAGTCTGAGTAGACGTGGTCAGAGGTTTCTAGAGGTGGAGAAAGAAATGAAGGCCTAGGAGGGCCGGAAAGGAGTAATGAAGGACAACATGAAAGTGCAAGAGGTGGACGTGCAAATGTTCAATAATAGGTATAGATTCAGAGTAGATTTCATATTGAAGATCCCGATGTTGGGATGTGTTGATGATGATGAGTGACCTATCTCAGTTCTCATTATTGTAAACTATTGAGTACCCAGATCTCTTATAATATGGCTCTAATAATGATGGAAAATAAGATTACTAATTGAATTAATGGGTCATTTTAACTTTCAAGGTGGAGCTCCTGCTGCATTAGTCAGCTTGATTGGCCACAAACAATACCGACGTTGTGCAAAAGACATATATTTTTTTCTTCAGGTGATTTCTATGCCACAATTGATTAAAACTGATTATGATTTCTATCAATTTTATGAAACTAACGATTCATTTTTTATCTGCTTTCAAATTTCAGTCCACCATATGTTTGAAGCAACTTGCATATTGTATGCTAGAACTAATCATTCTTTCGGTATTTCCGGAGCTTCAAGATCTTGTTGAGGACATTCATGAGAAAGCACAGCTTCAATCTATTTGAGGATGGAAACAATTTTTATTCTTCGGTCAGATCCTGATTCTGTCCTTTTCTTAGTCACTTTGGAGACTGATGCTGCTACAGCAGTTAAGTATAAAGAATTGTAGTGGTTATTTACCACGCAAAGTTTGTAATTCTCAAAGAATTGTATTGCGATCGTGGATGGATCAGTATCTTCCATTCGTGCTGAAAGTATCAATCTTTGATCTACAAAGTTCTTACAGGTGAAGACAGCTTCACAGACTGCAAGTGGATAGTCCAACTGTTCTATATGCAACACTAGGACTGTACAGATGTAGATTTCCCAGATTGTATAGTAAATCCTCAGGGATACCTCTTCTTTCTTCAAAAATGCTGTAAAGCTGGAGCTATCAGAGTTAAAAGGTGTGATGTTCATTCTTTCTTTCTTTTTTTTTTGGGGTGAAAATGTGATGTTCATTTTTGGCCTTCTTTAAGGTTGTGTTATTAGGTAGTTTCTTTAGACTGACTGAAATAGTTGCAATTGAAATGTCCTTTTAGCATTTTTTAATAGCACTTTTATGCTGTAATAAGTATAAACATAACTAAAGAAAGTGCTACTTTATAGTGAACAGTTGTCTTTACTTTCTTTTAATAGACTAGCAGTGCCATTCTTTGTGGCAATGTCTCCAAAAATGGTACTCCCTCCCTCCGTCCAATAGTACCTGCCTGCTTCATTTTGGTTTCCTAATGCAGACAGATGATATTGGACGGAGTCAGTTATATTTTTCCAATTATACTATACTTTTTTTAATTTTTGCTAAACTAATGTGGCTTATGTGTGAAAAATTCAATTGCTCCTCTAGAAGGAAGACGGTTTTACATGGAAACCTCCAATAACCGTACTTAAAAAATTATTGGAACTTGTATTCGAAAAATAAAATATCAGAAATTTTTAGCGTGATATGGACTCCATTTGGCCTGTTAGGTTCTTTGATTTTTGTAAACTTGTTAAAACATATCTTATTAGAAGGAAATGATGGGCCTTTGATTGTACACTTGTAAAACAAAAATCGTGAAGAATTTTTTATTCGATATCAGATTCATTTTAGCCTTTAACAGGACTCTTTGTGATAAAATTTAGTTTTTTTCATGATAAAAGTTTATTTAGATGTATTACAAATGACTAAATATTTTGAGCTTTTTTATTTCCTAAATATTTTTAGTTGAATATAAAACTACTTTGAGAGTTGAACAACATTTTAAGCCAACCTTAGTGAAATGAGAGAATGACATTAGTGTATATTTATTGTCATTCTACTTTGAGACCTTTTACATTCACAATCCCAATGCCAGTTTGTTCCCGCGTACTCTGAAAGAAAACCCAGTTTATTGAATTATGGGCAATCCCCATAAAAAAAAAAAGAATTATCCATAGCATTTGCCTATCTATTGCGATTTGACCAATCCCTTTAGCCTAAGCCTCTTCCCAAGCACTAGAAAGCGTTAAATTATTACTCCCTCCGGGGGCTTTCCATTAAAAGTGCCTGGAGGGAGTATAACATAACAAAACTGATCAGATGTTCAGAAAGAGTTTTGCTGATAAATTCCATGCAATCTTAAATTAGTCCTATAAGTTGGAAGCGTAAGCATTTATATGACTGCCGATGGAGAAGAAATAATTCCAACAGTAGGTTATGTTCGACCGGAATAAAGATCCTTATTCCACTGCTTCGTTCTCGTTTACTTCATTTGTTTGATTCATATAATTAGGATTGGAAGAAATATGTTTTGGTAAAAACTTGCCAATATCACAGAACCTACTTTGTTTTGAGTTTTTTTTTTTGGTAAACTCTGATTAATTTCATGACTCATGAGTTATCACTTATTGCATTGTAAACACTCTGATTGATGTCCTCGAAACTAAACTCCGTATTTGATTGTTAATCGGGCCTTGTTGGAGAAGGGTGGTAAAAAAAAGGAATAATATTTGTGAAAATACTTACCGCATGCCCTTTATTGAAAATGACAAAAGGATGTTACTTTCTTTCAAATCCAATTTTTTATTTTTTTTTGACATCTTACACTTATATATGTCCTGAAACCCTAGCTGCCCCCCTTGCATCTCCACTCGCCGTCTACCCTGTGACAACTCCAACTGTGGCGGCAAGGGCACCCATTAGAAAATAAAAGTAGGCTTTTTATTTTGTGTTAAAGTCTTGAACTTAAGCTGCTATGGGAGACATGAACCTTGAGGGTAGTTAAATGATTAAGAGAATTTACGGCTGTTTTTGTTAAATTAATTACTCTCTCCGTCTAAAAATATGTGTCCTCATTAGAAAACTAAAATGAACTGATTTCAGCTCAGTTTGGTTTTCTAATTAGGACACATATTTTTAGATGGATGGAGTATTAAAGTTTAAAGTCAAAGGAAAATCTGATGTATCTCCTCTCCTTCCCTCTCGGGTCAAAGGAGGAGATGATGAAAAGCTCTGAACTAAGGTGAATCCTAAGGTCAAGGAATTTATGGCTGTTTTTATAAATTAATTGTCCATTGTTAAAAGTTGGAAAAACATTCAGGAGGTAGTTAATGAAGCTGATAGTCAAAGGAGAAATCCCTACCCTGCTCATAGAACTTGATTGTGCCGCACAATTCATCGAGTTTTTGTGGTTGACACAGTGTGGTTTGAAGATGCCCTTACTTTCGAAAGGTACTAACGAGGCTTCCCAAAGGGTTAGGCAAAATATTTTACTCGTCAATATTGTCCAAATTCTTAAATTTCAGCATTTGACCCAAAATACCTTAAATTCAGCTTTCGGCCTACTATACTATGCTCGAACACAAGATAGAAGTGTGTATCATATGCTCGAACCGACGATAGTTGGATGAAACCTGAACTTTGGGAATTATGGGTGGAAAATCTACCTTACGCACATTGACATAAGCCAAGACGATCTTAGCTATCTCAGTTCAAAGATGTGCATAGATGAAATGCAAATATACATGCACATGACATGTCACACCCCAAATTTTTAGCTTCGGATCATAGTAAATATCTTTTAAATTGTTAAATACTTGAGGCGTCATAGATACGTCGTCATTCACACCAATACAATGAAAAGGGCAAATGACAAACTCATAGGATAGATTATCTATAATTGAAATTCAGAATAAAAGATAAAATAATAACCTGATATGTTTTAATGGTCCAAAGCCATTTACAATTGTTCTAAAAAATAAATTAAAAGTCTAATATCAAAGCAACAAACTTCTTCTCTTTGATCCACTTTAATATGTAACCTTTTATATGCTATCAGCTACTAAACTTGCATCGCAGGATGCATGAGTGTTCCTATAACTACCCAGTAGAACGAAAAACTAGAATGAAATATAACAAGATAATCAATGATAGTGCATACAACGGAAGAGGCAAAAATTGCAACATGAGCTGCAATATGTTACAGGTCAATTGAAAGAAACAGTTCAACACGAACATCGGGAATTGCTAATATCCAGACGAAATGATCATACTCCATACATAGAGATAATGCTAGGGGTAAATGAATTTCTGCTCTCAGATTAGTGCGACTGGCAGACGAACAGCATACCCATACACTTCTAGTTTAGTGACGTGGGCACCATCGGTGTTCGTGGACATAATGGTAGGAGACTGTATAGGCTTTCCATATGCTTAACAATCTAATTAAGTGCATCCCAAAGTGTGAGACGAGATGGGTCTCTCATGCCGTCATGGCTTAATGAGCATACTATAATTTAATAATGCACGTGAAGAGAAAGACACCAATACTATGGAAATTCTTCAACAAAATCTCACCTTGAATCTTGTCCATGCACAGACCAAATACTGCAGATAATTATGCGCAGAATGGGAATGTTATGCCAATTCCTGAGGAAACTCAAATGAGCCGGATAATTATATGAAGAACATGAATATTGTGCAAATCCCTAAGGAATACTCAATTGAGCAGGAATGTTGTGCCAATTCCTAAGGAAACTACTTTCCTAATTCTCACCGATTCTGCTACAGATAGAACTACCAGAAGTATTACTATGCAAACAATGAAGAATTACATGTAATTAAATTAAGAACCCCAGAGAAAGACTCAAAGTAATGCTGCTCATCATGGTTTTAAAAGTGTTGCAAGACACAAATTCAGATTGTGAATTCAATGTGTAACCAGAAAAGACAAAAAGGTCTAAGAAACAATGAGTTTCTAGACCTAAAGATCAGATCGTGACTCTAGGACTCATAACTAAAATAATTTAAGATGTAATAAGGTATCTCAAGTCGGTTGTATGTGTATGTATTACTAAATTAAGGCTACCCCAAGGTTGGCCAGGGTTTAGGAACCCGACTACAAATATGTAACTCAACTATGATGGAATTCTATAATGGAGTTTATATAATGATTTCATGATGCCTCAGCCTAGATGAGCAATTAGATGCAGTATTATCACATACTTTATATACTGGCCGAGATGACACACAATTGAGCAAAAGGGTTCACTTGAATCCTAAACAATCAACAAGGTTATAACTATTATAGATAAATAATATATAATAATTGCAAGGATTGTGACATTTAAAACCGAATAGCAAGGTCGCATCTAAGGATGGCAACATAAAAGAAAGACAATGCATGCAACGAACATACAAATCACGTAGGTGATCACAACCGATCACTGCAATTTCATCAACAACAACGATATATGTATCTCTAACAAGTTTTCAATAGCATACGCATTACTATGAAACAATTCAATATTAGTAATATTAATGTTAGTATTTGATTTCAAACACAGAATAGCTAGGAACTGCAAAAATATAGAATCATAGACAAAATTGCATAAAAGTGTCCCACCTGAATCATTTGCCGAAAACTTCTTGCTTCAGATTTAATCTAGCTGTCCCACACTCCCTCCTTGGTTGCTACTCTTGGTGAAGAGAGACGAGAGAGAGAGAGAGAGAGAAGAAAGAAATTTGAGAGAGATTGGGTAGGCAAAATGAGGGAATAGTGGACAGGCAACTTCCCTTTATAGGCGTGTCCCGTAAGTCCTACTTCTGGTGGAGTTAGGGCTGCCGTTTCCAATTCAAGCACATCCTCTTCCTAGGTTAGGTTTATCTAATCGCAGCCATCTCCTCTCGTGCTAAACATCCAGCGTCCAACCGGAAACCTAGCCCGAGAGGTTTCTTATCTATCATCCATCTAACTCCTCATTCAGTCCAACTCTAAATCTAAGTGTATCTCATGCAAGTTGATGTGATCCAAGTCCGGGCAAGCTTATCTCTAGTGCCAGGACCTAGCTGTCAGACTCCAAGTTTAGATGGAATCCTATTCTAGATTGACCCATTATGCTAACCTTCTCCAATCCAACTCCAAGTGGGAATAAACAATTTCTATCCAATCTCATGTTTATCTTCCTACTTCTAACATGAATTTCCATCTAATCGTTTCCTAGTTAAAAAAAAAATTAACTACACAATTTTAAGGGACGTCACAAGACAAGAGTGAAGAAGATGGTTCGTTTTTTGCTTCAAGGGGGTGTGGGGCCTATGATCATAAAATAAGCCACAGATGTGTAATATTTTCCACACTTGAAGAAGTGCGAAAAATAGCATAATTGTGAGCCAAAATACATAGGAGTGTGGGAATTTTCAAATTTCCTCAAAAGCCGTGGCTGAGATTGACTAATGCATAGGAAAATTTTCTTGCCCAGAAACACGTACGAATAGCGCGTACAAATTTTTTCACACCACAAACGGCCCCTATATCGTGGTTTCGAGCATACGGTACACACTTCTATCATGTTTTCGAGCATGCTATAGCAGGCCGAAAGCTGAATTTAAGGCATTCTTGGTCAAAATGCATACGATAATCCACCTGAAAGTGGATTATCCACGGTGGATGTTTGGTTTTTATCACGTCCCAAACGGCCCCATAAGGATAAAAACTAAACTTTGGGAATAATGGTGGAAAATCTGCCTCACACACGTTGGCATGAGCCAAGACGATCTTAGCCATCTCGGTTCAAAGCTGTGCATGCACGCAATGCAAATCTGCCATGCAGAAGACGAAAGATAAGAAGATAACCATGAAATGAGCCGCAACTTGTAAATTTTCCACACTTGAAGAAGTGCAGAAAAAAATCATAGTTATTTAGCCAAAATACATACGAGTATGGGATTTTCAAATTTCCTCGAAAGCCACGGTTGAGATTTATAAATGCATTGGAAAAGTCATGACGGGAAACACATATGACTAGCGCGTAAATATTTTCATACACCACAAAATCACATGCTACTAACCCCTGAAACTTTTGTCCTGAATTTTCGATGGTTGTGAGAAAATTATCACAAACGACTAATGGCCATTCTCAAAGGTTAGGTAAAATATTTTACTCATCAATATTGCCCAAATTCATAAATTTCAGCATTTTGACCAAAAATACCTTAAATTCACCTTTCGCCCTGCTATAGCATGGTTGGAAACATGATAGAAGTGTGTATCGTATGCTCATACCCACAATAGCAGGACGAAACCTTAACTTTGGGAATTATGGATGGAAAATCTGCCTCACGCACGTTGGCATCAGCCAAGACAATCTTAGCCATCTCGGTTCAAAGATGTGCATGCACGCAATGGAAATCTCCCATGAACATGACAAGAGTGAAGAACATCAGAGGGTTCGCTTTTGGTTCTAGTGGGGGAGTGGGGCCCATGACCACAAAACGAGCCACATCTGTGTAATATTTTCTACACTTAAAAGAATTGCAGAAAAAAAAAATCACAGTTGTTGAAATAAAATACATAGGAGTGTGGAAATTTTTAAATATCCTTAAAAGCTACGGTTGATATTTACTTTCATAGGAAAATTGTCATGCCGAAGAACACGTACGAGTAGCATGTAACAATTTTCCCGCTCCATAAAATTACACGCGACTAGCCCCTAGAACTTTTGTCCTGCATTTTCGGTGAAAGTGGGAAAATTATCACTCACGACTAATGAGGCTTCGCAAAAGGTTAGCCAAATATTTTACTGGTCAATATTGTCAAAATTCCTAAATTTCAGCATTTTGACCAAAAATACCTTAAATTCAGTTTTTGGCCTCCACAAAATCACACATGACTACCCCCTAGAACTTTTGTCCTGCATTTTTAGGTAATTGTGGGAAAATTATCACTCACAACTAATTAGGCTTCCAAAAAAGTTAGGCAGATTATTTTATTCGTCAATGTTGTCCAAATTCCTAAATTGCAGCATTTTGACCAAAATACTATAAATTCAGCTTTCAGCCTGCTCGAACACATGATAGAAGTGTGTATCATATGTTCAAACCCACAATAGTTGGATAAAACCTTAACTTTGGGAATTATGCTTGGAAAATCTGCCTCACGCACTTTGGCATGAACCGAGACGATCTTAGCCATCTCAGTTCAAAGATGTGCTTGCAGGCAATGGAAATCTAACACGCACGTGACAATAATGAAGATGGTGGTTCGCTTTTGCTTCCAATATGTTGGGGGTGTGGGGCTCATGACCATAAAATGAGCCACATTTGTGTAAAATTTTCCACACTAGAAGAAGTGAAGAAAAAAGTCACAACTGTTGAGTCATAATGGATAGGAGTGTGGGAATTTTCAACTTTCCTTAAAAGCCACGGTTGAGATTGTGACAACCAGAAAAAACACACACACACACAATTATTTTTTTTTGGTCGACCTAAATAGAACTGTGATTTGCAATTTGATTTATTTTGAATGATTTGTTGTAGTGTTGTGTGATATTCCCTAGTAGCAATAGAACTGTGATATGCAGAATGCCCAGTTTAGCCAAAACACTATGTCGCTGAGGCTGAGCCTGACTCCAGGGTGTGAGCAGTGTCTGGCACCATAGTTAGGTTGGGCGGCAGACCTAAGAATGTGTGATAAGTTCATAATTTGAAGTGGTTTCTTAGATAAGACTGGAGTAATTTTGGAAGTTACCGCTTTAGTAAAAGTGCAGTTGAATTCTTAATGACTGGGCACCAAGTAATTTTATAATATATATTATCCTTAGTTAGTTACCTTTTTAGATTTGAAATTGAATTCAAATTAAAGGAGGAAAGTTCTCTTTGAAATTGATTTGAAATTGGAAGTGCGTAGGTATTTATTTGGAAGGCTGGGATTTGATGTGATTGATTATAATTTGTACTAAGGAAGGAAAGGAGATGAGTTGTACTTAATATGGGACACCATAATGGGAAGGGTGCTAGGAATTTTGAAATTAAATTGGGCAGTTACCTAATTTAATGGATACATAAGTGTGGAAAGTGGATTGAAATTAGGAATTGGTTAGGAATCCTACTCGGATTGGACTCCATAGAGGCTAGGCATCAGAGAAGATTAAGGAGGAGTTTTTAATGGATGGCTGAGATGTGTTGAAGTCTAATAAAAGGTATTGAAGTAGTCTAAGATGAATTAGGAAACCCTAGTTCTATTTAAATCGAGAATAGTACTGACCAGCCATTACTTTGGCCAATCAGTTTGATTTTTCCATCGTGCCTCTTCTTTCTCTTGTTCACTTCGACCAGATACTTATCTCTCTCATCCCTTCCCTCTTCTTCTTGCTGGCCGATCAGAAGGGTGCATCGCGGAGGAGTACGAAGCGACGGAACTACTCGCGAGGCGAAAAATTGCAACAAACACCCGAGGTAGGATGATTTTTCCACAATTATACTTGGATTTTTCTTTCGATATTTGAATATCACGAGCCTGGCATTCTTATGTCAATTATATCATTTTCATGCCGGAATTGTTGTTATAAATTTATATGCATGATTCAGATGTCTTTGTGATTTTGTCTTGATGTTCATAGTAATCGATGAAATTTATTGCAATTGTGCACTCGTATTGTTTCTATGCTACACATATTAGAATATGATAAGAATTCTCTTTTTGTGTCATCTGTCGTGATTCACAACAGTACTGTTCCGTTTAAGTTGTCCTAGTTCTGAAAGGAATAAGTGATAGTTATAGAATTAAGACATGAATAAATACCAATGATCATTCGTATCTGTCACATTGACTGATCTTTACTTTGAAATAGATGTTAGAAATACCTACTTTTGCATTCCAATCCGGGCTGATTGTTCACTGCTTGTTCCTAAACCTTGATGGTCAATCAGTTCACTCTAGATGAGTCTATATTTGTCCACTATTAATTATCCAATTGTCCTGTTTTGTTCATTCCAATAGGTATAACTATACAATCTCATATATAGGCAGTGAAATAAACGGTGTTCGTCCCAAATTACTATACTAATGACCAACATGGTTTCTGTATGAAAAAGTATCACGTCACCATATATCTAAATCCCTTATGTGTAAAAAAATAAGCACAGTAGACACCATTTAAACCTACTAATTAAATTCGGATAAAAATAGTCTTCTCAGCCAGTACTATTTCTGTGTTGATGACTTGTACAAAATAGTCATAAATAATTATATAAAAATCATAAAAATATGGTGTAAATTTTATAGGAACTTAAACTCATAGGAGCATCCACTGTAAAAGTTTCCATTTCCTATTCTTCTTGTAGTGTCCGTGGCAATTGTTTGATTCCAAATGTTCTTTTGGAACAATACACTTTCCTTTCAATAAAAGTGATTGATACTTGACTAATATAAACTTTTGTACCATAATTACACTTATAATCTAGCTAATGAATACTAATAAATTCCATATAAGAAACTATGAGGATTGTTCGAGTCATTAGGTTATGAATTCCACTACTTGATTGATCTTTCCTGTCTTTTCAACAACTATCTATTGTCCGGCTTTTTCTGTCTTTTCTTATACATTCCTTCATTGGAACTTGAATATCATATTCCTAAGAATTAAATCTTAATTTCTTAAAGTCATGATGGTCAGCTCTTCGCCAATTCTTTCTCAAGAGTTATTATTCAAATTTTAGTCACGTGTAACATGTCTGAGTTATCGATTACCTCAGTTTGTTCTGCTACTTACAAGTCAGCTGAAAGTAAGGATGTCATTTTCACAGAGGATATTCCTATATCTCTGTCGTGAGTATCATTGTTACGTAAACTCTCTACAAGGGACATTGTGAGGCTCTCTCTAAGATGGACTCATAGTATGCTTAGTTAGCCAGTTAGATCTTGTGAGATCTCCCGAATGTTTTGGGACCTTGCGAGATTGGTGCCTTGAGAGACATATACGTACGTCATTAGGCTGATTAGACATCACAGAAGGTTTGGCAGTCTCTGTCCATTGTGTCCATGAGTACTGATGGGACCGTATCCTATGCACATGACAGGGTTTCAAAGAGAAAACCCCTAGGGTAATAGGGCATAGCAAGAATGGAATGCTTGCAAACATTTGAGAGCATAAATTGTATATCTCCATACACTTTAATTGTCTCAGAGTTTTGGTGAATATTGATGTTCCACACTTGGTGAAAGTTCTTGTGTTCCCAAATATGGAAATTCTGATGTTCGGTCTTTTGTTATCTTGAATATGTTTCATTATCATCTCTTTTGAGTTTGGCCTATTCTTCTATGGTTTTTGCATCCCACTGAGTATTTCTTCGGAGTATCAAGGACTAACAGCCTGTTTTGGAACACTTTTTTTTCCCAATTTTTGGTTTTGTTTCCGAAACTAGGGACGGGGATGAGGCTGCTAACCTATTTAGCTGTGGTTTTCCAAGATTAAATCAGGGCATGGTTGCCTTCATTAAACTTCTCCAAGTTTAAAACACCCCCTAAGCTATTTTGAGTCAAAAAACGTGGGGCGTCGGGTTCAATGCGTAGAAAGCAAGGACCTGCTTCTTTCTACCTCCTCTCCCTGCGGTGGCCTTGAGGGGCCTCCGACTTCCTCCCCCTCCGGCGGCCAGACCACTTCTCTCGCCGGCATACGGATGATGCCCTTTGTCTCCCTTCAGCTATCATTTTCGCTCCGACGAACCTTCTCTCCAATCCGCCGCCTGCCGAAGTCCCTGCTCCTCTGGCCCTCCTTTGTGCTCCACCCACCTGACCTCTTCTTCGACCCACCGCTGGTGGACATGACCAAGGACTTCCCCGACCAGCGTCACCTCCATAAGATCAAGGTTTCTTCGAGAGACTTGATTTTTAGAATTTACGAAGTTCTTTTTAAATTGTGTGAGAATATTGTGTGAGAATCTAAGAAATTATTATGCCTATTTTAATGTATTTGCTACTTAATCTTGTTGTGCTTTGATTTTTTGTGCATATTAGTGTTTTCGGATGATCCATATACAAAATCTCATGGGCTAGAATGTGAATTCGAGCAAATTAATTCTTCTCAACCCCTAAAATATCTGAATTTTGTTTGGTAAAGATTTCTGACCCATTTTATTTCTGGCAAAATCTTAGTTAAAAATAGGTCCAATGTAAGATTTAGCCTGGCAAAAGTTATGATACTGCGCTAATTTTAGGTCCATGCAGAATTTGGTCACCGAGCCAAAATTTAAAAAGGGACAGGATGACTACTGACTACAAAAAATAAGAAGTAATAGAAAAAGGCATGGATAGCAGGCTTCTCTCTCTCTCTCTCTCTCTCTCTCTCTCTCTCTCTCTCTCTTCTAACATCTAATTTGTGCCATTAGGTTATTTGGCAAATAAAAGGAATCAAAGGAACTTTAGGGGATACCATGCAAACGAATATTGCTGTTTCTTCAGACTGGCTAAAGAAAAATACTTATAGAAACACCCATTTATCAAAAAGGATTAGTTAGTTGTTTCATAATGGTAATTGCAGTCATTGGTTCGGGGTCAATAGCTTTAGCTGCAACCAGGGCAGACTAGGTGACATCTCCTTTTATAAATTCTTACTGGTTTTACAAAGTTAACGGCCATGCAATTTTTATTTGTTTGTCTCTGTCATTGCCTGTTAGAAAAGCTAGATGCAGTTACTTCGAGAGTCTGGGCCATGATGCTCTGATGAATTCAGAAATGCTATTGAATATCTGCTCTGTACTATTATAGAGTTGCACAGACTGGAGAGCTCTTTCCTGAATGCAAGCGTATAGAACTACTCCTTTTGAAATAATGGTGATGATGATTATCCAGAATCTTGGGTAATTGTCCCTAATGCATATGGCATACAATCAAAACTTTTGTGATGTTTATTGGTGATGCTCAAAGATTCATATGCTAATTCAGTAATGATTTATGTTTGTGGACGATATCCTTTCTCTAGATGCTCACTTCGCTGAAGTTTGTATTCCCTGATTTACTTCTTTTTTCTACTAAATGATTTAATTTTCTATAGGTAGGTGCAGGTATCTTAGCAATCCCTGCTGTTACGAAAGATGCTGGATTTTTGGCCTCTTCTATTACATGCATTCTTTGCTGGATTTATATGGTACTAATTACATGTTTTTACATTATTTTCGTTATACCATATCATTCACTTCATATTTCCTTTATAACTTGTTGACATATCAATTGGTTTTCACTGTCTATGGTAATAACTCATAAATGCTAACAATCTACTGTTATAATTCAAGATATTTGTCGATGCACATTATATATTGTATGCTATATGAATTTTCTTTTCTTGGGTGCAGATTTGAATTATTACAAAGGCTCAATGATGTGGGAACACTGAATTGGCTAACTTCGATGTAGGTTGTGACTGGATTGCTGATTGCAGAAGTAAATGTGAATACCATGTAGTACAATTAGTAAGCTAAAACTATGATTGAGCGTCCAATACAATGAATAGGAATATGTCAGTCACAACCTCTCTTAATTATTATCTTCATGTTTAAACCCGTTTAGTACACCTCTATACTCATATATGAACTAGACTCTCTTAGGTACTGTAACTGATTTTATATATAGACAAAATATTTTGCAGGATTTATGTTACTATGGCTTAATATACTGAGTGAAGCATTTACTTAATTTTGATAGCTAATAGGATCTTGAAACCATGAATTGGCGCTAGGTTTTGCTTAATAGACTGTACTTCGATCTTGAAATCATGAATTAATGCTTTACATCACTCATGATCGATCTGATTTTTTTGCCTTGGGTCAGAGTAGTTGCTTGTATTGGTTGTTTCCCTTTTCTTTTTCTCAGCCATTTTTAAATCATTTTATCTGAATTTGTCCAAATCCATGTGCAATTTTTAACAAATTTCTCATTCAACCAGCAGTAGGAGCAACCTCTTCGATCAGCTCATCTTGTGTGCAATCTTTGTCCGGTAGATTGTCTCATGTCGGTTCCCTCCGGTAGTTCTTCTTTTTTCGAGCTTTTCCAGGTAGTTTTCTCACCATTGTCCTCTATGCTATGCTAAGAACTAGGAAGGAATATTTGAGACTACTAACATTAATTGAATGTAAATGTGACATGGATGAATGAAAATTTATAGATGTTGAATTGTGGATCTAAAGGGGCAAATGAAAGGTTGGAGTGGAATCAAACATGCGTTGTCTTTTTTACCAAATTACTGGTTGACCAAAACCGCATCGGTAAAAAGACATCTGCTGGATGGAAACCCAAGACATGGGCTGTGATGGTGACTTAATTTAACAAGAAGTTTAGCTTGAGTATCACCTCAAGGCAACTAAAAGCTCGAGTACAAGTCATGAAGGCAAATTATGGTGTTATAAAAAAAATATTTAACCAAAGTGGATTTGGTTTTGATCCAAATCATAATACATTTAATCCAGATGTTGAAGTGTGGGATGCCTACATAGAGGTGATTAATTGTTAGTTTCAATTGTATATTATGGAATATACAATGAGACTTACACATAGAACATTTGTATAACAGAAAAACCTAGATGCAAAAGCATGGTGAGGAGTGATAATTCCACTCTATAATGAGTGGTATGAAATCTTTGAGGGTGTGACTACTTTTGATATAGCTCCTTCAACTTCAACATATCTTTGACATTCTTATGACCTTTTATATGTCTCCCTCCTATAGGTTGTAAAGCTGTTGGAAGTAGGCAACAAAGTAGTCTTCCTCCACCACCTTCAACTAATGAAATTGATAATGCATCTGCTATGCCATCTCCTTGTGCACATGTGGATCTCACACAAGATTTTAGTGGTGTTGATGTTACCAACACTTGTAGCCTTGATACTAATGCTGCCAACATTAAAGTTGGTAGCACCAGAGACATCCTTTGCAAATGCACTACTTACGGTGGTTGAACAATGCGTAAAGATAATTATGAGTATGAGGAAATTGTCTCTAGAAGAGAAGGCACAGGCTATTGACATTGTAAGGCTCAACCATGGTTATACCGTATTCATCCACTTGCATGAAGATACATGTGTGATGTGGCTAAAAATGCACTTACAGAAATAGTGGCATGGGCTATGGCAAAAATAGGTTTTTTTGAACTAATAGTGTGTCATTTTTTGGGGGCTAAAAGGCATATATACTAGAAGATGTTTGTTTTTGTGTTTCATATTTTGGGGGCTAAAGGGCATGTATAGTGAAAGATGATGTATGATATTGTATCATTTTTTTGTGGTTAAAGGGCATATATGGTGTAAAGATGATGTATGTTTTTTTGGATTTAGAATATGGATAAAGTACTTTTGCTATGACTATGTTTCATGGTGGATGGTCTGTATTATTTTATGGAAATTGATAATGGATGGTTTGTCGATTTAGTTTCTTTAAAATGTTGAGTTTACTGCCAAATAGGTTTGTCATCGTTTTTAAAAATTAGTGCATTTCTACCAAACAGCTCAGCACTTGAAATTTAACAATTTCAGATTTTGGGACAAAAATTTTTTTGCACCAGATCTTGGGGATAAAAATATTTCAAAATAGAAAATGCTCCCAAACGGGGTGCAAGGACTGAATGTGGAAAAGTTACAGGAAGTGAAGACCTTGAAGATTGGAGTAGATGAACTTTCAATTTCGTTAGTTTATTCTCAAACTTGTAATGATTGGCATGTGTGCCACTTTTTAAATATTGGTTTATTGTTAGTACAATGTGAACCTCTTTATATCATTTAGTTAATAATCTCATTTGAGGAAGATTTTTAATTATACATCTTTTTATGATGGTGTAATTGAAGGTAAGTTTAATCATTTTAATTTTAATCTATTTTACTCGCAAGAGCACGAATCTAAGCATATAGCGGCTACGAGGTCGATCCCACATGGACTTAGTTTAAATTCAACCTGATTCTAAATGTTTACTTAATTAATCCATTAAAATAGAACTTTAGACAATTAATTAAAACTAAGTAAAAATTGAAGAAAATTCAAGTAATGAGAATATTCCAAAACATTGAATCCACCACTAAACAAGCAATTATTACTTTCCATTATCATTAACGAACATTCTTGATATGACAAGAGAACTACGTCTTCTTGGTAAGATACACGGGTTAAAAATAAATATACTAAGTATTCTTGGTTGGACATATTTAGTTCATTCAATGAAACATAATTAAAATTACTTTATCCTTAGTCAAACATAGAGTTAAAAAAATTGTTGACATTTATACACAAATTCCTAGTTAAACTCTATTCATTGTTAGACACAGAAATTTTGTAGGACTAAACTTCATAAATAATTCACACAAGTCTATGTTAAAGCACAAGGTGAACATCATGAAATTTCCATCAACACACATATGAAATATATCATATACTCTATACTTAAATAAAATAACTAAGAGTAACATCACTAGTTTAGGGCTTCATCATGCTTTGGAATAATTAAATTAGATAGACATAGAGAAAGGAAAAGGAAAACTCTATTTTTGGTTCATCATCGGCATGTAAAAAACCAAAATTTAGAGCATCGGCCGAACACTATTTACCTGGCACAATTCATGTGCACAGTTCACAGTTACTATTCATCATCTTCCTCCCGTCGACCTATTTTTTTACTGTAGCAAACTGAAAACAACCCTTTTTTCTCCCGGTCATCTTGTCTCCCTCTCCTTTATGTTCTTCTTTCTCCTCTTATAGCCGACTCCAAACAAGAGTCCAACTGGCCTGTGATTTCAACTCCAAAATCTGGACATTCCTATCCGTGGAAGGAGTCCCAAATCTCACCCCAAAATTCAAACTGATCGAGCCCCAATCCAAGTTTATCCTACTTGAGATTCTGAATCGAGGATGAACTTAAATCCCAACTTTGCCTCTACTGGATCAAGCCCACCCTGACGTTGTTCTTCTCTTATAGCAGATGAGCACAAGTGATTGATTGAATTTTTAACTCTTTTTACTCGCAATCGCATGAGACTACGTATAGGCTAGTAGAAACGAGGTCGAACCCAAAGGACTTAGTTAATTAACCTAATTCTAATGAAAAGATTGAATTTTAATGATTTAATTAACTAAAGAAATAAACTTTAATAAAAAATCAGATGAATGAGAATATCAAAGCATCGAATCCACCAGTAAACTTGCAATTACTACTCTCAATTATTATTTCCACAAATTGATATGATACGATAATTTTATGTTCTTCGCCGGACACACAAATTACCAATGAATGGACTACATGTTCTTGGCCAGACACGAAAAGTTCATCCACTATAAATTAATACAATTAATTCTATCCTTTGCCGGGCATAGAATCAATCATAATCATATTATTATCTACACACAGGAAATATCCAGATCAAATTCCATTAATCATTCATTAAGTCTCGGTCAAAGCACTTAAAAGAAACAACAATGAAATAGTAGCAAATATAAATCTAGGGCTTCATCTAGCCTTGATAAAGAGTTTAGGTAGATATAGAAATAAGAAAAGAAATAGCCTAATTCGTCAGAGTCATGTCGCACTATTCATTGAAACATTGTTCACTACTGTAGCAAAATCATTGCAGCACCCCGGCACTGTACACTGCCTTCTTCCTCGAGCACGGGTACTATAGCAGCTTGAATTCACTGTAGCAACTTCAAAAACACCCAAGTCAGATGGCTTTTCCCCCCTTTTTTTTCTCTTCTCTCCTTCCGGCCAAAACCCAGTCTTGTTGCCACCGGAATCTGACCAAAACAGCAACAGAATCCGGCGCATGTTCTCTCTTTTTGGCTCTGTTTTTCCTCTCCATTTCTATTTTTTTTCTGAGAAAAGCTCCCTGTTTTATAGGCCTTCCAAGTTCGTCCCAAATCCATAACTTCCCATATTGAGCACGCCTCATTCCGTTTCCAAATCGAGTCCGAAATCGAGTAGGCCTGTCCATTTTCCCTTTTCTGTTTTGGTTTTGGTTTCCAAATTGAGCACAATCCTTTCGTGGCTTCTCCTCCCGCTCGCCGTCATCCTCGTCCTTCAGGTCCTCTCTGTCAGTCGCCGTCTACCAAGCTCAGCTGCAGTCGACTCCGGTGTCACCCTTCCTTCCGTCAATTCTGCTCGCCCATGGCTGCCGTCGCCCACAAGTTCTCCTCCACCGCCATCTATGATCGTGAGCCCTGTCGTCATGGTTAGAACCGTCGTCGAGACCCATCGGATAGCCGCCGCAAACCCATGACCGCCAGCCATCGATCCGCCGTCGTGTTCCTTGCCGAGGCTCAAGCTTTGCTCGAGCGCTGCTCTGTTTCTGAAACAAACACCCGAGCTTTGCTCAGGCTGTCTTTTTTTTTTATGAACCGAACCACTGAACCGGTCGGTTCAGCTCACAATCTTCTTTTCTTTTTTTTCTTTTTCTTCCTTAAAACCCGTCGTAACCATCTCATCCATCGGATCTTTAATCTCAGCACAGAAACGGTTTGGCGCGCATTCACTCTTGACAATCTACATTTGAAACTCTTACGCCTACGTAAATAAAGTTAAATATAATTTAGACACATCATAAATTGTAAATCCATTAAACCCAATTAACGCATCTAAATTAATCAATTATGCATATCTATTTATTAATCTCCTAATTACTCACCTAAAATGAATAACCATTAATTATCCTTACTTTCACTAAAATTATGACTAGCACATAGGTAGAAAGGCATATAAAAATGTGTATATTTTGTAGATATCAACAAGCTCGACCTTTTTTTTCCTTTCTTATTTTTTTTATTTTGTTTCAATTGACCTGTCGTCTTGCTCTCATCCATCAAATCTCATCTTTGAGGCTCTTCACTTTAAAAAAAAGCATCTTCTCTTTAGTAGCAAATCAACGGCTTAGATCTTCTGCACACTTGATCTTTCGCTTTAATGTATTTTGGACCTTTTAAAACCCGCAACAAACTTCAATAACTGTCAAATCTCCTATGTATTGATCTCTTCATATAAAAATCCATTTGACGTGCAATAACTCCATGATCTACACTTGCAATTGCAAGAGGGGTTCCAAAACGAGAAAATATGTTTTCTTTCAAGAAACAGACCACAACTCTATGATCATTTTGCTTGCAAGGAACAACCTTAACCCACTTGGAAACATAATCAACTACAACAAGGATATAAGAGATGTCCAAACGATGGAGGAAATGGGCCCATGAAGTCAATACCCTAAACATCAAAAAGATTAACGATCAAAATGTTTGTAAGAGGCATCACATTCCTACGAGATATTGTACCCGCACGCTGGCATCCGTCATAAGACTTACAAAACTCATGACCATCTTTAAACAATGTTGGACAATAAAAACCACTTTGTAAGATCTTTGCTGCAGTTTTCTTTGCCCCAGAATGTCTCTCACATGCTTGGGAATGGCAAAAATGCAAAATACTATGGAACTCATTCTCAAGCACACATCTTCTCATTATCTGATCGGAACAAAGCTTGATCATCCAAAAAATAAGATTTTATTTTTGAAAAGAACAAACTTTGTCTTGTTTGGTCCATTGGGATGAAATATAACATATAGCAAGGTAATTCACAATGTTGGCAAACCAAAGGGGTTTAATTTTTGAGATAGTAAAAACTTGCTCATCGGGAAAGGAATCATGCAGAGGCTCCGTATCCAAAGGTTTTTCAACAAGAATTCAAGATAGATGATCAACCACTACATTTTCAACGCCATTCTTATCTTGAATTTCATAATTGAATTCTTGTAAAAGCAAAATCCATCAAATCAATCGAGGCTTAGCATCCTTCTTGGATAGAAGATGTCATAAAGCTACATGATCAGAGAAGATAATGATCATAGATCCTAAAAGGTAGGATCTTAAGTTATCTAGGGCATAAACTATTGCTAGAAGCTCCTTCTCAATAGTGGTGTAATTAACTAGGCATTAGAAAGGGTTTTATTAGCATAGTATATGACATGTTGAACCTTATTTATCTGTTGGCCTAGGACAACACCAATAGCATAGTCCGAAGCATCACACATTATTTTAAATGGAAGATAGTAGTCAGGGGCTGAATTATAGGGACAATAGATATAAGGTGCAAAGCTTATCAAAATCTCTCATACAAGCATCATCAAATACAAATGAAATATCTTGGACAAGTAGATGAATTAAAGGGCGAGCAATCTTACTAAAATCCTTGATAAATCACCTATAGAATCCTGCATGGCCAAGAAAGGATCGAATTTGTTTTACTATTGTGGGCGGTGGAAGGTTAGCGGTGAGATCTACCTTAAGCCTTATCTACTTCAATTCCCCTCTTGGACACTACATGGCCCAAAACAATACCCTCTTCAACTATAAAATGACTCTTTTCCCAGCTCAAGACAAGATTTGTCTTTTCACAATGCTTGAGCACCAATGACAATTTATGAATACATTCATCAAAGGATGGACCAAAGACAGAAAAGTCATCGATGAAAAACTTCTAAAAATTTATCGACCATATCAAAGAAGATAGCTAACATGCACCTTTGAAAGGTGGCATGTGCATTACTGATCAAACCTAAGAAAAGGCTGTCAAGTTGTAATAAAGTACTCAATGAATCTAAGTGTTGAACCACATGGAGTGATGTGGAATTAATCTATTCTAAACTACACTAAAAACTATTTCGATCTAGCAACTGCTTAACTCAGCAAATCAGAATTTTTTAGATAATGGAATAGTGTAGAAAAATTGTAATTAAATTAACTACTAAATTAAAACTATGATTACGGATCAGTTGGAATCAGCTAGAGGTGGGCAAAGAGAATCAATAAAATGGCATCAAGGATAAGCTATTTAACCGACACTCTATGTCTATTTAATTTCAACACAATGAAATTTAAATAATAATTTAACCTAATCCGAAGATATGGCATTCAAATTCAGCATAACAATTAACATAATGATTGATTGAGCATTCATAATTAAAATCCATAGTCAAATAATCATAAGGTGTCATAAGCATTAGCCATACATTTCGTTAACGACAAATCAAACAATTTTATAAATCATGCCTATATCAAAACATCTTCATTCAATCAAGTCAACAATAAAAGCATCTCTTCCACAGATATAAAAGTATCAATTAAAGCTTCACCCCTAACCTAAAAAGAAATTAGCTACTCATGATCATAGAGATGAAAAAGAAAAGATCATATTCGAAAACACTCATTGATAGCACTGTAGCAAATTACTGTTCATAAACATTGTTCACATAATACTATTTATCATCTTCTTCACCGAGCCAAAACACTATAGCAAAAGGGTACTATAGCAGCCACCGAAAATAGTCCAAAAATTGTCTTTTTTCATCCTCTCCGGCCTCCCTCCTTTCTCCTCTTTTAAAACCAACCCAAACCAAAGTCCTAAACCTAGTTCCCCCTCCTCAAACCGCGTCCAAATTTGAGTCCAAAACCATGCCAAATCCGTCCAATGTATCTGAGTTGATCCTATTCGAGCACACATCAAATCTGGGTGCTTATCCGATTTGAACCACGACACCCACTCACGAACCTAAGCTCGGCCCATTTTTCTCTAGTTGTCCGGCTCCTTTTGCTTGAGCGGCTAAGCCCAGCTTGGCCCTTTTTTCCTTCTTTTTTTTTTGCTTTTTTTTTATTTTGTTTCAAAACCCGTCGTGTTGCTCTCGCACATCCGATCTCATCTTGACGGTTTATTACTTTAAGTCAAAACCCATCTTTGCCTTAAATGTGGATCAACGACTTATATTATGTTCTATGAACTTTAACTGTAATATTTTGTAATTGAGCAACCAAAGCCCTCTTTGACCATCAGATCTTCTATGTAATGATCTCTTCGCATATAACTGATCGTTTAAATATAAACCCTTGCAAGTGCACAAGGCAATTGTACTACAGCGAGTATAAATAGGGTTGTCGAACCTCAAGGACTGATTAATATTTTACCAAATTCAAGAGAAAACAGCAGAGTTGATTCTAGAGTAAGAAAGCAATGAACTTTTAACTAAGTGAAAATTAATCAATATTGAGAATATCAAGGCAGAGAATTCACCACTAGACATGCAATTACTACTCTCAATTATTATTAAGCATAAGTTAACATGATATGGTAATTTGTGTTCTTGATCGGACACATGAATTACTAATGAATTCACTAATGTTCTTGATCGGACACAAAAGTTCATCCACTACTGTATAATAAATCCTATCCTTGATCGGGCATAGAATCAATCACAACTTTATTATAATGCAATTAATCTTATCCTTGATCTAGCATAAAATCAATCACAATATCTTATTTCATTCATAATCAATTAAGTCTATGATCAAGCACTCAAACTCATGAAATTGCATTAAGCATGAATCATAATCAACTTTATAGAATTAAACTATCAAGAGTAGCAATATACATCTAGGGCTTCATCAAGCCTTGAATGAAAGTTTAGTTACACATAGAAAGAAAGAAATGAAAAGCCTGTTTATGTAGATCCATCGTCATGAATCCTTCTTCTTCTTTGCTCCAAAAGACTCTTTCTTTTGCTCCTCTCTAGCCTCCAATATAGCTCAAAAGTCTATTCTCTGGTACTCAAAACGTTCTCCCATAAGGCCTATTTATAAGAGTGAAGAGAAACCACGAAGTCCCCTTCCAAATCCGAGTCGAAATAGGCCTTATTTCGATTTTCCGCACACGGCGATCGATCGCTCCGTATTGCCGATCATTCGCCTACCCATCGATCGTAATTCCTTCATTATTTTTCTCCGATCGATCGCTTTGTCGATCGACGCCATATGATACCGATCGATTGTAGTTACTGTCTTGCACGGATGAAAAATTCCAGTAGATACGATCGATCATTTTTAGGTCCGAACGGTCGTTTCCTTCAATACACTGTTTTTGTGGCTGAGGCGATCGATCGCATTGATATCCGATCGATCGTAGTTACCATTCATAAACTTTAAATGGGTATAACTTTCTGCTCCGAACTCCGAATTGCGCATGGTTGGTGGCGTTGGAAAGCTGACTTCAGTCCAATCCGAGATTTGTACACGAAGTTATGATGATTTAACCATTGAAGTCTATTTTCACCTCATTTTTGTGTATTACTCTTGTTTCCTACAAAAACCAAAAACTATATTAAAGTAGTAGTTATCCTAATCAAACACTAGTATAATCATAAATTTAGGAGATAATAAAATGCATATTTCATGTATAGATCACACACCCAAACCTACATTTTGCTAGTCCCTAGCAAAACAAAATAAAATCAAATCAAACAACTAAAAGAACTAATGCATAAAAGTAAACACCACTTTTGTAGGGAAGACGATTGCATTGAGTGTATGCAACAAGCCGTTAAAACTCTAGGTGTCCCTAGTAGGACGAGTGTAGTCTCGTGAGGGTTTGCAGCCATGCTACCCACAAACATGTATTTATAAAACTAATTAACCTAAGTGAAAAAATAAAGCAAAAATTGAAACATTGTAAAAACAAGCAAACCTATTATCCCGACAAATGCATACCACAATGCTTAAGAGAATTAACCACACGTACTTGGTTCATAATCAACAGGAATATAGAAGCCCTCAAGTAAGTGGTTTTATTCCACACTTTCATCTTGGAAATTTCTGCTAAAATATTATATAGCCTGATAATGTAAATAGTAAAAGTGTAGAACATTGTAGCAATACATTCTAAATTTCTATTTTACACAGATCCAGTGTTACCCATTAACCAAAAAACATCAGAATCTACACAGTCATCATAATCTTTAGGTTCATGATAGCACAAATCTGCGCACCTCCTTCGGGTCCAACATTCTAGATTTGAGAGGATAATACACCATAGACTTCTTTTTTCTTTTCTTTTTTCGCTAGGACTGTGTAAAGCCTGACTTCAAGATGCTTAGGTTTAGCAATGACTCAGGCCAATGACTCCCAACCAATTTGGTTTAGGGCATTAGGCTTTAAGAGACCGCTTCGGGCCCGAGCATCAGTCTAAGTTAATCCTATAAAGTCAAGCAGCCCCTTTCTTTTGTTTTCATTTTTTCGCATTTTCATTTTTATTTTTAGCATTCATATTTTCAGCACATCTTTATTCTGTCCAGGCTCTTAAGAGATTAATTTGCATTGGAAGTGTGAGTAAGTATACTGGAGGATAGATACACTTAACTGAGCATATCATTCTGTTACAGTCCACTTGGAACAGGTGGTTGAACTAAGAAAACTCACTCACACACATTCGTACATAAAGTAATATCATCTAAAGATTTGTTGAATGCTAGTTTATAGTGGGATGTCTTTAGTCAGAGTCATTGGATGATATGTAGTTATCTGTTGAGCTTAAAAGATCATGATAGACCATTTACTTGGCTATGGTAAGGGATTGGAACTCGATAAACTATCAAATCCTAAGAAAAATTACTAACAAATGGCCTAAAAACTAATCAAATTTTTTTTTCTTTTTCTGATTTTTATTTTTATGAAAGTAATATTCCCTCCCCCAAACCTATTATGAACATTGTCCTCAATGTTAAAAAAATATAGCATGACAATGAGCATATAATAAAGAAGATCAGATAAAGGAGAAAATACACCTGAATACGTGGGTTGCCTGATCTATACATGAAATATGCATTTTATTATCTCCTAAACTTATGTTTATGCTAGTGTTTGATTAAAATAACTACTACTTTAATATAGTTTTTGGTTTTTGTAGGAAATAAGAGTAATACACAGAAATGAGGAGAAAAGTAACTTAAATAGTTAAATTATCATAACTCCGTGTACAAATGTCGGATTGGATTGATTCAAGTCTCACAAGAAGTTAGCTTTCCAAAGCCACCAACCACGTGCAATTCGGAGTTCGGGACAGAAAGTTATAGCTATTTGAATTTTATGAACAGTAACTACGATCGATCAGCTATCAATGCGATCGATCGCCAGAGCCGCAAAAGCAGTGCATTAAAGGAAACGATCGATCGTAACTACTGTAATTTTTCAATCGCGCAAGATAGTAACTACGATCGATCGGTATTATACGGCGTCGATCGGCAAAACAATCGATCGGTGGAAATTAACGAAGGAATAGCGATCGATCGGATAGCGAACGATCAGCAATACGGAGCGATCAATCGCGGTGTGCGGCAAACCGAAATAAGACCTATTTCGACTTGGATTTGGAAGGGGACTTCGTGGTTTCTCTTCACTATTACAAATAGGCCTTATGGGAGAAGGAGATGAAGAACATGGTGGTGATTTCTCTTCCAATGCGAGGCTAAACACCTTTCCAACGCGTAGATGAAGGCCAATAATCTGGTTGTGTAGTTTCTTTTCTCTCATCTTATGTTTTTACTCTAGTTGGTGTATGGATTTTATTGTGGAATCACTGTTAATTCAATAAAGGTTTGTTCTTTGTACTCGAGAGAGACAAGAGTGAATTCTTGTAAGTTTCAATCCGAAGAATACTTGCGTATCCGAGAGGAACGTGAGTAGACTGAGGTGTTATATATCAATAAAATTTCATTGGTTTATACTCGAGAGAGATAGATCACAATTCCATGTTTTAACCGTTTTATGTGTTACATCCGAGAGGAGAGCACTATATTTTGAGTTGACAAGTGTATGTCCGAGAGGAATGTGCTAGCCAATTAGAAATCTTTATTCAAGAGAGAGAGAGAGAAATGATACACTAGTTTATTGTGGCGGAATCGAAGCCTTGGTCTTCTCCATATTGATTAAATCTTACTTAGTTTAGTTAAAGCTTAGTGCTTTCTTAGTCTAGAATCAACATTGCTCCTTTCCTTTGAATTTGGTAAAATATTAATCCGTCCCTTAGGTTCGACAACCCTTATTAATACTTGACGTAGTACAATTGCCTTATGCACTTGCAAGGGTTTTAATTTTAAACGATCATTGCCTCCCACCAAGCACTAAGTTTAATGTCTTCAGCCAGACGAAATTCCATTAGTCCAACTTATCCAGGGTCTTTCAAGCCAACATTCAGTCCCTCTGTGGTCCTACTGCTCACATTAAAGTTAATGAAAGAAGTAGCAAGTGGATCAGTAGGACAAAACCATGGGGGTGCACCATCCACCAGAGTATCAATCATATGAACTGCATAAGAATCATCTGGCTGTGAATGTTGTTTTTCAGCATTAAAAACATTGAGTTTGATATTTAAATTGCCAAAGGACAATTTCAGCACCCCATCCCGACAATTTATAATAGTGTTGGACGTCGCCAGGAATGGATGTCCCAAAATTACTGGAATTTGACTACCAATGTTCTGTACAGGTTCTGTATCTAAGACAATGAAGTCCACACGAAAGAAAAATTTGTCAACCTGTACCAGAACATCTTCAATAACACCACGTGGAACTTTAATTGATCGATCTGCAAGTTGTAGTGTTATTGTAGTCAGTTTCAATTCCCCCAACCCAAGTTCCTCATACACAGAGTAAGGCAACAAATTTACACTCGCCCCTAAATCTAATAATGCCTTGTCAACAATATGGTTCCCTATCACAAATGAAATTGTTGGACATCAGGGTTCCTTATATTTCGGTGGAAGATTGCGTGTCAATAGGGAACTCATTTGCTCAGTAAGAAAAACCTTTTTAGTCACATTGGATTTAGCTTTTCGCTTTTGAGTACAGAGGTCTTTCAGGAATTTTGCATAGGCAGGGACTTGTTTAATGGCATCTAACAATAGAAGATTGACCTTAACCTGTTTAAACACCTCGAACATCTCCTCCGTCTTTTGATGAGATCTATTAAACGGGGAAGGTTTGTCCAGGCATTGAGGGAATGGTACCCTGGGAATATAAGATCTCTCTTTCTGGGCCTCGGGTTGGTTGTCCGGCTGGGTTTTAGAACTAACAGGTATGGCTTTGATGGAATTGGGTTCTTTTTCTTCCTCATGGGAAGGTGTCTCACTCGAAGGGCTTGCATTTATTCAGGAGGGTAATGGGAGGCCTCAGCTACAAACTGGCCTCAAGGGTTTTGCTGGGGTTGGCTAGGCAAGGTTCCTGCTTCTCTACGGTTCATGGCTTGAGCCAGCTGTCCTAGTTGGGTCTCGATCTTGGCAATAGATTGTGTATGAGATTGGACCAGCTAGGCCTATGTTCTTAGCTCTGCTCTCAGCTCCTTTTGTTCAGTTTTAATCTCGGTTAAGTGTGAGAGGAGCATTTGGCTCATTTGGCTCATCTGGTCTTCTAAGGAAGGTCGCCTATTAGATTGGCCAAAGGGAGCCGGTGCGGGTTAGTTAGACTAGGGCTGGCTTTGGAATTCTGGTCTTAGGGCTGGATTGAAAGCTTGTCCCTGGTGAGGTTGTTTCCAGACGAAATTTCGATGATTTCGTCACCCCGGGTTATAGGTATTTGAATAGGGGTTATTGGCTCTAGGGTATCCTTGTGCAAAGTTGACGTGCTCCTGTACAAGATCTGGATACTGGAAAGCAGAGGGGCAATCAACTATGGTGTGCATAGGGCTTGCACAAATGGCGCAGGCATCTTGAGAGGTTGGGGTATAAGGTGGAGTCTGAGAGAAAAACCTATCAAACCTCTCTGTAAGGGATGCCACTTGGTGTTCTAGGCTCGTGGTGGCTTTGACATCATATATGCCTCCCCTTGAGGGATTCCTACTAGGCATATGGCCTTCAGATCTATAGAGGGTGGCACTGTGTAAAGAGTTTTCATTCAGGTCCTCTAGTAGATCCCAAGCATCATCCGGGGTTTTCTTCATGAATGTGCCTCCACAAGAGGCATCAATTAGGGTCTTGTGCTGATCGTACACACCCTCATGAAATCGCTGCACTAATTGCCACTTGGGCACATCATGATGTGGGCAGGACCGGAGTAGGGCTTTCATTCTTTCCTAACTTTCATGGAATTGTTCATTGGGTACTTGGGTAAAGGTGATAATTTCATTTCGGATTTTGTTGGTCTGCCCTACAGGAAAATATTTCTTTAGGAATTCAGCCTAAAGTTCCTCCCAAGTGGAAATGGAGTTGTGTGCAAGTGAGTATAGCCATTCATTAGCCCTGTCTTTTAAAGTGAATGGGAACAACCTAAGGCGCACTTGGTCATCAGACAGTGTGAGTTTGAAGGTTGTGTTAACCTCAATGTTTTAAAACCCGGTTCGGTCATTGACCCGGTTTGGTGACCGGGTCGGGCCAATCGGTTTGGCCCGGTGGGTCGACCCGGGTCGACCCGGATGACATCATAAATTTTACTTTTTTAATAGTAAAACTTATATCCTTTCATTCTGTCAATGGATTAAGCTTGAGAAGTATCATTCCTCTGTAGAAATATATCGAAATTAAGATCATGTGTTGGAACATATAAGATTCAAATTATATATAAACAATACATACAATAACTAATTTTAGGAAAATGATATGCTGAGTAGAGGTATTTGTGCCAGAGATTAGTGGTGGAAACTTTTCTTAAAGCCTAACAGAAGGATCAGGTGCTTGACTCCTTGTGGCAAAAGATTTTCCATTGCTGCTACAAATGCACACGGAAAAAGCATCCAATTCAATAAAGCAATCAAGTATAAGCTAATTTAAGGTGTTGGAAGAAACCAAAGTCATAGACAGCTCTAAAAATCTGAGGAAGCTAATCTATTATCTGATATCATTTAGTTCCTATAATTGGGATGCACCTACAAAGTTTCAGTACGAAAAATATCAGAAAGAAACAAAGCAAAACATATTAAAGAAATAATGTTGTTCTCTGGAGACAAATCGAAATGGAAAGCATACCATGTTCAATTCATGATACAGGTGAACATTTTAAATGGTAGGACTAACCCTATATTGTGCTTCATGTTCAACATTTTTTAAGGTGATGTTTGCCGGTGATTGACAAAATCAATCTTCTTGAATCTGCAAATCATATAGCCCAATACGTTTGTTTTCACTACTTTCTGAACTCCTATTACCGAGGTCTGCTTTTATTACATACTTTCCATTTTTACTCAGCATGATAACGAGCCCTAGAGGATCTCGTATCTGGTATTTCCAAGACATGCAAATGAATGATCAAAAGGCACTGTCTAATTTACCTGCGAGAGAAGGCAAAGCAATGACTGGACATGATTGCGCGAAATTGAATCTCCAATAAATCCCCAGGATTTGTTCCTCATTGCATTTAGAAACTTCAATGGATCGAATACTGGTAACTCACAGTCTAGCGGTTTCCATCTCCAATAGAGAGATTTTGTAACAGGTCGGCCATTCATCATACAGTTTTGATGGCCTTGAATAACTCGGCAACTTACATTAGTATAAACAGGCCCTGTTGGATTTGGGATCCACTCTACAGTGAAAATATCACATTTATCTGAAATGATTTTTTAAAAGGTGTCATCAAAGTTTCAACCAGGACAAAGAATATGTAATAAATAAAATTCCTTTTAAGCAATGATAGCCGGCCAAATTATGTAGATTCAAAATCTATATACACAAATTAATTCTAGGAAAAACAAGTGAAAGGACATTAAAAGCCAAATGAATTTGGATTTCAATTTCAACTAGTTTTACTATTTTCACAAACAGACCAATTCGATTGAGCTACTACAGCATTCACAATAAAAAGAAACATTTAAATTCGACTGAGCCACTAGTGTATATGCTATAAAAAAACCACTTCCGTATTCTGAGAACACGAGGTAACTTTCAAAGCCAATATTTTCTTTCTAACAGGAGACCACCATGTAACCTCGTATTCATTCCTAATCGTCTTTATAGAGAGCAATAATCAACTAAACTTATCTACAAAGATATACCATATTTCAATAGGAAAACAATTGTGTTATGGCAGTGTAACTCCACTTGATTCTAGTCACACAGATCAATGTAATTTCCATCCAAACAAAAGCCATTTTAAAAACAGAGCTATGCAGAAATAAAGCAAAATTTCCATGATTAGGCCCTCCTATTTCAAAGTTTGATCATCATTCATCAGCTCCAAACAGAATCCAGAAAGTCTTTCACAAATTCAAATATCATGAAGCAAGTTGCAGAATCCACGAGAACGAAATGCAAGAAAAGGAATTTCAACAAGAAGAAAATACATACCATCTCATAACGACCGGCTCTCCTACAATCGTCCCTCGCCCGCACAAACGCCGAGCAGAACAACCGAATTTCTGTGAAATCCAAGCCCTAGACACCGATCTCCGTTATTACTGGAACGGAAACCCAGCTTTATCCTAAAAAAGAAATCCAGATTACCGACAGGAGACGAGATCCAGGGGTGCCTTCAAGCAAGTGGACCAAGAGTCACCAGGGGCTCGAGCCTTCGCGGCGGGAGCGAAAACGCGGCGAGGGAGGCGGGTTCCGACGAGGAAGCGGTTTTCCGGCGAAGGAAGCGGAGGGAAGAGGAATAGTTGGGGGCTTCACCGTCGCCGTCGCCGTCGCCTGTGATCGCCGTCGCCGTCGACTTGAGGCTTCAGCTTAGGTTTTTTTTTTTTTTGGTTTATATATCGACTCTGGCCCGGTTGGCCCGTGCCGGCCGGTTAGCGGGTCAACCCGCCCGGCTCACTCATGACCCGGCCGGGTCTTCAACCCGTTTCAGCCCGGCCGTTCCGTCCCGGAAAATGGACCGGATCCGGTTCAACCGGGTTCAACCGGCCGGGCCGAACCGGGTCTTAAAACAATGGTTAACCTCTAGGAAATTTTGGAGATGCCTATAGGGGTTCTCATTGAGTTGGCCATGGTATGTGGGCAGCATCTGGATGATGTTTGGCTTAATTTCAAAATTAGCCACGGTTGCAGGCAGTAGGATACATGAGGAGGAGGTGTAGGCAGTGGGACGGTAGTAGTCTTGCAGGGTATTGGCATGGAGCATTAGTGGATCCTGATTTAGGTCATTCCCACCCCCAAGGTTCATGTTGTCCGCCATTGGATGGATTTCAGGGATTGGTTTTCTAGGAGTTCTACAGATTCTATATACGCGCTCAGGATCAGGATCAAAGGCAAGGTCGGGGTTCAGGGAGCGACGACCATGCATGCACAATAAAAATCAAACAAAACCTGTGCAATCCTAATAGCGACAACTAGCAAGCATCAATCCTAGATAGTAACAACTAGCAATTTTAATAGCGACAACTAGCACGTCATGCAATCCCACAAAGAAAATGGAAAACACCAAGCACCCAAATTATTCTAAAAGAAGGTTAAGAGAGTGCAAACAGTGGGAAGGGATGGCCCTTCCAACGATGACGAAAATCAGCGTACTCTCTTAATCCTGCAGAAGAAGAAAAATAAAATTAAGCTACTTAAATCTAAATTAATGCTAAGCTACTCGAAGACTAACTATGCTAAGAATTCAGTAAACTATTGTGCTGTCCCTGGCAACGGCGCCAAAAGCTTGATCCTTTAAATATAAACCCTTGCAAGTGCACAAGGCAATTGTACTACAGCGAGTATAAATAGGGTTGTCGAACCTCAGGGACGGATTGATATTTTACCAAATTCAAGAAAAAACAACAGAGTTGATTCTAGACTAAGAAAGCAATGAACTTTTAACTAAATTAAGTGAGAATTAATCAATATGGAGAATATCAAGGCAGAGAATCCACCACTAGACATACAATTACTACTCTCAATTATTATTAATCATAAGTTAACATGATATGGTAATTTGTGTTCTTGATCGGACACACGAATTACTAATGAATTCACTAATGTTCTTGATCAGACACGAAAGTTCATCCACTACTGTATAATCAATCCTATCCTTGATCGGGCATAGAATCAATCACAACTTTATTATAATGCAATTAATCTTATCCTTGATCTGGCATAAAATCAATCACAATATCTAATTTCATTCATAATCAATCAAGTCTATGATCAAGCACTCAAACTCATGAAATTGCATTAAGCATGAATCATAATCAACTTTATAGAATTAAACTATCAAGAGTATCAATACACATCTAGGGCTTCATCAAGCCTTGAATGAAAGTTTAGTTACACATAGAAAGAAAGAAAAGAGAAGCCTATTTATGTAGATCCATTGTCATGAATCCTTCTTCTTCTTTGCTCCAAAAGACTCTTTCTTTTGCTCCTCTCTAGCCTCCAATATAGCTCAAAATTCTATTCTTTGGTACTCAAAACGTTCTCCCATAAGGCCTATTTATAAGAGTGAAGAGAAACCATGAAGTCCCCTTCCAAATCCAAGTTGAAATAAGTCTTATTTTGGTTTTCTGCACACAGCGATCGATCGCTCCGTATTGCCGATCATTCGCCTACCAATTGATCGTAATTTCTTCGTTATTTTCCTCCGATCGATCGCTTTGCCGATCGACGCCGTATGATACCGATCGATCATAGTTACTGTCTTGCGCAGATGAAAAATTCCAGTAGATACGATCGATTATTTTTAGGTCCGAACGATCATTTCCTTCAATACATTGTTTTTGCGGCTGAGGCGATCGATCGCATTGATATCCAATCGATCGTAATTACTGTTCATAAACTTTAAATGTGTATAACTTTCTGCTCTGAACTCCGAATTGCGCGTGGTTAGTGGCGTTGGAAAGTTGACTTCTTGAACTTTAACATAAAGTTTGAATCAGTCCAATACGAGATTTGTCACAAAGTTATGATGATTTAACCATTGAAGTCTATTTTCACCTCATTTCTATGTATTACTCTTGTTTCGTACAAAAACCAAAAACTATATTAAAGTAGTAATTATCCTAATCAAACACTAGCATAATTATAAGTTTAGGAGATAATAAAATGTCTATTTCATGTATAGATCAATAGCTCCAATTGACGTGCAAGAATTCCATGATCCACAACTCGAGCACTTAAAAATCTACATGAAACTAAACTTAGTCTTAGACCCGCAACAAAATATATGTCAATTAAAAAATGGATTAACGCCTCATAATCAATCAATTAGATTAGATTCAATATTAAATTTCTAAATACTAACCTAATCCTAATCACCAATATTTATCTTTATTTTAAGCAAGAAATGACACTATCAAATATGTATAAAAGTGTATAGATAGTGGATATTCTCTGTATATCAATTCCATAACCAAAAGGCATTCTTCGATAAGCAAAGGTACCGAAGGGGCATGCGAATGTAGTCTTTTCTTGATCGGCTAAAAACACTAAGACTTGATTGTATCCAGAGTAACCATCAAGAAAATAATAAAATTGTTGACCTGCGAGTTTCTCTAATATGTCTTGAATGAAGGGTAATGGAAAGTGGACTTTTCTTGTCATTGTATTTAATTTTCGATAAAAAATGCACACTCTCCACCCAGTGGTTTCCCGAGTTGGGACTAACTCTCCTTCAGAGTTTTGCTTTACTATGATGTCAGACTTTTTAAGCACTACCTGTATAGGGTTGACCCACTCACTATCAGAGATGGGTATATGATACCCGCATCCAGTAATTTCACTAGTTCTTTTTTAACTACCTCTCTCATATTGGGATTCAATCTCCTTTGGTTTTCTCTATAAGGTTTGACCTAGTCCTCTAAGTGAATTCGATGAATGCATATGGTTTGCTTTGGCTTCTGGGGGGCATGGGGCCCATGACCATAAAACAAGCCACGGGTGGGTGAAATTTTTCACACTTGAAGAAGTGCGGAAAAAAATCCTTATTTAGTCAAAATATATAGGAGTATGGGAATTTTCAAATTTCTTTAAAAGCCATGGTTGAAATTGACTGATGCATAGTGATCAAACCCAAGAGAACATTGTCAAATTGTAATAAAATACTTAGTGAATCCAAGTGTCGAACTACATGGAGTGATGTAGAATTAATCTATTCTAAACTAAACTAACAAATACTTCGATCTAATAACTACTTAACTCAACAAATACGAATTTTTTATCAATGAATAATGTAAAAAAATTATAATTAAATTAACTACTAAATTAAAACTAAAATTAAGGATTAATTAGAATCAGCTAGCGACAGGTAAAGAAAATCAATGAAAAAATATCAAGGCTTCAAGGATCAGTTATTTAACCAACACTCTATGTCTATTTAATTTCAGCACAATTAGTTTCAAATAATGATTTGACCTAATTGAAAGATATGGTATTCAAATTCATCATAACAATTAACATAATAATTGATTGAATATTCATCATTAAAAACCATAGTCAAATAATCACATGGAATCATAAGCATTAGCCGTACATTTCGTTAATGACAAATCAAACAATTTTATAGATTATGACTATATCAAAATATTTTTATTCAATCAAGTAAACAATAAAGACATCTCTTTCAAAGACATAAGAGTATCAATTAAAACTCCACCCTTAGCCTTCACTAAAAAATTAACTATTCATGATCATATGATGAAAAAAAATCATATTCGAGAAAAAATCTCATCAGTAGTACTGCAGTAAATTTACAGTATCTAAATCACTATCCACAGAAACACTATAGTAGGTTGCTATTCGTTGTCTTCCTTCCGAATTAATTTTATTGTAGCAGCAACAATATTATAGCAATGCTAAAAACAACACCTTTCTTCCTACGTTTCTCTCCTCTTCTTCCGGCCAACTCCCCTATTCCTTCTCCTCGCGTTGAAACCCCACAAAATCCTCTATTTTCGGCCTCCCAAAACTCCCCTTTTTTATTGCCCCAAAAGCCTTCTTCTTCGCACGATTCTTCTCCAAATGCTCTCTGTTTTTATAGGCATTAACATTCAGGAGTCCATTAGCTACAGGAGTCTTCCAATCTGACTCAGTCCAAATCCATGATTCCAATCCTATCCAAACAGACGAGTCCACCAATCACAAGAACGATCCCACGACTCTGTTTTTCCCAATCAGCCATGAACAAGCCTTTAGTTAGTCCAATTCAAGCCCAGGTGCCCCTCCTGTCCTCCTTTGTTTTGTCGAGCAGCCGAGCGCAAGCTCGAGCTGCTCTTTTTTATTTATTTATTTTAGTTGGGTTAAGACCATGTGGTTCTTCACTTTAGGAACAAAACTCGTCATCTCTTTTATTGTACATCAATGGTTCAAATCATCTCTACTCTTTATTTTCCGCTTTAATGTATTTTGAAGTTTTTTAAAACCGGCCATTGGCCTTCTAAGAGTCAGATCTTCTACAATTTGATCTCTTTGCATATAAACCTGATTAACGTGCTTTAATTCGGTGATTCGTTATTTGACAACTCAAACTCTTGAAATCCTAGCATACTCCACTTTGGCCGTTCTGCAACTTGCACTTTGGGAATCTACATAAATAAAATTAAGCCCAAACTTAGACGCGCAAAAAATATAATTCAATTAAAATACTTAGCACATTTATAATAATAATTCAGAGTAAATTAATTATAAACCTCCTAATTCTTTGCTTAACCTAAATATTTACTAATTAACCTAAATAAATTATAATTAGGACTAAAAAGCTAAGGTATTAGAGCATATAATATGTATAAATTATGCATTTATCTTAGGAAAATTGTCATGTTGCCCCCTAGAACTTTTGTCCTGCATTTTCGATGATTGCGGGAAAATTATCACTCAGCTACAAAAATAAATTAATTTCGGATGATGAAAATTGTCATGTCAAAGGCGCAACAGGCCGAGTTCGTTTTTCTTTGTTTCCTTTCCTTTTTGTTGCTAAAACAAGACAACACATTGGACCTATTTTCAATTCTTACCCAAAAGAAAGTTCCATCTCTTGTGCAGGGGATTTACCAATTTATATACTCCATCCATCCAAATAAAATTGACTATTTTAGATTTTTTATATATCAAAAAGTAAGTGGCTAGATGTGATTCATGTACAGGCAAATGGAGCAGAGCCTGAAATACTACATGCCAATTTAGGGGCCGTTTGGGGCGTGATTAAAAGCAAAACATCCAGATGGGATGTTTTGCTACACTGTAGCATCTGGATATTTTATATATCCAGTTTCAGCTGGATGTAAAAATCCACATGGATGCTACAGTATATATCCAATATCCAGTCTGGATATTTTTGCAATAATCACGCCCCAAACGGCCCCTTATTGACTCATTTTCAAATGTTGTCTCTGATATGGACGGAGGGAGTACAATAAATACTTTAAGAATCCCGTTTATATGACCGTTCACGCATGTAGGCGTGTGAGCCAAGATCATCTGTGCCATCAATCAGGTGGCGGGCATTACAATAGGGCAGGAAGGTTCGAATCATCACCCACCCGACATGCCGTTGCATCTCAATCTGACGGCTCACATTCTGACAACTCGCAACGGAATGCGTGAGCTATAGCTCATATATGCAAACTTACCATAATATTGACCCATTCCCAATTTTATTTCTCCCCATCGAGGGACTGGCGCGCTCGTACACCAGCGCGAACGTTAACTTTTTTTTGTTTTCGGATCATTTCTCCAGGTTTTTCTCAACTTTGCACAACATTTCTCCAATTTGACGCCGATGATGCTTTGTTCTGCTGCTTGATTATGATGGTATTCTCTTCGCCCTCTTCCCTTGTATTGTCATGATCATCATCCTTTGATATATCTGCTTTTTCACAAAGATGGAAAAGGGAGTTTATCATGTTAAATTCCAGGAAGGAAGAAAAATAGAATTTTCATATATAACCCCTCCGTCCGACTTTAGTTGATACATTTGGTTTTCTAAAGTTCATTGTGGGAAACCAAATGTATCTATTGAAGTCAGATAGAGAGAGGATTTTTAAGACTGGGGTTGCAGGAAAATGGGTTTCCCTTGGAGAAGTGAGTATCTATTGTACTCCCTCTGTTCGGTATTTGTAGTAACATTTGGTTTTCGAAAGTGAAATCAGTTGTTCATTTTGGAAAACCAATATATTTAATGTTAATTTCAGACGAAGGGAGTATCTGCTGTTATCAGGGGGATAGCTGCTTGTGGGGTTTGCTTCTCACCCTGTGTTGGCTTCTGTCTCAGAATGTTGCTTAACTGCTTGTGGTTTCAATTGCAGTTCTGCTCTTCATGTTGGTTGGAATTATTTATTGCACTTTTATGGAATATATTTATAGATTAATTACAAAGTTCACCTATTTTTCCATAATCTGAAAGAAGGATATGTTAAATTTATTTACTAGAAAAGGAAGAAAATTACAATCCTTTAGATAATTGACCTGTTATTGTGTAAAGCCTTTGTTGAAGTCTTCAGTGCATATTAGGAACGGCTTTGTTTGTCAGATGCATTTATGCTTGCTGAATTTTGTTTATGATTTTAAGAGTAATGTTGCAGCTTCTCTTGTGAAAAAACTTTGTTTACCAATTGCAACCGGATTTCTGAGATGATTGAATTACTTGCTTTGAATCACTGAGTCTACTTTTTTGTTTATCAAATAAAAGTTACGTCTATATGTTTCTAATGTATTGTATATATGGGTCAAATTTAACTAGTCACTTCTAAAAAATGTACCCGATCACTTTTTGACTATCCTTAACTTAATATCAAGCCATCTTGGATTTTCTTACTTGTGTATGAAAGCATGTCTCAAGTTGAATTAGTAACCATCAGGTTTAAGCTAGTACATGAAAAAATATATACTCCAGCCGTCCCATGTTAAGTGTCCTATTTGGTTTTGCAAAATGAACTAGTAAAGAAGATTGAAAGTAAAGATATGAAGTTAACTATATACTCCCTCCGACCCATACTAGTTCATTTTGCAAAATCAAATAGTTATGCGTCGGAGGGAGTATATAGTTAACTTTATATCTGGTAATTACAATCTTCTTTGCTAGAATATTGACTAGCACATGCATATGTCTGTTTGATTTAATAACTTTTGTTAACTTAGGAAGGGTTGATTACAGTGGTGTAACAGTCCTATACGGCTTAACATTTTCCCACTGCTTGACGTTCTTAATCGTTGTTTTTTTTTTGGGATGTTGGGTGGAGGCAAGGCGCAGGGAAGAGGGGCCATCAGCCATTTCAACGTCACGGCTGCAGCTGCCTAGTGATGACTCGGTCCTGCTCCGGGTCACACACTCAAACCTCAAGACCTTCTCTGCTGATGTCCGCTTCTCCCTTCAGACATTGGTGGAATCAGTGAAAGAGAAACTCTGGCGAAAATGTGGCACTTCATTTGACTCAATGAAGCTTGAACTCTATGACGATACAGGTGCTAAGGTTTGTGACTTAGACGATAATTTTCGACCCCTGGGGTTTTACTCTCCGCATGATGGGTACCGCATACATATCTTTGATCTGGATCCCACGTCAGTAACTTCTGGTGGCTGGTTGGAGGACACATCACTAGTACAAAAAGACTCTATCTCTGATGAAGCATATAATAAATTAGATGGCACCTTCAGGAAATTTAAGGAGAAGTTAGCATCTCAGAATACATCAGTTCTTGAAAGCAAAAAATCAGATAACTACATGTTAGAACTCTGCGAGCATATAAAGGTGGGAGACCGATGTGAAGTAGAACCTGGGGGAAAAAGAGGGGTGGTCAAATTTGTTGGAAGAGCTGAAAATGTGGCTCCTGGTTTCTGGGTTGGAATCCAGTATGATGAACCTTTGGGGAAACATGATGGCACAGTGAAAGGAAAACAACATTTTCAATGTCCACCGCTTCATGGGGCATTGCTTAGACCAGACAAAGTAAAGGTTGGCAACTTCCCTGAGCGAGACCCATTTGAAGAGGATGAGATATGATAAAACATAATTTATCAATGTAAGCCATGTAATAGACTCTCTTGTTTACCTCTTTTTTCTCTTTAACACTCTTTAAGACAATCGTTGTTTTCTTGTCTTTGTATTATCATTTCTTAAATTGATCTGAAATCTCAATGTGTATAAGAAGATTCAAGCTGTCTTTTCTTTTTCCTATGCCCTCTTCATGTGCATATGTTTACAGTTGTTAATCATGTTCTCATTTCTATTTTTATTAACTTGTAGGAAAGTAAAAAAACCTTTTGGAGGAGAGGAAGGAACATGTAAAAGCTGTGGTTGTGAGGAAATCTATTGGTCTTATATGATTTAGGCCATTCAAGCATTTTCCAGTGGCCATTGAAGGGTTCGGATCTTAGGGGCCCGATGCTCCCTTAGGTTAGTCACGCAGGATGACACAGCATTAGTTTTTTTAAATAAAAATGATGTTGGATAAGTTTGAGTTATTATCTCTTCTTTGTTTCAATGGTTCTCTGTTTTTTAAAGTAGTTGAAATTGGAACTCAGTTTTGACTGTTATCTTTTATGTTTTGTTTGATGATGTATTATTTTATATGATTTAATTGAAGAAACATCTAAAAATTTCGATATATGATGACTGTATATAACACTTATCTAGTTTGTATTGCTGATATTCTGTTTGAGTGCCATGATGCTTCTGCATAAATCTGTGGGTAGACGAGTTAAGATTAGTATTATAAGCATTGCATCGATATTTCATTTGAACAAATGAACATCTACCAATCAAATTTTATTTTATTTGTTCAGATTAAGTTTAACATGCAAAGATCTGCAACAATTAGCTGATCAGGGATGGAAACTATGTGTGTTGTGCACAGTTCTTCAACACATACATTCGATGGAAAATTATGGGGCATAATAACTTCTTCTCGTTCTCCATTTTTTCCTTTCGTTGGTTCAGAGAACATATATGCACTAATTGCAAACTTTAAGCCTTTGTTAATGACAAGGAAGCTTGTCCATGAGTAATGTAGATGGTGACTTTGACCAGGGATTTTGTATTTAATCCGAATTATATGTTGTCAAGCGTTTTTGTTAAAAGGTAAAGTTTTGAATTAAAAAAAGTTCTCACATCTTGTTTTCTAATTGGTTGCTGTATTAGATATGTTTGTCAGACAGATAGGTGGTTTTTAGTTTTAGAATATTCATGGTGAGAGTTTTGGAAATAAATTATTTGCATGATAGAACAAGGAATTATTGCTTGGAAATAACTTTTTTTTGTGCAGACTAAATACAGGAATTATTCGTCCCCTCTTCAGAGGGTTGCGTCAGGAAGGGCATCCGGTGTAAAAACTTGCCACTGTGTTTCTTTGTATGGATTTGTACCATTTTGATTCCGATAAAAGTCAAACGCGGTATATAATCTATGCTGCTGACCCAGATAGCTGGGATAAGGCGTATGATGATGATGATGACTAAATACAGGAATTATGCCTTGGAAGCATGACTTATTCCTTTCAAATGATTTACATAGCAACCACTTGTCTGAGAAATCGAAGTTTACAAACATACTTGGAAAGGTAGAAATCCCTCACAATCAGATAAAAATGTACACAGCTCATTGAAAAACATTTATTAAAGTAAACTATCAGTACGAGCTGGCAGACGCTTGAAAAAGTTGCTTGGCACTGACGGTAACTTGCTACGGAACCTTGGATGGCGGAGCATGTAAAGACCCACAACCAGTGCCACTACTGTGAAGGGTGTCACATACAACACAACTGCTGCACAGAGACAGAAAACTATGAAGAGACTAGTGGCTCGTGGGTCTCTCCAGCTAAGAAGGGATTGAAACCTCTCCCCCTGCGTAGCAATGTCCCCCACCACTGTCTGTATCCTCCCTGCGACGCTTCTGAGCCTGTCATACCTCATCCTGACTATGTCATGAGGCTTTGAAGTTGGGAATGTGTCAAACTCTTCGTCAAGTTCATCAGGATGGACAGCCTCCGCCCAGGAAAGTTTAGTGTCCATGTGGGGAGGATGCCTTGGCCGGAATCTGTAGTTCCAGATTCCAATTAGGAACATGTAAAGAAATATTGTTGGGAGTATCAATTCAGGATACCATATCAAGATCAGAAAGAGAACGTGGACCAGGACAGTAGTGACTGGATTTTTCCAGTGGCTAACATCATTGAACCATCTTCCAACTGAAATCATACCAGAGAGCAGAGACATGATCCTGAAGAAGTTAGCTTTGCTTCTGCGCATGCTCCACATATGGGAATCCACGTCAAGCATGTATTCTACCACCTCTTTCCTCAAAGGAGGTTCAGCGCGACCAAGCCTGGTGGCAACTATGTTCATAGCCTGGTATCTCAAATTGTCCAATTGATTGATTGTGAAGGGGTGGATGTAATGCATCTTGGGAAGCAAGGGATGACCATACAGGTAGATCATGTTGGCAACAGAAATACAGGTGAAACGAAGTGCCAATTGAAGTTCACCCATCTTCTTCACCCCTGACGGGTGAAGAACAAGAAGAGGGTAAGAGTGTGTGTAAATCCGATCAGATTCTAAAGTGGACAGACGTATTCGCACCTTTCCGATCCTTGAGTCTCTGGCTGGGCTTCCACCAGTAGGTTTCTCCCCGCCACCCAAGTGGCAATTGTCAAAGACTCCAAGCGTGATCACTGTGCAGGGATCATAAACCTCCCAGGTGTATTGCTCATTCCATTTGGGGCTGAAGCTATCCATGATGGTCCTTGTCCGAACCCATTTTTGTGCAAACTTGGCCACACAATATGCATCAGTAGTGCCTCGGGCATCTTTCATCTTCATGGGAAGAAGCCCCTGGGCACCGAGAATACCGACCTCTAGAATGCCAACAGGTTGCTTCCACAGTTGCCGAGCTGTTGGGCGCTGATCACTGATGTACATGGTCGACTCGTCGAGGACATGGTAAGCCCCTTCTAGGCATACTCTGAGATGCACCCTGCTGGAAAACTTGAGCTCCTTCCTCTTGTCTCCTTCCAAGGCCCCAAATCCAAATTTCTCGAGGTTGAACCAGTGGGAATGAACTGGCCTGTGGTCCAGTCTCTTCTCAAATATGGTGAGAGGGAGAGAAATTCTCCCAAGCACTTCATCTTTGGAAGGATGGACTCTGTCTTCGACAGTTAGCACTAGCTGTTCTTCAAAAGGTTCAGCTGCTACAAACACCAAATCCTCATTCCACAACGGATTCATGGTTCTAGTAGGGCTAATTTTGGTCTTGAGAACTTGATGTCCAACTTGGACTTTGACAGAGGCCTCAGGTAATCGGCCTTTGTCACTTGGTTGTATGTCCTGAGCTTCAATTACATTGACTCTTAGGTACCAAAGCTTTGGAGAGACGTATACCTTGGATCGGGTGTTAAACACACCCTCTCCATGGACAGAGGCCGCATCAGAATGCCAAGCCTCCGGGAAAGCTTCATCAGCTTGAGTGCCCATCCAAACTGCAAGCATTATTTCACCTTTCACTTTGCCCCCTCGCCGGTCCTCCAGTCGGTACCACTGAGGTGCCAAGGGGCTGTCAGGTGGGACTCGGATTGGGACCTCATTCAGATCAAAAACCACCTTCCCAAGGTAGTCATCTCTCATCACCATCTCCTTATCTTTGATGAAAACCTCGAGAATTGTAGATTGGATTCTATCTTTGGAGAATGCAAAAACTTGATTCCAATCTGGATTTTGCTTCTTCTCGAAGTGCTTGGTGGTTCCTTTGTAGTTCCCCAGCTTCACTTCCACATATGGGTCGCAGCTACCAGTGATGGAGCTGGGTGGAAGGTCCTTGGCCTTGACAACCCGAACATAGAGGTGTTGCATCTGTTCAACCAGGTCATATGTGCTAGTGTACTTGTCTCCACTCATCCACCCACCACCACTGCGAGCTACACCCATCGGCCATCTCTCTCCTAGCCGGGGATGCGTATCCTTCAATTGGTAGTCCTGATGATTAGGGCTAGGGCTTCCAGCTTGGTGGTCTCCTGGATGCATAATTACAGGTACCACTACCTTCTGCCTCTCCTCGACCGAGATTCCTGGTTGCTGTGAGACAACTTGCTTGTTTGTATATTGAATTGTTTCTTTTGGCACTCCTATAGTCTCTTTGATCTTCTCAGGGTCTTTTATCTCGCCCTCTTTGTTAGAAGCTGTAGTGTTGATACTTTTTTTAACAGGAAATTTTTCTACAGAGATATCAGGAATAGCTTTCTCATCATTGATGCTAGTAATAATAGTAGTATCAGTAGTGGTTATGGTATTGGTACGGATAGTATATATTTAATGCAAGCGGTGGTGTATTGCAGACAGACGTAGTAGACTCAGATGAAATATAAACTTTCAGGCTAATTTCACCTTTAACATATGAGAAAAACCATTTCCTCTCAAGAAGAAATTTCTGTAAAACTTCCTCTCCTTGTTTAACTATATTAGAGCCATGAATTCTTACCTTCCCTAGAAAGTTCCACCCTGGGTAAGACTTCCTCTCGTTGTAGACGCATACATCAATGCTATGGTTGGTGAGGCCCTTTGGATCTTCAAGATGGAAGTGCAGCTTCTCGTTCCAAATGGGGGTTTAAACTTTTTGGCACAGTCTGGGTTCTAATTCTCTCAAGGAAGCGGCACCCCACAAGCAATCCATAGCTCAATCACGAAGCAAAAGTAATGATGAGTTTGGTAAAGCAAAAGGTAAAGAAAGGAATAACTAAGGTTTTGGTGCTCTTTCTTAAATCAGACGGCAGGCATTGTTTCCACGGGAAAGGAGATTAAAGGCTTTTTTTGATTCTTAGCCTGCCTGTAAACATGGTTCTGCCAATATAAAGGGCCAGGAGATGAGCGTGAGTTAACACATTATGCTAATGTTTGAAAGATAAAAAGCAATTGAAAAGTAGCAATCTGCTTAGTTTTTAAGCTTTGGTAAAGCAAAAGGGTAAATGCTTGGCTACCTCTTTTAGTGTGTGATCGCTGATTCCCTGCTGGTGATAAAAGTTAGCTTTGGATGATTTGTTTTCTTGTTTGCAGATTGTACACATTATTCCTTCCATGACATCGTCTGTATAACTTACAAGAAGCAATCTGGAGTCAGCAATCTGGGACTGCTGCTATATATTCTGTTCTGGATGGGTCATGCCATGCTTATATTATAGGCTTTGTGTAATCATTTCTTAGCTTTGGAGGTGTTTTTTTGCTTCATTCTTTTCTTCTTTGTGCAGCAATTTGGATGGAAAGCTGAGCATGCTAAACCAGTGAGTAAAGCAGTGGACTTAAAAAAAGCAAAAGAGAAGCCCAAAAGCTTATGTTCTGCTGACCTTTGTCCAAGATGCTTGTTTTCTGCTTTATTCCCTTTGCATCTAATAAAAGCCTGATATTCACTTTCTTTTCCCACAAGCTGCACTGTCAAGAGACCATTTCTCTTCCCGCAGTGTGAGCCAGGATTTCACAGAAAATGTGAATAATTTATTACGTTACCAAGTGTGAAGTGGGCATCAACCAAGTCTGGCAGGTTGAATTCAGTTCTTTTTTTTTGTTGGGCAACAGGTTGTTTCAGTTTTGGGATTGGTAAATGTCAAATAAAAGAAGGAAAAAAAGTTAACATAAGTGTCTTTGTGACCAGCCACCATAACCAATCACATGTGATAGGGTGGTACATAGAGAGGTCTATGTACCACTGTAACACATGGGTGCTATAAAGGAGTACGTAGACAATATCTATGTACTATTTTAGCTCCCAGGTAGTATGGACAAGGTGAGTTGATCAGATACTGGGTCAAGCTAGACGTGATCAAAAGTTTACACGGGGACAGTGTGTTTTAACTAGGGGCAGGGATTAGCTCTCGGCCCCTGTATTAGCGTGCACCTCTTGCAAATGATTACAACATAATCAGTTGAAGAATGTTTTAAATATGCAAAATAAGCCGCTTCTGCAAACAAAAAAATGCTATGCGCACCTCTGGATATTCCAACTGTCACAAAAATTATGGCCTTGTTTAATTCTTTGCAAGATCTTGTTGAGTTGCTTGGTAAATACTGATTCCCATTTCTTTTTTAGACAAGTAAATCCTTCAATTGTTGTTTGACGCTGAGGAAATGAGAAGATAACTACTCATTCAATTCTTTTCTACTCCTTCCTATGCATTCCTTCTAGCCCTCTCCTCCTGTAGCCATCTTTCCCCCTCACTGATCTCGCTCTCCTCCAGATTCAGCAGCTACCTCCTCCTTGTTGGCCCCCACCACCCTGCCCCCCCTCTGGCCATCCAACACTGCCCACACCTCCCACCATTGACACCGCCACGAGTTTTTCCTTTGACAGATGGCCGATGGGCACTTCAATTTTAAATAACCAAGTTTCTTAAAAGCTTGAGCTAAGTAGGAAAGTGTTATTTTAATGTTCAACTGAACTCAACACTCCCCTTAGCACGTGGACATGACAATAGGAGAGGATGAAGATAACCCAGGGCATTGGAGAAAACATACCTTGAAACATAAATCCGAAAAAGCTGCTTCATGCGGGATTTGAAACTAAAACTTTTTTTATATAAGATTTGAAACTAGAACTTAAGTAAACAATCTCCCAAAAGCTTGAGCTAGTAGGGAAGTGTTATTTTTAATATTTAACTCAACTCAACTCCCTTTTTTTAAGTTATATCTTGGTTCATCACTAAATGGAGTGAGGAACTTGGTTCCAGTTCAGTTTCTTCCCCCCCTGATTCCCTTAGTTGGTTCTCATTTGCTCACAGCTGGCTCGTTCTAAGTTGTTTTCAGTTGAATTCTTGCATGAATCGCCCGAAACCAAACCGAGATGCGGCCCTAACCAATTTCGAGGGAAAAAAAACAAGAGTTGAGCATCATTTAGTGATTTTTAAATTAAGTAAAATCATTATCATCAGTTCCTTTGGCATCTATTGGATGCATCTGGGCATGCATGCACAAGGATTATCATGCGCCATTGGATCTCAATTTGATGTCGCATTATTACAGGGGGAAGGCGGGTTTGAATCACCCGTCTTCCTCCATCTTAATCATGTGCCAACGGATCACGACCTGATGGCTCATGTTACACCCAGCGGATTCGCCAAACGGATGTGTGCCCAACTAACTGTCTGTTTGGATTGGTGGAAAGCAAGGAAAAGGAAAGGAACATTTTTAAATTCCACTACTTTCCATTGTTTGGTGAGATGGGAAAAGAGAAAGTAGTGAGGAAAGTAGGGGAAAAGGAGTGGAAGAATACCCTAAATTTTTTTTTATTATTTTTTGGATAAAAAAATTCCATCCACGGGTTGTGCTTCTTGCTCAACTGCCCATTCCCGGTAACCCTCTCTCTCTCAGGTAGGGGAAATTTTGCCTCTTTCTCGTCAATCTTTCTAGCACACCCGAGCAATGGAAATCTTCGGGAATCTTCTTTCTTCCCTTTCTCCTGTATGTGTAAGTAAATATGGGTTCTTGTCCCATTTTACTTGTCTTGATTGAGAGGAGTCGGCTCTCTCATGCAAGTGTAGGCATGTGGAGTAGTTAGGCTTCCGTGGGCCCGGTCCACACTAAATTGGAAGAGACACTGTAATCATCACCGATCCGGAAATCACTTATTTGGAATTAGCTGTTTTGGTACGACCAAAATGGAATTGTCAAATAAGAGTCACCATATTGGAAATAATTCTGGGAGAGACGTTGAGCCAATTCGGGAAACCGAAAAGGTATGATTTTTTGTAACCGAAATTCGCCCTTTTTAAGGGCAATGGAGGGGACGCCCTCCATGAGAAAAAAAACCTTCTTTCGGTTTTGAAATTGAATAACTCTCTCTTGATTTGGTGATCTTGATTTCATTGGGTGAAAAAGCTAATTCTGGGAATATAGTTTTTCACGACGTTCTACACTCGATCGGTGAAGGATTTGGTGTTCTCGGACATATTCTAATCCGTGGAGTGATTCGTAGGCACAAAGGCCGAAGGTTAGTGATTCTAATTTGATAATCTTTAAGCTATATTTGTTGTTTGAAGGAAAAACCCAATTTTTGATAACCCACATCAAACGGATAAAAATCTTAAAATTCGCTTCCGCTGCGGTCCGATTACCCTTCATTGGTATCAGAGCCATGGATCCGTTGTGGTGTGAGAGCTCCAAGAGATTTGTGGGGATTTTCCTCGCGGTTTTTGCCGACTGAAAATCTCGATTTTTACAGTCGCGATCGATCGGCATCAAGAGCGATCGATCGCTCGAAAGTAAAATCGGAGAAGACGACTGGTCACGATCGATCGGCTTCGATCGGCATCGATCGTTAAGTCTCTTATAAAGGGAAAACGATCGATCGCCATCGTTCGGCATCGATCGCCATCGTTCGGCATCGATTGGCATCGATCGCCATCGTTCGGCATCGATTGGCATCGATCGCCATCGTTCGGCATCGATCGCCATCGATCGTTAAGTTGCTTTGAAAGAGGGAAACGATCGATCGGCACGAATTGCGATCGATCGTATCTACTGTAAGTTGTGCAAAGTCGACAGCGGAAAGCTGCGATCGATCGGGAAATTGACACGATCGATCGGAGGGATAAAATTTGAAAAAGTAATTAATATTGAAGCAGTATTTTTTGCCACTTGATTATATGTTTGTTGATAGTTAATTAGTGATTCAAACTGTGCTGTTTTTACACTGATTGTCCTGTTCCATTGATTGTAGATTTTTATCTTCAATTTGATTGGAATACTTGCTTGATTTCATAAAAGTTGCAATGGCTTCCCGTATGGTCTCAAGTGAGTTGGCAAAGACTGAAAAGTTGAATGCCACCAATTTTGTTACCTGGAAGAGGCGCATCCGTCACATTCTGTTCCTTGATGACTTGGGTCATGTGCTAGACCAAGTTGTTGAACCTACGGGTGAACAGAGTACTGCTGCTCAAAAGAGAGAGTACGAGAAGTTCAAGATGGAGGATGCACGAGCAAGGACCACGATGCTTACCTTTATGGAGCCTACGATGGAGTTGCTTTTTGAGAAGCACAAAACGGCCAAGGAAATGTATGAGGCCATTGAGAGGAGGTATGGAGAGCATACTGAGGCACACATCAGGTTGCTCCACACTCGCTATACCAACATGAGGATGGAGGAGGGCAAGAATGTGCTTGAGCACGTAAATGCCATGACTATTATTGCTAGTGAGTTGGAGATGCTTGGAGATCCAATTTCATTGGGGGTCCAAGTATCTACGATACTCACTAGTCTCCCTCCATCATGGGAAGCAGTTGTGGTGGCGTTGAACCTGAGTGACAAGAAACTCACTCTCGATGACCTTACTGCCAAGCTGGGCTTGGAGCAGGAAAGGAGAGAGCATATGAGGGCCTCTAATGCATCTGCCAACCTTGCTCACCATGTTGGCTCTAAGAAAGGTGGGTCCTATGCAGGCACCTCAAAGAAGAATTTCAAGAAGAAAGGAAAGAAGCCTCAATTCCAGGGTGGAGACAAGGCCAAAAACAAGAAGAAGGGAGCCTGCTTTACATGTGGCCAAATGGGTCACTTTAGCAGGAACTGTCCTAATGGCTCCCAGGGCAATGAGAAAAAGAAACAGCAGGGTGGAGGAAAGGACATAGTTTGTATGATTTCTGAGGCACTGATTGTGAACACTAACACTAGAGGTTGGTGGCTTGACTCGGCTGCAACCCGTCATGTGGCTATGGCAAAGGAGTCTTTTGCTGAGATAAAAGAGATAAGTCCCGGAGAGCACAAGATCTACATGGGGAATAACACCTATTGTGACGTGCTGGGGATTGGCTCTGTTCGTGTTCCTCTCTTAGGAGGAAACACTCTGGTTCTCACAGATGTCTTGTATGCACCTACTATTCGTAGGAATCTGATTTCAATCCCTCTTCTGACTCAAAAGGGATTTGAAGTCAGGTTCAAGGGTGGCAAGGGAACTGTGGGGCAGAAGAATAATATTTTATTTACTGCTTCTTTAGTTGATGGTTTATTCAAACTTGATGTATCCAATGACTTTGCTAATAATGAAATGATTGATTCTGAGTATGTTGCTTGTGTTGCTGTTGATAATGCATTGTTGTGGCATTTACGCCTTTGTCATGTGAATGCGACAAAATTATACCGAATGTCGGGTAGTGGGTTACTACCTAGAATAAGTGATAATTTGCACATGTGTGAGGATTGCCTATCTGGCAAAATGACTAGGCTACCCTTTCCGAAAGGACAGCGAGCAATTGACTTTTTAGAGGTCATTCACTCAGATATTTGTGGGTCTATAAACGTCAAGACTCAAAGAGGAATGATGTATTTTATTACGTTTATAGATGACTATTCTAGATATGGTTATGTGTACTTGTTATCGAGAAAGTCCGATGCCTTAGAAAAATTCAAGGAATTTAAGGCTGAGGTTGAAAACCAATTAGGACGGAAGATTAAAGTTCTGAGAACAGACAGAGGTGGTGAGTACACATCTGATTTGTTCAAGGACTATTGTACAAACCAAGGAATAGTGCATCAGTATACTTTACCGTATACCCCTCAACAGAATGGAGTTGCTGAAAGACGTAATAGGACTTTGATGGACATGGTAAGGTCCATGTTAAACCACTCTGAACTAGGAACGCAATTTTGGGGTGAAGCACTAGACACCGCTGTTTATGTACTAAATCGAATACCATCTAAGTCAATCAAATTGACCCCTTATGAGTTATGGACGGGAAGACGTCCAAACTTTTCGAACTTGAGAGTGTGGGGGTCAAAGGCCCATGTGAGGGTGCCTGATCAACTAAGAACTAAGTTGGATCCCAAGACCATAAAATGTAATTTTATAGGTTATTGTGACCATTCGAAAGGGTATCGATTTGTAGTACACCATGATGATGGGACAGTGGGGGTTATAGAGTCTAGAGATGCTTATTTTCTTGAGGAAGATATAGACCTTAAAACTCCTAGTCAGAAAGTGGAACTCTTTGAAATTGAGAAAGAGAAAGTTACTGTCACTAGTAATGAACGAGTGATAGGTAACACATCCAATGAGGATGTTGAAACTCGAACATCAAGAGAGCGTAGACCTTCAATTTTGTTGAAGGATTACTATGCGATGCTTGGTGAAGATGAAATATCGGTAGATGACCCTGTACTTAATGATCCAGTCACATTTGAGCAGGCTATGAGTAGTCCAGATTCCAAGGAATGGCAGAAGGCTGTTCAAGAGGAAATGGATTCAATCTTGAAGAACAAAGTCTGGGAGATTGTTGACTTACCAGACGAACGGAAACCCATTGGGTGTAAGTGGATCTTCAAGAAGAAGTTCAAAGCTGATGGATCAATAGAGAAGTACAAAGCTAGACTTGTGGCGAAAGGTTTCACACAAGTAGAGGGCATATACTTCAAGGAGACTTATTCTCCAGTGTCCAGGTTCATCTCAATCCGATGTTTGTTGGCAATTGTGTCATACTTAGATTTAGAGTTGCACCAGATGGATGTAAAGACTGCCTTCCTAAATGGTGATTTAGAGGAGGAGATTTACATGGAACAACCCGAGGGGTTTGTAGTTTCCGGAGAGGAAACTAAAGTGTGCAAACTTATTAAATCATTGTATGGACTGAAACAATCGCCAAGACAATGGTATTTCACTTTTCACAAGGTGATAAGTGAATATGGCTTTGTAGCCAATGACTATGACCATTGTGTATACTCCTTTAGAGATGGGAGTAGATTTATGATATTGTCACTATATGTAGATGACATATTATTAATGGGGAATGACACTAGTATGATTCTCAGTCTTAAAGAATGGCTCAAGACCCAATTTGAAATGAAAGATATGGGTGAAGCATCTTACATCCTCGGGATGAAGATTGAGAGAGATCGAAAAGCGAGGAGGCTAAGTATATCTCAAGAATCGTACATTGAGAGTGTATTGAAACGCTTTGGCGTGATTGGTTGGAAGACCATAGATTCGCCCATCTATAAAGGGACAATTTTGTCTGAAAGAATGGCACCTGCATCAGACGAGGAATGTCTGAAGATGCAATCTGTGCCATATGCGCAGGCTATTGGCAGCTTGATGTATGCTATGAACTGCACTCGACCTGATTTGGCTTTTGTAGTAAGCCTTGTGAGTCGATATCAGGCTAACCCAGGTATGCAACACTGGCAAGCTATTAAGCGGGTGTTCAGATACTTGCTGGGTACCAAGGATATGAAACTCACATATCAGGCTGAGAACCTGTCATTGGAAGGCTATAGTGATTCGGACTATGCCGGGTGTAAGGATGACAGAAAATCCACTGCCGGTTATGTTTTTATGCTTGGTGGCGGCACCGTGGCATGGGCTAGTAAGAAGCAAAAATGCGTTACTAAGTCCACGATGGAAGCTGAGTTTGTTGCATGCAGTTTAGCAGCTTCCGAGGCAGTTTGGATTAAAGAGTTTCTAGCTGGGTTACAGCTAGAACAGTGGACTGATGCTCCTGTCCAAATTTATTGTGATAATTTGGCAACTGTGTCGACACTCCGTAATGGGGAGATCAGTTCAAGAGCTAAGCACATAGAGGTGCATTACTTTTATGTGTTTGACATGCTACAACGGGGAAAGTTGACAGTGAGTCATCTTCCTACGGTTGAGATGTTAGCTGATCCGTTAACGAAGGCCTTAACGACGGATCTATTTGTAAAACACGTTCATAGTTTTGGATTACGACAGGACTAGTGCACGAGTCACTGTGGATCGCAAATATGAACAAAGAACCCATAGTGGGGGATGTAAGTAAATATGGGTTCTTGTCCCATTTTACTTGTCTTGATTGAGAGGAGTCGGCTCTCTCATGCAAGTGTAGGCATGTGGAGTAGTTAGGCTTCCGTGGGCCCGGTCCACACTAAATTGGAAGAGACACTGTAATCATCACCGATCCGGAAATCACTTATTTGGAATTAGCTGTTTTGGTACGACCAAAATGGAATTGTCAAATAAGAGTCACCATATTGGAAATAATTCTGGGAGAGACGTTGAGCCAATTCGGGAAACCGAAAAGGCATGATTTTTTGTAACCGAAATTCGCCCTTTTTAAGGGCAATGGAGGGGACGCCCTCCATGAGAAAAAAAACCTTCTTTCGGTTTTGAAATTGAATAACTCTCTCTTGATTTGGTGATCTTGATTTCATTGGGTGAAAAAGCTAATTCTGGGAATATAGTTTTTCACGACGTTCTACACTCGATCGGTGAAGGATTTGGTGTTCTCGGACATATTCTAATCCGTGGAGTGATTCGTAGGCACAAAGGCCGAAGGTTAGTGATTCTAATTTGATAATCTTTAAGCTATATTTGTTGTTTGAAGGAAAAACCCAATTTTTGAGAACCCACATCAAACGGATAAAAATCTTAAAATTCGCTTCCGCTGCGGTCCGATTACCCTTCAGTATGCACTGTCTCCAGCTTCCCACCAATCCAGAGAGATATATTTTTGATATATGTTAGGCAACTAGGGATAGTTGCAAATACAACTTTGATATGCGAGACTGTCTCTTGTGTTCTTTAACATTTATAAAATAACAAAAAATGGCCCATCATTAAGGATGAGAAGTTCCACAAATACATTGGTACTTGCTGTTTCTAAAGCATGAAAACAGGACATGTTGTACCAACAAATTGCTCACCCCATTTATCTCCATAGATGAGGATTAGTTTGCTGTAAAATATAGGAAAATATAGTTTAGTCTTTGATAATTGCTGTACAATTCCAACCTCTACAATTTCTGAATTTTGTCTTTGATAATTTTATCCAATTCCCAAGTATAATACTTTGGGATATTACAAGTTTAGTGGGACAATTTTAAGTGTCGGTGGCAGAATATGTTGTCTTATCTGACCACGCTAAATCTGGCCAGGTTTTTGAGTGAGGACTGTCTAACCCTCGCAAAAGATGAGTCCGACAAACATAAACTTGATGTAGTGAATGCATGGAAACATTCAGATTTTATGTGTTAGAACTTAGAACTTTGTTCTTAACCGACTTGACATGTAATAGATCGGTATTTTCCAAGTCTAAAAGCTATTCAAAAAGAAATCAAGAAAAATAAGGAAGCAAGTGCTATTGGTGAGGTGTCGGTTAGCTGACAAGTCACCGATAATATATATTTCAAATGTCGGCGAATTACAAATTGAATTAAATCCATTTCAGGGACTACAAAAGCCTTGGACTAAACCCTAATGCCATAACATCGAGTCCAGAAGCTAGAAATCCGCAGTGGGATTTCAGATTTGGAGCATTTAAGAGGGAGATTCAAGGGAATATTTGGGCCAATATCTGAAAATCAGCAAGGGTTAGAATAAGTACGAGAAGACTGAAGAGAAAGAGGTAGAATTTAAATCTATGGATAACTTTAATTGTTGTGATGTTATAGTATATGGAGAATTTTATATGGATGTGGATTTAATTGGAATTATGAAGTAATAATGTGAATAATGGTGTTATTTGAATGAATCATGTGATTTGCAAGGTATGGATGTGTGTAACTGTGTAAGATGGTCTATGGATTGTGTATTGGGAATATTTTGGTGTCCATTAAAGAAGGTTTAGAGTGAAGAATTACTCATAAGTAAATTGTCGGCAAGCTGTCGGTCACCTCATAGGCCGATGAGCCCACCGACAGTGTAATTTTAGTGGATAGTGAGCTATTCAAACCTTAATAGCTAATGGTGAGAAGATAATGTGACTTTTGGGATTAGTTTACGATGATACGTTGGATAGGGGCTAATCATAAGAGGATCTATGTAAGCCCTATGGTTTAAATGGTGTTGTTAAGGTAAATTGAGGATCAATCAAGCTCATAGAGGTGCTACCGAAGATAGAAGAGTGAAAGTTTGGCTCTGGTGGTCAGTGTTGTGGTAAAGGGATAGCTCAAAGAGTTACCTGTTACGTGTTGTTGACTAGCAGATATGCCAACAGTTATAAATATGCCAACAGTTATACAGATTAAATTAGATGGTCATACATATAGTCCATGGAGATTTGAGTGCATGGATGAATGTAGGTATTACTGCTGAGAAGACTAAGGAAGTTACCCTTAACTCCTGAGAGTTGTATAGCTAAAGGGATTCATAACTGACTCCCTAGCAATGAAGTATAGAATCGTTATCCTGACATTATTCTGATCATGATGACTAATAAGGTTAAAGTATGTATGGGTGTACTATGTTGATGAATGTTGATTGATATAGACAAGGAATTAAAGATAGAATGTGGGATGAGACTAAAATGCTATAATCACATGAGCTCTTGGATAGGGAGAAAATATAGGGAAGGCTTATGATGCCTTAATTTGTGTCTCAATCAATAGCAGTGGTGTAAATTGTTACGGTGTTAATATATATTAAATGTGTAATGTGAGTGAATGAGCTGGTGCACTCAATGATGGGTCCCACCGACGGAGGATGAGAAGGACATCAGCTAAAAAGGCTTGAAGATGCCCAGAGGACTTGAAGAGAACCCACAGGAGTTTTTTTTAAGATTTTGCCTATATGAGGCCAAGTAAATTTCTAAGAAGGCATAAAGAGGAGGAATGTCTTATAAGGACATGGTTGTTGCTGTCTCTTTGTATCGTAACATTAGACCGAGAGGAGGTGTAAGTTAATGGAAGCGCCTGACTGATCATTCTGATATGATAAATGGAATGTTGTACCTTAAGGGTTTGTTTGACCCTGAAAAATAGGCTCATGATCTAAGGGTGAAAAAATAGGCACATCCACCTTTAGATAGGCGTCCAATGCTTTTGGGCGTGATGGGCCTGAAATTTCACCCTGGATGGGTTATGGGTGCCAAACACAAAAATCACCACAAAAAATCCACCTTCAGCTGGTTGAAGGCCTGGGGTCCTTCAGCAAAATGTGGATAGAATCCAGTCTGGATATTGTAATAATACCCAGAAATTTTCTAACAACAAGGATGGAAATTTTGCTCAAGGTAAGCATTTAATTTCCTTAAATTGTTGAACCTTAGGTTGTGTTTGAAAAAGATTTGATTGGGCTCAAAAATTTAAAATTTTAAAACTTTTCTGGATGAGATCGATCGCACCAAAAGACATGATCGATCGGGCCATCTTCGATGAGGATATCGCTCCAGGCGATCGATCGTGCGTCAAACGATCGATCGTATTTACTAGTTAAGTGCGGCGCGCGGTGTATACGTATAGCCGATCGATCGCGTATAGGGGTGTTCCTGGACAGACACGGACGCGGACAGAGGTTGTCCGCGTCCGTGTCCGTATAAAATTGTCCGCAAATTTTTTGTCCGTGTCCGTGTCCGAAAGTCCGGCGGACACGGACAATTCCTTTTTTTAATACCCCCCCCCCCTCTCCTCCACCTCCGCCCTCCTCCCCTCGAGCCGAGACCCCCCCGCCCTCATCCCCACGACCCCGCCGCCCTTCCTCTCCACCCCGCCGCCCTCTCTTCCTCCCCGCGACCCCGCCGCCCCTCCTCTCCACCCCGATTCCTCCCCTCCACCCCGCCGCGGCGACACCCCTCCTCTTCCTCCTCGACCGCCGCCCTCCTCCCTCCTCCCCGTCGCCCTCCTCCACCCCCGCGACCCTCACTCCTTCCTCCTCTCCGCCGCGGCGCCGTCCCTCCTCCTCCGCGACCGGAAGCCAGGTAAAAATCTGATTTTTTTGTCCTCCTCCTCCGCGATCGCCTCGCTCCTCCCGCCGCCCTCCTCCACCCCCGCGACCCCCCACCCCGCCGCCCTCTCTTTCTCCCCGCGACCCCGCCGCCCCTCCTCTCCACCCCGATTCCTCCCCTCCACCCCGCTGCGGCGACCCGCCGCGGCGACACCCCTCCTCTTCCTCCTCGACCGCCGCCCTCCTCCCTCCTCCCCGCAGCCCTCCTCCACCCCCGCGACCCTCACTCCTTCCTCCTCTCCGCCGCGGCGCCGTCCCTCCTCCTCCGCGACCGGAAGCCAGGTAAAAATCTGATTGTTTTTTGTCCTCCTCCTCCGCGATCGCCTCGCTCCTCCCGCCGCCCTCCTCCACCCCCGCGACCCCCCACCCCGCCGCCCTCCTCTTCCACCCCGCCGGCCGCCGCCCCTCCTCCTCGGACCTCGGACAGACGGCTGTCCGAGGTTCTTTGGCCGTGTCTGTGGCCGGAATCCACGGACAATTTCTCTCGGCGCGGACACGGCCACGGCACCTCGGACGCGGCCGGCTCCGCGGACACGGCCGGCCGCGAACACCCCTAATCGCGTATGATGTGTTGATCGATCACAGTATTTTTTGAGATTTTGAATACGATTCTTTTTGGGATATTTTTAATGAGATTTATTAGATTTTCTGGTGAGGTGACCTACCTAATTGGCCCACGAATTGGGGACCAAATCTTGGGGAGATTGGCATAATCTTCCTAGTTTAAAACCGATTTGATTTTGATTGGAAATTGGACTTTTCAAATTTGAAAATTGATATAATCAAAAGGATTGGATTTGGACGTGATTAGTGGTCAGTTATCAAGATAATTTTGTGTTGCCATGTGGCAAGAATAGGGATCATGCTTTTGAGTTTAAATTAGGAGGTTACTCATATGGTTTTGGTAACCGATTCAATTGAGTTAATTCCCTACCAAATAGGGATTGTAATCAATCTAGAATCAAGGAGGTCTAACTGATTTGGAGTCAAAGAAGCAAGCACACCCTTGACTGAGATCGTGCAAATTGGGAGGACAAATATTGGCCCTTGGATAAAGTGTTGATCTACGGTGGAGATTTAACCAAAGTGAATAGGTTTTTCCTATTTAATCCCACCTAAGGAGAGACCGGCAAACCTTTTTGGAGGCTTTGGGAGTCGTGCAAGCCAAGGAGCAGTGCCGTTAGTCCTCTGTCAGTTCGTTCAAGGGATTTTGCCTTGGGTTGTGGCATCATTCATGTGGAATATGCAAAGAAGAGGAAAGATTCGTGTAGAACTGATTTACGTGCAAATAGTATTGGTTTCACCTAAAGGTAGGATGTGTTTTCCCTACTCTATTTTTACTGTTTTGTCATGATTCCATCTTTTATATTGGCATGTGAATGCTCTGATTTGTGAGTTGTATAATAGTAACATCTTTGATGAATAAAGATTTAATTTTTATACGACGTACACACATGTATGGATTGTGTCACTATCATATTCAATTCAATGTGCAACGGCCTAGATAAGATCATTTCTTAAATTTTCAGCATCGACATACTTGATTATAAGTCCTAATTACTTTTGGAATTGCTGTCCAAATATTGTTGTCTTATTTATTTTGGTACCGATGGATTGTATTAAGTCGATGATTGTCTATTTGGGTAATTACTTGTAAAATGATGATGATAAAAGTTATTTGATCACTAATTCATAGGAAATCAGAGTTGTAATACTACTGGTTGGTGGAAAGGTCATGCTGTTTGTGAGTCTTCAGTACCCTTGTCTCATGATTAGTATCCCAATTTAGTGGTCTTAATTTAGGTGCATAAACAGTGTTCGGGTTGCTGAATGTAATTAAAATAGTAGATCTGCCTATTGATAAGATTATGTTAATATCATCACGGGACTGAGTGATCAGTAACATATCATGAGAGTATGAGTATTAGTATGTAAGTAACATAATGTGGAGGCTAATTGACTTAATTAAGCCTATGCCAGTAGTTTTCCAGCACAAATAGACAATAATAGAAAATTATAACTAATTATAGAAAACTCAAAAAAATGCATCGTCTGTTGGGTTGGATTGTGGACTCTTGGGAGAACCTACAGTAAAAATTTCATAGCTAAATATGAACTGTAAAAATTGTAGTAAAGGTCGAAAGTGAACTGTTATGCAAATAACAGTGCAGTGAATTTAAGAAAACATAATACTACTTAATATCATGTGATTAAATAAAGTTAAGGATAAGGTATGACCTAAATTAAAATCAGAAGGACTTGGGTAGCAATTAATTCAGAGAGATTAATCCTCTGGAATCATGTATTGGGGAGGAGTCAAGTCAAACTGATTTGAGATTCCGCGTCAGGCTATTTACCGATTGAAGTTGTCTCAAAGATTCCAATTAGGGTTTGTACTCTCGAACCCTAATTCTCATGTCTGCCTCGAACCATCTGAGACTAGTATTAGATTCGGGAATTCTTATCTAGGGCCTTGCACAGCGAAATTATTAGACAAGTGAAGTTACCATTATACCCCGATAGTTTGGGTGAAGCTTGGAAGATGATTATGTCAGTTACTCCTTAATGAGTCAGTTGTTGATGAAGAGCATTGACTTCGCATCCCTATATTGAATTGTCTACTCCTTGGGATATTGAAATCTCAATGGTGTTTCCATGGGAGTCCATTCTTAAATATTGGGAATTTTCCAATGATTTTAATACAGCCTCTGTTGCTGTAAGACTATATTTAGTTCTCTGTAAACTACTTATTCCGCGAGAGTGATTGATGAAAACTCTTCGAGTGGAAATCATAGTATGCTCAAGAGCCATTGCTAGATCCTCTGTGATCTCAGATATGTGATGAACCTCTGTAGTTCAGTCGATGACGGCAATGCGTGCGCTTTTAGACTGTATAATATTACAGAAGGTCTGTAGTCTCCGCCCATTGTGCTCGTAAGCACCGACAGGGCCAGCATCCCTAGACGCATGGCCGGGTTCATCTGAAGAAACTCTAGGATGTTCTGGCATAGATGTCCATAGGGGAAGTGAACTAACCTGAGAGCAGAAATTGACGATTCCTACACGCTGTATGTTTGGAGTCTATTTTAATTATTATTGATATTCGTTCAAATGAGTTGTTCGGAGTCTGATTTCATATTTCTTAACATGAGTTGCTGATATCTTGGTACGTTGATTATTGCATCTCTTATTCCAGAATTATTTGATGATATTCCATATTTTGTATCCACTGGAGTCTACTGTTTCTGTACCTTTATCAGTAGGGGTTTTGGCATCCTACTGAGTATTTCATTTGAAATACTCATGCATCCTTTGATGCAGGAATTAAGCAAGAGTGAAGCAGAGCACGTAAGAGTTGCTGCTGATTTTGGGTGGATAAAGTTCGGTCATAGAAGACTTTGTTCTATTTCGTAGTTGTTTTGGACTTTTTTCTTGTGTGATCCATGTGCCAAAGATATTATTTTATCGTTGTTGGATTTTTTTGTGCTGTAATAATTTAAGTAGTAATTTTTTTAATTTTGTTATTTAAAATTCAAGTACGTGGATATTGTTAATCATTTTAGATCACACGTTTATCCAATATTATATCGAATGGGAATGATACAGATCGAGTACTTGGTCGCGTCCTGGATTCTAGACGTCTTAGACTATTATTGGGAATAGTGCTTCCTTGCTCTAAACGGGGTTTTAAAATTCGGGCCGTGACAGATACTTCTTGGGCTTATCTCCTCTAGGATACATGAGGAAAAATTGGGCGACGGATCTTGTCGGAGACAAGGCCTTCCTTGGACGATGGAGTCACTGCCGTGAACTGATTGTCGGAGGCCAGAGAGGCGAGGTGACCACAGATACGGCATCAGTCACCACCGGCGTTTCATCCCGGAGGGTTTCATCGAGGTGAGATTTCAAAAACTTGTTTTCTTCTTATGTTTTGCATAAATCTCCTTGTTTAGCTCCTTCTAAAAGCCCCTTCTTTGGCTCCTTGTTATGTAAAAAGTCGTTGTTTGTGATTTGGGTTAAGGCTTATGCAAAAGCTCCTTGTTTATGATTTGGGTTCCTCGTTGTTTGTGATTTGGGTTAAGGCTTATGCAAAAGCTCCTTGTTTATGATTTGGGTTCAGGATTCTGTGAAAGCTCCTTGTTTATGATTTGGGTTCAGGATTCTGTGAAAGCTCCTTGTTTATGATTAGGGTTCAGGTTTGTGTTGGGTGCCATTTTGGCAATTTATGATTGTGTATTGCGCGGTAGATCTCGTTCTGATGCTTCCAAAAATGGGATTTTGAAGTTGTAATACTTACCATTCGTGTCCATGCTTTTAACTGCTTATTGGATTTTTTGGCTGCCTTCTGCTTTATTATGCCTCAGTTAGATCTTTATGCTATGTTTTTAGTGGGTTATGTTCTTGATAATAGTTGGTGAAGCTTTCAAAATTAATTTATAGCCTTTTAGGAAGACCTTGTAGTTGGTTACAGATGGTTTAACATGCTGGTAAAGGCTGCTTTAACAAAGCTGTCATGCATTTGAAAACTGTGATAGCATAACTTGCTCCATTTGTACACAATTTATACAAGTTTGAATGTTATTAGCCATTATATGCTTAAAAAATCTAGTGTCAGGAGCTTGATGACCATGTAAATGCATAAAACTTGTTGCACCATTATCTCTTTGTCTTGTTACATTGATTTCCATTCATGTAGCAAAGAACAAAACTCGATGTCCATTCTCTTAGTCTTCTATTATTGAAAATAAAATTGTTTCATATTAATGATTCTGTACATTTATCCTTGTCATAGTAATTAGTCGATGCGGCAATAAATTCGACTAATTGGTAAAAACGTTGGATCTAAAACTACTCAGTTTAGTTGACAGTAATAATAGACAGTCAGTTTAGTTGACTAAATGCTTGCTTGCTTGTTCTTTGTACTTATCTATTTAATTGATTTGAATCATACATTGAAATAGTTGGAACCGTTGTTGGTTTGCCATGATGGCTGGCCTATCCTTGCAAAGTATGAGAAAGCATTGAAGTGGAACCAGAGGGAGCATATTCCTTCATTACAGCCTATGCTGAGGCTAGTAAGAAAGGGCATCGTAGGGGGAAGGCACTGGATGCGGCAGGTTACAAACTTATTGCTGACATGATGAAGGCTGATTGTGGGGTTACAGTGAGTGAAAAAGCAATCAGAAGTCATTATGAGAAAAAGTATTTCTTGAAGGGTTGGAAATGGCTATCCAGGTACACTGGTTTAGGCTGGGATGACACAAGGAACACTTTCAAAGCAACTCCCGAGATTTGGGAACAGTTCAAGAAGGTAAAAATCAATTGTCTTCAAACAGTTTACAACTCTGATCTTTCTTTCGTTTACATGCAATGGGTTGGTAATCAATTTCAGTCTTGTGTGCAGGACAGTTACCCACCTGCAAAGGTGGGGGTACTCCCCTGCGATGCGAGGCCTCTTATACTTCATCTATGAGGATATGGTAGCACTGGGGCACACCAATATGATGGTAGACCTGCTCCATTTGTTCTCCAGAATGAACCCACTCCCACTCCTGAAAGCAAGCGTGGGATAATTATGGAGACAATGTTTACATCCCACTTGTTCCTGAAGGTGATGATTATAGGGAGCAGGACACAGCCACTGAATATGACAAGGAGGAACCGCATCCGTCGGAAATACTCCACCCGTCGAATATCCCACCCGTCGGGAATCTCAATTCACAACATGAGCACTTCGAATAGCTGGTTGTCCGGACTACCCCACCCGTCGGAAATACTCCAACTTCACAGGCGGCCGCACCTCAGTTACCTAAAAAACCCACTATCCCCAGTCCACGCACAGGATCAGGCCCTCGAAGAAGGCCTAAGAGGAAGAATTCTGAAGCAGAAGTGTCATCAGCATGGAAAACCTTGTCGGATGCAATGCCATCTAAGAATGAAGGTGTGGTCAAGGCAAATGCAATCGCTCATGAGCTGGTTGCACTAGCATATGCAGCACAAGATAATTCAGATATGCAAAGAGCGGAGTACCCACGAGTGTTGCTGTTAATGAAAAGCCTACCTGGGTACACTTTGGATGATGAGATGTACACAATAGGTCTATCATTGTTTTTGGACAAGGAAGACAGAAGTTTGTTCTTGCCAATGGACAGTAAGAAGGATCCGGCAGAGGCATGGCTGAGGGGTGTTTGGGCCCGCAAAAAGATTGAATCTAACCTATTGAAGTTTTGGACATTAAAATATAAATCCTCCAAGTCCTACACCTAGGACCCGTGGATTTAGATGAAGCCGAAGACATACATAAGGAAATACAATCTTGCATTATTGCAATCACAATTACATGGCTTGGAAAAAATAAAAAGGATCCCCCACACGTTGGTATTCAACTCCAACATAACAAAAACAAACTCATAAAGATATAATAAACAAATTCATCACACAACACAAACAAATAGTTTTGTAGTTGTCCACATAAAAAAGTAAGATCACACACATGTCCAAGTCTTGTAGTTGTCCACATCAAGGAATTCCATATCGGTGATATATCGGTTCCCACCTGATAAATCGATACGGATAAATATTAATTTTTAATTTTTTTTTACAATATCGTCAATATATTGTCATTTTTTTAAAAAAATGTTATTGAAAAAAAATTAAATATTTTTTTTTAAAAAGAAAAAAACTTTTCGTTTGCTTCCCATCCTAATATGCATAAAAATGCATATTTTGAAATCTATACTTTGTCTAAATTAGTATAACTCATTTTAGAAGTTAGATTGTGAAAATATATGGTAAAAACCAAGGTTTTCAAAACCGGACCGGCCATTGAACCGGATTGATGGTCGGTCCAGTTTGACCGCGGTCAAACCGTGGTCAAACCGGTTTGACTTGTTTTAGGTGAAATAAGTGATAAATATATTATTTGTATAATACTAAAATCAAAACAAACTTAGTTCAGTTGGTAGGTATACGAGGGTGCCCTGGGGGAGGGTCCGAGGTTCGAATCCCCCCTCACGTAAAATTTTTTTCAAAAAAAATATTATTATAATCCGGACCGGTCCACCGGTTCGGGAAAACCGGCCGGTTTAACTGGCCGGTTTGACAGAAACTGGCCGGTCTGATAAACCGGACGAACCGGACCGGTTTTTCGGCCGGTTCCGGTTCTCCGCGGTCGGACTGGCCGGTCCGGTCCGGTTTTGAAAACCATGGTAAAAACTAATTTTCGACCACCGATCTTTTTTTACAAATATCTCCGATATTTTGTCTCTTAGGCCAACCAATATTTTACCGATATCCGATATGGAATTCCTTGATCCACATATTACAACATAACATAACACAAATAGATAGTCACAAATCAAGTTCAAGCAAACATAAAACATAACCATGACATATCATAACCTATCATGGCAAGTGATCACTATCATTTCGGGTAGGTCCCGGGGGGGTGGTGTGACCATGCATCAAGTATCTCGTCGTATTGATTTTGTCTATGTAAGGAAGGGGTTGATGAGTGTAAGATATTTTAATATCTCACTTAATGTGTGCCACGTAAATGGGTCAATATAAAAAAAGATAAGGTTTCTGATATACATGTTGATGGAACGCGTAGTTAAGAACATGGAATGATGGCTCGCCGATATATCGGTATCGTGCCCCACCCAATACAACAATATGGACCAATATCATTTTTTTTATTTTTTCAAATATCGCTGATATATCGGCAATTGGATATATATCAGTTTCAAACCGATATTTCATCATTTTTAAAAATAAAAACAGTTTTAAAGACAAGTAATTAAATTTAAAAAAAAAAACAACTTTCCCGTTTGTTTCCCATCCTAATATGCATATTTTAAAATCTATGCTTTGTCTAAATTTGTATAACTCATTTTAGAATGTGGATTTATATAAATTCTATGCATAGGCTTAATTTTCAGTCATAGTATTTTACAAAAAAGGTTCATTTATTTTTCTTCTTAATCAATCTTTTTTAGAGCAACTCTCTACGTTAAGATAAATTTATTTTTAAGTAATTAAATCTAGTGTACACTAAATTAAAGTTTTCCTACTGTTCATTCCCTGTGGTTCAACACTCGAACTCCCGAGTACTATATTGTAATCGACAACCTATTTTGATGTTAGATCAACCAGTACTCTTATATTCTCTCCCTACTTCTATTTGAGTGTGTAGTAGACCTTATTGTCTAGATACGTGAGAGAGAGAGAGAGAGAGAAAGACAGTTTCTAATAACCCGTAGTGAGACTGGATTCACTCACATTGAGAGGTTGTGAGTTAACCGAAAATCGTAGGAGAGTGGGGATTCACTCATAGTGAGTAGGTTGTCGGTGAGCCTAGAGATAAATTGTAGTGAGTGTGGATTCACTCATAGTGAACAGTTTGCCGGTGAGCCTAGAGAAAAATCGTATGAGTGTGGATTCACTCACAATAAAGGGTTGGGGGTTTGCTTAGGAAGAACCTTTGGTTAGGGGTGAACTAGTGAGACCTCTGGTTATCAATATGCAGAGAAAACTATCTGCATGATGTTGTGGTGAACTAAAAACCTTATAATAGTGGAAAATCGGAGGTCCCTTGGATTAGGTGCTTCGAGAGTGGATGTACATTGTGCAAGCAATTTGCTTGGTGGCAAACCACGATAAATCTTTGTGTTTATTTGTGTGATTGTTTGCTTTATATTATTTAACACACCTGCATCCACACCACTATTAGAGTTTTTTTCCATATTACCTGGCACCAACTTTGATATTCCCATATTACCTGGTTTTTCCCGTGAAATCTCATATGATCTGGAATCTGGACTTAAAGTACCCAAAATGCCCTTTCTTCTGTTTTTTCGTGCTAATACTGTGCGAAGAGGCGTGTTGTGTATAACACGAAAAACACCAAGGGTTCTCCGGCGATTTCCATCGGCGACTTCACCGGTGACTGGCGAGTTCGAGCGGCGATTCAACCGGCGACCCCTGCGGATTTTGACGAGCCTATTCGTGTCCCCCATCTCGATTTCGAGCTGCCCCCTTGCTGGATTTCGACAACACGACTGAGGGAGAGTGCAGAAAGGCGGCGATTTGAAGCGTATACGTCGGTATTTCAGATATTCAACCTTCTGAGTTCCTCCGCAGCTCCCTCCGCCTGCATGCAACCGGCGGATTGACCGATTAAGCTTCGGTTGACCGCGAGGAAGAGTGTGAAAGGCACCTGCGAGGAAATACCCACATACACACGACTAAACCGCGGTAAGTTACAACAATCCTTACTGATTTTAGTTTCATAAGATCCGACATTTGGATTTTAAATTTTTACTATGAACTATACAGTCGTGTCTGTAAAAGACACGACTTTCTATTTAGTTGTGTACGCAACAACACGACTTTTATATTTTCGTGTTTCACCGACACGAGTTTTCTGATGACCACTCTACCTCACTCCTTGCAGATGGATAAAAAAAGAGATGAGTCTATGGAGGAAATACCATCAGAAGAGTAGGAGGATCAGGATTGTGTCTTGACACCTCGATAGCGAAATCAGAGGGGCAGGAAGAGGAAGGCTCCAATGGACCGACCAGTAAAGAGAACATACAATGTGCGACTGGCGGTTCGGACGTTTTGTCAACCAGGAGCGATGAAAAAGTGTGCGGCCCTCCTACAACATCACCAAAGATGTGCCCAAGTGATCAAAGATGCTGGTTTCGCTATCATTTTTGAAGGTGCGGACGTAGTTGTATCTCAGAACCTCCTCGACCATTTGGTCAGTCGGCAAAGGTCTTCAATATTAAGGGCAGGACGCTACATTTCACATAGCAAGAAGTTGCTCTTATCACCGGATTGCCCGCAAAGGGCGAAAGAGTTGAGGTCCTCCCCACCTTGACATGTCGACCAGAAGGTCAATTCTTCAGAAACCACTTCGCCGCGAGGAGAGCGGATATTCCACAGATTGAGGAAATCATAGACAAGCTTAGCGCGGGCGAACTGAAGATGGAAGAGGAGAACATGGTGAGGATGATCATCTGCCTCCTCTTCTGCACGGTGCTGTTTCCACATAGCACTAGAGCGGTTCATCCCTATTTGTACCTGTCATGCCCCGAAATCCCATACCTCGATCGGAGTGCGGAAGCCAACCAATGAGATACAATTTGAGGTAGAGATCCTGGGTACACAACCGAACAGTCGATTTTCCAACCGATTACAATCATCTCAAAAGAACATGTAACCGATTATGCCCGCAATCAGTGTAATACAATAATAGACATCAATGAATACTATGAAATGAATTTACTTAATAATAATCCATTTAAGAAAATCAAATAAGATAAACCTATAAGTCTATGGCACACAATTGCCAATAATGTTATAAGCATCAATAAAAAGCAAAGCAAATAACTAAATCGTCTTTAATCTCTTCTCGACCCCTGCATTCTGCCATTCAACTACTGCGCTTCCTGATCTCACTTTTTATTTGCGCCTGCATCAGAGGATGCATGAGTATTTTATAGAAACACTCAGTAGGATGTAAAAACCCACTGAATTAAAACAAGCACTATGAAGAGAATAAGAATAACAAAGGATTGTGAACATCCCACAACATCTCAACTGAACCGAGGTCTATACACCTGCAAGGTTAGTCAACAACAATCCCAACTCGCAAGTATAATAAAACATCAAAAGGGCTCCAAACTAACATATGTGCAAGGAGAGAATAACAATCATATCAAAGGCTCCAGACATCTAAAGTGGAAGGGGTTACAATTTCTGCTCGCTAACCTGGTCGCTCGCAAGTGACTAAAATAATATACCAGAACCACCCTAGGGGTCCTCTCTTTGGAACCCTGCCATGCGTCTAGGATGCTGGCCCCACCAATGCTTACGGACACGATGGGCGGAGACCGAGAACCTTCCGTAATGTCCACAATCTAACGTACGTATAGTGCCTCCCTTCGGGCAGTATGGAATCACAATTTCATAAATATAAGTGATCTCGCAAGATCTGGCAAGGTCTTAATTGAGCATACTATGAATCCACCATGGGGAGAGTCTCTCGAGGTCTCCAGTGGAAGAAAACAATCATGTAATCAATATGAGCAATATCTCAAAGGAATAGAGGTCACAACACTCTAAGAATATAAGGTATCTCTTACCAGGATAGACTCTCTCATGGAGTATGGATAGAATTATCAAAGTCTTTGGTCAACACATAACTCACTCATTGGAGTAGCATATGATAACAAGACAACCCAAGCACTTCGAATAATAAGAACTCACCGAAGGAGTAACATACAATCAATACATACCTTTCATGCTCAGCCCTAGATAGGAATTTCTTATACATATTAGAATTTTATAATATAAATATCAGAGATAAGAAATCAAAGAATCTTAGATGATTTGAATTCCAAGTAGAATATCAAACCGACATCAACGCTTTTAAAATAGATAGTTATGAATCACTTGTCCAAAGAACTATCCCTCCAAATTAGATTACTTCTAACCCAATTCTTACTGTGATATTCCATAAGTATATAGTCCAATTAATGGTATAGACATATTAGACATTATCATATCATATTTCATGATGTTATTTGCATACTTAGTATTTTCTCTCATATTCAGCTCACTGCTTCCTGCACAATAGTCCTCTTCCGACGGCTACGGTGCTCCGTACAATAAGGCTTAACCTCTGAAAATTTTACTGATAATACCTTCTTGAGTCTAGTTTCTAACCCCACTGATTTTATATTTTTCCGATTTTATTTGAATTAGTTATGAATTATTTACTACCGACTGTCAGCACAGAAACAGTTCTAGCCGAGATTAAGACTCTTAATTAAACTTGATTATCTTACTTAATAATACATTATAAATAATAATACATAATTAAAAGATAATATACTCCCCTCCTAGACCAATTACAGAACCTAGGATTATCTGAAATTACTAAAGCTCACTCCTTTCTTGTGTTCTTATATATATAACACAATTTTTAAACATTAATACATTCCAAATAAGATAATTAATGCAAGACACACCTTAAAGGCACAAACTCAACGTGGATAATAATCAATCAAGCAATATCAGAACTTCTAGTCTCTGGAAAATTAATAAAGCATTAGACTTTATGTGTGAATTCCCATCTAGAAGCGAAACATGAATGCACATATGATTTATGATGCACTACGCATAGAAATAAAGACACAACTCATTCATCTCACAAGAATCCAATAATGACTAAGGTGCTGAATCAAAACACTTGTCAAAAGTATATATAATCAAAAGAGAGAAGAGGGGAAAAACCATCCTACTTAATTCACCAAAGATTTTGCCTCTCTACGCGTTGCTTGTCTCCTTCGCTTCCTCCAACGCTCCTACTCCAAGCTCTTGCAAACTCCCACAAGAAGAAGCCTTAAGGAAGATGGGTGAACATGGGAAGGAGAAGGGAAAAGGTCTCTGAACGTTCTAGGGTTAGCACAAGCTAATTCTCTAGTGTTTATATAAAGTTGGGGAAGAATCCATTCTTAAACTAATCTTCCAAAGCATAGACCCTTTCAACCAATGGGAAGGCTTCAAAATCCTTCTAGAGATGTACAAAACAATTCCAATTAGGATTTAGTATCTTTCCCAAGCAAATCCACCCCAAAAATATGCTAGAAATCGCAAAACCGCAACCTGCGATCGATCGGCTATACAGCGATTGATCGTTGTATGCGTTGTTTTATACTACCGCGTTACAGCTGATCGATCGCTATTATTTTCGATCGATCGCTTTACGCGAAACAAAACATTCAAATATCACAGTAACTACGATCGATCGTTTTGAAGTGTCGTGGCAACAGAATTCCAAAGACTGTGGCATCTTCATCATGATGTACGTCGCGCACTTGGTGTCCAATGTCAGCCCACCGGAATTTGATCAGTCCACAATTACACGACTTTGGCGACCAGTCATCGCTTCAACCTTAATTCGCGGGGTTATTAATAGCGAGTTTGACGACGATTCCTGAAGAGTAAAAAAAGATGCCATCATAGTTGCGGGTTTTATGCGGCTTCCAGATAAAAACTAAATTCATATTCATTTTTATTCACATTCTTTTATTGCACAAAGCTTCTTTGGTGTACATACCGTAGTCTATCAATTAATTCGAATTTATTTTTGGACACCTTGTTGTACAGTACTATTTCACTTAATTCAAATTTTTTGACACATGGTTGCCTTAGAAAAAATTTCGCAAGCATCACTTTGAATACGGCCTTCATGCAACACGACTACATATATAATCGTATCTGATGCAACACAACTTTATATATAGTCGCGTACTACCCGACACGACTTTGTAAATAGTCGTGTTTCACAATACACGACGGTATAGATAGTCGTGTTTCATAATACACGATGGTATAGATAGTCGTGTACTATAATATTCAGGTATAATGGAAATACACGGATGATGCATTGAAAGATTATTTTTTCATTTCTGATTTTCTTTTTTGGATGCCAGGTACATTTCGGTAAATCGCACATAATTGGTGGCGTTGGAAAGCTCTTCTCACCAACTTTAATACCCACAAGGGAAAACACTACCAAATCAAACACTAAGAGGGTCAAATTTCGGTTTTAAAATACTTATTAATTTTTCGGGTGTTACAGTATCGTTACATGGACGACCTCCCAAGATTGAGGTTATACAATTGGGCTGGGCTATGCATAAGAGTTGGTTTCTGGTATAACCCACACCAGCAGACTAGTGGGTGCGAGATCGCAAGGAGGGTGCCTGGGCGGTGGATACCTAAAAGGCGCCGCATATGTCCTTCAGGTATGTAGCATTCATAGTCTTCGAAAGGCAAACAAGTCTTATACAAAACCACTATATTTATAGTCGTGTCTTATGCAACACGACTATATTTATAGTCGTGTATGATAGAACACGACTAGGTATATAGTCGTGTTGTATACGACACGACCATAGTTCAATTCGTATACTATTTATAGTCGACTAAAGCAACCGCGCCTCGTAATAATGTTTTCATCTGTTTACTATGCAGATTTGGTTTTTCTAGCACACGACAATCTTCCATCCTGTCGTGGGCCCTACCAATCCACGGTCCAAAAGGTGGCCAGGAAGTGGGGCCCTCATTACAGAGGTGAAGAAAGATGCACAGAAGAAGCACCGTATGGCCGACTATTGGACGGGAGTGTTCAACAATCTCGAAGTATGGGATGAACTCGTCGACGTAATCAGCCCCATGGCCGGAGAGGCATCTCTCCTTGCTTCATCAACCTCAGTGGCCTCTCCTCCGAGACGGCAGAGGCCGGAGAGGCGGGAAATGAAGAGGAATCCCATCCAATTTGCACCCCTTCCTCGAGGACGGCTGCCCAGTCCACTGCAACTGCAATTGGGTGTGTCGTATGAGGATATGGGAAGGAGTGTCGTATGAGGATATGGGAAGATAGCTCTATCTTCGTATGAGGATATGGGAAGGAGTGTCGGACCTCTGCGAGAGGTTCTCCACTCTATGAAGGCCTCTGCCGCCTCAGCGTCAATGCTGTTAGAGAGTGGTTAGATCTTTGAGCATCCCAAGTAGGAGAGAACTGAAGAGCCAATGAAGGAGCCAAAGAAGCGGCCCCAAATAGAGCCAAAGAAGTCATCGATGCATCAGATGGAGCCAAAGAAGCAGCCCCGTGACAAAGAGATCCTCCGCCAAGTTGTTTTTGTCACGCCCCGAAATCCCATACCTCGATCGGAGTGCAAAAGCCAATCAATGAGATACATATCGAGGTAGAGATCCCGGGCAAGCGACTGAACAGTCGATTTTCCAACCGATTACAATCATCTCAAAAGGACGTGTAACTGATTATGCCCGCAATCAGTGTAATACAATAATAGACATCAATGAATACTATGAAATGAATTTACTTAATAATGATCCATTTAAGAAAATAAAATAAACCTATAAGTCTATGGCACACAATTGCCAATAATGTCATAAGCATCAATAAAAAGCAAAGCAAATAACTAAATCGTCTTTAATCTCTTCTCGACCCCTGCATTCTGCCATTCAACTACTGCGCTTCCTGATCTCACTTTTTATTTGCGCCTGCATTAGAGGATGCATGAGTATTTCATAAAAACACTCAATAGGATGTAAAAACCCACTGAATGAAAACAAGCAGTATGAAGAGAATAAGAATAACAAAGGATTGTGAACATCCCACAACATCTCAATTGAACCGAGGTCTATACACCTGCAAGGTTAGTCAACAATAATTCCAACTCGCAAGTATAGGAAAACATCAAAAGGGCTCCGAACAAACATATGTGTAAGGAGAGAATAGCAATCATATTAAAGGCTCCAGACATCTAAAGTGAAAGGAGTTACAATTTCTGCTCGCTAACCTGGTCGCTCGCAAGTGACTAAAATAATATACCAGAACCACTCTAGGGGTCCTCTCTTTGGAACCCTGCCATGCGTCTACGATGTTGGCCCCACCAGTGCTTACGGACACGATGGCCAGAGACTGAGGACCTTCCGTAATGTCCACAATCTAACGTACGTATAGTGCCTCCCTTCGGGCAGTATGGAATCACAATTTCATAAATATAAGTGACCTCGCAAGATCTAGTAATGGCTTAATTGAGCATACTATGAATCCACCATGGGGAGGGTCTTGCGAGATCTCCAATGGAAGAAAACAATCATGTAATCAATATGAGCAATATCTCAAAGGAATAGAGGTCACAACACTCTAAGATTATAAGGTATCTCTTACCAGAATAGACTCTCTTATGGAGTATGGATTGAAGTATCAAAGTCTTTGGTCAACACATAACTCACTCATTGGAGTAACATAGAATAACAAGACAACCCAAACACTTCGAATAATAACAACTCACCCAAGGAGTACCATACAATCAATACATACCTTTCATGCTCAGCCCTAGATAGGAATTCCTCATACGCATTAGAGTTTTATAATATAAATATCAGAGATAAGAAATCAAAGAATCTTTGATGATTTGAATTCCAAGTAGAATATCAATCCGACATCAACGCTTTGAAAATAAATAGTTATGAATCACTTGTTCAAAGGATTATCCCTCCTAATTAGATTACATCTAACCCAATTCATACTGTGATATTCCATAAGTATATAGTCCAATTAATGGCATAGACACGTTAGACATTATCATATCATATTTCATGATGTTATTTGTATACTTAGTATTTTCTCTCAGATTCAGCTCACTGCCTCCTGCACAAGAGTCCTATTCCGAAGAATACTGTGCTCTGTACAGTAATACTTAGCTTTTGAAATTTTTACTGATAACACCCTCGTGAGTCTAGTTTTGAACTCCACTGATTTTATATTTTTCCGATTTTATTTGAATTAGTTATGAATTATTTACTACCAACTGTCAATACAGAAACAGTTCTGGCCGAGATTAAGACTCTTCATTAAACTTGATTATCTTACTTAATAGCACATTATAAATAATAATACATCATTAGCAGACTAGATACTCACCTCCTAGACCAATTACAGAATCTAGGATTATCTGGAATTACTAAAGTTCAGTCCTTTCTTGTGTTCTTTTATATATAACACAGTTTTTAAATATTAATATATCCCAAATAAGATAATTAATGAAAGACATACCTTAAAGGCACAAACTCAACGTGGGTAATAATTAATCAAGCAATATCAGAACTTTTAGTCTCTGAAAAATTAATAAAGCATTAGACTTTAGGTGCGAATTCCCATCTAGAAGTGAAACATGAATGCACATATGATTTATGATGCACTACGCATAGAAATAATGACACAATTCATTCATCTCACAAGAATCCAAACAATAACTAAGGTGCTGAATCAAAACATTTGTTTAAAGCATATAATCAGAAGAGAGAAGAGGGGAAAAATCATCCTACTTAATTCACCAAAGATTTTACCTCTCTACGCGTTGCTTGTCTCCTCCGCTTCCTCCAAAGCTCCCGCTCCAAGCTCTTGCAAAATCCCACAAGAAGAAGCCTTAAGGAAGATGGGTGAACGTGGGAAGGAGAAGGGAAAAGGTCTCTGGACATTCTAGGGTTAGCACAAGCCAATTCTCTAGTGTTTATATAGAGTTGGGGGAGAATCCATTCTTAAACTAATCTTCCAAATCATGAACACTTTCAACCAATGGGAAGGCTTCAAAATCCTTCTAGAGACATGCAAAACAAGTCCAATTGGGATTTGGTATCTTTCCCAAGCAAATCCACCCCAAAAATACGCTAGAAATCGCAAAACCGCAACCGGCGATCGATCGGCTATACGGCGATCGATCGTCGTATGCGTTGTTTTACACTACCGCGTTACAGCCGATCGATCGCTTTACGCGAAACAAAACATTTAAAAATCACAGTAACTACGATCGATCGTTTTGATAAAGCATCGATCGGTTCCGCTTGCCGATCGATCGGCTCTTATGGCTATCGATCGCAGTCACGTTCAATCAAAATTAAATTTCTCATTTCTTTTCACTCCGAACTCCAAATCGCGCATAATTGGTGGCGTTGGAAAGTTTTTCTCACCAACTTTAATTTCCATTAGGCAAAACACGACCAAATCAAACATTAAGAGGGTCAAATTTTGGTTTTAAAATACTTACTAATTTTTTGGGTGTTACAGTTTTTGAAGAAGCTCCAACCAGAATTCCACGAAGATATGGAGCGTGCAGAAGTCGAGTCCCATCCGACGTATGGACGGGGACCTATTCCCCCCTGGTCTAGTGGTAAGGAAGAGAATGAGGACTGCCTCCGCGAGGGAATTGCAGATGATTAGGGAAGATGACCATATACGGAGAATGGCGGAGGAGCAGGAAAGAAGGAATAGGTCCCCTCAGCTGAAAGCCGACTCCAAAGAAACCATATCCGATCGACAAGACCACTATCATCGATGAGGTCATCTCTTCCTTACAGCAGTCGGATATCCAAACCGTCAAGGAGGAGGTGATGGAGGATGTGAAGGACAGGCATGTCGAGGAGAAGGAGGTGTAGGCTTATGTGAAGGAGGAGGAGGAGGAGGAGGCGAAGGAGGATGTTCTGGACAAGGAGGCGAATGAGGAGGAGGTGAATGACGACGAAGAGGCGATGGAGGAGGAGGTGAAGGAAGAGGAGGCGGAGGAGGAGGAGGTGAAGGATGACGAAGAGGCAAAGGAGGAGGAGGTAGCGGAGGCCACTGGCTTAACCGCATCCCAGCCTGTTGACGTCAATGTCCTCCGAACCCCTCAAAAGTGTAAGTCTACAATTGCAATCCCCGAAAACTATGCCGATTTGGAGTTATGCTTCGACATGGGGGTATTGTTAGAGCGGGATAGAGTGGCAATAGATGGATGGATCGCCAATCCGAGGAAGGCTTATCCAATCCCAACGCTATGTGATGACGACTACGTATCCCTCCTACAAATAACAGAAATAAACACCAATGTAAGTAAACCTATGCTCCTCATATGTTTTCTTCTTTTACTTTTTCAAATATGCGACTTGACGTTATGTCGTGTATTCGAAGACATGACTTTATGCATAGTCGTGTCTTGGCAAAACACGACTTTACGCATAGTTGTGTCTCTCGACGACACGACTATCATGAAAGTCGTATATACAATAATCGACTTTTAATTAGAAGTTGTATATTGCCTTACTTCGACTGTTATGAATCATGTGGATGTTTTTCTATAGATTATAGATGCGTTTTTAAGTCTATTTAGGGAGCGCAATGACAGAGACCGGATGAAGTATCCGTGGGCATTTTTTGGATGCCATGCATTCAAAGAGACATTCGACAACGTAAGTGTTCCCTGCATAAGGAGTGATAAGTAATTAAGTATCATGTTCCCAACATCGTTGTCTGACTCTCTTGCGGTTTCGCAGGAGCACAAAGAAGGAGGAAATAATGCGAAATTGATAAAAAAGCTCGGGAGGATGCTCGACGGCTTGAACAGGAACATGCTCTATGCATTTTTCCCAATCCGCACTGGCTCCCACTTCTGCCTCGTGTATGTACATTTCCCGCGCTGTGTATGGTGCTTCTACAACCCGTTGTCTGGCAGATCCCAGTTATATCCACATCACAGAAAAGCTGCTGACAAATTCACGCAGTTCATGAACGTTGTGATGGCAGGCAAGCTGGGGTAGTTTGGTTTGCTCGACTGGAAGATGACTCAGATCGCCAAAGCGTCGTGGCAACAGAATTCCAAAGACTGTGGCATCTTCATCATGATGTACGTCGCGCACTTGGTGTCCAATGTCAGCCCACCGGAATTTGATCAGTCCACAATTACACGACTTTGGCAACCAGTCATCGCTTCAACCTTGATTCGCGGGGTTATTAATAGCGAGTTTGACGACGATTCCGGAAGAGTAAAAAAAGATGCCATCATAGTTGCGGGTTTTATGCGGCTTCCAGATAAAAACTAAATTCATATTCATTTTTATTCACATTCTTTTATTGCACAAAGCTTCTTTGGTGTACATACCGTAGTCTTTCAATTAATTCGAATTTATTTTTGGACACCTTGTTGTATAGTACTATTTCACTTAATTCGAATTTTTTGACACATGGTTGCCTTAGAAAAAATTTCGCAAGCATCACTTTGAATACGGCCTTCATGCAACACGACTACATATATAATCGTATCTGATGCAACACGACTTTATATATAGTCGCGTACTACCCGACACGACTTTGTAAATAGTCGTGTTTCACAATACACGACGGTATAGATAGTCGTGTTTCATAATACACGATGGTATAGATAGTCGTGTACTATAATATTCAGGTATAATGGAAATACACGGATGATGCATTGAAAGATTATTTTTTCATTTCTGATTTTCTTTTTTGGATGCCAGGTACATTTCGGTATAAGCAAATATGCGTTATACAAGAATTTGACTACATTCTAAGTGAAGAATGGTGGGGGCTGTCACGCCCCAAATTTCCATGACCCGATTTACGCGGAAGCGCCAATCCAATGACGGTTATAGGGTAGGAAACCTGGGACTGAACGAATACTCGAGACTTCTATTGTCCCATTAAAATATCATGGGACATGCAGGATCCATATGACTTAAACAATATTTACTTACAAAAATATAGAATAACTGAAAGGAAGTCTAATTAACTATTACAATATCTGAAATTGTCTTATCAACCACACAAATCAAAATGGCACACAGGCCGAAGTTCAAACACCAAAATATAACAGAAACATAAAGAAACGAGTCTTCAAAGCTCCGACATCAGTCCACGTCGCTGGATGCTATCACTTCTGCTCCACCTTATTTCCTGCATCAGAGGATGCATGAGTATTCCATAGGAAATACCCAGTAGGATACAGAAAACCCACACTGGAATAATAAGAGAAGACTCCAAATAGGTATAGTTTAACAGACTCAGGTTCAATAAAGACTGAGTTTACTTACCTGAAACTAACTGCCATCCGAGACACATCAAGGTCAAGGGAAAAATAACTCAAAGACTCCAAACTTTCATGGAGGTAAGATAGAAAAATAAGCTTCGGACATCCAAAGTGTCAAAGTACAATTTCTGCTCTCAAATCTGTCAACAATACCAGAACATCCTAGAGGTTCTTCAGAGGAACCTGGCCATGCGTCTAGGGATGCTGGCCCCATCGGTGCTTACGGGCACAATGGGCGGAGATTGCAGACCTTCCGTAATGTCATACAATCTAAGCGCACGCGGTTGCCGTCATCGGCTGAACTACAGAGGTTCATCAAATCTGAGATCTCGCAAGATCTAGCAATTGCTCGTGAGCATACTATGATTCCGACTAAGAGCTCTAAATGCTACTTAGCGGAGAAACAATTCTTAGAAATATTTGGCCTTATCGGTAAAAGGCTTAGAACAAGACTTTCTAAATTTCGACTCTTCATAGGAGTGAAAAGCAAACATCGAACACAATCCGAATCGACTCACTAAGGAGTGTTGATATCTTAAATGAATAAGTCTGGAAACTCAAATGAGACTCGACCATAATGACTAACACCACTAGGTTTTCCAAAAGTTCATGTCTGCCATCTTCATAGTCGTACCTAACCCTAGAATTGATAATCCCCGACTCGGAATAATTCGGATGACGAGTATCAGATAGACCACGTCAGAGACATCGAATAAAATTCAAGCTTTGAATACTCTTGAGTCATGAATGGACCAAAAGAAGATCAAAAGGACTATTATTATGAGACACCACGTTTAGCTCTAAGACCTTTAATATTCTTTTAGGGTTACTGTTCTCAGTATCATATTATACTTGATTAAGGTTTTAAATATCAACTTAACTCAAGCCTCTTAAGTTTATTAAGATTTTAAGTCTTATATATTCAGAAACAGTGTTCTGTCCAAAACAGAACAGCTCACTATATCTAGTTACCACGTTCTGTACAAATTGATTCAATCTATGAAATGTTTATCTTGAATAGCCTCATATGTCTATTTTTCAGATTGATAAACAACTTAATTTTCTGATTACTGTATAATTAGTTATCATTTTTCGAATGAGGTCTGTCTGCGCAGGATTACTCCTGGCCGAGACCAATTATCTTATGTCATACTTAATTTACTAATGTATAAACTTTAGTAACTCCTTATTAGTCTTTTCCGATATTAATTTAATATTACTTAAGATTTTTACAGAGCCTTATTGATCGTTTAAATATAAAACCCTTGCAAGTGCACAAGGCAATTGTACTACGGCGAGTATGGAAAGGGTTGTCGAACCTCAGGGACGGATTAATATTCTACCAAATTCAAGAGAAAAGTAGCAGTTTTTAATTAATCTAGAGAAAAACAATGAACTTTAACTAAACTAAGCTGAGATTAATCAATAGGAGAAGTACCAAGGCTTCGAATCCACCACAATAGACTAGTGTATCGTCTCTCTCTCTCTTTTGAATTCAGATTTCCAGTTGGCTAGTGTATTCCTCTCGGACATACACTTGTCAATTCAACATATAGTGCTCTCCTCTCGGACGTAACACATAAATCAATTAAGCATATGGAATTATGATCTATCTCTCTCGAGCATAAATCAATGAAACTTTATCGATATATAACAAATCAGAACACTCATATTCCTCTCAGACATGCAAGTAATCTTTCAGATTGAAATTCATAAAATCCACTCTTGTCTCTCTCAAGCACAAAGAATAGACTCAATGAATTAACTTTAATTGCATAGCAAAGGTTCATACACCAACTAGAGTAAACACATAATATGAGAGAAAGAAACAATACAACCAATCAATTTGGCTTCATCTACGCCTTGGAAGAGAGTCTAGCCAAGCATGGGAAGAGAATCCATCATCATGTTGTTCTTCATCTTCTTCTTCTTCCTTTGCTCTAGCCTCCAAGGTCTCAAAACTCTATTCTTGCATACCCAATACGTTCTCCCTTAAGGCATATATATAGGGGTGAAGGAAAGCCCTCAAATCCCCTTCCAAATCCGAGTCAAAATAGGGTTAAATTGCATTTTCCGTATGCACCGATCGATCGCCAGTATATCCCGATCGATCGCCTTGCGAACGCAGCCGAACGAAGCCGTTTTCCTTTGTTAATTGCTTCCGATCGATCGTATGGCGAACGACGCCGGACGAAGCCGATCGATCGTTTTTACTGTCTTCAAAATCTCGCGCAAAACCAAATATTCCAGTAGATACGATCGATCGTTTGGGTGTCCGATCGATCGTTTTCTCCAATGTAGTGTTTTCAGCGGAAGACGCGATCGATCGCGTAAGGATGGGATCGATCGTTTCTACTGTCCGAAATCTTCAAATGGCTATAACTTTTTGCTCCGAACTCCGAATTGCGCGTGGTTGGTGGCGTTGGAAAGCTGACTTCTTGAACTTTAACATGAGACTTGAATCAGTCCAATCCGATATTTGTACACGGAGTTACGATAATTTGACCATTGAAGTCCGTTTTCTCTTCATTTTTGTATCTTTGCTCTCATTTCCTACAAAACTAAAAACTATATTAAAGTAGTAGTTATTCTAATCCAACACTAGCATAAACATAAGTTTTAGGAGATAATAAAATGCATATTTCATGTATAGATCACACCCCCAAACCTAGATTTTGCTAGTCCCTAGCAAAACAAAACAAAATCAAATCAAATCAAACAAACTAAAGAAACTAATGCATAAAAGTAAACACCACTTTCGTAGGGAACACGATTGCATTGAGCGTATGCAACAAGCCGTTAAACCTCTAGGTGTCCCTAGTAGGACGAGTGTTGTCTCGTGAGGGTTTGCAGCTATGCTACCCACAAACATGTATTTATTAATCTAATTAACCTAAGTGCAAAAACAAAGAAAAAATTAAAAATAAAAACAGTGCAAAACAAGCAAACCTATTATCCCGATAAATACATACTACAATGCTTAAGAAAATCAACCACATGTACTTGGTTCATAATCAACAGGAATATAGAAGCCCTCAAGTAAGTGGTTTTATTCCACACTTTCATCTTGGAAATTTCTGCTCAATATGATATAGCATGATAATCATAAATAGTAGAAAGTGTAGAACATTGTAGCAATACATTCTAAATTTCTGTTTTATACAGATCCAGTGTTACCCATTAACCAAAGAACATCAGAATCTACATAGTCATCGTAATCTTTAGGTTCATGATAGCACAGATCTGCGTGCCTCCGTCGGGTCCAACATTCTAGATTTGAGAGGATAATACACCATAGACTTTTTTTTTCTTCTTTTCTTTTTTTTTTTCGCTAGGACTGTGTAAGGCCTGACTTCAAGATGCTTAGGTTTAGCAATGACTCAGGCCAATGACTCCCAGCCAATTTGGCTTAGGGCATTAGGTTTTAAGAGACCGCTTCGGGCCCGAGCATCAGCCTAAGTTAATCCTATAAAGTCAAGCAGCCCCTTTTCTTTCATTTTGTTTTCATTTTCATTTTCATCATTCATATTTTCAGCACATCTTTATTTTGTCCAGGCTGTATTATACTCTCAACCTATTTCCGGTTCCAATCCCTTGCCATAGCCAAGTAAATGGTCTATCATGATCTTTTAAGCTCAACAGACAACTACACATCATCCAATGACTATGACTAAAGACATCCCACTGTAGATTAGCATTCAACAAATCTCTAGATGGTATTACTTTATGTAACTAGTGTGTGTGAGTGAGTTTTCTTAGTTCAAGCACCTGTTCCAAGAGGACTGTAACAGAAAGATATGCTCAGTTAAGTGTATCTATCCTCCATTATACTTACTCACACTTCCAATGTAAATTAATCTCCTAAGAATTATAGCATGCATCATTACGGGATAAGCTATCAAAACCTATGAAAAACTACTAACAAGCAACTCTAAAAACTAATCAAACAAATTTAACAACTTTTTTTTTATTTTCCTTTTCTTGATTTTACAATGAAGCACATCCTCTCCCCCAAACCTAATATAAGCATTGTCCTCAATGCACAATGAAAGACAAAATACAATGATCTGATATAAGTAAAGGAGAAAAGAGGAAGGAAAACCACCAGAAAAGAAAGGACTAAGAGTCCTGGTCGTCGCCATCGCCATCGTCCGTAGGAGGGAAACGCCAATCATGGAGAAAGTCAACAATAGAGTCAAGGCGTAACGTGATAGCATTTTGGGACTCTTGATATGCCTGCTGGGTTGCAAGAATCTGTTGCTGTGTAGCCCAAATCTCCTGCACATGGCTGGTGAGATCAGTGATCTGCTGCTGAATAGATTCCCAAGGGGGCTGCTGAGTAGGTTGACTCGTAGGTGGCTCGGCCTGCTCCTCAGCACGGCGAGCCTGTGGCCAAGTATGTATACATGTGTGGGCGATCATACGGTTAAAGGCGTCAACTCCAATCGGACCGAGTCCACGAGATAAACGTGCATGCTCTGGAAAACGGACCCCGATGGTCTGAAATATGCGCTCAAGAATGAAAGGATATGGTAACCGTTCATCCTTTCTCCCCACCATCATCTGCTTCATCCGCCCAAAGACGAATGAAGGTAAATCAAGGTCGCCCCGCCTAGTCTCGTCGCCGAATACATAAAGTAGCTCAGTCATCGTGCGGTCAACTTTCTCCTTCCTAGCAGACCATATATCATGCTGGAAAATGAGAAAGGCAAATCGGAACTCCGGTAGCATGCTGATGGCCTGGAGATATGTGGTCAGGCAAGGTCCTATGGGCGACCCTGTCAAGCGACCTGTAACAATGCGATGCATGGGAAGTGTATAACCACTGAAATCTGGATGCCGAATAGTACCTCGCTCGCAGCCCATAGCTCGAGCTATGTCAGCAGCCCGGATGCGTAAAGGAGTGCCACACACCAAACTGCGAATGGCAACTTGTTCCTGATCCTCGTGGTCTTCTATAGTGCCATTCAAATAGAACTCTCGGACGACATCCTCGTGCACCAAGTGATGCACATTCCTCGTCGTAGAAGCAATATGGGTGAAGTAATTCACCCAATCCGGCCGAGCCTTTATCCAGCCTTGGGTTGGAAGATCAGGAATATATGGATTTAAGAGAACCTGGCGCTCATATTGAATTGGCCGTGGTGGTGGAGTAGCCGTAGGTGGAGATGCAGGGGTGGAAGCAGCAGGTCGTGAAGTGGAAGCTTCACTCCTTGGGCGTTTGTGAGCAGAGGATTTCTGAGGCATCGTTCCTGAAAACCAAAGGTCATAATAAAAACCACTACAAAGATAACTAATGCACAAATAAGTATAGATCATCAGCACAGCAGGTATATCACAACTAATGACATAAGACAGCTCGTTAGCGTTTTTTTTTTAAAATAAAAAATAATAATAAAATAAAATAAAATAAAATAAAATAATAAATAAATAAATACAAATCGGAGATAGCAATCATGAACATGCAATGTAATCAGCAATCAAAAGTATGCATGAGAGGAATCGAAAATCCGGAATGTCTCACTTTCGGAAAATTTTTTTTTTTTTTTTATTGAAAAACAGAACTGTTCACGCACAAAAATCATAAGATTTGGCGAAAATGCTGAGAACCAAAGGCTGAACTCATACACAAGTATCACAATAATCAATTTAAGAGCAAGTATGAGACAGATTTCAAAAGTACCTAACAGAAACTAAGAAAAATCAATTTTTTTTTTCGTTTCGGCTTACCGGAATAAAAGCTCGGGATTGCGATGAAAAGAGACGGAAATCTCTAAAACGGACACCGGAAATGGATTCTCCGTGCAAAATTTCGTCGGGGGCCGGAGTCTCAGCTCAAACTGGGGTCGGAGGCGGCGGTGGCGAGCGAAAATAGGGTTCGTTCGCCGCGGCCGCGCAGATTTTAAAGACGAAGAAGACGACCCGCGATCGATCGCACAGCAGCCGATCGATCGTGTTTACTGTTTTTCACTTTTTTTTTTTTCGAATGAAAATCAAGCAATAAAACCTCCCCCAAACGTATTATGAACATTGTCCTCAATGTGAACAAAATATAGCATGACAATGAGCATATAACAAAGAAAATCATATAAAGGAGAGAATACACCTGAATACGTGGGTTGCCTCCCACCAAGCGCTAAGTTTAACGTCTTCAGCCAGACGTAGTAACGATCATTCTGTAGGGTCTGGATCATCCATGTAGACAACCACTGCATCCATGTCGGCAACAGTCTCCAGATAAGTTTTCAATCGGTGGCCATTTACTTTGAATGTAGTCCCATCCTTTGGATTATAAATATCAACAGCACCATGTGGAAATACTTCTTTGACAATAAAAGGCCCAGACCACCGAGATCGGAGCTTCCCAGGAAATAAGTGCAGCCTAGAGTTATAGAGCAACACCTTCTGATCAGGCTGAAAGGATTTCCTGGAAATCTCTTGTCATGAACCGCCTTAGTTCGCATTTTGTAGAGCTTGGCATTCTCATATGCATCAAGGCGCATTTCCTCTAATTCACTCAGTTGGAGCTTGCGCTGTTCACCGGCTTTATCCATGTCGAAATTGTAGGCCTTAATAGCCCAGTAAGCCCGGTGCTCCAACTCAACAGGTAAATGGCAAGCTTTGCCATATACCAATCTATACGGAGACATACCAATCGGGGTCTTGAAAGCTGTCCGGTAAGCCCATAATGCATCATTGAGTCTCAAGGACCAATCCCTTCTGTCGGGGCGAACCGTCTTCTCGAGAATCTGCTTGATTTGGCGATTGGAGACCTCCACCTGGCCACTGGTCTGAGGATGATATGGTGTGGCAACCTTGTGGGTGACAGAATATTTCTTGAGAAGAGCTTCAAATGACCTTTTACAAAAATGAGAACCTCTGTCACTAATGATAGCACGAGGCGTTCCAAACCTGCAGAAAATGTTAGATTTTATAAATTCCAGCACAACTTTATGATCATTGGTTCTAGTGGCGACAGCTTCAATCCACTTAGATACGTAATCCACTGCGACAAGAATATACGCATGACCAAAAGAGGGCGGAAAAGGTCCCATAAAATCGATACCCCATACATCAAACATTTCAACAATCAATATGGGTTGTAGGGGCATCATATCCCTTTTTGAGAGGGCTCCTAGTTTTTGACACCTATCGCAAGATTGACAGTAAGCATGGGCGTCTTTAAATAGAGTTGGCCAATAAAAACCACTTTGAAGAACTTTGGCCGCAGTTTTCTTACCACCGAAGTGTCCACCACCGAAGTGTCCACCACAGGCCTGAGAGTGACAAAAAGATAAAATGCTATGAAACTCACTCTCTGGGACACATCGTCTTATGACTTGATCCGCACATATCTTAAATAGATCAGGGTCATCCCAATAGTAATGTTTGACTCGTGAGAAAAACAAGTCTTTGTCATGTTTAGTCCAAAAGGTGGGGATTTGACCCACAACAAGATAATTCACGATACTTGCGTACCAAGGTGGAGCAGTAGTTGAGACAGCAAAAAGCTGCTCATCAGGGAATGAATCTCTTAGAGGGTCATGGCTATGCAAATTAGGAATAGGAATTCTGGATAGATGATCAGCCACGACATTCTCAGAACCCTTTTTATCTTTAATTTCAAAGTCAAATTCCTGGAGGAGTAAAATCCAACGGATCAGCCTTGGCTTGGCATCCTTCTTGGAAAGAAGGTACCGCAAGGCTGCATGATCAGAGAAGATGATGATCTTACTACCCAGGAGATAGGACCTGAACTTATCTAAGGCAAACACAACAGCAAGCAACTCTTTTTCTGTGGTAGTATAATTCAATTGAGCATCAGTGAGTGTCTTGCTAGCATAGTATATGACATGAGGAATTTTATTGATGCGTTGGCCTAACACTGCCCCTACAGCAAAATTTGATGCATCACACATTATCTCGAAGGGCAGTGTATAGTCAGGGGGCTTAATGATAGGGGAGCTAGAGAGGAGGGTTTTGAGCTTTGTAAAAGCATTCTTGCATGAATCATCAAAGTCAAATGGCACGTCTTGACCTAGAAGATGACATAATGGACGTGATATCTTGCTAAAATCTTTGATGAATCGATGATAAAACCCTGCATGGCCAAGGAAAGACCGTATTTGCTTAACCGATGTAGGCGGTGGTAAATTAGCAATCAGGTCAACCTTGGCCTTGTCAACCTCGATACCCCTTTTTGATATAACATGTCCAAGCACAATCCCCTGTTGAACCATGAAGTGGCTATTTTCCCAACTTAACACTAAATTTGTTTCCTCACAGCGTTTTAAAACCAAAGTAAGGTTGTGCAAGCAATCATCAAAACAAGTGCCAAACACTGAAAAATCGTCCATGAAAACTTCCAAAAATTTATCAATCATGTCGGAAAAAATGGACATCATGCATCGCTGAAATGTAGCAGGGGTATTACAGAGACCAAAAGGCATTCTTCGATACGCAAATGTACCGAAGGGGCATGTAAAAGTCGTCTTTTCCTGATCCCCTGGAAAAACTGGCACTTGATTATATCCTGAGTACCCATCTAAAAAGCAATAGAACTCTTGGCCCACTAGTTTCTCTAGGATTTGGTCAATGAATGGGAGAGGAAAATGATCCTTACTGGTATTGGAGTTCAGTTTCCTATAATCAATGCATACCCGCCAGCCCGTGGTTTCTCTTATTGGCACAAGTTCACCCTCTGAGTTTGGTTTCACCGTGATGCCCGATTTCTTAGGAACGACCTGGATGGGGCTCACCCACTCACTATCAGAGATAGGGTATATAATTCCAGCATCTAACAATTTCACTACCTCTTTCATCACCACTTCTCTCATGTGTGGGTTCAACCGTCGCTGCCCCTCCCTAGAAGGCTTAGCCTGGTCCTCCAGGTTGATGCGATGCATGCACACAGAGGTGTCTATACCCCGGAGGTCAGCTACTGTCCATCCTATACCTCGCCAGTGTGTGGTCAGGATCTCCAACAACTGGGCTTCCTGGTCAATAGATAGGCTAGATGAGATAATGACAGGAAGAGTGTTGTTGGGTCCTAAGAAGACGTATTTGAGGGAGCTAGGAAGGGTTTTGAGGGAGCTAGGAAGGGTTTTGAGTTCAAGTGTGGGTGGGGATTCTATGGAAGGTTTTAGTGGTGGGGCGGTAGACACAGGGAGAGGGTCAGGATGGGGTCGCCATGGGATATGTCCAGGGTATAGGGTAGCCACTAAATAGTGATGGACCTCCTCAAGGTCAGGTATGCCCTCATATTGATCGATCCAGTCATAGAAAAGGGTGTGCTCGAGGGCATCCTTAAGCACAGCAAAGGGAAGGTATTCCTGGACGAGGTCATCTAGGTCGTCAACCATAAGGCATTCAACTTCACTCGAGGGTTGTTGGGAAGCACTAAAGATGTTTAATTTAACTTTCATGTTCCCGAATGAGACGTTCATGAGACCCGACCTACAATTGATGGTGGCATCAGCGGTAGCTAGGAAAGGCCGGCCAAGGATAACAGGAATTTGGGACTTGGAGTTTGCAACAGGTTCCATGTCTAGAACGACAAAGTCAACAGGAAAGTAGAACCGGTCAACTCCGACAAGAACGTCTTCTATAATACCTCTAGGTCTGCGAATGGATCGATCTGCTAACTGTAGGGTGACTGAGGTGGGCTGCAACTCTCCTAGGCCAAGTTGTTCATAAACTGAGTATGGGAGGAGATTGACACTGGCCCCTAGATCTAAGAGAGCTCTGCGAATGGTATGGTCACCTATGACAATGGATATAACAGGGGTTCCTGGGTCCTTGAATTTAGGTGGCACATCACTGGTCAGTAAAGAGCTTACTTGGTTAGTCAAAAAGACCTTTTGGGCAACATGGGATTTGGTTTTCCGTTTTTGGGTACACAGGTCTTTCAGGAATTTGGCATATGTGGGCACTTGTTTAATGGCATCTAAGAGGGGAAGATTTATTTTAACTTGCTTGAACACCTCTATCATTTCCTCCATTCGTTGGTGGGACTTACTAAACGGGGAGGATTGGTTGAGGCATTGAGGGAAGGGGGCCCTAGGGATATAGGATTTATCATTTGTGGGTGCCGTAGGGGCTTCCTGTTGCGGTGAGAGGTTAACAGGGTCAGGCATAATAGGAGTTGAGTGACTCTGTTTCTCTAGGGGAGTTTCCTCACTCACAGTAGATGGGTTCCTAACCTGATTGTCAACTTGCTTGCCATTCCTAAGAGTAGTAATGGCTTGCACGTGCTCGTTTGGATACTGGGAACCTTCCACGGCGAACTGGCCTCTAGGGTTCTGTTGTGGTTGGCTGGGCAAGGTCCCTACTTCCCTACGATTCATGGATTGGGCTAGCTGTCCTAACTGGGTTTCTATTTTGGCAATGGATTGTGTATGGGAGTGGACAAGCTGGGCCTGGGTTTTCAACTCTGCTCTCATCTCCTTCTGTTCAGTTTTAATCTCGGTTAAGTGGGAGAGGAGCATTTGACTCATTTGGCTCATCTGGTCTTCTAGGGATGGTTTCTTATTGGTTTGGCCAAATGGGGGAGTGGTAGCTGGTTGGTAAGGCTGAGTTGGGTGTTGGATTTCGGGTCTTGGGGCCTGATTGAAAGTGGTCCCCTGGTTAGGTTGTTTCCAGGCGAAATTGGGATGATTTCGCCACCCTGGGTTGTAGGTATTTGAATAGGGGTTATTAGCTCTAGGGTATTCTTGTGCAAAGTTGGCTTGCTCCTGTACAAGATCAGGATACTGGGAAGCTGAAGGGCAGTCAACTACAGTGTGCATGGGGCTGGCACAGATGGCACAGGCATCGTGAGAGGTAGGGGTCTGAGATGGGAGCTGTGAGAAAAACCGGTCAAATCTCTCGGTCAGGGATGCCACTTGGTGTTCTAAACTGTTGGTGGGCTTAACATCATACATGCCTCCCCTTGAGGCACTCCTACCCGGCAGATGGCCTTCAGTTCTAGCTGCCACTTGGGCACATCATGGTGGGGACAGGATCGGAGGAGGGATTTCATTCTTTCCCAACTTTCATGGAATTGCTCATTTGGTTGCTGGGTAAAAGTAATGATTTCGTTGCGGATCTTATTAGTCCGCCCCACAGGAAAATACTTCTTTAGGAATTCAGCTTGTAATTCCTCCCAAGTAGAAATAGAGTTGTGTGCAAGGGAGTATAGCCATTCCTTGACCCTGTCTTTTAAAGTGAATGGGAAAAGTCTAAGGCGCACCTGGTCATCCGATAATGTGAGTTTGAATGTGGTGTTAACCTCCAAGAAATTTTGGAGATGCCTATAAGGATTCTCATTAAGTTGGCCATGATAAGTGGGCAGCATTTGGATGATGTTTGGCTTGATTTCAAAATTGGCCACGGTAGCAGGTAGTAGGATACAGGAAGGGGAGGTGTAGGCTGTTGGACGGTAGTAATCTTGCAGGGTTCGGGCATGGGGGATTAATGGATTCTGGTTTAGACCAGTACCATCCCCGAGGTTCATGTTGTTCGCCATATGTTGGATTTCAGGAATTGATTGTCTAGGAGTTCTCAAAATTCTGTAGAGTCGCTCAGGATCAGGGTCAAAGGCTAAGTCGGGGTTCAGGGAACGACGACCATGCATGCACAAATAAAATCAAACACAACCTGTGCAGTCCTAATAGCGACAACTAGCAAACATCAACCCTAGATAGCAACAACTAGCAACCTAATAGCGACAACTAGCACGTCATGCAATCCCACAAAGAAAAGGAAAACACCAAGCACCCAAATTTATTCTAAAAGAGGGTTAAGAGAGTGCAAACAGTGGGAAGGGATGGCCTTTCCAACAATGACGAAAATCAGCGTCCTCTCTTAATCCTGGAAAAAGAAGAATAAAGCAATTAAGCTACTAAATAGAAGTCTAAAGGAAACTAAACTACTCTAACACTAACTATGCTAAGAATTTAGTAAACTATTGTGCCGTCCCCGGCAGCGGCGCCAAAAACTTGATCGTTTAAATATAAAACCCTTGCAAGTGCACAAGGCAATTGTACTACGGCGAGTATGGAAAGGGTTGTCGAACCTCAGGGACGGATTAATATTCTACCAAATTCAAGAGAAAAGTAGCAGTTTTTAATTAATCTAGAGAAAAACAATGAACTTTAACTAAACTAAGCTGAGATTAATCAATAGGAGAAGTACCAAGGCTTCGAATCCACCACAATAGACTAGTGTATCGTCTCTCTCTCTCTTTTGAATTCAGATTTCTAGTTGGCTAGTGTATTCCTCTCGGACATACACTTGTCAATTCAACATATAGTGCTCTCCTCTCGGACGTAACACATAAATCAATTAAGCATATGGAATTGTGATCTATCTCTCTCGAGCATAAATCAATGAAACTTTATCGATATATAACAAATCAGAACACTCATATTCCTCTCAGACATGCAAGTAATCTTTCAGATTGAAATTCATAAAATCCACTCTTGTCTCTCTCAAGCACAAAGAATAGACTCAATGAATTAACTTTAATTGCATAACAAAGGTTCATACACCAACTAGAGTAAACACATAATATGAGAGAAAGAAACAATACAACCAATCAATTTGGCTTCATCTACGCCTTGGAAGAGAGTCTAGCCAAGCATGGGAAGAGAATCCATCATCATGTTGTTCTTCATCTTCTTCTTCTTCCTTTGCTCTAGCCTCCAAGGTCTCAAAACTCTATTCTTGCATACCCAATACGTTCTCCCTTAAGGCATATATATAGGGGTGAAGGAAAGCCCTCAAATCCCCTTCCAAATCCAAGTCAAAATAGGGTTAAATTGCGTTTTCCGTATGCACCGATCGATCGCCAGTATATCCTGATCGATCGCCTTGCGAACGCAGCCGAACGAAACCGTTTTCCTTTGTTAATTGCTTCCGATCGATCGTATGGCGAACGACGCCGGACGAAGCCGATCGATCATTTTTACTGTCTTCAAAATCTCGCGCAAAACCAAATATTCCAGTAGATACGATCGATCGTTTGGGTGTCCGATCGATCGTTTTCTCCAATGTAGTGTTTTCAGCGGAAGACGCGATCGATCGCGTAAGGATGGGATCGATCGTTTCTACTGTCCGGAATCTTAAAATGGCTATAACTTTTTGCTCCGAACTCCGAATTGCGCGTGGTTGGTGGCGTTGGAAATATGACTTCTTGAACTTTAACATGAAACTTGAATCAGTCCAATCCGATATTTGTACACGGAGTTATGATAATTTGACCATTGAAGTCCGTTTTCTCTTCATTTTTGTATCTTTGCTCTCATTTCCTACAAAACTAAAAACTATATTAAAGTAGTAGTTATTCTAATCAAACACTAGCATAAACATAAGTTTTAGGAGATAATAAAATGCATATTTCATGTATAGATCACCTATTAGTTCTGAAATCTCAGTTTTTAATTCAACCCGATTTCTTAGTCATTTCCATAACTCATTATGCAAGTGATACTAACATATAATTCCGGACAACTTTAGGACTCATGACTCACTGACATTAAGTCGAATCACAACTGAAATCTCAGAGAAACTCATAAAGAATGATCTCTTATTCATCATAAGGTATACATTATTCGATTATCTATTTAATTGATGTTATACTAATAGCAATAGATATAACAATACTCTTAAGATGCATGAAATATCGGACAAGGAAACGCACCAAAGTGCTCTGATATGACACAAAGATCCAATCTTTATTCAATAAAGAACATGAATACACGAATAGTCATCAACGATAGAATGTGAGCACGATCTAGAAGTCCATAAACAAAACCAACTTTCGTTGGGCAGCACATGTAGAAGTGATTGAGATGAAACACAAACACTATTGAAATCAAGAAATCATGTGGGGATATCAATCAGGGTTCGGCATAGAGAAATCAAAGTATACGATTACACGATTTCAAAGCATCAACATTCATTTCATGCAATCAACAATATCAATATCAAAGAAGAAAATAGTGGGAAAAGACATCCTACTTCGTTGAAAATACCGAATTCTTCCCGAGCACTCTTGACTACAACAATGTCGCACCACCACCTCGCCGGTTGACCTCGCTTGGACCACCACGAACACCACCGGAGATGGGCTGCCGTCGGTCGGAAAAGGAAGAGGGAGAGGTCGAGCTATGAGGTGCACATTTGATGGCTATGGCACTCAAGCAAAAACCGCCCCACTAGAGCCCTATTTATAGACCTTTTGGACAAATCTCCACCATTGATCTTCCCTCCAAATCAAGGGCTAAGATTACACCAGAAAAATCCAGAATTTCACTTTCCCAAATGCCTCTTCGGTTTACTACAAATGAGTTAATGGAGTCAATTGCATTAGTGAATAACTCCCAACTAACCCATAAAGGCTCACTCGATCCATTCTCCTAATAAGTGGTTTAGAGTTTCACAACATCTACCACCTACCCATCTTGATTACCAAATACTAATATCTTATGATAATTCCCAAATCAAATTGATTTCTAAAAAGGGTAATCCATTAATTACGATTAATGAAATTTCAAACAAAAAGGGTCCCCACCACATGGCGCCCAAGGGTGTCCACGTCACCCATAAGGTGGCGCACCACTACAGGGTCCACGTGGCCCTCTAATGGTTCTCTCGCATCTTAGATCACAGTTCTCCGATGAATGGTTAAGATGGCTTACACGCGTGATGTGCAGTTCCACCGTGCACGAGTCCTACACCTGGTAGCACGTCCATTAGGCTCCGCCACACGTATACTCGCCCGCGTGACTAGCCCTAGCCCTGGCACTCATGTGGCCCTGGCGTCAGGTGTATTCAACCCCTGGCGTCAAACGGATTACAGCGCCAGGCCTAGTCCTCGCGCTCGGTAAAACCTGCCCAATCGATTTTTCGGGCGCTACATCCTCCCCTCCTAAAAAGTACATTTCGTCCTCGAAATGCCGATAATCATTCTTCAAAGAGTTGAGGGTAAGATTTCTTCATCTCATTTTAAGATTCCCATGTCATTTCCGCGGAGTGCTGGTTTTGCCATAGAACCTTCACCAAAGAAATATTCTTTTTTTCGTAGCACCTGATCCTTCTTGTCCAAAATCTTGATAGGTCTCATCGGAAAGGATAAATCTACCTCTAGTTCCATTGTTGTATAGTCCAACACATGAGACTCATCTGGTACATACTTCCTCAACATCGATACATGAAATGTATTGTGAACATCTGCCAGCTGTGGGGGTAAGGCCAATTTGTAGGCAACCGGCCCGACCCGCTCCAAGATCTCAAACGGTCCAACAAACCTCGGGCTCAGCTTCCCTTTCTTACCAAATCTCATAACTCCCTTTGATGGAGAAACTTTCAAGAATACCTTGTCGCCTTCTTGAAACTCAAAATCTCGTCTTCGGTTATCTGCATAGCTCTTCTGTCTGCTCTGCGCTATTTGTAGTCTTTGTCGAATCTGCTTTACCTTCTCTGCACAATACTGTACCAATTCCGACTTCATCACTTGACTTTCTCCGACCTCTGTCCAGCACATAGGTGATCTGCACGGTCTCCCAAATAGAGCTTCAAACGGTGCCATTCCAATACTAGAGTGATAGCTGTTGTTGTAGGCAAATTCGATCAATGGTAGATGATCATCCCAATTGCCCTTCCAGTCGATAGCACACGCTCGGAGCATGTCTTCTAAGGTTTGAATGGTTCTTTCTGACTGCCCATCGCTCTGTGGGTGAAAAGCTGTGCTAAAATTGATTTTAGTGCCCAGTGCTTCCTGAATTCCTTTCCATGTCCTGGACGTAAATCTTGGATCTCGATCTGACACAATCGATATCGGCGTGCCATGTAATCTCACTATTTCTCTGATGTACAACTCTGCTAAACTCTCCGGATTCTGCTTCCATCTGATTGGTAGAAAATGAGCCGTCTTAGACAATCGATCGACGATCACCCATATCGCATCCTTCTGCTTCTGAGTCTTTGGTAAGGCCACCACAAAGTCCATTGTAATGTGGTCCCACTTCTATTGTGGAATCTCCAAAGGTTGTAACAATCCCGCCGGTCTCTGGTGTTCCGCCTTTACTTGCTGACAAGTCAAACATCTAGACACGAACTTTCCAACGTCTCGCTTCATTCCGTTCCACCAGAAGTTCCTCTTTAAATCTTGAAATAACTTGGTACTTCCTGGATGAATCGCATACTGTGAGTTATGCGCCTCATGAAGAAGTTCTTGTCTCAAATCCGCATCCTTCGGCAGAACCAATCTTCCTTGAAATAAGATACTCCCGTCAGCTCCTTTTGTGAAATTTGGCTTTTCCAGCAGCTTTTGTAACTGAGGGTTACTCTTCTGTGCTTCCAGCACCTTCTCATAGATCGTTGATCTCACCGAGATGTTTCCCAGGAATGAAGTTCTCTGGGTAGTTGCCCATTCCATATTATACTTTCCCAAATCTTCCATCATACGCCATTCTTGCACCATCATATGCGCCAGGTTCCTGTCTTTCTACTTAGCGCATCTGCGACCACATTCGCCTTCCCTGGATGATAGTGAATGGAGAAGTCATAGTCCTTCAAATACTCCAACCATCGTCTCTGTCTCATATTCAAATCCTTCCGAGAGAAGATATACTTCAGACTCTTGTGATCTGTGAATGCTTCAAAGGTTTCACCATAAAGATAGTGCCTCCAAATCTTCAAAGCAAACACGATCGCCGCCAGCCCCAGATCGTGAGTTGGATAATTCTGCTCATGGATCTTCAGTTGTCTCGATGCATACGCCACTACATGTCCGTTCTGCATGAATACACAACCCAGACCGCATTTCGATGCATTGCTATAGATGACGAACCCTCCTGATCCTGATGGAAGTTTTAGAATCAGTGCAGAAGTCAGTCTCCTCTTCAGCTCCTGGAAACTCTTTTCACAATCAGCATTCCAGTTAAACTTCACTCCCTTCCTTGTTAACTTAGTTATTGGCAAGGCTAAGCTGGAGAATCCTTCGATAAATCTTCGGTAATAACCTGCCAATCCCAAAAAGCTTCTGATCTCGGTCACGCTCTTCGGTTGCTCCCAATGAAGAATCACTTCTACTTTTGTCGGATCCACCGAGACTCCATCCTTTGATATAACATGACCCAAGAAGTTAACCTTATCCAACCAAAACTCGCACTTGCTAAACTTGGCATACAATTGATTCTCTCGTAGAATTTGCAACACTTGTGCCAAGTGTCTTCTGTGCTCCTCCTGACTTGTAGAGTAGACCAATATATCATCCACGAACACAATCACGAACTGATCCAATAATGCCTTAAAGATTCTGTTCATCAAATCCATAAATGCTACAGGGGCATTGGTCAGACCAAACGGCATCACTAAGAATTCATAGTGTCCGTATCTGGTTCTGAATGCTGTCTTAGAAATATCTTCTTCCTTGATCCTTAATTGATGGTATCCTAACCTCAAATCGATTCTTGAGAAAACTTTTGCTGACTGCAGTTGATCAAACAAGTCGTCGATCCTCGGTAACGGATACTTGTTCTTTATTGTCACTTGGTTCAGCATCCGGTAGTCAATACATAATCTCATAGATCCATCTTTCTTCTTCACGAACAAGACTGGTGCTCCCCACGGAGACACACTCGGACGAATCAAACGTTTATCCAGTAACTCCTGAAGTTGTTCCTTCAATTCCTTCAACTCAGCAGGTGCCATCCGATACGGTGCCTTCGATAATGGTGCTGTCCCCGGTATCAGGTCTATAGTGAAGTCAACATCCCGTCTTGGTGGCAAACCAGACAACTCCTCCGGAAAGACATCGATAAATTCGTTTACTACCTCAATTTCTTCTATACTAGGGGTAGTTTTCTCGACTAATAGAACAGTCGCTAAAAAGGCTTTACAACCTTTAGCTACTAGTTTCTGCACTTTCATTGCAGAAATTAGACGATTATCTTTTCTCACTCGAATACCCTGGAACAACAGTTCTCTCTTCCCAGGAATTCTGAAGTAAACTCTCTTCTTACTACAATCTACTGTAGCACCAAACTCGGCTAACCAATCCATACCGAGAATAACATCAAAATCAACCATATCAAGTAACACCAAATTAGCAGGCAACACCATACCATCAATCACAACAGAGGATCCTTCCAGATACTCAGTAACCATGACTGAGTCTCCGACAGGGGTAGAAATAGAGAGATCATACTCCAGTCTAGAAGGTTGCCGTTCTAGACTCACAGCAAACACCACAGATATAAAGGATCTCGATGATCCTGGATCAATCAAAACCCTAGCCAGTCTATCCAGAACAAGAAGAGTACCTTCGATCACATCATCCGAAGCGTGAGCCTCTTCTGCGGAGATTAAAGCAAAAACTCTAGCTTGACCCTTCTTGCTGGTCTCCCCTCCTGGCTTCGAGTTGTGGTTGGGGCAATGAGGTGAGATGTGTCCGACTTCGTTGCAACTGTAGCATCTCCGAGTGTCTTTCGGACACGGCTTTCCTGCATGAGACTGCTGTCCACAAAATCTGCACTTTCCTCCGGCATCCGAACCATTACCACGCTGAAGTTGACGGTAAGGAACCATCACTTGACTCTGACCATTGCCACGATTCCCTTGTGGTTGGTGCTTCTGTCGCTTAGCCTGTCGATTGTTAAATCTGCCACCACTCCCAAATCGCTTGAAGCCAGAGCGCTTGGAGTTGTTTTCTGAACCTTTGCTTGATCCACTTTTCCGCTCCTGAGTCCTCTTGTAATCATCCTCCAGTATTGATGCTAATTCCACAGCTTTGGCCACCGTGGTTGGCTGTGAAACCAGTACCTTAGATATTAAGCCATCGCGCAAGCCATCCACAAATCTTCTTGCCTTTACCAACTCATTTGGACAGGCGTCTGATGCAAAGCGTTGAAGCTGCTCGAACTTCGTCTCATACTGTAGAACAGACATGGAACCTTGGACTAGTTCCATAAACACATTCTCCTTTCTGCGCTGAATATGCGGAGGAAAATACTTTTTGTTGAAGACTTCTTTAAATTCTGTCCATGAAATCTCTTGCCCGGCTTCAAAGTTATTACGCTCCGATTCCCACCAAAACACAGCTTCGCCGACAAAGAGATATGTCGCGAACACGACTCGTTCCTCTTCTGGAACCTTCATTCCTTTGAATAATCATTCCACCTCGACTATCCAACGCTCCGCCTTCTCTGGGTTATCTTCTCCAGAAAAAGCTGGTCCCGCTCTTTTAAACCTCTATAGTGTTGGTGCCTTCACCTTAGGCGTACTGCTGCTGCTTCCACCATTCCTTAGTTCCCTTGCCAATTCTCTTACTATATCCGTCAGATTCTGGCTAGATGCCTCTTCCTGCGAGGAATTTGGCACAGTACCCGATCGCCTTCCTCGATTTCCAGTCGTCCCCATCACAGAAAATCTACAGCCAGGGAAAGAAGGAGAATTAGAACTTAACACCAGTGTTTCATTTTAATTCGTCCTCCAATCCATGACTCCTAATCGCAAACATCACAGAGGATCACACAAGGCAATCAAAACACCAATATCAAAAAGGAAAGATGTCTTTTATTAATTCTTCTTAGAGATTACACCTAAGCCCTGGAAAAACAGGGTTACTCAAGATTCTACTCATTTTAAAGATTCCTATTCGAGTCCCTGAACACCACATCTCAGAGGTACTCGTCTAAAATCGCTAAGGACACGTGCATAGGTGCAAACACTAGAAAATCTCCATACCAATCTATCTCCCATTCAGTCATGTGAGGCCACCTATAACCTAGGGATTTAAACCTGATATAAAGTGTATAAAAAAGATCTGAATCGTCCCTCGCACGAACGTATACTGGATATTCTAGAACTGTTCGAAACTCTTGGTTAATCATGAACACGTGCTCCTCTTTGGGGTCCTCCTCCGGATCCTCTTCCGAATCTTCCTCGGGGTCCTCCACATCTGGTTCTTCCTCTACATCAATCAAGTAAGGTTCTTCTTCCGTTCCGAGACCCATGATCTCCAACTTCCAGTTGTTCAGCCATTGACGAGCCGCCTCCTGTTGGTCCTTCTCGTAAGTCCGTCCACTACGCGTTAACACCATAGCCTAAAGAAAAGGGTTTATTAGTCTCTAGGTACAGTTAGGCTTCAACTCTCATTCTAGGGTTTTAATTTCTCATTCAAAGTTAACCTAATCTTTGTACAGTAAACAATTATTTAAGTCATTATGATGCTTTGATACCAAGCTGTCACGCCCCAAATTTCCATGACCCGATTTACATAGAAGCGCCAATCCAATGACGGTTATAGGGTAGGAAACCTGGGACTGACCGAATACTCGAGACTTCTATTGTCCCATTAAAATATCATGGGACATGCAGGATCCATATGACTTAAACAATATTTACTTACAAAAATATAGAATAACTGAAAGGAAGTCTAATTAACTATTACAATATCTGAAATTGTCTTATCAACCACACAAATCAAAATGGCACGCAGGCCGAAGTTCAAACACCAAAATATAACAGAAACATAAAGAAACGAGTCTTCAAAGCTCCGACATCAGTCCACGTCGCTGGATGCTATCACTTCTGCTCCACCTTAATTCCTGCATCAGAGGATGCATGAGTATTCCATAGGAAATACCCAGTAAGATACAGAAAACCCACACTGGAATAATAAGAGAAGACTCCAAATAGGTATAGTTTAACAGACTCAGGTTCAATAAAGACTGAGTTTACTTACCTGAAACTAACTGCCATCCGAGACACATCAAGGTCAAGGGAAAAATAACTCAAAGACTCCAAACTTTCATGGAGGTAAGATAGAAAAATAAGCTTCGGACATCCAAAGTGTCAAAGTACAATTTCTGCTCTCAAATCTGTCAACAATACCAGAACATCCTAGAGGTTCTTCAGAGGAACCTGGCCATGCGTCTAGGGATGCTGGCCCCATCGGTGCTTACGGGCACAATGGGCGGAGATTGCAGACCTTCCGTAATGTCATACAATCTAAGCGCACGCGGTTGCCGTCATCGGCTGAACTACAGAGGTTCATCAAATCTGAGATCTCGCAAGATCTAGCAATTGCTCGTGAGCATACTATGATTCCGACTAAGAGCTCTAAATGCTACTTAGCGGAGAAACAATTCTTGGAAATATTTGGCCTTATCGGCAAAAGGCTTAGAACAAGACTTTTTAAATTTCGACTCTTCATAGGAGTGAAAAGCAAACATCGGACACAATCCGAATTGACTCACTAAGGAGTGTTGATATCTTAAATGAATAAGTCTGGAAACTCAAATGAGACTCGGCCATAATGACTAACACCACGAGGTTTTCCAAAAGTTCATGTCTGCCATCTTCATAGTCGTACCTAACCCTAGAATTGATAATCCCCGACTCAGAATAATTCGGATGACGTGTCTCAGATAGACCACGTCAGAGACATCGAATAAAATTCAAGCTTTGAATACTCTTGAGTCATGAATGGACCAAAAGAAGAACAAAAGGACTATTATTATGAGACACCACGTTTAGCTCTAAGACCCTTAATATTCTTTTAGGGTTACTGTTCTCAGTATCATATTATACTTGATTAAGGTCTTAAATATCAACGTAACTCAAGCCTCTTAAGTTTATTAAGATTTTAAGTCTTATATATTCAGAAACAGTGTTCTGTCCAAAACAGAACAGCTCACTATATCTGGTTACCACGTTCTGTACAAATTGATTCAATCTATGAAATTTTTATCTTGAATAGCCTCAGATGTCTATTTTTCAGATTGATAAACAACTTAATTTTCTGATTACTGTATAATTAGTTATCATTTTTCGAATGAGGTCTGTCTGCACAGGATTACTCCTGGCCGAGACCAATTATCTTATGTCATACTTAATTTACTAATGTATAAACTTTAGTAACTCCTTATTAGTCTTTTCTGACATTAATTTAATATTACATAAGATTTTTACAGAGCCCTATTGGTTCTGAAATCTCAGTTTTTAATTCAACCCGATTTCTTAGTCATTTCCATAACTCATTATGCAAGTGATACTAACATATAATTCCGGACAACTTTAGGACTCATGACTCACTGACATTAAGTCGAATCACAATTGAAATCTCAGAGAAACTCATAAAGAATGATCTCTTATTCATCATAAGGTATACATTATTCGATTATCTATTTAATTGATGTTATACTAATAGCAATAGATATAACAATACTCTTAAGATGCATGAAATATCGGACAATGAAATGCACCAAAGTGCTCTGATATGACACAAAGATCCAATCTTTATTCAAGAAAGAACATGAATACACGAATAGTCATCAACGATAGAATGTGAGCACGATCTAGAAGTCCGTAAACAAAACCAACTTTCGTTGGGCAGCACATGTAGAAGTGATTGAGATGAAACACAAACACTATTGAAATCAAGAAATCATGTGGGGATATCAATCAGGGTTCGGCATAGAGAAATCAAAGTATACGATTACACGATTTCAAAGCATCAACATTCATTTCATGCAATCAACAATATCAATATCAAAGAAGAAAATAGTGGGAAAAGACATCCTACTTGGTTGAAGATACCAAATTCTTCCTGAGCACTCTTGACTACAACAATGTCGCACCACCACCTCGCCGGTTGACCTCGCTTGGACCACCACGAACACCACCGGAGATGGGCTACCGTCGGTCGGAAAAGGAAGAGGGAGAGGTCGAGCTATGAGGTGCACATTTGATGGCTATGGCACTCAAGCAAAAACCGCCCCACTAGAGCCCTATTTATAGACCTTTTGGACAAATCTCCACCATTGATCTTCCCTCCAAATCAAGGGCTAAGATTACACCAGAAAAATCCAGAATTTCACTTTCCCAAATGCCTCTTCGGTTTACTACAAATGAGTTAATGGAGTCAATTGCATTAGTGAATAACTCCCAACTAACCCATAAAGGCTCACTCGATCCATTCTCCTAATAAGTGGTTTAGAGTTTCACAACATCTACCACCTACCCATCTTGATTACCAAATACTAATATCTTATGATAATTCCCAAATCAAATTGATTTCTAAAAAGGGTAATCCATTAATTACGATTAATGAAATTTCAAACAAAAAGGGTCCCCACCACATGGCGCCCAAGGGTGTCCACGTCACCCATAAGGTGGCGCACCACTACAGGGTCCACGTGGCCCTCTAATGGTTCTCTCGCGTCTTAGATCACAGTTCTCCGATGAATGGTTAAGATGGCTTACACGCGTGATGTGCAGTTCCACCGTGCACGAGTCCTACACCTGGTAGCACGTCCATTAGGCTCCGCCACACGTATACTTGCCCGCATGACTAGCCCTAGCCCTGGCACTCATGTGGCCCTGGCGTCAGGTGTATTCAACCCCTGGCGTCAGACGGGTTACAGCGCCAGGCCTAGTCCTCGCGCTCGGTAAAACCTGCCCAATCGATTTTTCGGGCGCTACTGGGGCTTAGGTAAGCCGGAGTGGCATATATGTGATGTCTCGTTCGTAGTCAGTTTGCCTTGTTGCGGAAGTGTTCGTTTTCTACTCTTCCTATTTTCGTTCGGAACCGGGCTGTTGGTGCACCTCGTACGGTTGTGACCAGCTTGATGACAATTCCCACATTTCGAACTTGTCCTTGCAGGTGGCTCGGGCTCTGACTCAATTCTCTTTGTCTTTCTCCTGCCCTTCTTTGGAGCTTCAACCATGGGCGGTTCGCATTTAAATAAAACCCCGTAATTCCCCCACTGACTTCTGTCTAAAGTAGGAAACACTACTTCTTCGTAAGTGGTGCGGTACGTACTTGCGCAGTACCACTTCTCACAATATTCTACCGGTTCCAAACTCCTCTCATCAATACATGCCATGGCGTGCTTGCATGGAAGTCCCATGCTCTGGAAGAAGCCGCATGTGCAGGTTCTATTCGTCAGGTCAACAACATCCTGATGCGAAAACATGAAGAACATCAGTGTCTTCCAAGGATACTCGTGTCGTCGAAGACACGACTGTATGACTAGTCACTTCAAATTGTGAAAACATGAAGAACATCAGTGTCTTCCAAGGATACTCGTGTCGTTGAAGACACAACTGTATGACTAGTCACTTCCAACGAATTTATGCTTACCACATGGTACAACGATGACACTTCAAACTGCCGTAATGATAGCGGTTGAACTCGAACTGTTCTAGCCCTCTGATTCCTCATCTGATTGATATGATTCTGTGCATACTTTGTTAACAGAGTCGGTAGCCCGTTTGCTTCCATTCGGCGTCTCTGAAAATGGACGCTTGTGGTCGCCGGCGTTTGCTCGATCAACCGAGTTATTGGCCAAAACCTAGCCTTCAGAAGCATATTATTGACACTTTCGGACGCGTTTGACGTGAGAGTGCCATACCTTTTACCCGGATATTCTACGTTTAGCCCAATGTGTTTTTGGAATATTGTCAATATATTTCCAGGCCGCCTCATTGTGTTCCTTCATCTTCTCCATGGTTGCATCGAATTCTGGTCGCCTGAAGCATTTTGCAGCTCGGAATAGAAGTTCCTTCAGGTACTTATCCTTCCAAGTATTAAGCATATTTGCGGCCATATGCCTTAGGCAAAACCCATGGTGAGCCTCGGGAAAGACATCGGCGACCGCTCTCAAAAGGCCCTTCTGTCTATTAGAGACAATAGTGTCCAGAGAGGCCGGGGGGTCTGTAAAGAGAAAACATTTTAGTAAGGTGAGGAACCACGTCCTGTACAAGTGAGAGACAAAGCATATTAAACACAGAATGCTTCAGGTTGTTAGAAGGTCGTGTATCAAAAACATGACTGTATGAGTAGTCATGTTTTCGAAGACACGAATGTGTGCCCAGTTGTGTCGTTGAAAACACGACTGTCAGAATAGTCGTGTTTCCTGCTTCTATACTTACCACATTTTGATATTCTCTTTATCGACAATTGCATATGCAAGACACATTAATTGTTGATTGCCGTCGATTGTTGTAGTAACCAATAATACTCCAGGGTACTTTCTTTTTTGGAATGTTCCATCAAGCATGAGCAACGGTCTCAGTGTTCTTTGGAATGCTCTTGTGATCGGGCCAAACATCCAAAACACACGTCTGAAGTCGTAGCCGGCTAACTCAATTGGGATATCAGGTATATCAGCTGATCTTTCTATCACCACATGTGTACCTGCGTTAGACGGCTCTAATTCCCTTCCGTAATGTGGCAAAATGCGATATGCATCTTCAGGGTTGCCATCGATCAATCGGATCAATTCCTCTTTCGCCCTCCATGCCCTTTTATAGTTGACTGTCACGCCCCAATGCTTCTCAATGTATTGTTGGATATTTGAGATTTTTATGGAGTTTGAATCCTTATGGAGGCCATGACACTTCCTCGCAATCCAGAGGTGAGAAGCCAATGGATGATCTTTCGAACTTACGGAAGTGTCACATGTATGTGATCGTTTAAATATAAAACCCTTGCAAGTGCACAAGGCAATTGTACTACAGTGAGTATGGAAAGGGTTGTCGAACCTCAGGGACGGATTAATATTCTACCAAATTCAAGAGAAAAGCAGCAGTTTTTAATTAATCTAGAGAAAAGCAATGAACTTTAATTAAACTAAGCTGAGATTAATCAATAGGAGAAGTACCAAGGCTTTGAATCCACCACAATAGACTAGTGTATCGTCTCTCTCTCTCTTTTGAATTCAGATTTCCAGTTGGCTAGTGTATTCCTCTCGGACATACACTTGTCAATTCAAATTATAGTGCCCTCCTCTCGGATGTAACACATAAATCTATTAAAACATGGAACTGTGATCTATCTCTCTCGAGTATAAACCAATGAGACTTTATTAATATGTAACACTTCAGAGCCCTTACGTTCCTCTCGGACACGCAAGTGCTCTTTCAGATTGAAATCCACAAAGATCCACTCTTGTCTCTCTCGAGTACAAAGAATAAACTCTAATGAATTAACTTTTATTGCATAACAAAGATTCATACACCAACTAGAATAAAAACATAATATGAGAGAAAGAAACAATACAACCAATCAGTTGGGTTTCATCTACGCCTTGGAAGAGAGTCTAGCCAAGCATGGGAAGAGAATCCATCAACAAGTTCTTCATCTTCTTCTTCTTCTTCTTCTTCCTTTGCTCTAGCCTCCAAGGTCTCCAAAAGAACTCAAAACTCTATTCTTGCATACCCCATACGTTCTCCCTTAAGGCATATATATAGGGGTGAAGGAAAACCCTCAAATCCCTTTCCAAATCCGAGTCAAAATAGGGTTAAATTGCGTTTTCCGTATGCACCGATCGATCGCCCGTATAGCACGATCGATCGCCTTGCGAACGCTGCCGAACGAAGCCGTTTTCCTTTGTTAATTGCTCCCGATCGATCGTATTGCGAACGATGCCGGACGAAGCCGATCGATCGTTTTTACTGTCTTCAAAACTTTGCGCAAATCCAAAAATTCCAGTAGATACGGTCGATCGTTTTTGTGTCCGATCGATCGTAGACGGGATCGATCGCGTAAAGGTTGCGATCGATCGTTTCTACTGTCCGGAATCTTCAAATGGCTATAACTTTTTGCACCGAACTCCGAATTGCGCGTGGTTGGTGGCGTTGGAAAGCTGACTCCTTGAACTTTCACGTGAGACTTGAATCAGTCCAATCCGATATTTGTACACGGAGTTATGATAATTTGACCATTGAAGTCCGTTTTCGCCATATTTTTGCATCTTTGCTCTCATTTCCTACAAAACCAAAAACTATATTAAAGTAGTAGTTATTCTAATCAAACACTAGCATAAACATAAGTTTAGGAGATAATATAATGTATATTTCATGTATAGATCAGTATGCCGTTCTTCCCTCCTTGTCACGCTGACTCTATCAAGTCTGTTCGACGCCCGTATGTACCACTTGCACCCCGAAACCTTGCACGTTGCAGCGAATGTGTCCTTGCGCTCATCCGCTACTTTGAACATGAACTTCCTCTTGATTGCCAGATCAGTTAGAACAATCTTGAACTGCTTGACGCTTTCGAACCTAGCCCCTAAGGTAAGTTGTGCCTCGTAGTCTTCTGCTTGCAAACTTCCGGTCAACATCGTCTCCTCTTCACAATGTTTTGAAGGACCGACCTCTGTAGAATAGGTACCCCAATCCCAACCACCATCACCCTCAATATTGAGGTACTCATCGTCCTCAGATGCGATAGATTTCCCTTTACATGTGTCTCCTATCGTGGGAACTCTAGAAGTCGATGCTCCCGTGTGATTTGGCTGGCTAAAATGTGGTACTGTAAGAGGCTCATCCCACTCATCTGCAGACCACGGTAATTCATCTTCATCCAACAATTCTTCTTCATCTGGACAGGAATCTTCATCTTCATCTTCAGCTTCTTCTCCATCTCCTAATCTGCCTGAAAAAAGATGTATGAATGGACTTGAGATCACGATAGCACGTAGTAAAGTCATGTCTTATGCAACACGAATTCATTTATAGTCATGTATTATGAAACACGACTATGTATAAAGTCATGTTGCATAAGACACGACAAAATTTTTAGTCGTGTACTATTATAGTAGAATATAATAGCACACGACTTGCCTGTATCCGCGCCTTAGAAGTCTCACCTTGCATAATCTTCATCTCTTCCTCCATCGACTGCTAATGCGGGTGTCTTATTGCCCGGGCTGGACGGCCTCTTTGGCGGTGTCTTACTGGCCGGCCTCTCTTCTGCCTCTGGTAGCCTCTCCTCCTCCTTATTTGCATTGGCATTTATTTCCTTATTGATAGTTGAAGTCTCCATGTTATTGCTCGTAGAAGTCCACTCCACGTACAGACAGAGTAGTCTATTTGTGCCTTGCTTACTCTTGTGAAGTATAAATATTGACTCCACGTCTTTATCGTCTTCAAGGAGGTATGTGGATTCAGAGTCAACACGATATGACAAAGTTAATGTACCAGACTTAAGCGGTAAGCTTCCGTTTCCCGCCCACGTACTTATCAGAATTTGTAAAAACTCCATCGTAGTGTAAGCAAACAACTATCTTCTCCATCCGTACCTGCCATTAAAATACCAAAATAAGTTAATAAACCGTCAGACACGATATATTGAAAACCGTATATGAGTGAAAAGCAACGTCTATGAGTCATGTTTTATCAAACATGACTATTGTTAGAGTCGTGTTGTCGAATACACGACTGTAACAATAGTTAAAAACTTGCTAAGTTTTCAACTTTCTTCTCTAGAACCAACTTTCATGATAAAAATCGTCGTATTTGAACTTCACCTACGGGTTTTTTTATGTACGCTGCCTCCGTTGAAGTTGTTTTCTAATACCCAGTCTTTCCCGCTCGTTTTTCCGCTTTTAGCCACGACGATGACCTTTTCGGAGTTCGACGTCGCCGGCGCCGGCGATGATCTGGGCGGAGAGGCCAAACGGAATGCCTTCTTCTCCGACTAATGCGAGCTTCTCCGGGTAGTCGTTCCCATTCCGGGTAATATGGAAAAACGGATAGTGGGTGCTTATACCTAAATTTAAGGGCATTTTTGGTACTTTCTGGGTCATATGGAAGAAAGAAAGTGATTCCGGGTAATATGAGAAACCCGTAGTTGGCGCCAGGTCACACGTAAAAAGCTGCCACTATTACACAACTATGCTTGTCACTCCTTATTCTATGTAGTGGCCATCTTGATAATGATGAAGTAATTGAATCTACTATTTTGTCATTATCAACTTGTGGGGTCTAGTTCCTAGGTTCACCTAGTCTAAAAAATTTTAGTTGTCCTATTCACCTTCGACTTCAAGAGCACTTTCACTTTGCATACTGAATAATCTCCTTGAGAGGTTAAGCATGAGCATATGGCAATAAGAAAATGTTGAAGATTTGTTGATTTAAATTATAATGTCTTGTGCATTAATGTTTGTTCAGTTATATGTGAGATGTTGTGTTTTATAAACGAACTAGTAAGCTCTGAGTGTGTGGTTAGAGCTTAACTGGTGGATGCTGGGAGGTCAGCCCGTGGAGGCTATGAACACCCAGCAGGAGGATAGCCCATAAGAAGGTTTTCTCATAAACAAGGGAGGCCAGAATGATGAAGTGGATGGAGGCTCGAAAAAGGTCAAAATGACATATATGGTCATCCCTTGTGGAATGGTTTGTTATAATATTGCATTTATTATATGAACAATTGAGTTGTAAAATCACCGGATAAATTATTAGGAGCATTTATATATTGAATATGCTCATTGTGATAGTTGTCATTTATTAGTATTATTCTTGCTAAGTATTGTAAATATTCATGCATCCTTGTGGGTGCAGGTGTCACGCCCCGAAATCCCATACCTCGATCGGAGTGCGGAAGCCAACAGAAGAGATACAATTCGAGTTAGAGATCCCGGGCATGCGACCGAACAGTCGATTTTTCCAACCGATTACAATCATCTCAAAAGGACGTGTAACTGATTATGCCCGCAATCAGTGTAATACAATAATAGACATCAATGAATACTATAAAATGAATTTACTTAATAATAATCCATTTAAGAAAGTCAAATAAAATAAACCTATAAGTCTATGGCACATAATTGCCAATAATGTCATAAGCATCAATAAAAACAAAGCAAATAACTAAATCGTCTTTAATCTCTTCTCGGCGCCTGCAATCCGCCATTCAACTACTGCACTTCCTGATCTCACTTTTCGTTTGCGCCTGCATCAGAGGATGCATGAGTATTTTATAGAAACACTCAGTAGGATGTAAAAACCCACTGAATTAAAACAAGCAGTATGAAGAGAATAAGAATAACAAAGGTCATAGACATTCCACAACATCTGAACTTAACTGAGGTCTATACACCTGCAAGTTAGTCAACAATAATTTCAACTCGCAAGTATAGGAAAAACATCAATAAGGCTCCTACTACACATATGAGTAAGGAGAGGATAACAATCATAATAAAGGCTCCAGACATCTAAAGTGAAAGGACTTACAATTTCTGCTCGCTAACCTGGTCGCTCACAAGTGACTAAAATAATATACCAGAACCACCCTAGGGGTCCTCTCTTTGGAACCCTGCCATGCGTCTAGGATGCTAGCCCCACCAGTGCTTACGGACACGATGGGCGGAGACTGAGGACCTTCCGTAATGTCCACAATCTAACGTACGTATAGTGCCTCCCTTCGGGCAGTATGGAATCGCAATTTCATAAATATAAGTGACCTCGCAAGATTTAGTAATGGCTTAATTGAGCATACTATGAAACCACCATGGGGAGAGTCTCGCAAGGTCTCCAGTGGAAGAAACAACCATGTAATCAATATGAGCAATATCTCAAAGGAATAGAGGTCACAACACTCTAAGATCATAAGGTATCTCTTACTGGAATAGACTCTCTCATGGAGTTTGGATAGAATAACCAGACAACCCAAACACTTCGAATAATGACAACTCACACAATGAGTACCATACAATCAATACGTACCTTTCATGCTTAGCCCTAGATAGGAATTCCTCATTCGCATTAGAGTTTATAATATAAATATCAGAGATAAGAAATCAAAGAATCTTAGATGATTTGAATTCCAAGTAGAATATCAAACTGACATCAACGCTTTTAAAATAAATAGTTATGAATCACTTGTTCAAAGGATTATCCCTCATAATTGAATTACATCTAACCCAATTCTTACTGTGATATTCCATAAGTATATAGTCCAATTACTGGTATTAACATATTAATCGTTATCATATCATATTACATGATGTTATTTGTATACTTAGTATTTTCACTCAGAATCAGCTCACTGTCTCCTGCACAACAGTCCTCTTCCGACGACTACTGTGCTCTGTACATTAAGACTACTACAGTCCTCTTCCGACGACTACAGTCCTCTTCCGACGACTACAGTCCTCTTCCGACGACTACAGTCCTCTTCCGACGACTACAGTCCTCTTCCGATGACTACTGTACAGTAAAAGTTAACTTCTGAAATTTTTACTGATAATACCCTCGTGAGTCTAGTTTCCTACCCCACTGATTTTATATTTTTCCGATTTTATTTGAATTAGTTATGAATTATTTACTACCAACTATCAACACAGAAACAGTTCTGGCCGAGATTAAGACTCTTCATTAAACTTGATTATCTTACTTAGTGACACATTATAAATAATAATACATCAATAACAGACCATATACTCCCCTCCTAGACCAATTACAGAACCTAGAATCATCTGGAATTACTAAAGTTCACTCCTTTCTTGTGTTCTTAAGTATATAACATAGTTTGTAAATATTAATACACCCCAAACAAGACAATTAATGTAAGACACACCTTAAAGGCACAAACTCAACGTGGATCATGATCAACTAAACAATATCAGCACTTCTAGTCTCTGGAAAATTAATAAAGCATTAGACTTTAGGTGTGAATTCCCGTCTAGAAGTGAAACATGAATGCACATATGATTTGTGATGCATAGAAATATTGACACAATTTGTTCATCTCGCAAGAATCCAAACAATAACTAAGGTGTTGAATCAGAACACTTGTCAAAAGCATATATAATCAAAAGAGAGAAGAGGGGAAAAACCATCCTACTTAATCCTCCAAAGATTTTGCCTTTCTACGCGTTACTTGTCTCCTCCGCTTCCTCCAACGCTCCCGCTCCAAGCTCTCGCAAACTCCCACAAGAACAAGCCTCCAAGGAGATGGGTGAACGTGGGAAGGAGAAGGGAAAAGTCTCTGGACGTTCTAGGGTTAGCACAAACAAATTCTCTAGTGTTTATATAGAGTTGGGGGAGAATCCATTCTTAAACTAATCTTCCAAATCATGGACACTTTCAACCAATGGGAAGGCTTCAAAATCCTCCTACAGACATGCAAAACAAGTCCAATTGGGATTTGGTATCTTTTCCAAGCAAATTCACCCCAAAAATACGCTAGAAATCACAAAACCGCAACCGGTGATCGATCGGCTATACGGCGATCGATCGTCGCATGCGTTGTTTTACACTACCGCGTTACAGCCGATCGATCGCCATTACTGCCGATTGATCGCTTTACACGAAACAAAACATTCGCAAATCACAGTAACTACAATCGATCGTTTTGATAAGGCGTCGATCGGTTCAGCCTGCCGATCGATCGGTTATGGCGATCGATCACAGTCACGTTTAATCAAAATTCAATTTCTCATATCTTTTCACTCCGAACTCCAAATCGTGCATAATAGGTGGCATTAGAAAGCTCTTCTCACCAACTTTAATTTCCACAAGGGAAAATACGACCAAATCAAACATTAAGAGGGTCAAATTTAGGTTTAAAAATACTTATTAATTTTCCGGGTGTTACAGCAGGGCTTTAATTTTGGGGAGTGAAGGCAGCTACAACAACAGTAAGAAGATCAAAATACTAATGTCTGCTTGGTAGATCTGGTTTGACAGAGTATTGTAATTGTATAGTAGTGACTTTTACTTTACATATTTCATATTTAAAGTACTGAAAACAAGAAAAATTACACATCAGTTTCTAAAAAGATGATCTAAATGAGCAAATGCACTCCAACCCTTGTAATATTTGATGCAGATGGCTAGAACATATAGTTATATCTAGTATATTCTACTCCCTCCGTTTTAAATTATCTAGTATGTTACGGGGAGAGCCAGCCCTGTACGCAAGCATATGGCCATCACACCCTTTAATGGAAAAGGTAGGAGATGAAAAAAAAAATACTGTTAACTCACATGGAATTTTATACATATAGAAAACTGATTACGAATTGAGGGAATCTTCATGTACAGCTTTTTTATAACATTTTCCGGCGCTATTAGTTTCCTATGGATGTATCAAATTGGTGGAGCTACCGTTTAAGGATAAACTTCGCCTAATGCCTTTTAATATGTTTTCCTCCAATAGTATGAAAACAGGGTTACTTAGGAAGCAAAATTTAAACCTCTTCCAATATAATAATTGCTAACAAATAAAGTAGAACTATCTATTTAACTTCCAGGAAGCAAGTCCAAGGTCTGTAGACGTTTCTAGCGCAGCTTGAAAATTAAAGAACTACACTGTTCACCAAATGGTGAAAATGTTCCTTAGTTATTTTCTTGTCAATGATTACATTTTACTCATATAATGATAGTTTTTATTTATAGAGCCTGTATTTTTTATGCTATGAGAAAGAAGTTATAAAGATTTATGAAATGCTAATTTTGCTTGAATTAGCGTTAAACCTGATGAATATGCTTCTGTTTCTCTAAAATGCCCTTTGCATCTTTGCAATATCCCTCGTGTGGCATATTGTTGACACAGTAAAGTGATCCTGGTGACTGTTGCAGGCAAAACCAGTTCTACCATGTGAGTAATAATTATTTTTGTAATGTGCTGTAATTTTTCAGTTAAATATATTACTAAGTAAATTCCATCCCATGATTAAATAAAACAGTAATGTTGCAGGGAGTTTTTTCTATATTACCTGGCTCCAACTATGGTTTTCCCATATTACCTAGTTTTTCCCGTGAAATCCCATATGGCCTGGAATTAGGACTTGAAGTACCGAAACTGCCCTTCATTGATGTTTTTCGTGCCATTACTATGCGAAGTAGCATGTTGTAGAAGACACGAAAACTCAAGGGATTCCACCGGCGATTTCGAGCGGCCCCCTAGGACGAGCAACGATCCTATTCACATCCCCCTTCTCGATTTCGAGCTGCCCCTGCTGGATTTGACGACATGACTGATGGAGAGTGCGCAAAGGTGGTGATTTGAAGTGGATATCTCTGGGGATTTCGGAGATTCCTGTTGCTGATTTTCCCCCGCGGCTCCCTGCCCGTTCATGCAACCGGCGGAGTGACCGATTGAGCATTTTGTGGAGTTTTTTCTGCGGTTTGCAACGAGGAACACTGGGAAAGACTCCTGACAGGAAATACACACATCTACACTGCAGTAAGTTATAACAATCCTTGCTGATTTTAGTTTCAGAAGCTCCGACTTTTGGATTTTTAATTTTTACGAAGAAATAATTTGAAACACGACTGTATATTTAGTCGTGTACTCGATGACACGACTTAAATGTTTCCGTGTCGTTCTGACAGGACTTTTCTATTAACCACTCTACCTATCTCCTTGCAGATGATACAAAAAGAGATGAGTCTATGGAGAAAATACCAACGGAAGAGGAGGAAGATCAGGAATTCATGTTTGCACCTCGAGAGCGAAGACAGAGGGGCAGGAAGAGGAAGGCTCCGATGGACTCATCAGGCAAGAGAACATACTATACGCGACCAGTGGTCAAGATGTTTTGTCAATCGGGGGCACTGAAAAAGTGTGCGACTCTCCTATGGCGTCACCAAAGATGTGCTCAACTGATCAAAGAAGCTGGTTTCTCTATCATTTTTGAAGTTGAGGAGGTTGTTGTTTCTCAGAACCTCCTGGACCATTTGGTTAGGTATTGGGATGAGTCGGCCAAGGTCTTCAATATCAAGGGGAGGTCACTACATTTCACAGAGCAAGAAGTTGCTCTTATCACTGGATTGACCGCAAAGGGCAAAACAGTTGAGGTTGTCCCCTCCTTGTCACGCCGACCGCAAGGTGAATTCTTCATAAAGTACTTCACCGTGAGGAGATCGGATATTCCACACATTGAGGAAATCATTGAGAAGCTTAACATTGGCGAAATGAAGATGGCAGAGGAGGACATGGCAAGGATGATCATTTGCCTTGTCTTCTGCACGGTGTTGTTTTCACACAGCACTAGAACGCTACTGCCCTGTTTGTACCGTTACATTGAAGATCTCCCAAGATTGAGCGCATACAATTGGGCAGGGGCTATCCATAACATGTTGGTTTCTGGTATAACCCACACCAGCAGACAAGTGGGAATGAGATCTAAATGAGGGTCACGGGGCGGTGGAGTACTAAACGGCGCCTCATATGTCACTCAGGTATTTAGCATTTTTATGTTTTTAGTGTATTCGAAAGACACGACATGACAACGCTATGTGTCGTATCTTATGCAATACGACTTTATATTTAGTTGTGTACGGTGAAACACGACTAAGTATATAGTCGTATTGTATGAGAGACGACCAAATTTCTAGTCAAGTACTATTATAGTCGACTATAATAGTACACGACTTGCCTGTATCCGTGCCTTTTTTTAATGTTTTCATCTACTTACTATACAGATTTGGTTTTTTGAGCACACGACAATCTTCCATGCTATCATGGGCCCAACCAGTCCATGGGTGAAAAGGTGGCCAGGAAGTGAGGCCCTAATTATAGAGGTCAAGAAGGGAGAACAGAAGAAGCGCCATATGATGGACTACTGGAAGGGACTGTTTGATAATCTCGACGTATGGGAAGCAGTCATTGATGTAATCAACCCCATGGCAGAAGAGGCATCTCTCATTGCTTCGTCTCCCTCTGTGGCCCCTCCTCTGCGACGACAGAAGATGGAGAGGCAGGAAATGAATAGGGCTCCCATTTAACCTTCCCACTCTTCCTCGAGGACGGCTGCTCAGTCTACTGCAATGGGGCGATTAGAGGATTCACTTCAGGGCATACAGTCACTAATTGAGATCGCTCTGTCTTGGTATGAGAAGATAGGAAGGAGTGTCGAACCTCTGCGAGAGGTTCTTCACTCTATCAAGTCATCTGCCACCACAGCATCAATGCTGTTAGACGGTTGTGAGTACTTTGAGGATCTCAGTGAGGAGACAACTGAGTAGCCGAAGAAGGAGACGAAGCAATCAAACAAGAAGGAAAAGATGAAGAAATCATCGGTGCATCAGAAGGAGGAGCCAAAGTAGAAAATCGATGACAAGGAGCAGATGAAGAAAACTCCGGTGCATATGCAAAGAAAGGAGCTGGCGCACAAGTCAGCCAAAGACTCCCTCAAATGGGCTAAAGGTAAGTTCTACACGATTATTTAATATTTCGTGTCACGTTATACACGACTATGTAATTTTTCATGTTGCATTCTACACGACTAGTTCATTTTCATGTTGCACTCTACACGACTAGTTAATTTTACGTGCTGCTACTGACACGACTCTGTAAAATGTCAATTTAGCTCCAATCAAGTGCGCGCATGAGGAAGAGAAGATTCAATGGGCTACAAAGAGATCCTCTGCCAAGATGTTTCTGAAGAAGCTCCAACCAAACTTCAACGAACATATGGAGCGTGCAGAAGTAGAACACCGTCAGACGTACAGACGGGACCTATTCCCCCCGGGTGTAGTGGTAAGGAATAGAAGGAGGGCTATCTCCAAGAGGGAATTGCAGAGGATACGGGAAGATGAGCATATACAGAGAATGGTGGAGGAGCAGGCAAGGAGGAATTTGGCGGAAGAGCCGAAAGCCGACTCCGATGATACCATATCCGATCGACAAACGACATCGATCATCAATGAGGTGATCTCTTCCTTGCAGGAGTCCGATATCGGTGCAGCCAAGGCGGAGGAAGAGGCGGAGAAGAAGGAGGAGGAGGAGGCGAAGGAGAAGGAGGTCACAAGCTTAACTTCATCCCAGGCTGTTGACGTTGATGTCCTTCAAACCCCTCAAAAGACTAAGGATATAATTGAACTCCCAGAAAACTATGCGAATTTGGAGTTATGCTTCGACATGGGAGTATTGTTAGAGCGGGATAGAGTGGCCATAGAGGTATGGATCACGAATCCGAGGAAGGCTTATCCAATCCCAACGCTATGTGATGACGACTACGTATCCCTCCTGCAAACCAGATAAATAAACACTAATGTAAGTATACATTATGTTTTCATTTTCCTCATATGTTTTCCTATTTTCTTCTGCTTCTTCCTTTTTTCCTCTTTCTAAGACATGATTATCATTGAAGTCGTATATAAAATACCCGACTATTCATGATTAATACCCGTCCTTACTTCGACTGTTCTGACTTCTAGTGCTATTTTCTACAGGTTATAGATGAGTTTTTGAGTCTCTTGAGGCAGCGCAATGAGAGAGACCGGATGAAGTATCTGTGGTGTTTTTTTCAATGCCACGCATTCAAAGAGATATTCGACAACGTAAGTGTTCCCTGCATCAGTAGCGATAAGTTGACGTTCCCAGCATCATCTTTTGACTCTCTTGCGATTTTGCAGGAACACAAACAAGGAGGCAATAATTCAAAATTGATAAAAAAACTTGGGAGGATGCTGAACGGATTGAACAGGAACATGTTCTACGCCTTTTTCCCAATTCGCACCGGCTCCTATTTATGCCTCATCTATGTACACTTCCCGACTTGTGTATGACACTTCTACAACCCACACTCTGGCAAATCCCAGTTGTACACACATCATAGTGTTGAAGCTGATAAATTCACGAATTTCATGAACGTTGTGATGGCAAACACGCTATTGTGGATGGGTTGCATCGACTGGAAGATGATTCAGATCGCCAAAGCGCCCTGCCAACAAAACTCAAAAGACTGTGGCATTTTCATCATGATGTACGTTGCGCACTTGGCCTCCAATGTCAACCCATGATCAGGCCCGAATTACACGTTTTTGGCCCCCAGTCATTGTTGCATCTATGATTCTCGGGGAGATTCACAGCGAGTTTGACGACGACTCAATTAGAGATAAAAATCAGGATGTCACAGTTGCCGATTTTTTGAGGTTGTCGGATGATGGCTGAACTTCTTTTCTTACATATATACCAATTAGTGCATATATATTCTTTTGTACCCGAATTAATATTTTGTACAAAGATGAGTTGATTTACATACGTTATTCTTTCAAAAAATTCAAATATAATATTTTCATCTACGTCAAGAAACGATGAAAATACATCTTTCACTTTTTAGTGTCTTGGAAAGACACGACATGACTACGCAAAGTTTCGTATCTTATGCAACACGATTTTATATGTAGTCGTGTACTATGCAACACGACTACGTATATAGTCGTGTTGCATAAGACACGATTATCTATAAAGTCATGTTGAATAAGATACGAAACTTTGCATTGTCGTGTTGTGTCTTTCAAAGACACTTAAAACATAAAGACGGAGTTTTCTTTTAGTGTTTTCATGTCTTCGACAACACGTCTGTAATGGAGATTCAATTCTGTGTTTGTGTAGTTGTGTCTTAGACGAGATAACTATAATGGAGATACACGTCTGCTGCATGAAAGATTTTATTGCATTTGTAATATTTTTTCCTGTACAGCCATACATTGCGGTAGAATGTAATCTTTGTTGTACAAGCATTTCATTACGATCTAAGTGAAGAATGGTGGGGGCTTAGGTAAGCCGGAGCGGCGTCTCTGCGATGTCTCGTTATTAGTAAGTTTGCCTTGTTGCGGGAGACTTTGATTTCTACGCTTTCTTTGTTCTTTCGCAGTACTTGGGTTAGTGCACCTTTTACAATTGTGATCAACTTGCCGACACTTCCCACATTTCAACCTCGGCCTTTGTGGAGGCTTGCGCTGTGACTCAATTCTATTTGTCTTTCTTCTCCCCTTCTTTGGAGCTTCAAGCATGGACGGTTCACATTTCAATAAAACCCCGTAATCACCCCACTGACTCCTGTCTAAAGTAAGTAACACTACTTCTTCGTACGTGGTGCGGTACATACTTGCGTAGTACCACTTCTTATAATATTCAACCTTGTCGAAACTCCTCTCATCAATACATGCAATGGCGTGCTTGCACGGAAGTCCCATGCTCTAGAAGAAGCCACATGTGCAGGTTCTCTTCGTAAGGTCAACAACATCTTGAGGAAAAAATATCACACCAGCAGAAAAGTGCTTCATAAGTATTCGTGCATTCGGCAACACGACCGTATGAATAGTCATTTTGAGAAATAGTCGATTATTTGAATAGTCGTGTACTCGCAGACACGACTATATGAGTAGTCATGTCTCCGACGACACGACTATTCCGGAAGGACGGTTTCATTCAGTTTTACAGAATGAATTCTTACCACATGGTATAAAGATATCACTTCAAATTGCCGTAATGATAGCAGTTGCACTGTGACTGTTCCAGAACTCTTATTCCTCATTTCGTTGATATGATTTGTGCATACTTTGTTAACGGTGTCCTTAGCCCTTCTGCTTCCATGCGGCGTCTCTCGAAATGGGAGCTCGTGGTCGCACGAGTTTGCTCGATCAACCGAGTTATTGGCCAAAACCTAGCCTTTGAAAGCATATTATTTACGCTTTCGGACCTGCTTGAAGTGAGCGTGCCATATCTTTTACCCAGATATTCCACGTTGGCTCAATTTCTTTTATCTATCTTCTTTACATATTTCCAGGCCTCCTCATTGTGTTCTTTCATCTTCTGCATGATTTCTTCAAATTCTGGTCTTCTAAAGCATTTAGCAGCTCGGAATAGCAGTTCCTTCAGGTACTTATCATTCAAATGATGAAGCATATTAGCGGCCATATGCCTGAGGCAAAACCCATGGTGAGCCTCGGGAAAGACATCAGCAACCGCTCTCAGAATTCCCTTCTGTCTATCAGAGACAATTGTATCCAGAGAGGCCAGAGGGTTCGTAAACAGGGTGGTTTTTAGTAGGCCGAGGAACCACTTCTTGCAAGTCACAAGTCAGAGTGAATAAAACAACATGACTGTATTTAACAACACAACTGTATGAGTAGTTGTGTATAAAACAACACGACTGTATGAGTAGTCGTGTATCAAACTACACGATTGTATGAATAGTCGTGTTCTCAAAGATACGACTACGCATTTATCTTCTTTGCATACTTACCATGTATTTATGGTCTCTTTCTCGACAACTACATATGCAAGGCACATTACTTGTTGGTTCCCGTCGAGTGTTGTTGCAATCAATAAAACTCCAAGGTACTTTCCTTTTAGGAATGTTCTATCAACAGTGAGCAGCGGCCTCTGTGATCTTTGGAATGATCTTGCAACTGGGCCAAACATCCAAAAGACACGTCTGAAGTCGTATCCGACATGTTCAATTTCAATTTCAGGTATATCACAACAACTTTCTATCACCACATGTGTACCTGGATTAGACTACTCTAATTCCTTTCTGTAATGTGGCAAAATGCGAAATGCATCTTCCGGGTTGCCATCGATCAATCGAATCAATTCCCCTTTCGCCCTCCATGCCCTTTTATAGTTAACTTTTACGCCCCAATGTTTCTCAATGTACTGTTGCATATTTGTTGTTTTATGGAGTTTGAATCCTTGTGGAGGCCATGACACTTCCCTGCAATCCATAGGTGTGAAGCCAATGGATGATCTTTGGAACTTATCAAAGTGTCATATGTATGCTTGTCCTCTCTCCTTGTCACGCTGACTCCATAAAGTAGGTTCAAAGCCCGTATGTACCACTTGCATCCTGTAATCTTGCAGCTTGTAGCAAATATGTCCTTGTTTTCATTCACCACTTTGAACATGAATTTCCTCTTGATTGCCAGATCAGTAAGAACCATCTTGAACTGCTTCATGCTTTCGAATCTAGCCTCTAAGGCAAGTTGTGTCTCATAGTCGTCTGCTTGCAAACTGCCGGTCAACATCATCTCCTCCTCATAATGTTTTGAAGGACCGGCCTTTGGTGAATAGGTACCCCAATCCCAACCACCGTCACCATCAATATTGTTGTACTCATCATTATCTAACTCTTGCGACTCCTCCTTACCCGATTTCCCTTTAGAAATGGATGTTCCCGCTGGTTGTTGGAGTACAATACCTAGCACAGAGTGGTCTCTTCCCGTGGGATCTGGCTGACAAAAAATTGGTATTGTAAGAGGCTCATCCCAATCATCTGCAGACCATGGTAATTCTTCGTCATCAAAGAATTCTTCTTCATTTGCATCTTCATCTTCATCTTCATCTTTACCTTCTTCACCATAGAAGTCATTGATTTGAAATTGGTTATCAACTTCGTTCGAATTCTGTGCATCCTTCATATTTTCATTACCATCTCCCAATCTGTGAGAATAAAATTGTAAGAATGGAATGCATATTGTCACAACACGTCTAAATGACTTGACTCAAGTCGTGTAGTCGACAACACGACTTGAAGTCCAGTTGTGTCTTATACAACACGACTTGAAGTTTAGTCGTGTCTTATACAACACGATTGTCCAGTCGTGTCTTATACAGCATGACTGTCCAGTCGTGTCTTATATAACACGACTTTAAGTCCTGTGCAGTCGTTAATTTCAAACCTTACCTCGCAGCTTCAAGTAAATAATCTTCATCTCTTCCTCCTTCAACTGCTGATGCGGGTGTTTTATTAGCCAGGCTCCTTTCTGCCGGAGGCATTGAATTCTTGTCGTCCTTATCCGCACTAGAATTCTTTTGCTTATTGCCAGTAGAATTCTCCATGTTGTTATTTCCAGCAGAAGTCCAATCCACGTATAGGTTGAGTAGTCCATCTGTGCATTGCCTCGTCTTGTGAAGGAGGAATATTGTCTACATGTCTTTATCGTCTTCAAGGACGTATAGGGATCCAGGATGAACAAGATATGATAAACACAATGTACCCGATGCAGACTTCAGTGGTAATTTTTCTTCCACTTGCTGCAACAGTCCCATGTACTTTACTTGTGTATTAATAGTCAGGAGCTTCAGTTTTCTGCCCACATACCCATCAGATTTTGTAAACACTCTATCGTAGTGTAAGCACACAGTTATCAATTCCATCAGTACCTAACATTAAAATAATGAAATAAGTAAAAAAAAACATAAGGTGTTCAACTATGAGTGAAAATCATCGTCTATTACTCGTGTTACATAAGACACGGCTATTGTAATAGTCGTGTCGTCGAAGACACTATATTACAAAAAAGTTGAAAACTCTGCAAGTTTTCAACTTTCATCTCTAGAATAAATTTTCATTATATAAAATGTAAAATTTCAACTTGACGTACCATTTTTTGAATGTACGATGCCTCCGTTGCAGTGGTTTTTGCGTACAGGCCGATTTCCCGCTCATTTTTCGACTTTTGGCGTCAAGACGAGCGTTCCCAGTTTGGACGGCGCCGGCGCCGGGATGCTGGGCGGAACCCCGGAACGCTTTCTGCTCCTTCTCCGGAACGCCTTCTTCTCCAAAAACTCAAAAATCTTTGCAGCCATGCTTCTACACGCTGAGGGAGGTATTTTTGGTACTATTCAGGTCATATGGAAGGAACGAACGCTTTCTGCTTCTTCTTCTTCTTCTTCTTCTCCGGAACGCCTTCTTCTCCAAAAACTCAAAAATCTGTGCAGCCATGCTTCTACACGCTGAGGGGGATATTTTCGGTACTATCCAGGTCATATGGAAGGAACGAAGATATTCCAGGTAATATGAAAAAACTATAATTGGCACCAGGTAATATGGAAAAAGCTCTGCTGCAGGCAAAAGACTCTTGGACATCGTACAAGTTGCAGGAGATGTAATCTTGTGCGAGGCTAGTTCTGTGGAGATTGTTTATTTACAAGGTAAATAATGTTTGTTTATAAGGGAAGTTACCCTGGAAAAATTGAAGTTTCTATCTTATGGATGTTGTATGTAGGTGTTCACTTTCTTTAATTTGGTGTAGTCAATTCTTTGAAGTTATTTTCGTTTGGTGGTGGGACTTCTATTGCTGCTCAAATGTTCATCAATGATAGGCTGGCTAAGTTGGGGAAATATCTAATCCATGCAGAAACAATCAAAATATGAAGTCAGTTAGAGAGGACGTAATTCTTTGAGCAAATTAATTAATTCTTGGGGACCTAATCTTTTGAATGAGTTAATTAATTCTTAATGTAGAGAAATGGAAGAAACATAATAGGGGAAGAAATTTTAGAAAAAAGAAGAATACATGAATGCTCTTTATAAGTTTCGAGTTTATTTTTATCCTACAGTGAAACTTTCCTGTGAATGCATCAGATATCTAGTCCTCCCTATTTCATTAAATTGACTCCGGGCAGACTTGCCTTCTATCACCAAGTAGTTAGTCTAAAGAATGCCACAAGCCAACTTAAAGTGCAGAAGGCTCAATCAGATCACTGGAAATGATAGCACTACATGACCAGATGACCATTTAAATCATCCCGCCTCACCAAAATGAGACTTGGGATAATGGGTCGCTTCATTGTTTAGCTTGGCTGTAGGAAACTGTAGGGGCTTCCATCATGTAGGTACTCCTTTAAGGAACGCAAGGGGTGGTGGCTAATTTGCCCATTGCTTGAGAAGATTCCATTAATCATATGTTGTAAGCTCCAAAACAGGAGAAAGACAGGGACATTACTTGGGAACCAAATTGAGAAGCTTTTTCTTTTATTTTTTTTGAGAAGCTTAGGGGCCATTTGGATTGTGAAAAATCCCAAACATCCACTCCCAATTTTTGGGATTATCCGAAAAATGTGAGGTGTTTCAGCCGGTTAGTAGATAATCCCAAAAATCTACCTGGATTTATGGGAGTAGATGTTTGGAATTTTTCATGATCCAAACGGCCCCTTAACCAGTGAATTATCAACACATATGCAGGTCACTATCCTGTATTACTGTCGCCTACATTGACGTGGCACCATTGACCCCATTGAACCATTAGTGTCGCCCATGCTGATGTAGCACCCTGCTGGTGCCACTATGTGGGACTGGACAGAGCAACTTTGATTTCTCGATCCCTGTCTCGATCTCGGTCAGCTGAAGTTGATGTGTCTCGAAGAGATCGGGAAAATAATCTCGACTATAGGAATTGCACTTTTCGAGAAAAATAATCTCGACTAAAGGAATTCCAATTTTATATACAAAGTTAATGTGTCTATATATTTATAACTTCATAAACAATAATACTAGCATAATCATTCACCAAATTGTGTACTTTATACAAAAATATGCTAAACAAATAGAGAATATATTCTCTGAAATGTATTCCTCAGGGTGTATTCGCTTTTAGAGAAGACTATATTCTCTATAAAAGTGTTAGTTCACTTGAATTTCGAAGGAAGCTCAAGAGAGGTACCAGGTACTAATTCTAAAAGGAAGATATTCTCACAGGCTTCAAACTCACACGAATATATTCTAATGATGGTTATTAGGAGTCTAATAATAATGTGAAAATCATGATGAATGAAAAGGTTGTTGATAATTTTTGTTATTGAAATACAACCGAAATTGGGTGTGATTTTCTGAATATCTCCGAGAACAGAAATCAGACAACTTTGGTCAAGATATGCCGAGAGGTTGGCGAGATCTGGAAATTCACAGAAATGAGAAGTGAGAGATGCCCTATTTTCTTGGCAGTCAACGAAATGAGTGATCTCAACAAGATCTCCCCGAGATTGAAACTCATGGAACAAATTGGGAACTCTATTGAAGACCGAAGAACTGGACTTTTTATCATACGTTATAGAAAAGGGAAAAAAAGATCTTGTAATTGAGACCGATGTCCAAGAGTTCATCAGCAGCATAGACATCAATGATAAATTCAAAGCCAAATGAGAGCCTATTAGGAAGTTCAATGATATCCATATGCATCGAGTAACCAAATAGTATGTGTTTTTCCTTGTATTGGTGAATGGGGGTGGCACCAAGGAGTTTGCCAACTAAATAGTAATGCCATCAGTAACTGGCCAAAGCAAGATCCTCCTAGGTGATGACATATGCTTGCAAGAAGGATACCACATCTCCATAAGAAGACAGATTGTGCTAGGAGAAATAAGAGCTGGGTTCTTTACCAAAGCAGTGAGACGAGGACAGTTTATGGGGGATGTGGAGGGAAAGAACTTCGCCATTATGGTCATCAGGCAGGCCCCAAAACTTATTGCTTTACAGCAAGATTTAATTGAAGGAAATCAACAAAATAGGATTGTATATCGCCCTAAGGTCTGATTTGAGCTGAAACTTCAACTCCAAGGTGTTTCCATCAAACATAAAGAAATGGTTAAACGTAAATTTGTGGCGAAAGGTGATGAGAGATTTAGCAGATGGGAGGCAGTGCTGCACTGCTTTGAGTTTAGCTCAAAATGGAAAAGAAAAGGAGCAATACTAGTGTATCTGTGCCTGTGAATTGGTTTTTTTTTTCTGATATGACGCATCTAAATTCAAATAAAGCTGTCTTTTGATATTTATTCACGTGTTCTTTATTGTCTTTTTGTTCTCTTTTTTCAGTTGTATTTGATTTAAATTGTTCATGAGTTCTATTATTGTTAGGTGTGACATAGTTACTGTTTAATCTTCTTCCGTCTGGCAGATATGGTGAGAACGTTCTGGAAGCTAACCAGAACCCCAACTGGATCTGCCCTGTCTGCCGTGGCATTTGCAATTGTAGTTTATGCCGAATCAAGAAAGGATGGGCTCCTACCGGTCAACTATATGGAAAAGTAAACACTTGTGTTTTTTCACTTTTCTTCATTTCAGCTTATAAAATAGATTTGTGAACAAATTCTGTAACTTGATGAACATGGAGGATGATTATCTTTTCTTTTATTTTTTACTTGTCTCTCAGGTTTCTAGCCTTGGATTTAAATCAGTTGCTCTTTATCTAATTCAAGCTTGCGGTGCCAATCCGTTTGGGGCATGATTAAAAACAAAATATCTAGTGTCGATGTTTTGCTATACTGTAACATCTAACTTTTTTCCATATCCAGCTGAAATACCTCAGGACGTGTTTCAGCTGGATATTGGAAAAAACATGGATGCTACAGTGGACATCCAAAATCCACACCGGATATTTTGGCTTTATCACACCCCAAACGGCCTGAAGATTCAGTGCCAAAACACTCCGTTAAGAAATCTCTACCTTTTACAGATATTAATGGCGCATCACAAGTGGTTGCTCTTACTGACTCAAATAATCTTTGCCACGACTGTCCGAACGAGTCCACTGAAAACAATGCCCAGTCCAAGCAAACAGCACACTTGAAAATAAAGGGTGCGAAAATGTCAATGAAGAAAGTAATCTTCACCAGGACTTTCCAAACGTGTCTAGTGAAAATAATTCCCAGTTGAGGGCAACAGACTCGAGTGTTTGCAGCCACGTAAATTTGAAACCTGAAAACAAAGAGAACGAAGAGATGTGCATGAAGAAAATAACCTTTGCCATGATTGTCCAAACAAGTCCATTGAAAACAATGCCCAGTTGAAGGCAACAGTCTTGATTGTTTGAAGCTATCAAAGTATGCAACCTGAAAATGGAGAAAATGAAGTGGAGATCTTGTACGTGAAGAAAGTTTTAATGACTCCTGGACAAGGAAAAAGTGGAAATCTGAGATTTAAGACAAAGGCAGGTAGCTTCTCTCCAAGGGCAAGTCCAAATGGTACTGCGTCGAGACTGAGGTCTAGGTCTCGCATATGTTGATGTAGCTTCTCCTAATTTTGATTTCTCGAGCATATCATATATGGAGGCTGATTTGTTTTTCTTTTCGTTGGTGGGATTCAAGCATTGGTCCTGAAGCGTGGAAAATGTTAATCTGCCTGCTACTTTTTAGAGTTGAACAGCTACTGATCTGTTTTTGGTTACTGACTCGCTAATGATCAGTGTCTTGCTTTGTCTATTTTTCGTTTTCCTGGAACATCATTAACTGAAACATTGTAGCAAGAAAAACAAATATGGTCCAGCAGGGAATTATTTCATTGATTCATCGTGGTAATTTTTTGTCTCTGTCTCTCACTACCTCCATCCCATAATGGTTTGTCTCTTTTTTATAAAAAATGAACTAATTTGGGGTTTCAGATATAGGTTTTCTTTTAAGATGAACAAATCTGAACTATTTAAGCTCATTTTGAAAAAACAAATAGGACACTTCCTATGGGACGGAAATCATGAGCTGGTCAACTTCAAGTGAGAAATTAGTTTTGAAATAGCAGGATTCATCCTTCAAAGGGAATTGTGGACAGTTCCCCATTTATAATCAAGTATACAACTACAATGTTGGGAATCCCTCTTTTCAGTTAGCTAAGAAACATAATCAAATACACACTTCTCCGCACCTAAAATGATCTAAGTAAATATTTTATACCTCTTTGATATATGATGTATAAGTTATCACACATAAAGCAAGATTAATTAAAGAAACATTTCATCGAACACTTAGAAGATAAAAATTTAAAATGGTTCACTGTCAAGGCAATAGCTACGTCCATGAGGTCTAAAAACCAAACCCACAACTATCAACTTTGGATACACTATACTTGATAGAGATTACATCAACATTCAAAGGTAAAGATCTCCTTACAAACGAGGGCACCCTTAGGTAAACTACATAATGAATAAAAATAGAAGGATTACCACAAATCACCTATGATGTGTCTTCTCTTTCACAAGAGAATATTTTAACTTCAAAAGTCTCTTCATTTGTTTCTTCTTCTTCCTCCAAGAAAACTTCATTTCTTGATCTTCAAAATTCCTTCAAAGTTGTAGTTTTTTTCTTTATTTTCTCTGCACATTCTCTTTCTCAAAAGAACCCATTTTTAAAAAGGATTAATTTTTATAAATAAGTCTCTCATTATTTTAAAAACTTATACAAACCTAAAATAGGTCAAGTAGTGGGCCTCTTCACATGACAGGAAACCCAATACCAGGGGCCTCGCATGAGGAGGAAAAAAGCCCAACATACAATTGGGTCCGTATAAGGGTGGACACACTTAAAGTCACATTGTTGAAGACATTGTGTAGTCTAAAGTAAACGCTTTTGCTCTAGTTGAATGTCTAACTTCTTCACTGGCCATACTTTTTTTGCACCAATGAACAATTGAACAGATGATGCAACTGGAACAATATTGTTTTGAATGGATTTTGGTCCCCATGGCAAAGAGAAGAAAAGCTCTTCAACAGTGAATAATGATGCTAAAGCAATAAAAGAAGAAGGGTACTCATTACTTCCAAATTGGCTCTTTTACATTCTTTCAACCCCACCCATAAAAGAAGGCTGATGTTTCCATGTTTGAAAACTTGAAAGCAACCATTGCCTACACCTTCTTAAGCACAAGGTCCACTTTGCTGACCCGCACTTAGGTACATGCCAACCTGCGTTAATTTCGGGTGAGAAATCTTTTGTTGGACCACAATTAGAAGCAGGCCATGAGAAAGCAAAAGCTGCAAAGAGCCAACAAATGAAAAGAAGCTACTTGATTATATGGACCACCCCACAACAAATTATAATATGATCATTGAAACAGACAGCACATTTGGTGGGTTCAAGACTTCCCAAGTTATTTGTTCTTCTTCTTCTTGTGCTAAACTTCTAGGCTTCCCAAGTTGTCATTATAATATGGGGGAATTAAAGATTGGCATGTCAAAGTGGCCGAATTTACAGATTGGTAGGATTTTTCTAATCATTAGTCTATGTCAAGTTCTGGTAGTTTATCAGTAAATCAACTACATTCTACAATTGATTTGATTTCGGCATATTATTCTTAATTAAATTGATTTGATAATATTAAAATTGACTCAATGATATTATCAAACTAACCTGCCAAATAGTCATATTTCAATACAAATCCTGCCGATTCGTAAATTAATTGGGCTACTTTAACCTGCCAATATGTGACTGACTGGGAAATTCCTGTAGCCCAAAAAACTGATTGGGAAAAGCCAATTTTATAATAGATAAATCTTAAGGGTGGTTCTTTTCTTTGTCAAGAAATGAAGATTTGCCAAGAAAATACGCCACCTTTTGCTTAGAAAACGGATCGTTGACAAGTCTCTCATTTTGAGATTTCAACACCCAACCCAGTACAAACTCCAAAAACCTCATAATTTATGGACATAGCCCACCTTGATGGATTAATTACACCATTTTAATAAGAATTATGAAGTTGCTGACTTCTTCCTCTTGGACTTGTATTGTGCATCTTCAGTTGTCTAAGAATTCAGTCAATATCAAAACCGAAGCACATGATATCCGCCAATTTCTAGAGAAATTGAATTATGATTGACCATTTAATTGAAAGTCATTTGAAAACCATGTAGTCCTTAATATAATGAAAGGCATATGTAATCAGCAATAGTTAATTTTTAAACGTCATCATGCATATTTATAATCATAATCGTTATTATTATCATCGTCGTTATACTAAGAATGATAATAATAGTACCAATAATGGTAGTATATTACCATCATTATGATTGCTATTGCTGCCCCTATCTTTATTGTGATTGTTATTATTTACTATAACTTATCATCATCTAATACGAGTAAAATTAGATCTATCCAAGATGCATACTTGTTGTCAAAAAAAAAAATTGGTGGATCCATATTATCCTTGGCAGATAATTCTATGACATAATCACTTGGAAATTCTTCATCATTATCATCATCATCATCATACGCCTTATCCCAGCTATCTGGGGTTGGCGGCATGGATTATATACCATGTTTGTCTTTTATCGGAATCAAAATGGTACAAAATCAATACAAAGAAAAATAGTGGCAGGTTTTTACGCTGGATGTCTTTCCTGACGCAACCCTCTGAAGAGGGGATGAATTGATACGCCTAATTGTAGTGATGAACGCCAATCAATGGGCTTTATACTTTTATAAATTATAATTAATAGCTTCAATAATAGATCAACTTTGACTGCTAGAGTCGTGTGACATTGGACCTATTTCAACGAATTATGTAAACCAGTGAAATGAAGTAGCAATAACAGAAACCTACCTATCCAACTCAATTCTAAAAAAACAAAAACAAATGATGCTTGGGTCCAAAAGTTTACAAATATGCTAACATTTCTCCCACGAAGTAATACAATGAGCATGCTAGTCAATACTTCATCACCTTAAAACTGGCTATTTTATTTATAACATGAAGGTAGCTCTTAACCAAGATATCTTAGGATAAAGTCACACGGTAGCTATGTACCATGTTGGCCCCTATGTACCATGTTTGGACCCCTATCTACCATGATCTTACACTACGGTCATGGAGCACCGTCAGGCCCATCAAATAATGGGGACAAGATAGTAATGTGATGGAGATCCTCATTGATACAAACTTTATCTTTGCATTGATACTTGCAAGTCTAGAGATCCTAGAGCGCCTTGCAAGTGACTATGCAACTTTGGTCACTTTTGATCGATACATTTTTTTTCAAATAGACTAAAAATTTAGTTCATTTGAAAAAAGTTGTATCTATTAAAGGTGACCCGAGGGAGTACAAAATGAAAGTATTGTCGAGGCATATCAAACAATTAGATCAAACTTCATTAGCATTTGGACAAGATTATATTTTATATATGATATTATAACCCGTTCAAAAATACTTAGGATAAACAATTTAAGAACACACATGCACATGTGATTATAAGACAAGTTCAACCTGTCTTCTAAATTATAATATGGCCAAGCCAACCAAATGGTCTGTTTATTTGTAGAAACAACCAAAATGGTGTTAATTGAAAAAAACAAGTGGAAAGGTATCACGGGCCTTTGTTTCAGTCCAAATTTTATAGACGTACATTAAAAACATTAGTATTCCAAAATGAGTCTATATATGCACAAATAAGAGGACAGCAGACACAAAGAAAAACTAACTGAGCTGTTTTATGAGTAGAACAAAAGTCTAAAATCTAGATAAGTCTATGCAAGGATTTCTTTATTTTAATCTCTGTAAGGGTTGAATTGGACCCATTTTGACAAAGTCCACAAGAGATATGGGCTTTGGACTTTTAAAGTAGTCAGAACATCAGATGCCAAAGAGAGAAATTTTTGTTTCAAAGACAATAGACAAACAAATTTCTTTATCTTTTCAAACAAGACAAACAAATTTCTAGAAGTATGATATTGACCAATATATTTCAAGTAGATGTGTTGTCTTGGACTCATCTGATAAGACAGATCCTTGGGCAGTCCAATCCTTGAAGGCTTCAAGCACCCAACTTTGGGCTTATTTAGGATTTCCTGAACATACTTTATGTATAATCATGCATAAGTAACATATAAAACCAATTAAATTGATGCTGACCCACCCAGAAAATAGAGAGTGGAATTAGAGAGAAAAAGCTACATAGAAGTAACCTATAAAATATAATAAACCCCTTTCATTGAATCTTCATTTGACCTATAAATACATTAATCTTAAAATGTTAGTTTGTCAAACAAATGTATACCTGTGATTTAGATAAAAATTGTTTATCATGTATCTGCAAGAAGAGAACTTTACAGTAATACTGCAATTTGAGTTAAGAGGGTATAAAAATGATTTATTCGTTCTTTTACTTTTATTTTTTGAGAAAAATGTTAAGGATTTTTTCTAGTGTTTGGGACGGTATTTGACTCCAACTAAATTATGAAAGTAGCTGAGCCCTCCTTGTCAGAACAAATGGGAGCGTCCAAATAAGCAGCTTGATTACGATTTTCTTTTTAAGGAGTTGAAATCATGGGCTTAACCAAGGACAAGTACACATAAAGGAATGGTAGACAGAAAAGTTGCATCAAAGAAGGTCAATCAGGATAAGCTAAAAGGCAACATAAGATGATATTTTAATACCTAAGAATAGAACATGGTACAACTAATAATAATCCCTTTTTATATGTGCTCAATGGACATCCATTAGCGTGCGATTAAAGATCGTGTGACATGGGCATATTCAGCTGCCACTGACCACCTGACCCTACACACGAGCTGTAGATGCGCTGGGTGCATATTTTCAAATATGCAACCGAGCACATATTATGGATATCAGAAGTGATAGCTCAAAAGAACTAAAAATTGAAAAACCTGCAACAAACTTGGGTCTAACATACAGAGCTTAGAGTACATGGTAGGTTAAACTGAAGGGTTGAAAGGAGATTTCAAAGAAGCAAGAATGCACTCTTTGCTCATAATAATGACCTTGAAAGGTGTGCACCTTCTCTATTTCAAACTTTGCACTTTTGACCTTCCAATTGAAGGCCAACTGCTCATGTTTATGTTCACCCTCCAATGCTGCCTACTTAGATACAGATAACAAAGTTAGGTATGGGCACATGATATTCTTCAAAGCAGCAGCCCAAGGGGTCGGATCAGTTTTGTAAACCAAAAACTCATCCGGAGCATTACCACAGGTAAGTGCATTTGATTTGATCAACTGTCAAGTGTCAACGAGACCTAGGATCCCGTCCAACTAGATTATCCTCATTTCCACCTTTTCCCTCTTTGAAATGAATGGAAGTAAAATCATTTAGACTGTTCTATATTTTGAGAAAAGACAGTTATTACTGTAGAAGATCCTCATTTATTGCTTGTTTGGAGAGATGGCACTGAATATAAACTACTCCCTCCAGTCACTTTTAACCGAGATAATTAACAAAAATAACATATCAAAATTAGATGATAGAGATCAAGGTCGAGAGGCCTCCGCAATGAAAAATGACTCACTTGCTCGGAAAGCCTAGATTTTTATTGTACACCCTACATCTCAATAAAATTGACCAATTATATGACAGTCTCAAATAAAAGAGACCAGAGAGTATTAGATCTCTAAATTAGGATATCTTTTGGTATACGCCCCAAAATTTATACAAGTTGACCTGAATCAGCATCTGGATTAGACACAATAGTTGTCACTTCTGTGACTAGGGTTTCTACCTATTTGTATTTCTTTAACTTTTACAGAGATGCTGGTTCAGTCCACACTACTAACCGACCTGCTTCATCGTGTGTACTCGCCTTGACCAAGTTACCTTTGTAATAAAAGTAAGTTTACTCTTTATGTTTTAAATTATTGAGTTAACCATGTTACACTTATAATTAAGTCATAATTTTTCCGGTACAAAAATTAAGCCGTAATTTATACATTAATTGTTCTGTAATTTATACAGACTAGTTAATCTGGACTTTAATATCCCATAAAATATTTTCATAGTTTCTCACTATTTATTATGCATATGCATTCGGATTCCTAACTACTTAGAAGAGAAATCCAATTAATTACTACTATTGTTGTCACGCCCCGAAATCCCATACCTCGATCGGAGTGCGGAAGCCAATCAATGGAATACATTTCGAGGTAGAGATCCCGGGCGCGAGACCGAACAGTCGATTTCCAAACCAACCGATTACAATCATCTCAAAAGGACGTGTAACCGATTATGCCCGCAATCAGTGTAATACAAATATAGACATCAATGAATACTATGAAATGAATTTACTTAATGATAATAATCCATTCAAGAAAGTCAATAAAATAAACCTATAAGTCTATGGCATACAATTGCCAATAATGTCATAAGCATCAATAAAAGCAAAGCAAATAACTAAATCGTTATAGGGTTAGAACAAGTCAATACTCTAGGGTTTATATAGAGTTGGGAGAGAATATATTCTCAAACCAATCTTCCAAATCATGGACACTTCTAACCAATGGGAAGGCTTCAAAATCTTATAGGAGACGTGCAAATCAAGTCCCAATGGGATTTGGTATCTTTCCCAAACAAATCCACCCAAAGATAAGCTTGAAAACGCAAAACCGCAACCGGCGATCGATCAGCAATACGGTGATCGATCGTCGTATGCACTGTTTTAACACTATACGCTACTGCCGATCGATCGCTATTACAGCCGATCGATCGCTTTACGTGAAACACAAAAATTCACAACTCACAGTAACTACGATCGATCGGTTTGGTAAGGCGTCGATCGGCTCAGCTTGCCGATCGATCGGCTCTTATGGCGATCGATCGCTGTCACGTTTAATCAAATTCAATTTCTCATATCTTTTTACCCCGAACTCCAAATCGCACATAATAGGTGGCGTTGGAAAGCTCTTCTCACCAACTTTAATTTGCACAAGGCACAACACAATCAATTCAAACGTTAAGAGGGTCAAATTTCGGTATTAAGATACTTACTAATTTTTCGGATGTTACAATTGTTGTTATTATTAATCTTACATTATGGAATTCTAAGTTGGGATTTGAACTGTCCACTTAGTTATGTATTTATTAGGATTAATTACTAAGTAGATGACTAAAGTAAGGAACTTTGGGAAACTCACTTTGACTCACCCCAATTACAATTACCATATGCACCATCAGTTCACTGGCGAACTGGAGGTTCTGATTCATCCAAATTTCCAACGATGGCGTGCACCATGGCAACCCGGCCGTTGGATTTAGACCTGCCCGTTTGCATTAACAGAGGAGGCGGGCAGGTGATTCAAACCCGTGTGGCATGTGTACTAACACCTGCCATTGGATCAACTTTGGTGCCCCAGGATACGCCCAGTTGCATGCACGCTGAGACGCATACTACCAAGACTTTTCCAACATATACTAATAGAACTTTTATCAGATTTGTGTTAATTAAATGTACTTAATCAAAGGTAAGGGTTGAATTTATACTCCAATATTGAGAGAATTGGCATTAATTTACAGGGTCCTACATATGGTATCAGTGGCTATACTATGGCCTAGGCTGGCAGGGGAGTACTGTCCATGGTGGTCTCTTCATGTGACACAGGGGATCACAAGTAATAAGCAATGTTGACACTATTTGGTCAAAATTGGATTAAGAGCAGTAAAATTACCATTTTGCCCAGATTATTCAGGGAAACTCATCCTAACAAGTTGACTAAACAGTCTTGAGTCTTAAGTACCTGGACTGTAATTAAGTCATAAGTCAAGGTGCAACATGAAAGCACAACACATAACCCTAACATCCTTTACCAAAAAACATAGGGGAAAAAACCCTAAAACCATCATCCAAAGTTCTATACCCCTTATATGGCAGTTGATTGATGCCATCAGTTGTACAAAAAAAAAACGTTTGTCATCAGCACTCACTAAGCAATAAGCATACATTAATTAATGAAAAGTAAAGGTGGGCCCCTGCACCACTACTAACAAACAAAGCCACTATTCAAACCTTTTTTCTTGATATACAAAAAAAAACAATAAACACACCAAATCAAAGGACAAAGGAAAGTCAATGGGTAGGTTTTCCTTGCTTAATTTATTACATTAGTTTATTCCATTTCATATTCATATTACACATTACAACGATAGTTTGAGTCCCATTTATGCGCCATGCACGGCTCACGAGTGTCTACATGAGCCGAGGCACCTCGATCTATTCAAATTTTGATCCGACCGCAGGCATCAAATTACAGGCAAGTAGGCTTTTCACCGCCGCCCGCCCCTAATGCCCTTCGATCAAAATTTGACTGCTCTCGATGACTCGGCTCATGTACACGCGCATTAGCCATGTCTCATATAAACTGTTTCCTAATAGGTTATTATATCAATAATTGACTTTTAGTAAAAAAACAAAACTTCAATAGTTTACTCCATTTTTCTTAATTTTTTTTTTACTGTGGGGTTATTGTTAATATAAGGGTAATAATGGAGGAGGAGCAAAGCAAAGGGGGAGTGGGGGAGGGGGCAATCAATGCAGATGTGTTTGGATTGACCACTGGAGTAATGCATCTGATGCAGAAAAGGGTTTGCCTTTAATTGTGCTGTAGATGGAGGTTGGTGGAAGAGCAGCTGCTGCCTTCAGTCTCATAGAGGAGCGCCCCTGTTGCTTGCTGTCTCTTTCCCCATTTTTCTCTGTTTCAGTCTTTCCTCTGTGAAAAAAACCACTGAGGAAGGGGCTTCTTAGGGCTCTTCTTGATTTGATTCTAGGGTTTCCTCTCTCTTTCCTCCAGGAGGGCCATTTCGACCTTGCTGGGTTCCATTCCGGCGGCGGTGTTTGCATTCCAGGTTTTCGTTCCCCTTTTTTTTGTCGTTTTTTCTGAGTTCTTGGGCTTCCAGAAGTTGGGTGTTTTGGCTTCTTGGGGGCAGATTCGGGCGGTGGGTTTTCTTGATTTTGGGTATAATTGTTTGATTTTGGAGGTTGTTGGATGCTGAGATTCGATTCTATTTTCTTTTACTTGCTTTGGTTGGATTGACCTGTGATTTGCATCAATTCTTGTTGTTCCTCTCCCCCTTTTGGCAAAAAAAAAAGGCTCTGATTTGAATTAAATCTTGGGGGTTTTGGTTTCCAAATAAAAGGAAAAAGTGGCCAAGGGTTTGGTGGAATCTTTAGTGGTTTTGGGGTTGAAATCTTTCATGTAAAGTGAAAGTTTGTGTGGAATGTTTCCCTCATCAAACTGCTTTTGCATCCACCCATAAGTCTTCTTTTCTGTTCTTTTCAAGAAAATTGGGAGAAGGGCATCTTGATCGTGTTCCATTTAGGCCCTTGATGGGCTAATTGTGGTTGTTACTTGTGATCTTGGAGTTGGATTTACGCGATTGACGTCGATTTGGGTTTTTGTTTCTTGAGTGGCATTCATGCATCTGTCACTATGGAAGCCAATCTCCCACTGTGCTGCACTCATCTTGGAGAAGAAGAGCAAAAAGAAAGATGGGTCTGGTTTGGCAGAGGAGGGCAAGAAGAAGCCATCTATGCTGAGGCAACTTCAAGAACATAAGCTCAGGGAGGCTCTTGAGGAGGCTTCAGATGATGGGTCCCTTGTTAAATCACAATCTATAGACTCTGAGTCCTTTGGAGCCCAACAGGATGGTAGCTTCGGCCGGTCGCGGTCACTGGCACGCCTTCACGCCCAGCGGGAGTTCCTCCGTGCGACTGCACTAGCTGCAGACCGGATTTTCGACTCTGAGGACTCCATCCCTGACCTTCACGAGGCCTTCTCCAAGTTCCTCACAATGTATCCGAAGTACGCGTCATCGGAGAAGATCGACCAGCTTAGAGGAGAGGAGTACAGCCATTTGTCTGATATGCTTGCAAAGGTATGCCTTGATTACTGTGGCTTTGGCCTTTTCTCTTACCTACAAACCATGCAGTCTTGGGAGAGTTCTGCCTTTAGTTTGTCTGAGATTACTGCAAACTTGAGTAATTACGCATTATATGGTGGAGCAGAGAACGGAACTTGTGAGCATGATATCAAAAGCAGAATCATGGACTATCTAAACATACCCGTGAGTGAGTATGGACTTGTTTTCACAGTGAGTAGAGGATCTGCATTCAAATTGCTTGCTGAATCTTATCCATTTCAGACCAATAAGAAGCTGTTGACCATGTTTGATTATGAGAGCCAGTCGGTGAATTGGATGGCCCAGAGTGCAAAGGAGAAGGGTGCCAAGGTCTATAGTGCATGGTTTAGGTGGCCTACTCTGAAGTTGTGTTCGACAGAACTCAGGAAGCAGATTTCAAATAAGAAAAAGAGGAAGAAGGACTCTGCAGTTGGACTTTTTGTTTTCCCTGTTCAGTCAAGGGTGACTGGATCGAAGTATTCCTACCAGTGGATGGCTTTGGCTCAACAGAACAATTGGCATGTGTTGCTTGATGCAGGCTCCTTGGGCCCAAAAGACATGGATTCACTAGGTTTATCCTTGTTTAGGCCTGATTTTATTATTACATCATTTTACCGAGTGTTTGGTTCTGATCCAACTGGTTTTGGTTGTCTTCTCATCAAGAAATCCGTGATGGGCAGCTTGCAGACCCATAGTGGGTTGGCAGGATCGGGGATGGTGCGGATTGTCCCAGTGTTTCCCCAGTATTTGAGTGACTCCATGGATGGCCTGGATGGAATTGCTGGAATAGAGGGTGAAGGAGTTGATGGAATTGAAGAACCAACACAAGATGCTCATCAGGGATCAAATTTGCCAGCCTTTTCAGGTGCTTTTACTTCTGCTCAAGTGAGGGACGTATTTGAAACTGAATTGGATCAAGATAATAGTTCTGACAGAGATGGTGCAAGCACCATTTTTGAAGAGACTGAGAGCATTATGATTGGCGAGGTCATGAAGAGTCCTGTTTTCAGTGAAGACGAATCTTCTGACAATTCATTTTGGATTGATTTAGGCCAGAGCCCATTTGTTTCTGACCATTCAGGCCAATTAAATAAACCAAAATTTGGGTCACCATTACCACCCTCCTGGTTCACTGGAAGAAGGAACCACAAGCAAGTATCTCCCAAGCCAGCTAGTTTGGTCTCTCATAGCCCAATTTATGATGATCGACATGGGCATCATGTACCAGGTGATGACCATATGTTTTCATTTGATGCAGCAGTCCTATCTGTTTCACAAGAACTAGACCGTGTTAAAGAAGTTCCTGAAGAGGAACAGCACATGGAAATGGATCATCCTGTAAATATCCAAAAAGGTTCCAGTCTCCACCATGAGAGAGAAATACAAGAAGAACATGAAAACAGTGAAGGGACAAGTGTGAATGGTTATAAATTCCATGCCACTCAGAATGGGTCAACTTCTAAAATTTGCCAAGAAGGTCATGTTGATACTAAGGAGAGCGCTATAAGAAGGGAAACTGAAGGGGAGTTTAGGCTATTGGGTAGAAGAGAAGGGAACAGGTTCCCTGGTGGCAGATTTTTTGGAGTTGAAGACACTGATGGGGTCACAAGTATGGGCAGAAGGGTGTCATTTAGTATGGAAGAAAATCACAGAGAACATTTTAGTCACAATTCAGAGCTTGGGGAAGCGTCTGCAGCCGCACTGGGAGATGACGAAGCTTTTACTGATGGTGATGAGGATGGAGATGAATGGAGCAGAAGAGAACCTGAAATAACCTGCCGGCATCTTGATCATGTGAATATGATGGGTCTCAACAAAACTACCATTAGACTTCGTTTTCTTATAAATTGGTTGGTGACCTCCTTGTTGCAACTGCGGATAACTGGCCCAGGCGAAGATACAATTAGACCTCTTGTTTACATCTATGGTCCGAAGATTAAGTATGAAAGGGGTGCAGCTGTAGCTTTTAATATAAAGAACATTAGTGGAGGACTAATCCATCCTGAGGTTGTTCAAAAGATGGCAGAGAAAAGTGGGATCTCTCTTGGCATTGGTTTTCTGAGTCATATCCGTATTATGGAGAACAACAAACAGCTGACTGAGGCAGAAGACATGTCCTTATGCAACCTAGTTCCTAATGATCGTGACACTAAAAATGTTACAGTTCGAGTTGAGGTTGTAACAGCTTCACTTGGCTTTCTTACCAATTTTGAGGATGTTTATAAGATGTGGGCATTTGTGGCTAAATTTCTTAACCCAGCCTTTGCTGAAGAAGATGGATTATCCACTGTTCCTGAGGCATCAGAAATTTGAGAATGGAAAGTAGGCATCCTCTCGTTACATCAAGTTGAAAACTGACTCTGGCGGCTGCTGTACTCCGCTATGAAGCAGCATCGTCCATCTTCAAGTTCAAGGTACACCACAGCATATTGATGTGCCTGGACAGCAAAAGCACATTAAAGGTATGATTTTAGTTGTACTCTGCTTCATCCTGGAAAGGTTTTGAATCTTCATGGGGTCACAATTGTTCATTCTACGGTTTAATTTTTTTATTCTTGTTTTTTTGAATTTTCTCTATGTATTTTTTGGGATCATGTAGAGGTTGCACTAGGCATGTGTATCGATCAGGGAACTGTTTGGATTTTCTTTTCTCATATGCTTGATAAATGAAAATACTAATATGGCCGGACTGATCAGTGCCACAAGTCGTTCATGTTCAGCTTGGATTGAGCTCTTTCTTTTCTAGTAAACAATGGCCTGTAATGGTGACTAGTGACCTACTTTTATTCACAAGTATGAATTTTTGTCCAGCTTCTTCATTTTTGACGATTGTTTTGTATACTGTTTGTAGAATCTTGAGATTTATGATCTGAGTTTCTAGGTAAACAACCTCCATTCTATACAATATGCTTGATATGTTCTCCTTCAGTAATCTATGGTGTTGGTGTCCAGAAAATATCTTCAATCCTGTGGATATTTTTGGATCTTACGATGGATTAAAATGTCAATATGTGTCATGTTTCTTCATAACATTACAGATGACAAACCCCCTAGTAAGGTTGGTTTGGTCAAACTATAGACCAAGTTTTTGCTGCTGAGCATGTGGCTTTCAGGATTTTTGTGGATTGAAAAAACCTGATTATCTCCATTTTTGAAGGTTCCCCCAGGATTCGTTGCAAGAACGGTAAATCCTGCCATGCTAGAATTATTGTGTGTCTGATATTCATTGTAAAAGTGGAACCTTAACTTCCCTTTTCATTAGGTACATTTGGTCTGGTTATGTTTAAATACAATCTATATTGTCACGTTCACCACTTTATTGCCATTTGCAGGTTTAAGTTGGCCTCGTTGCCAAATTTACACAAAATCCCTTCATCATTTTGATTCACGAATTCAGTAGAGCATAGATTTCTTATTCTTTCGGCTTAATATGTTTCACTTCCACCTAAAACCTATATTTAACTGAATATCAGGATTTCAATAGTTTTGACCTTGATACCACAAAGTAATCCTAAATGTATGTATTTGTTCTGTTTAAGAAAACGCCTGCCGCCATTATCAAGCTAGAATGAGATAGCTTTGACAGTTAAGTGGAAGTTTTCCAGATCATTGATAAATAAATAAAAAAAAGAAAAAGAAGAAGAAGAGAGAACAGCACTATGGTGTGCAAAAAGGTAGGTAACCAATCTGACATAAATTTCCATATATGCTTTCCATCTGTTGCAGAAAAAATGAGCCCTTTATTAGAAGGGCAGTGATAACCCTACAACAGATTCCTACACATTTTCCATATACAGCTGATGTGTAAGGAAATGAGTGGATGAACTGATGTACCCACTCATTTCCATACACATCAGCTGTGTATGGAAAATGTGTAGCTGTGTATGGAAAATGTGTAGGAATCTGCTGTACAAATATCGTGTCCCTTACTAGAAGCCCATTTTAAAGGGGATCATATATGAGCACCTCAACTGTGGGCTTGTAGGTCCCACACAAAGGTGGGACCAAGTGAGATTGGAACGACAGGAAGCCTACCAAATCGGGTCTCATTTGGAAGTATGCCCCCCCCCCTATATCCCTACGGAAGGATTAGCCTATTTGGATTTCTATTGACGGCTGAAATTATCAGATTCTACCAGACAAGGAAAAACCACACTTGTGATTTGTGAATGGGACCAAATTCGATCCCTGAGAGTCTGCATAAGATTACACCTATGGGATGACGTTTCAGTGGACAATGATTTCAACTTTTACGCTTTATGCCATGCCCATCATTTTGTTGGCCATGATAGCTTTTTAGCTTCCCTGCACCAAATGCAGCAACGGTGAACTTTAACTGGTCTTTGCCAGACTTGAATTTTTCTGTTCAGGAAGAGATGGCAGTTTGATTTAAAATCACCTGAGCACCCAGTTCGAGATTTCAACTATTTTTCGCCAAATTATCTGTGACACGCATAGGCTGCCCCAATAAATTTCGGCAAACTAGATTTTAAGTTAAATGTATGGTACTCACTGAATTACAAAGAATGTGCCATGCCTGCTTGCAGCGCACAAGCTTGCAGCATGCTTGAAGCAATGCGCAGGCCCATGCAAACCCCTACATCACAGTAAGGATAGCAAGATACAACTGAGTCGTAACATTTCCATATTCCCAAGTCTTGATTGCATTGTGGAGAGGTGAGTACAAAGTGTTTATATTTAACTGCTCATATTACAAAACGTTTGTAATGTTGAGTGCATTACCGCTAGACCTCCCTGAGGAAATACCTCATGCTGAATAATGAGGATGAGCATTGACATACATCTACGTAAAGAAATGTTGCCTATAAAATACAACTGAAGGACATCACACTTGGAGCATCTCAATAGTGGTGGTCACCATCAATGCTCATTGCCAATACCCTAGAGAATTGACTCTACACATCAAATGTGACAAAGACAGGTCTTATTTCACTATAGATACCTTTTTCTCCATCCAGCTTTTCTGCTGTCGCATCTTGAAATTTCATGTTGGATACTTAATAAATGACGTCTGGGTTTCCCTCTGTATTTACCATTCCCATGAGCCAAGGAAACCTACTTTTGCCAAAGCACAATAGTTTACCTTGGTTAAGATCCCCGAAGAACATGGGAAGAAAGGCTTAGCATACTCATCAGACGGTTATCAGACCAAAAGAGTTGTAGGCTGATAACCATCTAAAAATCCATCGACTTGATGAGAAAAGCTGTCTCCAATGCTGACTCCTTGCAGTGCAAATACTTGTTTTCTTCCACTAGGTCCACTGTGAAATTAAGTAATACTGGGCGTTGTGGGTCGTAAATAGCATTTTTGCGGATCCGTGCAGCCCATTTTGCTGCTTCCCACACTCCAAACCTGAAATATAAAATTATACTTATCATTCAGAATGCTTGGTGCATGCTTCATACATGGTAACTGCATTTTGTTTGCCTCAGGTGTCACAAACTGGTCACTTCTCATTTAGAGTCCAAAACAGCTGAACTAAAAAAATACAACAGGACCGTCCATAACAGTTTACTTTTTTACGAGGACCAAGGCAAAACCAAGTTCCAAATTAGGTAAAAAATTAGCATGACTGGAAAGTCAGTCAATTGTTCCAATCACACGTAACCATGATATAGGTTCACGCTGTCATGGAACCAGATATTTTAGGAACTATCTCCTTCAAACAATGAAGCAATTTTAGGCTTAAAAGCCAATTAAGAGGCCCATACTGGTCCACATGCTTAAACTAGGATTAAAAACACAACATGCTTAAAAAATCCACCAACTTTTAACCTAATCAGGAGTGTAGGCCTTACTGAGGCACCCCCTTTAAACACAGTAGCCAAATCTGTGTTGGGAATCCATAAAGGTCAATGAGTGCCACAGGCACATGAACTCTTTATATCATCAATATATATCAAATATCACCCTTTTGGGTTTTTTTGTCAAAGAAATATATAGTACATATGAAAAATCTCAGCATGTGGGGCAAACTATTCGGGTACCTGAAGATTTCTACTGGAAAAGAGTGTAAACAGTGGGTACCTTGTGTTAAAAGATGATGTCACTAGAACTGCAGGATAAATGGCACCCTTCTCTATATTGTCATATGGAGAGTATGCACGAATAGCCTGAAAATCCTCAATATCACCAGGATATCCAAATTCTTCGTAGTCCACAGCAAGTAGCGGTAAAACAGGAGCAATAAGAGTGTGGGTGGGATCTAAGAATGGGACCTACAATAACAAAATCCGCAGTTTTCCCCCACAAAGTACTTTTAAGATATTACAGACAAATGAGTGAAATTTAAGTACATAAAAATCTATCATTTCATGAAGCACCTACTTACGGGAAGAAAAGCCTAGTAATTGGATGGTCATATCTGTTTCCCCAATCCCTCCCGCAGCCCCTCCTTCCGAAAAAGGAAAAGGAAACCAGAATGAATATTTTATTCCAGATATTAATATTTCAAGGCCATGTAGTATTTGTGTCCTTTAACAAGAAAGCCTTTTTTCATTCATAAAATAGGGATAAATTAGTACTATCTACTTGTAGGAGAACAGAACAACCACAATGAATTCCATGTTAGCCAAGGCACCCTCATAAGTGTTTGAATATCCAATTTAGCAGGAAATTGGCTGGCTAATTTGAGCAATTATCGGCCCACTATATATTAAGCGAAATAAAAATACTTTTAAGAAGAATTTCAGGGCACCCTCATAAGTGTTTGAATATCCAATTTAGCAGGAAATTGGCTGGCTAATTTGAGCAATTATCTGCCCACTATATGTTAAGCGAAATAAAAATACTTTTAAGAAGAATTTCAGGGGACGCGGGGGGGTTGGGGGTGTAGAGAAGGTAGAAATTTTGGACTAGCTCAATATAGCATTTTCTATCAATTATGTTAACCTAACATGCACCCACTTCTATTAAACTAAAATGCACCTTTAATACTGCAGCACGAAATAATTCTGTATGAGCATTTATGGCTGAAGTGACAAGCAATCCTCCAGCACTGTAACCCCAACCAGCAAGCTTGTTCTCTTGCACAATGCCCTTTTCAATCAAAAATTGCGCACAGCAGATATAATCATGAATTGAATTTTGCTTTTTTGTACGCATGCCAGCATGATGCCATTTTTTGCCCTTGCCACCTCCACCTCTAAAATTAAATCACCAAAAGCATCATATTAGAAAAGAAATAACAAAATATCAGGAAAAACTTCCAAGTAAAGCAAAGATAAATACTCACTAAGCTAGTAACGAAAGAGGCAAAAACAGCCAAAGCAATATTCAGTGTCTGATATTGCTATGAGGACAGATGTTTAAGTTATGTTACATGTTTTCTTATTGGGCAGATGTTTAAGTTACGCCACACATGTTTTGGTATTAAGAAGATTTATAAAAAGATGATACATCCAGGGATCACAGCATTCAGGTCATATTATATCTCTTTTCAATTTAATCTGAAGCCCCGCTGCTCGTGTTGAATATACATATAAGAGAAGATTTGACCACAAACATAATGCACCTTTTTACTAATTTAGGTAAAATCTTTCCTAATTGTACATCTACAAGAAAATGGAATATGTTCAGATACCTAACATCTGCATATGCAATCACCCAACCTCGATCAAGAAGACTCTTCTGCTCACTGTGCCATCTCTTGTCTAATAGCTCGCCATAAGCCCCATGACCGTGAAGCAAACCTGGGTTTTGGCCCTCCTGCTTGAGTTTACGGGAGTATACTACAGTCAAAGGAACCATAACGTCATCAGATGGAACTTCATAATGTTCACAGGCATAGAATTCTGACAGATCATTCCATGATTTTTCCACTTGATTACACTCATTTGAAAGGTCTTCCCGCTTTGAATGTGAAAGCTTTTCACTGTTAGTGGCAGAAGGTGCTCCATAAAGAGTTCGCGTCCTTTGCAGTAGAATATTTTCTTGTTGCACAATGATCCACTTACCATTTGATAAATCATAATCAACGACAGCATCAGGCATCTGCAGTTGTAAACCTCCAGATTTATGAGCAAATTCAAGCAAAACTCATAATTATAGATATGTAATGGATATAGGCATTAGATAAAGAGGTTGCTAGCAAAGCAACAGGCTGACAGAACTTAGAAACAAGCTAACATAAAAAACCTACACACCACAGGTGAAGAAACTACAAATCGCATGGTTGAAGAGTGGAAGTCATAGTTTGGTCCAGGCGAAATTTGGCAAACATGGTCTGGAAGAGGCAGGAAATATGCATTTAGATCACTTAGATGGACACCACCCTGCAAAAGCAGTTGCTTTCGTCAAACATCAAGAACAGTGAAATTAAAATTTATCCATTATAAACTGTCAACATAAGGTAGGCCCAGGTCATAACCAACCACACATCAGTATGACACCAATTTTTTTAAAATTTTAAAACAATAGCTTATTTAATTAATTTTACTCACAAAAGATACTATGACCCTCCAACCCAATCCTCCATTGTGCTCTCCACCTAGATGGATCTGACATTGCATGATTTGATAGAACTTCCTGCTACATAAAGCAGGTGAGACTCGTGATCAAATGGGTGGAGAACAAATTTGAGGAATCGGTGAGGATCACTCTTCAGATGAGTGTTTTGCTTCACCTATTATCATGTTTTCTGGTGTTCATGCAATTAAATGAAAAACCCTGCACTCTGCGATCATCGCCTTGATGTCTGCTGAGCTCTGGTGCTGCCTTTGCCTACCATGGAGTGCAGAAGAGCTAATCTGTGCCCCCACACCCAAGAAATTCTTGAATATACACCAAATGTGAGGAAACCCAAGCAAATCCAAGAAATTTTTATAATTGCTGCCTCATTTTTTTCATTACGATTATTTAGAACTGAAAAGAGAAAAGGAGTAAATAAAATTTTCCTTTCTTCTGCTTAACATTTCTCCCTAAACTTGGGAAAAATAAGTGAACCACAGCTTTGTCATGGTCATCTTATGTAATGTACGGATACAAAGCCAACATAAAGGGATACCGAAAGAAAAAAGAATTACCTTCGTATTTGTGCTCAAAGGAAGAGGAATAGAACATAATTTGTACACATTTTTGTCCATTAACGTAAGCACCATATGTGACTTACAAATATCCACATCCTCAATAATCATGCCAGGTTCATTGAGAAGTACACTCTGGAGTAAGCCAAAGAAATGAATAAAAAGGATGGAAATGCAGTGAAACTACAAAGAAATTGACAGTGCCAATGCCACAGAAAACGTGTAAATCATCTAGATGTGTGTACAATTCATTTATGAATTATATCGCATTCAGTATATTCTTTTGAGGATGACAAAATATCCTTTTTGGTTGAAATAATAAATTGAAGAATTCATCTAGTTATATATCAACACCACAGAATGTAAATTGCTTACGAAATTCTGATAACTTGAGGTTTAAAGGAGAGCAGCTAACTAGCAAACCTCCCAAGTTCCCGGACCAGCAGCTTCAACAGGTTTACGGAGAAGATAGTGAGAGTTCACAGGAAGGTCTGAGTTCTCTCTCTCAGCATCTGTAAAAAGATAAAGATATCCTCTATGATGCTCAACTATGCAGTGAGCCTGGTGTCCACATTCCCATACTAACGTCATTCCAGCAAAGGGATCAGCTCCATTGAGAATGTACACCTGTGAGCAACTTAAGTGTTTTATATAACTCTAACTGTGCAATAGTGAAAGTATGGAGGTGAGCTATTAATTTGATTAGATGCCTTTGAGAAAGAAGTTGAAAATGTATGTATAGTGACAAATTGAAAATCTTTGGTGCTCCTAATGTTGACATAAACATTTTCATCCAACTCCTCCAGGATCATATTGCCATCTTTTTCAGACCCAACAATGCTGCAGAAAACCCTGAGGGAAAATATATGCTGAATTACCTCTCAAGTCATCATTATCTTACCAACAAATGAAAATAAAGGCATATTAGAGTAACCTGTACGGTCTTTTATTAACATCAGTCACCGTGTATAGTAAGGCTTGCCCATCCATTGCCCATGCTAAATTAGCAACCCTGCTGGCCCTTGGCTTATCACACAAAGAGCCTGTAGCTAAATTCCTCACGGATAGAACAAAGAAATCATTATCTTTATCATACATTGTGTATGCAAGAAACTGGTGATCTGGAGACACCTCAGAAAGTTCTTCAAAAGCATAACCTGCAGAAATTTAGACAATACAGAAAACTTATAAATAAAGAATCTAAATGCAAACAAATATATATGTGCGACATAAGCAACTATAATCGTTACAGACCACCAAATCTCTCAGCCTCTTGATTATAATCCAGCAGCTTTTGCTCAATCCTCTTCCCGGAGGTAAAATCAAACCCTGCTGAAGGTGCATTATATGAGATAAATTCCTCATATAAACCTGCTGATCGCCGGCACAGAACAGGATACTGCTTCCCTTCTTCCACTCGCCTGTAGTACAACCTACAACAGAATTATGCATAGATAAGCTCACATGAATTGTAAGTTCGAAACAAAGAAGGCCAAGTAGTTTTAAATGATACAGAAACCACAAACTAAAGTATATTGATGAAGATGAGAATAAGATAAACTAACATCTCATGTGTTCAAAGTAAAGGCCCCTTCAACATCTAACAGATTAAATACTCCCTCCGTCCCATATTAGATTCTCCATTTGGCTTTTTCTAAGTGGTTGGGTACTTAAAAAAGTATCTCAGGAGCTGCCTCCCATATTAAAGAAGCTGCAAGCTCTTCTAAGTGGTTGGGTACTTAAAAAAAGCATCTCAGGAGCTGCCTCCCATATTAAGGAAGCTGTGAGCTCCACCATTTTATAAAAATCATCATTTTAGCACATGGAGCTAATAATATGGAACGTAGGGAGTAGTTTAAAAATTAAGACAAATAACCAATAGAAATATCAATAAAAATAATGTGGTTGTCAGATAGTTCCAAATATCCGAACCAGCTAAAAGTTTTACAGCTTACAACCAATAATTAATAGGGAAAGTTCGTGATCAGGCAAACAGAGTGGAAACTATAGTAATCAGGTAGTGGATGGTTTCAAAATTAGCATTTGGGTGGTACATTGTCATTACACTGTCGTACAATAAAATTGATTCTAGACTACCATAGAATCGATTAAGGGGTGTTTCTAAACATCATAAAACACAAGTTTAGCAATCAGATAGCTACCTGATTTCCAAATATTTGTCTGATACCTACATGATCCCAAATGTGCTCTAACTATTGATAAATAACACAGGTGTAATCAGCAGAAAAAGCCACTTCAAATTTTCAGTGAAATGAAGTGCAAAACAGTAGACAATTCATTGACTGAAGCATCCAAAAGGTCATACTCTCTCCATCAAATGAAGCTCGTCTGGATTTGAAAAAAGATGGGTCCAACATTACGTGGCTGGGTTTGCTCTCTCAAGACCAAAAAGACAGAGAGGAGAGACTCTGTTTTATAAATCAACATTTGGGCAGTCAAGAAAATTCCACAAACTAATCAGTTCAAACCAAATGAGTATGACTGAAAACAGAATTATAACACTAAATGTGGTGTACTCTGTCCGAAAAAGGTAGATACAGTGTGGAAAAGCCAATTTTTAAGTGGAAAAAGGCCTCTGTTGCTGACAAGAAGGCTAACTGTATCTACCGTTTTCGGACACAAAAGGACATGTATGGTAGCTGAAAACATAAATGAAAGCGAAAATAGAGACAGGAGGCAAATTTGAAATTAGAGAATGTTGTAAAAATATTCCGTCCGTCCGAAAAAGGTAGGGACAGTGTGCAAAAGTCACTTTTTTGCAAGCATCTGTGGCAGCCTAACTGTATCTACCTTTTTCGTACATGGAAAAAAGGGAAATGTATCAACCTTTTTCGAACGGGAGAGTCCACTATCTAAGAACATACAGGAAAACAGAGAAAACAGGCAAAATTGTGAAGAAACACAGACCATGGCCCCCAGCGGACGGGGGGAGTGGAGGGAGGGGAGGCCATGCGGCCAGCCATCTCGGTGAGGAGCTTCTGCTGGAGGCGCTCGGTGCCGGCCATGACGGCCTCGGTGTACTTCTCCTCCTGCTCCATGCACACGTCCATGTGCCGCATCGCCACCTTGTCCGACAGCTCCGACATCCACCGGAAGGGGTCGTGCCACGTCTGACCGTGAAGCGTGTAGGCGAAGGGCTTCTCCGGGGGCTTCGGGGGGGACGGCGGCGGCGGAGGCGGTGGCGGCTTCGGTGCCCGGGAAGAGGGCCGGGGCTTGGAGTGGGCGAAGCGGAGGAAGGAGGCGGCGGCGGTGGACCGGACACGGGGGTTTGGGAGGCGGAGAGGAATGGGCGGCATTTTCGGACATCGGTGTGGACAGTGGTGAGCAGCTGACTTAAGTACGGGGATGTGAACCGCTAGGGTTCTGGGTTTTAGTGAACGGGCGGATATGGTGTCGGTCAACTTGAGACCCGTATACCCGGGCTCCGTATTTGAGCACGCCTACCTGTACTACCAAAATGAATTACTCCCTCCGTTCCAAAATATTGTATACATTTGGAAAATCTCACTGTTTCAAAATACTATGTACATTTTGACCAATCATGTGACATCCTCTTTCCCTCTCTTCTTTCCTACGAGAGCTCGTCAATGCCGCGGCTCTGGTGGTCGTCCCAAATCATGACCTTGTTGAGCAGGTACTGTGGATGTTGCATCGGAAGAGCATCTCAACAATGCCGATGCCCCCGCCAGGAGCGCTGGAGCTGAGGTCGAATTATACTAAAGTGACTGTGACTCACTGAACTGGACTGGAGATGAATCTTCACATCACACAACCACGAGCTGGGATGCTGCGTGCACCACCAAAACAATAATCCTCCTCTACCCTCTTCCTTCTCTCCTCCCTTTGCCTCAGCTACAGCTTCTTTGCTGCAATTAGCTATTGTGGATAGAATCCATCCCTATTTCCGCCCCCCCTTCCCTTCTTCCTCACTTGTTTATTCAGTTTTTTATTGTTTAATTTATCCATCTCCCTCTTTTCCAGGCTTCCTTTTGGAGTTCGTCTATCAATTTAGGGGGAATCGCAGAGAGGGGAGGTGCCGATGGGAGGGGGGACGGGAAAATTGGAGAGCAAGGCGTCGTAAGAGGGGTTGGGGGGGTCGAGCTGGCCGGCGTCGGAGAGGAAACTTGTCGGGTCGGAATCAGAGCAAGAGAGGGGAGATGGGGAGGTTGGCATGGAGAGGGTCGAGGGCCTTGAGGCCATCATCCAAATGGGACGGGATAGCAGGAGAGGAAGTCACGTGACTTTCGTGTAGAGTCCATGGTCTAATAAAAATGACAGATTTTCCAAATATACACAGTATTTTGGAACAGAGGGAGTAGTAGTTTTCTAATCCAGAGAGGTAAAGTTAAACAGAGGGGGTAATAAATAATCCTTATTTACTTTAAGATATTTATTTATACTTAGAGAACGGTTTATATGAGATCGTTCTCATCTAAACTGTCCCATGATGATGAGTGTCATTTTCAAAGTCAATTGGTTATGTCATCAAACCTTGTAACTAACCATGGTTAAGCTGCAATCACAATGCTGCAGACCCACTTCCGTCTGCATCTGCCCGGCCTTGCCCCATTGCCCGGCAAAGAAGATGAAGTACGATGAGTTGTTCCCGGTGGAGGCAAAGAAGTTCGGGTACAAACCCAAGGCCACAGCAATGTCGGTGGAGGATGCGTTGGATGATCAGGCTTGGAAGAAGGTGGATCGGTACTGCAAATGAATGAGGTAAAGATCAAATCTTTTTCAGTTTCGTGCTTTTAATATGGAATTATTGGGTTTAAGAACTTCTTAGGCTTAGGATTTTGGGATTAGAGAAGTGATTAGGGCAGGTGATGTTTGAATTGTATATAGCTTTAGTGTGAGGTATATGGTGCAGAGCACATTAAAGGAAATTGTTTAGAATTGAGGTGGTGGCAGAAGACAATGTGGTGGAGTCAGGAAAGGAGATGGAGACAATGGCGGAGGCACAAGAGGAGGAAGGGAGCCATCGGAGCATGAGTAGAGAGCTGGAGATGTGGGAGGGGGGCGGAGGGGAGGGGAGGGGAGGGCTAGTGGGAATGAAGTAAAGAAAGAAGAGAAAGAGGAGAGGGGCACTTATGATTTTTTGTGCCACATGCGTGGGTGTTCACATGTGCCTATGCTCTCGCCTACTCCTCCGCCCCGTTGCCGCTACCACCTCCAACCCTCCTCTTCATCGCTGCCCACCTGCCACCACCTGCTCCTCTCCGGCATCGCCTCCTCCTCCACCACCACCGCCACTGCTTCTTCCACCACCTCACCATCTCCTCCTCCTCCTCTTCGTCGCCGCCACCACTACCACCACCACCACCACTTGCTCCTCATTGTAGCCGCCTTCTCCTCCTCTTTCATTGCCCCCTCCTCCTCCACCACCACAACCACCACTGCCGTCTCCACCACTACCTTCTCCACCATCACCTCCTCTTCTCCTCCCCACCACCATCACCTCCTCATCATCCACGATCACCACCACCACCTCCACGTTGGAGGTCAAAAACGCAATTTTAAAACCACACTTTTACTTATCACATGTCACAAATCTATATAGTATATCTCATAACATATGATCATATATCACATATCAAAGGTCACATTTAACTTGTTATTTAGACATTGTTTGAAATGTGTATCCTATGACTGAAACAATGAATGCAAGAGAACTATAAACCTTAGAAGCCAAAGTGAAGGTGGTCCTAAGACTCATGGTGGCTATGGATTTGAATGAGATAAGTTAGTGCTCACTTATTTTATTAGATTTAATGGGATTTTGAAAGTTGAAATATGAGATTCAAAAGGTGAAATGTGAGATTTTAATGCGAATGCCTCCACGATAGAAAATGTTCAAATTGACGCTGGAGAAGGCCTCTTTCTTGGAAAAAAGTGTGGGCTTTTGTTCTTGAGGTCAATGCGAGTAAGATGGTAGTTTTAAATTCGGATTTTGGTCCCTCGACTCAAAGGTGGTAGCCGTGAAGGACAAAGAGGAGGTGATGGAGGAGTAGAGGAGATGGTGGTGGTGGTTGTGGTGGAGTAGGTGAAGGAGGAGGAGGAGGAGAAGGAGGCGAGAATGAAAGAGGAGGAGGAGCTGCTTGTGGTGGGGGTAGTGGGGGTAGAGGCGACAATGGCAGAAGAGGATATGGTCGTGGTGGTGGCAGGGGAGGTGATGATGGCGGAAAAAGAGGTATAGCCGATCGATCGTGGTTACTATTCATAAATTTTAAATGGCTATAACTTTCTGCTCCAAACTCCGAATTACGCGTGGTTGGTGGCGTTGGAAAGCTGACTTCTTAATCTTTAACATGAACTTGAATCAGTCCAATCCGACATTTTCACACGAAGTTATGATAATTTAACCATTCGAGTTACTGTTTTCCTCATTTCTGTGTATTACTCTTGTTTTCTACAAAAACCAAAAACTCTATTAAAGTAGTAGTTATTCTAATCAAACACTAGCATAATCATAAGTTTAGGAGATAATAAAATGCATAATTCATGTATAGATCACACCCCCAAACCTAGATTTTGCTAGTCACTAGCAAAATAAAATAAAACAAAATCAAACAAACAACTAATGGAACTAATGCATAAAAATCAACACCACTTTCGTAGGGAACACGATTGCATTGAGCGTATGCAACAAGCCGTTAAACCTCTAGGTGGCCCTAGTAGGACGAGTTGTGTCTCGTGAGGGTTTGCAGCCATGCTACCCACAAACATGTATTTATGAAACTAATTAACCTAAGTGTAAAAATAAAGCAAAAATTAAAACATTGCAAAACAAGCAAGCCTATTATCCCGACAAATACAAACTACAATGCTTAAGAGAATTAACCACACGTACTTGGTTCATAATCAACAGGAATATAGAAGCCCTCAAGTAAGTGGTTTTATTCCACACTTTCATCTTGAAAATTTCTGCTCAAATATTATATAGCATGATAACATAAATAGTAGAAAGTGTAGAACATTGTAGCAATACATTCTAAATTTCTATTTATACAGATCCAGTGTTACCCATTAACCAAAGAACATCAGAATCTACATAGTCATCGTAATCTTTAGGTTCATGATAGCACAGATCTGCCCGCCTCCTTTGGGTCCAACATTCTAGATTTGAGAGGATAATACACCATAGACTTTTTTTTTCTTTTTTTCTTTTTTGCTAGGACTGTGTAAGGCCTGACTTCAAGATGCTTAGGTTTAGCAATGACTCAGGCCAATGACTCCCAGCCAGTTGGCTTAGAGCATTAGGTTTTAAGTAGACCGCTTCGGGCCCGAGCATCAGCCTAAGTTAATCCTATAATAGTCAAGCAGTCCCTTTTCTTTCATTTTATTTTCATTTTTTTGTATTTTTATTTTCAGCACATATTTTTTAGCACATCTTTATTTTGTCCAGGCTGTATTATACTCTCAACCTATTTCAGGTTTCAATCCCTTGCCATAGCCAAGTAAATGGTCTATCATGATCTTTTAAGCTCAACAGATAATTACACATCATCCAATGACTATGACTAAAGACAAATCTCTAGATGGTATTACTTTATGTACTAATGTGTGTGAGTGAATTTTCTTAGTTCAAGCACTTATTCCAAGAGGACTTGATCTATACATGAAATATGCATTTTATTATCTCCTAAACTTATGATTATGCTGGTGTTTGATTAGAATAACTACTACTTTAATATAGTTTTTAGTTTTTGTAGGAAATAAGAGTAATACATAGAAATGAAGAGAAAAGTAACTTGAATGGTTAAATTATCATAACTCCGTGTACAAATGTCAGATTTGACTGATTCAAGTCTCATGTTAAATTTCACGAAGTCAGCTTTCCAACGCCACCAACCACGTGTAATTCGGAGTTCGGGACAGAAAGTTATAGCCATTTGAAGTTTATGAACAGTAACTACGATCGATCGGCTATCAATGCGATCGATCGCCAGAGCCGTAAAAGCAGTGTATTGAAGAAAACGATCAATCGGACCTCAAAACGATCGATTGTATCTACTGGATTTTTTCAATCGCGCAAGACAGTAACTACGATTGATCGGTATCATACGGCATCGATCGGCAAAGCGATCGATCGGAGGAAAATAACGAAGGAATTGCGATCGATTGGACAGCGAACGATCGTCAAAACGGAGCGATCGATCGCCGTATGCGGCAAACCGAAATAAGACCTATTTCGACTTGGATTTGGAAGGGGACTTCGTGGTTTCTCTTCACTCTTATAAATAGGCCTTATGGGAGAACGTTTTGGGCAGAATAGTAGGTTGAGAGTATAATACAGCCTGGACAAAATAAAGATGTGCTAAAAAAAGGAATGCTGAAAAAATGTGTGAAAATGAAAAAATGCGAAAAAAATGAAAACAAAATGAAAGAAAAGGGGCTGCTTGACTTTATAGGATTAACTTAGGCTGATGCTCGGGCCCGCAGTGGTCTCTTAAAACCTAATGCCCTAAGTCAACTGGCTGGGAGTCATTGGCCTGAGTCATTGCTAAACCTAAGCATCTTGAAGTCAGGCCTTACACAATCCTATTGAAAAAAAAAAAGTCTGTGGTGTACTATCCTCTCAAATCTAGAATGTTGGACCCGAAGGAGGCGCGCAGATCTGTGCTATCATGAACCTAAAGATGACGATGACTATGTAGATTCTAATGTTCTTTGGTTAATGGATAACACTGGATCTGTATAAAACAGAAATTTAGAATGTATTGCTACAATGTTCTACACTTTCTACTATTTATGTTATCATGCTATATAATATTTGAGCAGAAATTTTCAAGATGAAAGTGTGGAATAAAACCACTTACTTGAGGGCTTCTATATTCCTGTTGATTACGAACCAAGTACATGTGGTTGATTTTCTTAAGCATTGTAATATGTATTTGTCGGGATAATAGGTTAATTAGATTAATAAATACATGTTTGTGGGTAGCATGGCTGCAAACCCTCACGAGACACAACTCGTCCTACTAGGGCTACCTAGAGGTTTAACGGCTTGTTGCATACGCTTAATGCAATCGTGTTCCCTACGAAAGTGGTGTTTACTTTTCTGCATTAGTTCCTTAGTTTGTTTGATTTTGTTTTTGTTTTATTTGCTAGGGACTAGCAAAATCTAGGTTTGGGGGTGTGATCTATACATGAAATATACATTTTATTATCACCTAAGCTTATGATTATGCTGGTGTTTGATTAGAATAACTACTACTTTAATATAATTTTTGGTTTTTGTAGGAAATAAGAGATACACAGAAATGAAGAGAAAAGTAACTCAAATGGTTAAATTATCATAACTCCGTATACAAATGTCAGATTGGACTGATTCAAGTCTCATGGTAAAGTTCAAGAAGTTAGCTTTCCAACGCTACCAACCACATGCAATTCGGAGTTCGGGACAGAAAGTTATAGCCATTTGAAGTTTATGAACAGTAACTACGATCGATCGTCTATCAATGCGATCGATCGCCAGAGCCGTAAAAGTAGTGTATTGAAGAAAACGATCAATCGGACCTCAAAACGATCGATCGTATCAACTGGAATTTTTCAATCGTGCAAGACAGTAACTACGATCGATCGGTATCATACGGCATCGATCGGCAAAGCGATCGATCGCAGGAAAATAACGAAGGAATTGCGATCGATCGGATAGCGAACGATCGTCAATACAGAGCGATCGATCGCCGTATGCAGCAAACCAAAATAAGACCTATTTCGACTTGGATTTGGAAGGGGACTTCGTGGTTTCTCTTCACTCTTATAAATAGGCCTTATGGGAGAACGTTTTGGGCACCACATATTCAACCTTGGAGAACTAGAGCTTTATTGGAGGCTATAGAGGAACAAGAGAAGGAGTCTTTTGGAGAAAAGAAGAAGAAGGATTCATGACGATGGATCTACATAAACAGGCTTTTCTTTTCTTCCTTTCTATGTGTAACTAAATTCTTTGTCAAGGCTTGATGAAGCCCTAGATGTGTATTGCTACTCTTGATAGTTTAATTCTATAAAGTTGATTATGATTCATGCTTAATGCAATTTCATGAGTTTCTTTTGAGTGCTTGATCATAAACTTGATTGATTATGAATGAAATTAGATATTGTGATTGATTTTATGCCCGATCAATGATAAGATTAATTGCATTATAATAGAGTTGTGATTGATTCTATGCCCGATCAAGGATAAGATTGAATACACAATAGTGGATGAACTTTCGTGTCCGATCAAGAACGTTAGTGAATTCATTAGTAATTTGTGTGTCCGATCAAGAACACGAATTACCATATCATGTCAATGTATGCTTAATAATAATTGAGAGTAGTAATTGAATGTCTAGTGGTGGATTCTCTGCCTTGATATTTCTCCATATTGATTAAATCTCAGTTAGATTAGATAAAGTTCATTGCTTTCTTTAGAATTAATTAAATTACATCTTTTACTTCTCTTGAATTTGGTAAAGTATTCACCGTCCCTGAGGTTCGACAACCCTTTAATACTCACTGTAGTACAATTGCCTTGTGCACTTGCAAGGGTTTAATTTTAAACGATGAGGACTGTAGCAGAAAGATATGCTCAGTTAAGTGTATCTATCCTCCAGTATACTTACTCACACTTCCAATGTCAATTAATCTCCTAAGAATTGTAACATGCATCATTACGGGATAAACTATCAAAACCTATGAAAAACTACTAACGAACAACTTAAAACTACTCAAACAAATTTAACTTTTTTTTTATTTTCCTTTTCTGATTTTACAATGAAGCACATCCTCTCCCCCAAACCTAATATAAGCATTGTCCTCAATGCACAATAAAGACAAAATACAATGGTCACAAAAGGTAAAAGAGAAAGAGGAAGGAAAACACCAGAAAAAGAGTGGACTTAGAGTCCTGGTCATCGCCGTATGCACTACCCGAAGAAGGGAAATGCCAATCATGAAGAAAATTGACTATGGAGTCGAGGCATTCCGTAATAGCATGCTGAGAATCTTGAAGTGCCTGCTGGGCTGCCCTAATCTCCTGTTGTGATGCCCAAATCTCCTGCTGAGATTGCCGCATCTCCTGCACATGTCCAGTGAGATCAGTGATCTGCTGCTGCATAGTCGCCCAAGGTGGTTGCCGATCCTCGAGTATCTCTTCAGGACGGTGGACCCGTGGCCAAGCTTCGCGATGTGTGTGGCCCATCATACAATTATAAGCATCAATTCCAATGGGGCCAAGTCCGCGAGATAATCGTGCATGATCTGGAAAGCGCACCCCGTAGGTCTGAAATACCCGCTCGAGAATAAAGGGATATGGCAATCACTCATCTTTGCGCCCCACCATCATCTGCTTCATCCGCCCAAAAACAAATGAAGGTAAATCAAGATCACCATGCCTGGTATCGTCGTCGAATACATATAATAGATCAGTCATAGTGAGATCGACTTTCTCCTTCCGAGCCGACCATACATCATGTTGTAGAATCAAGAAAGCAAAACGGAACTCTGGTAGCATGCTGATGGCTGAAATATATGTCGTACACCCAGGACCTACTGCTGACCCCATCAAGCGACCGGTAACACTGCGATGCGTAGGAAATTTATATCTAGTGAAGTCGGGATGACAAATTGTACCTCGTTCGCAGCCCATGGCCCTGTCTATATCAGCGGCGTGGATACAGATAGGAGTGTCACATACCATACTGTTAATGGTCACCTATTCTGGATCTTCATTGTCTTCAATGGTGCCATTCAAATAGAACTCTCGTACTGAATGTTCGGGCACCATTTGATACACATTCTGATGCTTAGATGCAATATGGGTGAAGTAATGCACCCAATTTGGCCGGGTCTCTATCCATCTTTATGTCGGCAAATCAGGAATGCTGGGATTAAGGACGACTTGTCTCTCATACTGAAGCGGCCGGGGCAATGGAGGAGTCGCAGGTGCAGGAGTGGAAGGAATAGGACGTGAAGTAGAAGCTTCACCTCTTGAGCATTTGTGAGCGACTGATTTCTGAGGCATCGTACCTGAAGACCAAGGATAATAGTGAAAACCACAGCAAATACAATTATTTCAGCATGTAATTTCACTTCATCATCATAGCAATCATATAACAATAAATGACACAAGACAGCAGATCTACTTTGAAGTTTTCATTTTTTTTTTCAAAATAAAATAAAATAAAAATAATAATAAATCAAAAAAAAAATCAGAGACATCAGCATGCATATTAATCGAAATCATCAATCCAAGAGTATGTATGCAGAGATATCCCGGAGGCTTCATTTCGGAATTTTTTTTAAAACAAAACACTATTCTTCGCATGAACACAAATCCTAAAAATTAAAAAAAAACACCTAAAATCGAAGAATCAGAGTCTGAAAGTCATGCTTAAGCATCACAATAATCAATATAAGGGCATGCATGAGTTAGATTTCAAAAACATCTACCAGAAACCAAGAAAAAATCAACTTTTGAGTTTCAGCTTGCCGGAAGAACAATCAATAAATCCAACGAAAGGAGATGGAAAACTTGAAAATAGACACCGGATCCGGATTCTACGTGCAAAAATCCTTTGGGGGCCGGAGTATTAGCTCAAACAAGGGTCAGAAACGGCGGCGGCGAGCAGAAATAGATTTCTCTCGCCGCGGCCGTTCGGATTTTAAACGCGAGGAAGACGACCCACGATCGATCGTTTCTTAGCCGATCGATCATTATGTAAATCGAGAAACAGCGTCCGTTAGATTGAAGATGAACGGTGTTGATGTACCGTAGAGCGATCGATCGCACAGATAAGGCGTCGATCAGATTGCGATCGATCGTTTAAATCCGATCGATCGTATCTACTGTTCTTCGATTTTTTTTTAGCATATCCTCTCCCCAAACCTAGTATGAACATTGTCCTCAATGTGAACAAAATATAGCATGACAATGAGCATATAACAAAGAAAAGCAGATAAAGGAGAGAATACACCTGAATACGTGGGTTGCCTCCTACCAAGCACTAAGTTTAACGTCTTCAGCCATACTGAGCCATGATCCTCTGTAGGATCCAGATTATCAAGTCATCAACTTGGATCAATGAAATGATTGCACCACACACTTCTATCCTTGTTGCCTAAGTATGGAGCACATCATGGAATAAAAGGATGGAGTGGTGGGTAGGGAAGCTTTAGAAAGAGGGGTCCCTGCATTAACCATGAAGAAGGGTCATCAGAAAATTTTAAAATAAAGGGCTCCTTCTTCAAATTAACCATTTTGGCCTTAGGGGCCTCTTCTAATGATAGAATTGGGAAACCTTCCTCAATTAGTGAATCAACTAAACTATCTATGAAACAGTCTAAGTTACTGTCAATAAACAAAGAGTTAGATTGAGCTAGACAAGGTATGAATGGTGCTTCAGGAACAAAAGGTTCCATTAATAGTTCCATAGGCTGTGACTCCTCAGATATAGAAGAAGGTTTAAAAATTGGTTCTATCAACATACTCACTTCTTCTTTAATTTCTACACCCTCTTGATCATTATGTAAAACCCACTCAAGCTCATTGTCAATCTTTTGGGCATTCTGAAGGGATGTAACATCATAGTCAGGGGAAAAACAGATCCCTTCATCAGAAAATTGACCCTTCAGATATTGGGGCTCAACAGGTAAAATGCATTCTTCGTTAATATTCATGGCCTGTGCCAGTTGTTCGAACTGGGTTTCAATGTTGGCAAGAGCTTATGTATGAGAATGGATAATCTGGGCCTGGGTACTCAGCTCACCTGTCTGCTCTCTGTATTTGGTGTCTATCATAGTGTCCATCTTGGCTTCCATCGCATTGAAAGCTGAGAGGATAGGAGATTGGGTGGCTAGCATTTGGCTCATTTGATCTTCTAGGGATGGTTTCTTATTAGTTTGGCCAAACTGAGGATTAGAGGCTAGTTGGTAAGGTAGTTGTGGGCTTAGGAAATCTTGTCTAGGGGCCTGATAAAGAGTGGGCCCAAGGTTGGGTTTCTCCCAAAGGTTGTTAGGATGATCCTCCCACCTATGAAGACTTTGTGCCTCATTAACATACTTGCGTATAAAATCAGAGTACTCATGGGCCAAAGGGCACTCTACTGGGGTATGAATAGGACTTAAACAGAGGGCATATGGTTCCGACATATAAGGAGTTATGTATTGTAGGGAAGATGTGCCACTCCCAAAATTAGAGTGATTATCCCAACCATTGTTGTAAGTATCAGCATATAAGGGATGTGAGTGGTAGGGCATTTCATAGGGAAGGGAATTAGGTGTGTGTGAAGAACAATAATCATTAAAGCTCCTATATGGGTTCTCATGGCTAAATCCATAGAAAGGTGAAGACATTTCTTCACCATGCATTCATCAACCGAACCCAAATATCACACATCTACAAATCAGAGAAACAACCCTAGATATCCACAACTAACAAACATCAGTCCTAGATATCGACAACTAGCAGTCCTAATAGCCACAACTAGTACAACATGCAGTCACAGAAAGAAAAAAAAACATCAAACACACAAATTAATCTAAAAAGAGAAGGATAAGAGAATGCAAACTAGGGGAAGGGGTGGCCCTTTTACGCTGGCGAGAATTCCACGTCTTCTCTTAACCTTGCAAAAAAAAAGAAAAACACAAATTAAGCTACTGACAAATAATCAAAGTTAAGACTCACTAAACTACTCTAACACTAATTATGATAAGAATCTGGTAAACTATTGGCTTCCGTCCCCGGCAACGGCGCCAAAAACTTGATCGTTTAAAATTAAAACCCTTGCAAGTGCACAAGGCAATTGTGCTATAGTGAGTATTCAAAAGGGTTGTCGAACCTTAGGGACGGATTAATCTTTTACCAAATTCAAAAGAAAGTAGTAATGTTGATTCTAGACTAAGAAAGCAATGAACTTTTAACTAAACTAAGTGAGAATTAATCAATGTGGAGAAGACCAAGGCTTCGAATCCACTACAATAAACTAGTGTATCATTTCTCTTTATCTTTTGAATAAAGATTTCCAATTGGCTAGCATATTCCTCTCGGACATACACTTGTCAACTCAAAATATAGTGCTCTCCTCTCGGATGTAACACATAAAACAATTAAAACATTGAATTGTGATCTATCTCTCTCGAGTATAAACCAATGAAATTTTATTGATATATAACACCTCAGTCTACTCACGTTCCTCTCGGATACGCAAATATTCTTCGGATTGAAACTCACAAGAATTCACTCTTGTCTCTCTTGAGTACAAAGAACAAACCTTTATTGAATTAACGGTGATTACACAATAAAATTCATACACCAACTAGAGTAAAAACATAAGATGAGAGAAAAGAAACTACACAACCAGATTATTGGGCTTCATCTACGCCTTGAAAAAGTGTTTAGCCTCGCATCGGAAGAGAAATCACCTTCTTCTCTCTTTTACTCTAGCCTCTAATAAAGCTCAAAAGTCTATTCTCTAGTTTCTCCAAGATTGCCCAAAACGTTCTCCCATAAGGCCTATTTATAAGAATGAAGAGAAACTACGAAGTCCCCTTCCAAATCCAAGTCGAAATAGGTCTTATTTCGGTTTTCCGTATACGGCGATCGATCGCTCCGTATTGCCGATCGTTCGCCTACCGATCGATCGCAATTCCTTCGTTATTTTCCTCCGATCGATCGCTTTGCCGACCGATGCCGTATGATACCGATCGATCATAGTTACTGTCTTGCGCGATTGAAAAATTCCAGTAGATACGATCGATCGTTTTTAGGTCCGATCGATCGTTTCCTTTAATACACTGGTTTTGCGGCTGAGGAGATAGATCGCATTGATAGCCGATCGATCGTGGTTACTATTCATGAATTTCAAATGGCTATAACTTTCTGCTCCGAATTATGCGTGGTTGGTGGCGTTGGAAAGCTGACTTCTTAATCTTTAACATGGAGCTTGAATCAGTCCAATCCAACATTTGTACATGAAGTTATGATAATTTAACCATTCGAGTTACTTTTCTCCTCATTTCTGTGTATTACTCTTGTTTCCTACAAAAAACCAAAAAGTATATTAAAGTACTAGTTATTCTAATAAAAAACTAGCATAATCATAAGTTTAGGAGATAATAAAATGCATAATTCATGTATAGATCAGTGGTGGAGTTGGAAAAGGAGGAGAAGACAATGGTAGAGCCGGAGGAATTGGCAGGTGGAGGAGCAGACCTAGAAATGTGGGAAGTGAGGCTCAGTGGGAGGGGAGGGCTAGAGGTAGAGATGTCTTTCTCTTCATCACCTCCTCCTCCTCCTTAGTTGCATTGACATCAAGAACAAAAGCTCACATATTTTTCCGAGATAGAGGTCTTCTCCAACGTCAATTTGAACACTTTCTAAGTTGGAGGCGTTCGCATTAAAATCTCACATTTCACACTTTGAATCTCATATTTCAACTTTCAAAATCTCACTTAAATCAAATAAAATAAGTGAGCACTAACTTATCACTTTGGCTTCTAAGGTTTGTAGTTCTCTTGCATTAATTGTTTCAGTCATAGGATAAACATTTCAAACAATATCCAAATAATAGGTAAAATGTGACCTCTAATATGTGATATATGATCATATGTTATGAGATATGTCATATAGATTTATGACATGTGATAAGTAAAAGGGCGGTTTTAAAATCCCATTTTTGACCTCTGAAGTAGAGGTGGTGGTGGTGGGCGTGGAGGATGAGTAGGTGATGGTGGAGAAGAGGAGGTGATGGTGGAGGAGATAGTAGTGGTGGTGATTGAGGAGGGGGTGACGAAAGAGGTGGAGCTAGTGATGGCGGCGGTGTTGGATGAGAGGGGGTGATGAAGAGGAGGAAGAGCCGATGGTGGTGGTGGTGGCAATAGCTGTGGTGGAGTGGCAGCGCCGAAAGAGGAGGAGGTGGTGATGATGTCGCAAGAGAAGGTGGTGGAGTTAGGGAAGGAGATGGAGATAATGGAAGAGGCGGAGGCACGGGAGGAGGAGGGAAGTCACCGGAGTAAGAGCAGAAAGTAGACCTGGAGATGTGGGTGGGGAGGGGAGGAGAGGGCCAGTGAAAATGAATAAAAAAGGAAGAGAAAGAGAAAATGGTAGTTATGACTTTTTGTGCTGCATGTGTGGGTGTTTGCATATGCCTAGGGTCAATACTACTAATCCATGTTGTGGAGGGCCATTTTTGTGTATGCAGTCTAAATGAGGGTCAATACGGCGAAAGCCTCACAAGCAAAAGGAGAGGAACTAACAATTTTATGTTGTGTTGAAAATGAGTAAATTACCCTTGATATAAATTTACCATGAATTAAAAAATTCTCAACATTTTTAAACGCGAATGACAAAAAAAACTTATCTCAATCTGATTCCGTACATTCTTTTGTGGACTATTAAAAGCAAAATGAGTGGAACAAAGAAATTTATGCCATGTTCCAAAAATACCCTTGGTATGAACTTGCAATGGTTTTCAAAATTCCAAACATTTTCAACCACCAGTGACCAAAAAATAAAAAAGAAATGATAACTTATGTAAATCTGATTTCACAAATTCTTTTGTGGCACATGCATCTAATGTCATGTCGTGTTTCGAAAAAAAGCCCTTGATATAAAGTTACCATAGTTATAAAATCTTCAATATATTCAAACACCAATTGACAAAAACTAAGTAAATATAAAACATGCAAACTCTGATTTCTTTGAAGCACGTGCATCTAATTTCATGTCATGTTTCAAATATCTAATTTCTTATGATGATTCAAAATCTCCAAACATTTTCAAACACTAGTTGATCAAAAATAAAAAAATTAAACTTATGTAAAGTTTGATTTCTTAAATTCCTTTTGTGTTGAGTGTAAGATGCCTATACATGTTTTACTAATTAACTAAATGGCAAAACCTCTCCTGTGTTGCAAAAGTCAAAACATTTTCAAACACCAATTGACCAAAAATAAAAAAAAATTAAACTTATGTAAAGTTTGATTTCTTAAATTCCTTTTGTGGTGATGTAGCTCCCCCCCACCCCGATTTGATAGCCACCAGCCCTACAGTCATGGAATGCCAGCTCGCCGATATATCGGCGATATATCGCCGATATATCGGTATCGGACACAAACCGATACTCCGATACTATTAAGTATCGTTTTTTACTTTTTTTCCAAATATCGCCGATATATCGGCGATATATCGCCGATATATCGGTTTCGGACCGATATATCGGCCTTTTTTGAAAAAAAAAAATATTTTTTTTAAAAAAAAAAATTTTGAAAAAATATATTTTTTTTTTTTTTGGGAAAAAAAAACTTTCATGTTTGTTTTCTATCCTTTTATGCATATTTTGAAATCTATTCTTTGTTTAAATTAGTATAACTCATTTTAGAAGTTAGATTTTGAAAATATATGATAAAAACTAGTTTTTGACGACCGATATTTTTTTACGCAATATCTCCGATATATCTCCGATATTTCGTCTCTTAGGCCGACCGATATTTTACCGATATCCGATACGACATTCCATGCCTACAGTGCACAACGCTACAGCGTAGGGTAGGCTGACTCAAACTAAAATGCACAAAAAATTAGATAATGTCACTTATACTTAGGAGACCACGTGAGAATTTCTCCCATTTGAGAGTGCACTTTAGAGTGGATCCTCAAGATCGGTGACACACATAGAACACTAGTGCGCTCATGATATGAAGCATTTATAGATGTTAATTAAGCATTAGTAGGTGGAGTGCATCAATGTTATGTGTCAATGGTCGATCCCTACGGTTGACACTTTCACACTTGAATATTCTTTTTTTTTTTAATATTCTTCATGTTTGTTACACTCTCCGCCCAAAATTATTATTAACATATGGAAAAAGTGAGTTTTTTTCATAATGCCCGGTCAATGAGCCAAGAATTCCATGTTACCTAGAGTTTCCGCTGAAATACCATACCACCTGAAAATGCCACCTGTTCTTCCCAAAATGCCCACTTGACAACCTTTAAATGTTTTATACACCTGGAGACATGGCCCACACCAAAATATTGCATCCTCCCAGTGAAGAAATTCTTCTAATGACCACCCATTAGTGTTAAAGCTGCTTGAGGCCGTTAAAGGAGAGGAGAAAAGAGTAGCAAATCCACGAAGTACTTGTGATAGAATCGTAAAGTACTTTTTGCAGATTCGTCATCCCCACTATTAGGTGTCACAAAAAAATTGGTATATCCTCATAGCGATAAAAGAGGGGAAAAATAAAGAAGTACAAAAAAAATGACAAAAATGGATATAAAATAAGCGATTTATGACAATTTGAATTTTGCCATAAAAGTGTGTATTTATATACACGACTTCACTTCAAGTCGTGTCGTCTCGTGTGCACAACGGCATAATTTGAAGTGAAGTCTGTATATGAATACACGCTTTTATAAAATTTAAAATGTCATATATTGCTTATTTTTTATCTTTTTTTTGCACATTCTTTTTGTGTCCTTATTTTTTTCTCCTCTTCCATCTCATTAAGATAACCGAAAGATCTTGAGACACAATCTAGTGCGATGGATCTACTTTGACAAATCTCTCTAAAAAAAAGTCTAAGATGAGAAAGAAGGAAGGAGAAATAATGCAGAATAATTACAATTTCACCATATGCCTCCCTCTTTATAAATTCGCCATAGCCACTAGTAGTAGTGTTTAAAAAATTTGGGATATCCTCATAGGGATAAGGAGGAGAAAAAAATAAAGAAAAACGTAAAAAGAATGAGAAAAAATGGATAAAAAAAATAAGCGAATTATGACATTTTGCATTTTGCCATAAAAGCGTGTATTTATATACACGACTTCATTTCAAATCGTGTCATTGTGCACATAATCGGAGTGCTAGATTTGAAGTGAAGTCATGTACATAAATACACGCTTCAAAGGCAAAATTCAAATAGTCATAAATCACTTATTTTATCAGTTTTCTCCCATTCTTTTTTATTATTATTTATTTTTGTCCTCTTTATCCCTATGAGGATATACTAATTTTTTTGAGACACCTTCTAGTGAAGATGACGAATTTACAAAGAGTACTTTGTAACTCGACCCTATGAAGATATCCTATCACATTGATTTATCCTACTTTACTCAATCATTTGACTTCAAATAAATTCAAATATGTGGCGCCAATAGATCAGTAGGAGATTTACTCTAATATCCCCCCCCTTAAGCTCATGGAGGGATTGTCTGAAGGCTGAGCTTGTCACAAAGCTCAAGAAAGCAGAAGCGCGCTAGAGACTTGGTAAAGATGTCTGCTACTTGAGATATACCTAGAATGTGAGCAACTTTGATCACACCATTGAGAACATGCTCCCTGTTGAAATGCACATCAATGTCGATATGTTTGGTCCGATAATGGAAAATCAGATTCATTGATAAATGCACGACACTAACATTATGACAATAGAGTGTAGGAGCTCATGATAGAGGAACGTGTAGATGTCGAAGAAGGTGAATGAACCACAAAACTTTGGCAATAAAAGTATGGTACTTTGCTTCAGAGCTCGATAAAAAAATTGTGGGCTACTTTTTGATACCCCAAGAGAGAATAGAATGTTAGGGCCAAGATAAACAACATAACCCTTGGTGTAGCGACGACTATTAGGACAACCATCCCAATCTGCATCTAAAAATTCATGAACAAAAAGATCATGGGTCTGCCAGAAGAGAAGGCCATGAAAGTGTCCCTTGAACATAACGTAAAATCCTTTTGATAGACTCAAGATGAGCTACACAAGGCTTTTGCATAAATTGGCATGCATGGTTGATAGCAAAGGATAGGTCAGGATGACTCATAGTAAGGTACTGGAGAGAGCCCAACATGTGACGATATAAAGACGAGTCAGAGAGCAGAGCCAAGCCATGAGTTGATAGTTTAGTCCAAGCAGCAAGTGGCCTTTTAGCAAGTCGAACACTAGCCAAATCAAACTTGTCCAAGAGGTGGATGGCATACTGTGTCTGAGAAAGCATGAAAGAAGTTGGCGAGTGAGGTACCTACATGCCTAAGAAGAAATCAAGAGGGCCAAGATGTTTCATATCAAACTATTGAGAAAGAAGACAAATGAGGCATTGAATAAGTGCAACATCACTTCCTATGAGGATGAGGTCATCCACATATATATGGAGAAAAATAACATGAGATCCATGACAATAGATAAACAAGGAGGTGTCATAAGGACATCCTCGAAACTCAAGACAAAGAAGGTAACTAATAAACTTGGTGCATCATGCCCGAGTGTCCTATTGGAGACTATATAATGCCTTGTTGAGTTTGCAAACATGGCTGGGATGAGTGGCATCGATGAAGCCAGGAGGTTATTGGAGATAGACCTTCTCCTTGAGGTCCCCATGGAGGAAAGCATTCTTCATGTGATGACCCCAAATTTTGTAAAAAAAATTGAATAAAAGTATAATTGTTGGCATTTTGAACTAATAAACCATAATTATTTGGACTTTGGTAAGTGTTGGATAGATAAGATGGTTGGTAATTATCTTAGGGTCCTACTTGAAGTAGGAATATGATTTAATAAAGTAAGTAGAACTGGTTTTCATTTTAAAACTAGGATTTTGAGTGTCTAACCTAGCGTTGGAGTTGTGCCTGGCGCCAAGGTTAGGTGTGTTAATGTCATAATTATTTTCCCTAATTATGTTTGTCAATTTGATAACCTATTTGTAAATGTCTTAGAGTTGTAGGCTAGTTTCAGGAGAGCTCACTCCAAAAGAGAAAGAAGTCTACTCAAGATAAGAGCTACTTCAAAAAAGCCCACTACAAGAATGAAAAAAACAGATATCAATGGATAAGACTCAAAGATGTGTGCTCAATGCAAATTACTTGGAATGAAAGTGAAGACAACAAGGGCCAAGTTCAAAGCTTCAAGACTTATGGCGATGCGTCATCAAGCCCTCTCCCCTTGGTTTGCAAGATCTATTGCTCTAGGTAATGTCCTTCTAAGAAAATTCCTTAGTTTGCTTGAATCCCCATAAAATAAATTAAACCATAGATGGGTGGATATATGGAGAACCCACCCGTGAATGGGTGCATATAAAGAATCCGCCCATGGGTGTGTTTATATAAATGAACTACCTACAAATGAGTTAATATGACCCAACCCACAAAAATGAACCATCCACAAATGGGTTAATATGACCCAACCCACATGAGGGAGCTCATGGGTGGGTTGATATGAGGTATCCACCAGTGGGTGGGTTGATATGAGGAATCCACCCATAGATGTGTTGATACACACCTCTCTCTCCTTCTATAAATACCCATCTCTTGGGAGAAATAGGTGGAAGTCCTCTCCCCATAAACCTCTTGGCCTTATTCTTCTCTTTGTAAATCATGAGAGAGCCTTGAGTGTTCTTGATTATTCTTCCTCTTCTTTCTTGGAAGGGGGTTCAAGATCTTATTATGAGATCTTAGGAAAGGATTCAAGTCATATTGGATCATGGTTTCTTAGAGGATCTAGAATCACACTTAAGAAACTAAAACCCCAACTTGACCTTGAACCAAAGACTTGCAAATCCTCTCAAAGGTCTTGGTTACTTTGATCTACTCTCCGGTCCCTCGTTAGTGATTTGATGGGTTCATACTCTTGACCCTTGAGAGTAGTTCAAAGTATCTTTGGCCATGGTTTCACTTAATCCCATAGAAAAAATATTTGAGAAACCAATCCTTTGTCCAAAAAAACCTATACAATTTCGGAGCATCATTAGTTGAATCCAAGGATGGACAATGGAAGGCCATTAGCTCAAGACTAGTTTGAACAAAACGGGTAGGATATCTCACATCCTCCCTTCAAGGGTATGTACTCTAGTTACTTCTCCATCCTAGAGTAAGTACTCTTAAATCTCTTCTTTACTTGTGTTAGATTGTGGTGTAGACCATAGGGTCAAACCACTCTTTTGAGAGAGTTGGGTTAGTGTGACCCATAGTGAGTGTGGATTCCCTATTATATGGTTTCCGGTGATCAAAACAAAATCGATAAGTGTATTATGTTGTTGGTGAGCTAAAAACCCTCACTTAGTGGATGTCGGAGGCTCCTTGGATTAGGTGCTTCGAGAGTGGATGTACCCGTTGAAGCAAGTTGCTTAGCGGCGAACAACTATAAATCTTTATGTGATTGCTTGTGTTTGCCAGTATTGCATATTGTCACACACACACATTCCACACCTCTTAAATCTCTCTCACTCATGCGCTTACATTACTTGCTAATGAGAGAATGTTGCGTTGAATGATTGTTTAAATTAACATTATTTGTTAGTAAAATAAAGTGAGCTTTTAAGTGGTTGTTCTATTCACCCTTTAGGAGTAAAGAGCACTTTCAAGGTGTAGTGCAGAGTTGTGCCTGGCGCAAGGGTTAGGTATGGCGCGAAGGTTAAATAAGAATATTGTGGAATAATAGAAATTTCAAGGGAATATAATCATGTCCAGGTGAAGTTAGCACGCAGGGTTAACCTAGAGCATGACTCCTCAAGAAATAGGAGTCTGAGTGTTTGGCACCAGAGATGTGTTGAAAAGGTGTGGATCGATTCAACCTGGACATGATACACTTCAAATTGGAGAAGGATGATGTAGAATCAAATTAAGATGGGTTCGAATCAGGAAATGAGATGATTAGGTTGATATAGAAAAAGACTCTTCCTATAACTGGGAGTCTGATCGGCTAGAAGATATGTTTGGCGCCAAGGATGAAAGTGCAAAGATGAGTATATATAATTTGTATAGTTTGACTTAAAGTAGGAGTTGTAAAGGAGAAGGAGTTTGTTGGAAGGTGGAAAAGAACCCCCTTAGGTTGGGTTTTTTGATGGACGCCAGAGATTTAACATAGGAGAAATGATTGCTAATAGATAGACCTGATTGAAGTTGTGGATCAATACGAATAAGAAAGCTCCCGATTGGCTCATGATAATTAAGATTAACTCAAATAGGAGAATGAAATTACATTCCAGTTAAAGAAGGAAACCTAATGGGCTAGGACTCCCTCTGGGGGTTAGGATTAGTTTCGGATAATCCTTGTAGTTATAAACTTACCCGATGCAGATAGACTTCAAGAGTGCGGAGGATGAAGAGTTACCAATCCTCTATAAATAGAGGAGCCGACTCCCTCTTTTTCTACACACTCTCTCTTTCTCCAAGTTGCTGACCCCCACTCTCTCTCTCTCTCTCTCTTGCATCCCATCTTGCTGGCCAACTTGAAGAGGCGACGAAGGAGGTGCATAGAACGCTAGAATTAAGGCGAAGCAAGAAGATATCGACGAATGGTTTGAGGTAGGATGTTTTTACGCAATTCTTTCTATGGTCCTGTTCTTCTATAGCATCTAGATTTTCTTGAGTTTGAAGTCAGATACTTGCGTGTTCCTACTGATGTTGAGTTGAACCTTATTCATACTTATACTCTTGTGACTTTGCTTGAATTATATATATTGTTATCGTGTTCAAATTGTAGTATCGATTGCGATCGTTTACATGATTTGTGTTTTTATTACATGTATTATGTTAAGAAAGAACCTTGATTTGTGTTTGTCTTTCCTTATTGCTGCCATCTTCAAGTGCGACTTTGCTGTTCAGTATTAGAAGTCCTGATTCCTAAAGTTAAGAATTATTTAATAAAGGCTATAACATTGCTAATTGTTTAGGGTTTTACTAAGCATTGCATTCAGTCTCGGAATAGTTTTTCATTCTCAGCCAGATTATTTTTTGCACCGGCACCCTGTACGAGATAATCTATAACTAATTCTATAAAAGTCAAAAAAATATGTTGTAACTTGTGTTATGTTCTAGGCTTATAAGGATATTTCCAGTAATTTCCACCAGTCCATAAATTGTCTGTATTACTCTCGGGAGGTGTGTCTTTCTACCTCTTCTGTTCTAGACAGATTCTGCATTCTTGAATTCTATTGATTTAGATAATGTTGTAGCACAATTGTCAACCAAACCCCTATGTTTAATCATGTGTCTTCCCTGCCTATATTTATGTATCATGTGATGAATGCTCTAACAATTAATTGTCTATACTGACGTGTTATAAAAGTATCTTACAAAGTTTATAAAAGAAACATATCTCTGTCGATTTATGTATATGTAGTTTGTTTATTCTAAATGCTCTACTAACACTTTGTGAGGCTTTAATCTACTAATACAAATTAGTTTTACCATGCTGATGTGTTTTTAATTAATTACATATGACGTATAATTAGAATTCAGTAGTGCTAAAAATCCTACATGTGTTGTCAGTTTTTCTCATAACCATGACTGATCAGTGTGTAAAGTCATAAATTAGTAACATATATATGAACAACTGAGAGACACTATTATCAATTAAAAATATAATAGATATGAATTTTTGGGTCATGAACCAGTCTTTAGGTTTAGAACATTTTGCTTCATCAACTTTCTATCTTTTCTATACACCTTGGATACCAATATGAGATTCAAGTCTTCTATATCTCTTAAAAAACCACGATGAGCAACATTCGTTATGCTTTTTATGGAGTTTCTTACTTAATACAATTACATGTAATGCTTACGTGTTTGTTTGAATGCTTCTAGTAGTTTTATCCGAAAAGTTAGATTCCTCAAGGATTGGCGTATCTTTGTACTTTTGCATTATAAAATACTTGATTGAAGTTTCATTAGGGATTAGCATATCTTTGTACTCTTGCATTATAAAATACTCGATTGAAGTCTCCTAAGATATTAACGTATCTGTCACGCCCCAAATTTCCACAACCCCAATATGCGCGGAAGCGATAATCCAATTAAGGTTATAAGGGTAGGAATCTGGGACGGACCGAATACTCGAATCATCACATACCCATTTACATGCTTGGGTTATACTGGATCGATAAGACTTAAACCATATCCACGCACAAAAGATAAAATAACAAAATGAAGTCTAATTTAATTATTACATTATTCGACCAGTCTCCACAATTAACAAATAAGATGGCACACAGGCCGCAAGTTCCACAAACATCAACATAAACAATAAATTCAAAGTAACTTGTTTTCTGACTTCATCGCCCAACATCACCAAAAGTAATAGTCGACCACTTCCATTCTATCTTAATCCCTGCATCAGAGGATGCATGAGTATTCCATAGGAAATACCCAGTAGGATACAAGAAAACCCACAATGGAATAATAATTCAAATGCCAAAAGATTCAAAGATTAAAGACAAGTACAAATAGACTCAAGATCAGTAATTATGCAGCTCGCTTACCAGGAAACCAATCATCATCCGAGACTCTCAAAGGTCAAGGAAGGATAAAATCAATAATTAAGATTCCAAACTTATAGAGAGTAAGGAGATGTTACAAGAGTATCTGCTCCAAACATTCAAAGGGTTGGAGATAACAATTTCTGCTCTCAGTTCTGTCCACTTCCCCTATAGACATCAAAACCAGAACATCCTAGAGGTTCTACAGAGGAACTCGGCCATGCGTCTAGGGATGCTGGCCCCATCGGTGCTTACGGGCACCATGGGCGGAGATTGCAAACCTTCCGTAATGTCATACAATCAAAAGCGCACGCGATTGCCATCATCGGCTAAACTACAGAGGTTCAATAAATCTGAGACCACTATGGGTCTAGCTATGGATCGTGAGCATACTATGATTCTAACTAAGAGTTCTCATAAATGACTCTTAGCGGAGAAACAAATATTTCGACCGAGTGATACTGAATACATCTAAGCCATCTCATTAAGAGGCTTGAAACATGACTTTCTAAATTCGACTCTTCGTAGAAGTGTAAGACCATGTTCAGACATAACTCGAATCGACTCATAAAGGAGTGTTTAATATCTTTAAACAATTGAGTCTGGGAACTCAACTGAGACCCGACAGAATGACTCATCAACAAGACTCACTACAAGATTTTACCAAAGATCACTCTCTGCCACGTTCACCGTACCTGGCCCTAGAGTTGACAATCCCCGACACTAAAACGATTAAATGACATGCCCATAATAGATCATATCATAGGCATTGAATACAGGTCAAGCAATGAGGCCTCTTGAACAAAGAATCGTTCAAGATAATAGACACAAAGGACGATTAATTACGGACAGATGTTCTCAGCTCTAAGACCCAAAAATAAACTTTTATATTAACTGTTACAAAGGCCCTAGAGGTCTTATCACATTTAATTAGTGTTTTAAATACTGTCTTAATCCATAATTAATAGTAATTTTACGATTTAGGGTTTTTAGAACAAAAAATAGTGTTCTATCCTAAACAGAACAGTCCACTTCAAACAATCACCACTTATTGTACAAAGCGAATTAACCTCTGAAATTTTTAATACAGGTAGCCTTGGGAGTCTAGTTTACAACCTAATAGACGGCATAATTTTTAGATTTTTGTACAATTAGTTATCATTTTCTGATTGGGGTTCATCGGTGCAGGACTAGTCCTGGCCGAGAACAATTAACTTACGTTATATTAATTAACTAATGATATATATTTTATTAATTCATTAATGACTCTTTCTGACATTAACAAGACATTCTTAACAATTTTTACAAAACCCAAATGGTTCTGAAATTCATTGATTTCATTCATTTTCTGCTACGATTTCACAACCCGATTAGTGATTTTCTCCACTTAATCCATTGCTCACATCATACCAAATGTGCCTTGTATTCTGATGTAAATTTTAATATAATACTCGCAAGCGCACGAATCTAATGCAGAATAGTGGCTACGAGGTCAATCCCTCAGAGACTTAGTAAGATATTCAACCTAATTCTAAGAGCATATGTAACAAGTAGTAATGAAATGTAAAGTTCTAATTTTTATTTTCTTTTTAAGCAATCAAATGTTCAACTAAACTAAAAACACAGAAATTAACTAAATAAAAGATAAAATAATAAAAAGCCTGTTTGCTGTTTTCAGTCCATCTGTAATCCTGTCCTGCTTTCCTCTTTCCTCCACCTTCTGCAACAATCTCTCGATTGCACGCCTCAACCGTTCTGCTCTTCCTCTCGAATAGAACAGAATAGTCCCCAATTCCAGCCAAAGCAAAGCAACCCCTTCTGAAATCAGATCAGTCTTCTATATCCTCAGTTTTGGTGTCTACAACTGCTCCGTTCGTCTCAGAATCAAAGCAGTGTTCGACCCACAAATCTATCCCGATTCTCTCTCACAGATCAGTTGTATCTCTCCTCCTCTACAGATCCAGACTCCACCACGAACAGCCCAGCCTTACCCTCTCTGCCTCTCGACAGAGCTGCCACCTTCAAACCGCCAGAACCTCTACACAGCCGTCCCAACTTGCAGACAGAACCCCGCCGAACAGACAGAACCTCTCTCTCGAGCAGCCACCCTTCTCAGACAGACAGCACCCTTTCTCTCACCACGGCCGGAATAGTACCTTGAAAACGCAGAGCTCCCCTCTTCCCTCCGACCTTCTCTTCCTCTTATAGACGAGCTCTCCCTCTTTGAACAGCAATTTTCCTTCCTAGGGCCGGCCAAATCAGCGACCTTCCATTCTCAGCATGAACCCAAATTAGAGCTTCCCAAATCAAGACCCCTGCCTTTGTGAGCTGCTCCTTACTTCGCAGGCACCGTCGCCTCGCCACCGTAGCCTCCGGAAGCAAGACCCATCGCCGGAAACGCCGTCGCATCGCCGGATTTATTCGAGCAGAGCTCTGCTCTGTTTCTCTGTCGATCTCATATATCTGCCGCCGGGTCGCCGTCAACTCCTTGCCGCTGAGTGCTCCCTGTCGTCATCACCTCCTCACGATCGCCGGCGCATGACCCTCCGCCATAGGCCGCCGGAATTTCCTCCGTGCCCACCCTCCGGTGCTCGAACAGAGCCTCCAAACGAGGCTCTGTTTTTTCTCTGTTCCAGGCGCACGAGCCATCGGGCTCGGGTTGCTTTTAATTTTTTTTATTTATTTATTTAACCCGAACCAAATGCTGAACCGCTGACCCGGTTCAATTCCGGGTTTTCTTCTTCTTTTTTTTTTCTTTTCATTGGGTTAAAACCCGTCGTACCAACCACGTCCGTCGGATCTTCGATATCTTCACATGAGCTTGCTTAACGCGTTTCACATTCGGCGATCTGATTTGGAGCTCTAAAGCCTGCATAAATAAAAATAAATCGTAATTAGACGCATAATAAAACATGAATCTATTAAAACCAATTAATGCATCTAACTAACTCAATTAAGCGTGTTTAATTACCAAACTCCTAATTATTCACTTAACACAGATAAACATTAATTATCCTTATTCTAACTAAAAATACGACTAATATATAGGTAGAAAGACATATAAAAATGTGTATATTTTGCATATATCAAATACCCCCAAACCTATATTTTGCTAGTCCTCGAGCAAAACAAAACAAAACAAAACAAAGAAATCTAACTAATCCACTTTCGCAGGAAATCGCGATTGCATTTAGCGTATGCAACAAGCCTTTTAAACCCCCAGGTGTCCCTGGCTGGACGAGTGAAGTCTCGTGAGGGTTTGCAGCTATGCTACCCACAAACATGTATTTATGAAATCAACCTATTTAATCTATGTGTAGAAAGAAATAGAAAATCACTACAAAACAAACAATCCTAATATCCCTTCGAATGCAAACTGCAATGTTTAAGAAAATCAACCACATGTACTTAGATTTATAATCAACTGGAATATAGAAGCCCTCAAGTAAGTGGTTTTATTCTACACCTTCATCTTGGAAGTTTCTGCTCAATATGATATAGCATGATACTTTAAATAGTAAAAGTGTAGAACATTGTAGCAATACATTCTAAATCTCTATTTTATACAGATTCAGTGTGACCCATTAACCAAAGAACATCAAAATCAACACAGTCGTCGTAATCTTTAGGTTCATGATAGCACAGATCTGCGCGCCTCCTTCGGGTCCAATATTCTAGATTTGAGAGGATAATACACCACAGACTTTTTTTTTTCTATTTTTTTTTGGCTAGGACTGTGTAAGGCCTAACTTCAGGATACTTAGGTTTAGCAATGACTCAGGCCAATGACTCCCAGCCAATCTGGCTTAGGGCATTAGGTTTTAAGATGGACCGCTTCAGACCCAAGCATCAGCCTAAGTTAATCCTATAAAGTCAAACAGCCCATTTTCTTTTATTTTGTTTTCATTTTTCGCATTTTTTTTCTTTTCAGCACATATATTTCAGTAATCTTTATTCCGTCCAGGCTGTATTATACTCTCAACCTATTTCCGGTTCCAATCCCTTCCCATAGCCAAGTAAATGGTCTATCATGATCTTTTAAACTCAACAGACAACCACATATCATCCAATGACTCTGACTAAAGATATCCCACTGTAAATTAACATTCAACAAATCTCTAGACTATATTACTTTATGTAACTAGTGTGTGTGAGTGAGTTTTCTTAGTTCAAACACTTTGTTCCAAGAGGACTGTAACAGAAAGATATTGCTCAGTTAAGTTCTCTATCCTCCAGTATACTTACTCACACTTCCAATGCAAATTAATCTCTTAAAAATTAAAGTGTGCATTATAAAGGGATAAACTATCAAAACCTAAGAAAAATACTAACAAACGACCTAAAACTAAGTAAATTTTTATGGTTTTTCTTTTTTTTTCTTTTCTTCAATTTTCAATTTTTTTTTTAATTTTTAATAATAATAGAAACCAAAGGAATACTACTTTTCTTTTCTACACCCCCAAACCTAAATGAAACATTGCCCTCAATGTTTACTAAAATAAATATCACAATGACGAGTAAAAGAACAGGAGTGTAAGGAAAGAAATCACCTGAATGGAGATGCCTCAGGGTATATGTAGAGCATTGAAACACACAAACTAAGAATGAGGAGTAAGTACAAAATATGGAAAAAGAAAATACACCCCCAAACCTATATTGTAGCATCCCACACATGTATCAACAACCTAAATATTAAACAAATAAAAAACTATCAAGAACCAAAAATTTGGGTTGCCTCCCAAGAGCGCTAAGTTTTACGTCTTCAGCGAGACGTAACCAAAAATCATGTAGGAGCATTAGGTTCATCCAAATCTAGAACAATCTCCTCTCTTTCAGTAAAACCCTCTAAATATGGTTTCAATCTTTGCCCATTAACTTTGAAAATAGTTCCATCTTTAGGGTTTTGAATGTCAACTGCTCCATGGGAAAATACTTTGTGCACAATGAAAGGTCCAGACCATCGGGAACGGAGCTTTCCTGGGAAGAGATGTAACCTGGAGTTATAGAGCAAAACTTTTTGACCGGGCTCAAATGACTTCCTCATGATTGACTGATCATGAAAAACTTTGGTCCTCGCTTTGTAAATCTTCGCATTCTCATAAGCCTCATTACGAATTTCGTCTAATTCATTGAGCTACAATTTGCGAAGTGTTTCAGCCTTGTCCATATCAAAGTTAAAAGTTTTGATGGCCCAATAAGCACGATGTTCTAATTCCACAGGTAAATGACAAGGTTTTCCAAATACAAGTCTATAGGGAGACATTCCAATTGGTGTCTTAAATGCAGTACGGTAAGCCCACAATGCATCATTTAATCTTTCAGACCCATCCTTTCGGTCGGGACGAACCGTTTTCTCAAGAATGCGTTTAATTTCCCTATTTGAAACTTCTACTTGTCCACAAGTCTGCGGATGATATGGAGTTGCAATTTTATGAGTAATGGAGTACTTTTTCAGAAGTGAATCAAAAGCTCTATTGCAAAAATGTGTACCACCATCACTTATAATTGCACGAGGGGTTCCAAAACGAGAAAATAGGTTTTCTTTCAAGAACCGAACCACTACTTTGTGATCATTTGTTTTGCAGGGAATTGCCTCTACCCATGTGGAAACATAATCTACAGCAACAAGGATATAGAGATAACCAAACGATGGAGGAAATGGGCCCATGAAGTCAATACCCCAAACATCAAAAAGTTCAACAATCAGAATGTTAGTAAGGGGCATCATGGACCTACGTGACAGTGTACCCATACGTTGGCATCTGTCACATTTTGTGCAAAATTCATGAGTATCTTTGAATAAAGTAGGCCAATAAAAACCACTCTGCAAAATTTTTGCAGCAGTCTTTTTCGCACCGAAATGGCCACCACATGCATGAGCATGGCAAAAAGAAATGATACTATCAACCTCATGCTCCGGCACACATCTCCTAATGATTTGATCTGGGCAATACTTGAACAGGTATGGATCATCCCAGAAAAAATGCTTAACCTCGGCGAAGAATTTGGATTTATCTTGTTTTGTCCAATGTTCAGGAAGTTAAGTGGTGACAAGATAATTAACAATATCAGCATACCAAGGCAATTGAGAGACAACAAAAAGTTGTTCATCAGGGAATGACTCATTCAAAGATAAGGGTTCCTCAGCAGACTCGTCAATAAGTCTAGACAAGTGATCAGCAACAACATTTTCAGAACCTTTCTTGTCTCTTATCTCAATATCAAATTCTTGAAGTAATAGAACCCAACGAATTAAACGAGGTTTAATGTCTTTCTTTGAAAGAAGATATTTCAAAGCTGCATGATCTGAAAACACTATGACCTTGGATCCTAAGAGATATGATCGGAACTTGTCTAAAACAAAAACTACAGCCAACAACTCTTTTTATGTAGTAGAATAATTGAGCTGAGCATCATTGAGAGTTCTACTTGCATAATAGAGGACATGGGGTATCTTATTCACCCGCTACCCCAAGACAGCTCCAACCGCATAATCGAATGCATCACACATAAACTCAAAAGGTAAATTCCAGTTCGGTGGTTGGATGATGGGTGCAGATGTGAGAAATTGCTTGAGTTGATCAAACGCTTTAGAGCAATCATCATCAAAGACAAAAGGAGTTTCTTTAGCAAGCAAATTGCACAAAGGTCTTGAAATTTTGCTAAAGTTTTTGATGAATCTTCTGTAAAACCCAGCATGGCCAAGAAAAGATCGAACCTCCTTTACTGATTTTGGTGGAGGCAGACTTGAAATTAAATCAACTTTGGCCTTATCAACTGCAATTCCTTTATTAGAAATAACATGCCCCAGAACTATCCCTTGATGAACCATAAAGTGACATTTCTCCCAATTTAGCACAAGATTTATTTCTTTACACCTTGCCAAGACAAGAGACAAGTGGTGTAAACATTCATCAAAAGAGGATCCAAACACCGAGAAGTCATGCATGAAAATTTCAAGAAATCGCTCAACCATATCTGAAAATATGCTCATCATGCACCACTGGAATGTGGCGGGTGCATTACATAACCCAAATGGCATGCGGCGATATGCATATGTTCCAAAAGGACAAGTGAATGTGGTCTTTTCTTGATCCTCTGGAGCAATGGAAATTTGATTGTAGCCTGAATAGCCATCTAAAAAGCAATAGTAGCTATGACCAGCAAGTCTCTCAAGCATCTGATCAATAAATGGCAAAGGAAAGTGATCTTTCCTTGTGACCGAGTTCAATTTTCTGTAGTCAATACAAACCCGCCACCCAGTGGTCATTCGGGTGGGGACTAATTCATTATTATCATTTTTGACTACTATGACTCCTGACTTCTTAGGAACAACCTGAACTGGGCTGACCCAAGTACTATCTGATATGGGGTAAATGATGCCAACATCTAACAATTTTAGCACCTCGGTTCTGACGACCTCCTTCATATTAGGGTTAAGTCTGCATTGCATTTCACGGGAAGATTTTGCATGCTCCTCAAGGTAAATGTGATGCATACACAGAGCAGGACTTATACCCTTAATGTCTGCTATTGTCCACCCCAAAGCTGTCTTATGTTCGCGAAGAACATTAAGCAACTTTCCTTCCTGTTCCGAATTAAGGTTTGAAGAGATGATAACAGGCAAGGTATCAGAGGAACCTAAAAACGCATATTTAAGTGTATCAGGTAATGGTTTTAGGTCAAGTTGGGGTGGTTTTTCAATAGATGGGACAAGTTTAGACTCGGGAACTGGAAGAGGTTCCACCCTGGTTGTCCATTTGGTTGGGTCTAATATAGGGATAGAGTCAAGCAATGCATTGACGTCTCTAATGGACCCTTCGATGTCAAAGTCTAAGTCATAATGAGTTAAACATGTCTGGAGGGGATCATCATTTAAAACAGTTTGCAGAGATTCTTCTACTAAACTTTCAATCATATTCACTGCAAAAGAATCATCCGTCTCCGGGGGTTGTTGTCTAACATTCAAGACATTGAGTTTGACCTTTAAATTGCCAAAAGACAACTTCATAACCCCATTTCTACAATTTATTATGGCATTGGATGTGGCTAAGAATGGCCTTCCCAAAATCACAGGAATCTGACTACCAGGATTCTGCACAGGTTGGGTATCTAAGACAATAAAGTCTACTGGGAAGTAAAATTTATCCACCTGAACCAGAACATCCTCAATAACACAGCGGGGGACTTTAACTGATCTGTCTGCAAGTTGCAGTGTTATGGTAGTCGGTTTCAACTCTCCTAATCCAAGTTGCTCATAAACAGAGAATGGTAGCAAATTTACACTAGCTCCTAAGTCCAACAATGCCCTCGCCACATTATGGTCTCCTATAACGCATGAAATTGTGGGACATCCTGGATCTTTAAACTTAGGAGGAGTGTTATGCTTAAGAATTGAGCTAACTTGTTCAGTGAGAAACACTTTCTTGTGTGCATTTAATTTTCTTTTCTGGGTGCACATGTCTTTTAAGAATCTTGCATAAGCGGGAACTTGCTTAATAGCATCGAGCAATGGAATATTGATTTGCACTTTCTTAAAAATTTCCATTGTCTCATCAAGTTTGTTCCCTTGAGATGTTTTTGCAAGTCTTTGAGGAAAAGGTGCCTTGGGTATATAGGGTGGCATATAGGGATGTGCTCGGACAAGACGGACATCGGACAGAGAATGTCCGTGTCCGTGTCCGTCAAAACGTTGTCCACTATTATGTTGGCCGTGTCCATGTCCGGATGGCCGACGGATACGGACACGGACACGGACAGAACACATCTTTTTTTTTTTTTTTGAGGAATACTGCATTAGATCTGGGGCGGGATCAGTCTGCTGGCACTTACAACATGGAACCAAGCATTCCACAAAGCTGGCACTCATCACTGGTTAGTTCTATAACTAGTCTGTAACAACCTTCATTGACTATCCTAATAACACTATCCTAGTATCCTGATAAAGGATGATATCTTAGGACATGTTTCTGATCAAAATTAAACTGATTCTCCAACGAAAATCAAGCTTAAACAATTCAAATAGAGGACCTGAGTTTTTCTATGAGCTCAAACGACCAGTGATATAAATCTTTGCTTTGTAGGTTGGTCTCATCTTGCGTGGTATGGGGTTTGGGAGTTCTCCTCGCATGTACCTTGCTGCTGGTGAACTGTTTGGTGGAGAACGCTTCATGAAACCTTTCCGTGCTTCATTCCCTCAACTTGAAAATCGTTCATCAGTACTCTCTCTTGCAAAAATCGAAGAAAACACGGACGGTTTGGTGGGTGCTGCTGTTGACTACATGGTTTGTGTCCTGGCAGACATATTCATGCCAACATTTGACGGGCCTAGCAACTTTGCTAATAACGTGATTGGTCACCGCCTTTACCATAAATTCATGACTACAATTCAACTTGACAGGAAAGGTTTGGCCCCTATATTTGTTTCACGTGAAAATGGAAGTTTTACCAACAGCGACTTTGATGATGCAGTCAGGCGCGTTATGTTTAGCACTGAACATGGAGGGCCTCACAAGCGCATTCCACCAGAGTCGTTTTACAAGAATTCTTGTCCCATCATTATTAGGATCATCTGTCGCATCTGCCCCCTGCACCAGAGTATTAGAATTCATAGAAATTTTTTGCTGGGATTCTACATAGTCTTCCATAGTTGCTGAATCTTTGCAAGTTGAGGTCTTGGTGATTCTACATAGTCTTCCAAGACTTTTCCCATTGAAAAAAAAATGCAATTCTCATCACCAAATAACATAGAATAAAAGTAACAATGTTATACTGAATTCATTAAGCTCGTCCCAATGTTTAAAACTCAATGCAAACCATCCTGCAACAATACAACGGTACCCACAACACCAAGTAGATTAAGTGTTTCATTCTTCTTTAGAAATATTACACGTTATCCATCTCCAAATCATTTTGCTCTTGTTACTCTTCCCATCTCTGTTACGAAGATTGAGGATCAAGCTCAAATTGTTTTTCGTCACTATCTGTGATGAACAAGAAAGAAAAATTAAGAAAAGAAATTTACTAAGAAAATCAAGAGTTGTCAACTATAAAATGCAAAATGTCAGAGAGGTTCACTAGATGTGTCAAATTTTCATGTGTCCATAAAAAAAGAAGTGAACAAACACCAGCTTTCATTCCCCGCAACAGTACTAGTTTTTTCATATTAAGCTATGGTTAGTACAAAAATATATTGCATAGCAATAATGACTAAACAGTATGTTCATATTATTTCACAGACATTATAGGGAAAGCTAGTAGATTAAGTTTTCATAGGTATTATGACTGATGAATATTGGACAAAGCCGTACATGTTCATAGAGAGAGCATTGTACTTTTCCTACTCAAATTAGAGTGCACTAGACTAAGAATCTACCATTAATTCAATCTAGTAATATAAAAACCTATTCCTACTTTAACAAATAACAATTGCCAAAAGACATAGCTCACAAGCCTCACATTGGTTCACATCAGAACACACAGCAAGTTCTTAAACTGCAAACTGCAGTGAGTATTATGGCTGATAGACATAGCTCAGATTTTTGTCTAAGTATTTAACTTAGTACTTACACTTACACAAAAATGTGAACAATTCTCTAACAAGTGTAAATACTAAGCTAAATGAAAGCATATACATTAAATCCCTCTATGAAAGAATTGGTTTATGAATTACAGGTTCCGGGTTTGCTAGTGGAAGCTTGTACCCTATGCATTCTGTACTTTACTGGAACTAGTATATCCTGATACAGAACAGCATATAGATTTCAATAAAGAGGGTCTATACATCCGTGCACTCCTATAATTACCGAAATACTTAAAAAATTTAAAAAACAAACACAGAAAAAGTGGGTGAATTAGACCAAAACAAGCAAAACCCGGATCACATTCCCTCCAGACAAATTAAAAAACAATGTACTAAAAACACCCATAAAAATAAACCAGAAAGAAAAAAAGCCTTTTACATCAAGCAAAAACAGGAACTAGTGAAAAAGAAAAACCAAAACAAGCAGAACCAAGATCATACATTGTCCAGAAATACTAAAAACCAATGTAACAAAAACACGTACGAACAAAACAAAAGAAAAAAGGGGCTCAAGGATAGGATATGGAGGCAGTAGGGAGAAAGGTGGCACCTTGAGGAAGGCCAAGGGATCGGGGCTGAAGAGATCTTTGATTTGAGGGTACTTGGAGAGAATGAGGCGGCGGCGGAAGGCGTGAGGCTCGTCGGCCACAGAAAAGCATATTAATTGAACTAAAACTCTACAAATTTCAGCTTATGGAGCAACTCAACAGAATATGATTGCATCTTCAATTACGAAATTAACAAGCTTCAGAAATTGTTGATACTACAGAAATCAAACACAAAAAGATGATACAACATCTCTTTGCTTCTCAGATACCTGAAATTGTATTCATTTCATAGACTTGAAATTGAAAAGCCACGTTTTCTAAAACACAGAGCCTCCACTATTCTAAAGAATAAACAAAAATCAACTACAATAAATAGAAATTACAGTAGTCTTTCATCAAACACATGCCATGCATTCAAACTAAAGAAACACACCAACAAGGCAACAACAAGAGAGTTGGGAGAGGATAGAAGAAAAAATGTGGAAAAAGTTACTCTGTGAGTTTGGACACTGAGAGCAGCGACGATGGGTGGCGGAGCAAGCAAAGGGAGGCAGGCGAAGCAAGCGACGGCGGGTGGCGAAGAAGGCGATGGCGGGTGGCGAAGAAGGCGACGGCGGGTGATGGAGCAGACGACGGTGGGTGGCGGAGCAGGCGAAAGTGAGGGCCGAGGGGGAGAATGGGGAGGGGGTCGCCCGGTCGGCCGCTTGGGATGCTAGATGACAGATGAGATGAGGGTGGGGGAAGTGAAAGACCGAGTGAGAAATTTAGGGTTTATATTTATTACCGGGCCTCGGACATACGGCTGTCCGAGGATCCGTGGCCGTGTCCGTGTCCGTTATTTACGGACAATATTAAACGGCTCGGACACGGCCACGGACACCTCGGACACGGACGGCTTAACGGACACGGCCGGCCGAGACCATCCCTAGTGGCATATGGCTAGACTCAGGACACGAAGAAGCTTCTAGCCTCGCCACCGTAGCCTCCGGAAGCAAGACCCATCGCCGGAAACGCCGTCGCATCGCCGAATTTATTCGAGCAGAGCTCTGCTCTGTTTCTCTGTCGATCTCATATATCCGCCGCCGGGTCGCCGTCAACTCCTTGCCGCTGAGTGCTCCCTGTCGTCATCGCCTCCTCACGATCGCCGGCGCATGACCCTCCGCCACAGGCTGCCGGAATTTCCTCCGTGCCCACCCTCCGGTGCTCGAACAGAGCCTCCAAACGAGGCTCTGTTTTTTCTCTGTTCCAGGCACCCGAGCCATCGGGCTCGGGTTGCTTTTTTTTTTTTATTTATTTATTTAACCCGAACCAAATGCTGAACCGCTAACCCGGTTCAATTCCGGGTTTTCTTCTTCTTCTTTTTTTTCTTTTCATTGGGTTAAAACCCGTCGTACCAACCACGTCCGTCGGATCTTCGATATCTTCACATGAGCTTGCTTAACGCGTTTCACATTCGGCGATCTGATTTGGAGCTCTAAAGCCTGCATAAATAAAAATAAATCGTAATTAGACGCATAATAAAACATGAATCTATTAAAACCAATTAATGCATCTAACTAACTCAATTAAACGCGTTTAATTACCAAACTCCTAATTATTCACTTAACACAGATAAACATTAATTATCCTTATTCTAACTAAAAATACGACTAACATATAGGTAGAAAGGCATATAAAAATGTGTATATTTTGCATATATCATATTCCCGGACACTGTTGTGAACAGGGGCGTACTGACATAATGTCAGACCCCATTCGGTATGACAGAGAGAGACTCTTATAAATTTTGTACTAATTAATTCATTATTTAGCATGGTATGTACCTAGATACATTACTCGATTTGCTAACATGCATTCTAGTATGATAGTCTCATGCAATTATAAATAGGACACCTAAACTCAGACATACAAGCATTCTATCATGTTGGACCCTGACTTCAAGATCATAACTTTTCAACATCAGAGACTTAGATATGTACTTTGTTCATTTTTAAAGATGTATGACAAAGGATCACTCCGATTTGAGGCAATCGGTTACGTTTACAACCAACTTGATGTACAACCATCAAGGAAAAGAGACAACAAATTCTGGACAAATGTCAAATACAACTCACAGAGCATAAAGAACATATCTTTTCATGTCGAGTGAAGTGGGGATGTCATCTAGGCATGGAACGAGAAGAATTGGCACATACGTATGATCAAATACGGTAGAACATGCAAACCGAAGCATATAACTTTCATCGCATTAACAACAATAGCAAGACATGTAAATAGAACATGCTGTAGGCTATAAAATCAGCAACATCATACCCTCATGATCATACAAAATCAGAGAAAATAAATTGTGGTAAAAGATTATCCTACCTTATGAAAACCGATACCCAATGCTCGTAAATCGGTTTCTACTTGAACTTGAGACCCTTCTTCTTCGCGAAAGCACCACAAAAACCACCAAAGGACTCACCACCACCTAGGACGGACAGAGGAGAAGGCTGGCTGCTCTTCCCTCTTGCTGGCACGTCTCACAAAGCTCACCAAAAAGGGTGCCGGTCTCTCTTATGGAGGGTTTAAATAGAAAAAGCATAAATCTCTAGGGCAAACCTCCACCGTTGATCAAACCCATCCAAGGGCCACGATCCACAAGAAAAAAGGGTGAATCTCTTAGTTAGGGACGCGATCAATCCATCCCAACAGTTACACACCTTGGTTGGTAAGTATCTTTGACCAAATCACTTAGTTACCAAACCGATTTCAAGCAAAAATCCTAATTGAAAACAATTATCCCAATTATTTTCCTTGACATATGGCATCATTTATTCATATGGAAAGGGCCATAATCTCATCTCAATCACGTTCACAATCTCCCAAAAAAATCTAATTCTTTGTCATAACTAATTCTCCATTTAAATAGATTGTCAATTAGCTATTAATTAGGGTTTTAAAATTTGAAATACTTACAAAGGTTTAGATCCGTTGATTATGGCTAATTAGGTAAGACACGTCTTCCAAAGATCCCCCAAAATCAGCCCAAGAGGTTCCCCAACGGATTTGCCTCGAAAATCGTGAAATTAATGGCGATCGATCGGTCCGTATACGCGATCGATCGTCCTCCGATCGATGCCATACAAAAGCGATTGATCGGTTTGATGGAAAAACTTTAAATTTTTAAATTCAATTTTAATGAATTTTCTAGAACTCAAAATTACTCCCCTTTGAGCAATAAAATTCCACTTTATTATTATAAAATCTACGGTCGCTACATCCTCCCCTCCTTAAAGAACATTTCGTCCCCAAAATGCCGCAAATTATTCTTCAAAGAGTTGAGGGTAAGATTTCTTCATCTCATCTTTGGTTTCCCAAGTCATTTCCTCGGAGTGTTGGTTTTGCCACAAAATTTTCACCAACGGTATTGTCTTTCTTCGTAGCACCTGATCCTTTTTATCCAGTATTTTGATAGGCTTCATCGGAAAAGATAAGTCTGCTTCTTGTTCCATAGTCGTGTAGTCTAACACATGTGATGTATCTGGCACATACTTTCTCAACATAGACACATGGAATGTGTTGTGCACATCTGCTAACTGTGGGGGTAAGGCCAACTTGTAGGCAACTAGCCCAACCCGTTCTAAGATCTCAAATGGTCCTATGAATCTCGGACTTGATTTCCCCTTTTTACCAAACCTCATAACTCCCTTTGACGGAGAAACCTTCAAGAACACATTGTCTCCTTCCTAAAACTCCAATTCCCGTCTTCGGCAATCTGCATAACTCTTCTGTCTGCTTTGCGTTGTCTGTAAATTTTGCTGAATCTGTTTCACCTTCTCTGCACAGTACTGTACTAATTCTGACTTCATTACTTGACTTTCTCCGATCTTTGTCCAACAGGTGGGCGATCTGCACGGTTTTCCATACAGTGCTTCGAATGGTGGCATTCCAATACTAGAGTGGTAACTGTTGTTGTAGGCAAATTCGATCAGTGGCAGATGATCGTCCCAATTGCCCTTCCAATCGATAGCACAATCTTTGAGCATGTCTTCTAAAGTCTGTATTGTCCTTTTTGACTGTCCGTCGCTCTGTGGATGAAAAGCTATACTGAAACTGAGCTTAGTACCTAATGCTTCCTGAATACCCTTCCATGTTCTGGATGTGAACCTTGGGTCTCGATCAGATACAATTGATATCGATGTGCCATGCAGTCTTACTATTTCTCTGATATATAGCTCAGCTAAACTCTCTGGGTTCTGCTTCCATCGAATCGGCAGAAAGTGTGCTGTCTTAATAAGTCGATCCACGATTACCCAAATTGCATCTTTCTATTTAAGAGTCTTCGGTAATGCTACCACGAAATCCATTGTGATGTGGTCCCATTTCCACTGTGGAATCTCCAACGGTTGTAACAAACCCGCCGGTCTCTGATGTTCTGCCTTTACTTGCTGACATGTCAAACATTTGGAGACGAACCTTCCAATATCTCGCTTCATTCCATTCTACCAGAAGTTCCTCTTCAAGTCCTGGTATAACTTTGTGCTCCCTGGATGAATCGCATACTATGAGTGATGCGCCTCATGGAGAAGTTCTTGTCTCAGCTCCATATCCTTTTGTACAAATAACCTTCCTTGAAATAGGACACTTCCATCAATTCCTTTAGTGAAATCTATCTTTTCCAACAACTTCTGCAACTGTGGATTATTCTTTTGTGCTTCCAGCACCTTCTCATATATCATCGATCTTACTAAGATATTTCCTAGAAATGACGCTCTCTTAGTAGTTGTCCATTCCAAGTTACACATTCCCAAATCCTCCATCATTCGCCATTCTTGCACCATCATATGTGCCACTATTTCTGTCTTCCTGCTTAGTGCATCTGCAACCACATTCGCCTTACCTGGATGGTAGTGAATAGAGAAGTCATAGTCCTTCAAATACTCCGACCACCGTCTCTGTCTCATATTCAGGTCCTTCTGAGAAAAAATGTATTTCAGACTCTTGTGATCAGTGAATACTTCGAAAGTCTCACCATACAGATAGTGCCTCCAAATTTTTAGGGCGAATACTACTGCCGCCAGCTCCAAGTCATGAGTTGGACAATTCTGCTCATGAATCTTCAGTTGTCGTGAAGCATACGCCACCACATGTCCATTCTGCATCAGTACACAACCCAAACCGCATTTTGAGGAATCGCTATAAATGACAAGCCCACCAGATCCTGATGGAAGTTTCAGAATCGATGCAGAAGTCAATCTTCTCTTCAGTTCCTGAAAACTCTTTTCACAATCGTTGTTCCAGTTGAATTTCACTCCCTTCTTTGTTAACTTGGTCATTGGCAAAGCTAAACTGGAGAATCCTTCAATGAACCTCCGATAATAACCCGCCAATCCCAAGAAACTTCTGATCTCAGTCACGCTCTTCGGTTGTTCCCAGTGAAGAACGGCTTCCACCTTCGTCGGATCCACCGAAACTCCGTCTTTTGATATGACATGGCCTAAGAAGTTTACTTTGCCCAACCAGAACTCGCACTTGCTAAATTTAGCATACAACTGGTTCTCTCATAAAATCTGTAACACTTGAGCTAAGTGTCTTCGGTGCTCTTCCTAACTCGCTGAGTAGACCAATATATCATCCACAAACACGATCACGAACTGGTCTAACAATGCCTTGAAGATTCTATTCATCATATCCATAAATACTACAGGGGCATTGGTCAGACCAAACGGCATCACCAGAAACTCATAATGTCCGTATTTGGTTTGAAATGCTGTCTTGGAAATGTCTTCCTCGATCCTCAACTGATGGTATCGATTCTCGAGAACACTCTTGCTGACTGTAGTTGATCAAATAAGTTGTCGATCCTCGGTAACGGATACTTATTTTTTATTGTCACCTGATTTAACATCTGGTAGTCTATACACAATCTCATGGACCCATCTTTCTTCTTTACGAAAAAGATACACTAGGTTGAATCAGACGTTTATCCAGCAACTCTTGTAGTTGTTCTTTCAATTCCTTTAATTCCGCAGGTGCCATCCGATATGGTGCCTTCGATATCGGTGCAGTTCTCGACATCAGGTCTATGGTGAAATCAACATCCCGTCTTGGTGGCAAATGATCGTTTAAAATTAAACCCTTGCAAGTGCACAAGACAATTGTACTACGGTGAGTATTAAAGGGTTGCCGAACCTCAGGGAGAGATGAATAATTTTACCAAATTCAAGAGAAGAAAGTTGCAGTTTTTGTTTAATCTAAATAAAGCTATGAACTTTAACTACTAAGCTGAGTTTTAATCAATGTGGAGAAGACCAAGGCTTTGAATCTACCACAATAAACTAGTGTAAAGTCTCTCTCTCTCTTTTAAATAAAGATTTCCAATTGGCTGATGTATTCCTCTCAGACATACACCTGTCAATTCAAATTATAGTGCTCTCCTCTCGGACGTAACACATAAATCAATTAAGCATATGGAATTGTGATCTATCTCTCTCAAGCATAAATCAATGAAACTTTATTAACATATGACAAATCAGAACACTCACATTCCTCTCAGACATGCAAGTAATCTTTCATATTGAAATTCATAAAATCCACTCTTGTCTCTCTCAAGCACAAAGAATAAACTCAATGAATTAACTTTAATTGCATAACAAAGGTTCATACACCAACTAGAGTAAAAACATAAGATGAGAGAAAAGAAACTACACAACCAGATTACTGGGCTTCATCTACGCCTTGGATAGGAGTTTAGCCAAGCATGGGAAGAGAATCCATCATCTTCATCTTCATCATCTTCTTCCTTTGCTCTAGCCTCTAAGGTCTCAAATTGCTCTCTAGGTTGAATATGTGGTGCCCAATACGTTCTCCCATAAGACCTATTTATAATAGTGAAGAGAAACCACGAAGTCCCCTTCCAAATCCAAGTCGAAATAGGTCTTAATTCCGGTTTGCCGCATACGGCGATCGATCGTCCGTATTGACGATCGTTCGCTGTCCGATCGATCGCTTTCCTTCGTTATTTTCCTCCGATCGATCGCTTTCCGATCAACGCCGTATGATACCGATCGATCGTAGTTACTGTCTTCGGCGATTGAAAAATTCCAGTAGATACGATCGATCGTTTTTATGCCGATCGATCGTTTCCTTTAATACACTGCTTTTACGGCTCTGGCGATCGATCGCAACGATTCCCGATCGATCATAGTTACTATTTATGAACTTCAAATAGCTATAACTTTGTGTCCCGAACTCCGAATTGCGCGTGGTTGGTGGAGTTGGAAAGCTGACTTCTTGAACTAACATGAAGCTTGAATCAGTCCAATCCGACATTTGTACGCGAAGTTATGATAATTTAGCCATTCGAGTTGCTTTTCACCTCATTTCTGTGTATTACTCTTGTTTCCTACAAAAACCAAAAACTATATTAAAGTAGTAGTTATTCTAATCAAACACTAGCATAAACATAAGTTTAGGAGATAATATAATGCATATTTCATGTGTAGATCAGCAAACCAGGCAACTCCTCTCGAAACACATCGATGAATTCATTTACTATTTCAATTTCTTCTATTTTTGGGAGAGTTTCCTCTTCTGACACTACGGTAGCTAAAACGGCTTTAAACCCTTTAGCTACTAATTTCTGAACTTTCGTTGCAGAAATTAGACAGTTTTCTTTCTTTAAACGAATTCCTTGAAACATTAATTCTTTCTTTCCGGGAATTCTAAAATATACCCTCTTTTTACTACAATCCACGGTAGCACCAAATTTAGCTAACCAGTCCATTCCCAGTATAACATCGAAATCAAACATCTCAAGCAAAACCAAATCAGCAAGCATCACAACATCATCCATCAACACAGAAGAATCCTTCAGATACTCAGTTGCTAACACTGAGTCCCCAACAGGAGTAGAAATAGAGAGATCACACTCAAGTCTAGAAGGTTTCCTTTCTAGATTGGCAGCAAACACCACAGAAATAAAAGATCTAGACGATCCTGGGTCTACCAATACTCTAGCCAATCTATTCAAGACAAGTAGAGTACCTTCGATAACGTTGTTCGAAGCTTGGGCGTCCGCCGAGGTCAGAGTGAAGACTCGAGCCTGAGCCTTCTTGCTCGTCTCCCCCCTTGCCTTCTTGTCACGATTAGGGCAAAAAGGCGTAATGTGACCAACTTCATTACAACTGTAACATCTCCGAGTATCTTGTGGACAGGGCTTTCCAGCATGGGATGGTTGTCCACAAAATTTGCACTTGCTTCCAACTTCTGGCCCGTTGTTTCGTTGAGGCTGACGGTAGGGTACTAATGCACGATTCTGATTATTCCCCCGGTTCGACTGCTGTTGCTGCTGTTTCTGTTGCTTTGCCGGTCGGTTAGCATAACGATCGTTGTTCCCGAACCGCTTGAATCCTGAGCGTTTGAAAGTACCGTCCTGACCCTTGTTGGAACTTCCTTTCCACTCTTGGGTCCTCTTATAGTCATCTTCAATGATAGAGGCCAACTCCACTGCTTTAGCCAAGGTAGTCGGTTGCGAAACCAGAACCTTTGACCTTAGTCCATCGCGCATACCATCTACGAATCTCCTCGCCTTTACTAGCTCATTGGGGCACACGTCTGTTGCGAATCGCTGCAGCTGTTCAAACTTTGTCTCATACTAAAGTACGGACATGCTTCCCTGGACCAGTTCCAAGAATTCTTTCTCATTCCTGCGCTGTACATGAGGAGGAAAGTATTTCTTATTAAATACTTCCTTAAATTTTGCCCACACGATCTCTTGTCCTGCCTCGAAATTATTCCGCTCTGCCAATTCCCACCAGAATACGGCCTCACCAACGAAGCTCGAATCATCACATGCTTGGGTTATACTGGATCGATAAGACTTAAACCATATCCACGTACAAAAGATAGAATAACAAAATGAAGTCTAATTTAATTATTACATTATTCGACAAGTCTCCACAATTAACAAATAAGATGGCACACAGGCCGAAGTTCCACAAACATCAACATAAACAATAAATTCAAAGTAACTTGTCTTCTGACTTCATCGCCCAACATCACCAAAAGTAGTAGTCGATCACTTCCGTTCCATCTTAATCCCTGCATCAGAGGATGCATGAGTATTCTATAGGAAATACCCAGTAGGATATAAGAAAACCCACAATGGAATAATAATTCAAATGCCAAAAGATTCAAAGATTGAAGACAAGTAAAAATAGACTCAAGATCAGCAATTATGCAGTTCGCTTACCAGGAAACCAATCATCATCCGAGACTCTCAAAGGTCAAGGAAAGATAAAATCAATATTTAAGATTCCAAACTTACAGAGAGTAAGGAGATGTCACAAGAGTATCTGCTCCAAACATTCAAAGGGTTGGAGATAACAATTTCTGCTCTCAACTCTGTCCACTTCCCCTATGGACATCAATACCAAAACATCCTAGAGGCTCTACAGAGGAACCCGGCCATGCGTCTAGGGATGCTGGCCTCATCGGTGCTTACGGGCACAATGGGCGGAGATTGCAGACCTTCTGTAATGTCATATAATCTAAAATGCACGCAATTGCCGTCATCGGTTGAACTACATATGTTCAATAAATCTGAGACCACTATGGGTCGAGCTATGGCTCGTGAGCATACTATGATTCCAACTAAGAGTTCTCATAAATGACTCTTAGCGGATAAATAAATATTTCGACCGAGTGACACTGAATACATCTGAGCCATCTCATTAAGAGGCTTGAAACATGACTTTCTAAATTCTACTCTTCGTAGAAGTGTAAAACCATGTTCAGACATAACTCAAATCGACCCATAAAGGAGTGTTCAATATATTTAAACAATTGAGTCTGGGAACTCAAATGAGACCTGACAGAATGACTCATCAACAAGACTCACTACAAGATTTTATCAAAGATCACGCTCTGCCACGTTCACCGTACCTAGCCCTAGAGTTGACAATCCCCGACACTGAAACGATTGAATGACATGCCCATAATAGATCATGTCATAGGCATTGGATACAGGTCAAGCAATGAGGCCTCTTGAACAAAGGATCGTTCAAGATAAGAGACACAAAGGACGATTAATTACGGACAGATGTTCTCAGCTCTAAGACCCAAAAGTAAACTTTTATAGTTATTGTTACAAAGGTCCTAGAGGTCTTATCATATTTAATTAGTCTTTTAAATACTGTCTTAATCCATAATTAATAGTAATTTTACGGTTTAGGGTTTTTAGAACCAAAAACAGTGTTCTGTCCTAAACAGAACAGTCTACTTCAAACGATCACCACTTCTTGTACAGAGCGAATCAACCTCTGAAAATATTAATACAGGTAGCCTTGGGAGTCTTGTTTACAACCTGACAGACGACATAATTTTTAAATTTTTGTACAATTAGTTATCATTTTCTGATTAGGGTTCGTCGGTGCAGGACTAGTCCTGGCCGAGAACAATTAACTTACGTTATATTAATTAACTAATGATATATACTATATTAATTCATTAATGACTCTTTCTGACATTAACAAGACATTCTTAACAACTTTTACAGAACCCAAATGGTTCTGAAATTCATTGATTTCATTCATTTTCTGCTATGATTTCACAACCCGATTAGTAATTTTCTCCACTTAATCCATTGCTCACATCATACCAAATGTGCCATGTATTCCCAGACACTGTTGTGAATAGCGACGTACTGACATATTGTCAGACCCCATTCGGTATGACAGAGAGAGACTCTTATAAATTTTGTACTAATTAATTCGTTATTTAGCATGGTATGTACTTAGATACATTACTCGATTTGCTAACATGCATTCTAGTATGATAGTCTCATGCAATCATAAATAGGACACCTAAACTCAGACATACAAACATTCTATCATACTGGACCTTGACTTCAAGATCATAACTTTTCAATATTAGAGACTTAGATATGTACTTTGTTCATATTTTAAAGATGTATGACAAAGGATCACTCCGATTTTAGGCAATCAGTTACGTTTTCACCCAACATGATGTAAAACCATCAAGGAAAAGGGACAACAAATTCTGAACAGACGTCAAATACAACTCACAGAGCATAAAGAACTTATCTTTTCATGTCGAATGAAGTGGGGATGTCATCTAGGCATGGAACGAGAAGAATTGGCACATACATATGATCAAATATGGTAGAACATGCAAACCGAAGCATATAACTTTCATCGCATTAGCACCAATAGCAAGACATGTAAATAGAACATGCTATAGGCTATAAAATCAGCAACATCATACCCTCATGATCATATAAAATCAAAGAAAATAAATTATGGTAAAAGATTATCCTACCTTGTGGAAACCGATACCCAATGCTCGTAAATCGGTTTCTACTTGATCTTGAGACCCTTCTTCTTCGCGAAAGCACCACAAAAACCACCAAAGGACTCACCACCACCTAGGACGGACAGAGGAGAAGGCTGGCTGCTCTTCCCTCTTGCTGGCACGTCTCCCAAAGCTCACCAAAAAGGGTGCCGATCTCTCTTATGGAGGGTTTAAATAGAAAAAGCTTAAATCTCTAGGGCAAACCTCCACCGTTGATCAAACCCTCATCCAAGGGCCACGATCGACAAGAAAAAAGGGCGAATCTCTTAGTTAGGGACGTGATCAATCTATCCCAACAGTTACACACCTTGGTTGGTAAGTATCTTTGATCAAATCACTTAGTTACCAAACCGATTTTCAAGCAAAAATCCTAATTGAAAACAATTATCCTAATTAATTTCCTTGACATATGACATCCTTTATTCATATGGAAAGGGCCATAATCTCATCCAAATCACGTTCACAATCTCCCAAAAAAATCTAATTTTTTGCCATAACTAATTCTCCATTTAAATAGATTGTCAATTAGCTATTAATTAGGGTTTTCAAATTTGAAATACTTACCAAGGTTTAGATCCATTGATTATGGCTAATTAGGTAAGACACGTCTTCTAAAGATCCCCCAAAATCAGCCCAAGAGGTTCCCCAACGAATTTGCCACAAAAATCGTGAAATTAACGGCGATTGATCGGTCCGTATATGAGATCAATCGTCCTCCGATCGATGCCATACAAAAGCGATCGATCGGTCTGACAGAAAAACTTTAAATTTTTAAATTCAATTTTAATGAATTTTTTAGAACTCAAAATTACTCCCCTTTGAGCAATAAAATTCTACTTTATTATTATAAAATCTGCAGTCGCTACAGTATCTTAAATGGAAATCATAGTATGCTCAATACGTCATGTCAGAGACACTAATCTTGCGAGTCTCTATATTTATATTTAGGATTACCGTATCCCTGCCTTATCGAGGCACCACGTGCACTTTTTAGATTGTTAGGCATTATAGAAGGCCTATGATACACACATATTTTATACGTATTTAAACCATTTCACCGAATATTTGAGCCTTGATGTTATGATATTTTATGGTTATTTAGAAGATATTTCCATTTTGTTGGGTAAGAGGGACTTAACATTGCAATTTGGTTAAATTGCCAAAATTAGTAATGTAGGCATGTTATGTTCCAAATCAGTTACTAATGTTATGGCATGACTCCGCTAATGGACATTTGGTTTGTATAGATTTGACATGCTCGTTTTGCGAAGTTCAGATCATCTACGAATTTAAACAGGAAACTTGCTGTTTTGGACAACATGCTTTAGCTTGATTTGAGGCATGATTCAACTCAACAATCAGTGCATTTGCTTCGCTCTCGATTTGGAATAATTATTATTTAGGAAGATATTATTTTGGGAAATCTACCAATCTCGAATATCATTCAGCTAAAACATGGAAAGGAGGATGCTTCGAAGGCATTGCAGTCCTGATTTGGAAGCGCTGAAGGTTGAAGATCGTGCTAAATTTGGAATTGAAAGGGATTTTGGCAGTTGTAGAATTGACTCATCTCAGGCTAGACACTTGTGGATTGGACTCACAAGAAGTTGGCTCGACTTAACATGACACAGGTCGGAACTGATTTGGGCAAGACATGATCGAGAGGGAGGCTGGTTTGATCTCAAACTAAATATGGAAGGTGCTAAGGAAGGAAGCCGGAATTTGGAGAGCTGATTTAGAACTGATTTGGCTGGTTTTTAATTATGGAAAGCTGCTATTTGAAGGGACGCTCATCAATGGAATGACCTGATTTGGAAGGCAGCCAATTGGAAGAGTTTCCTACACAACAATTGGCTGGAAAAGGTTCTGATTTGGGGAGAGGAAAGACTGATTGCAGTATATAAAAAAACAGAACAAAGAAGAAGAACAAGGGGAGACGACCTAGAGCAGTTTTACATTACAGTTCAGAATTCTTTTTTCTTTTTCACCTTGTTTTCATCTTGGCTGCTGTGCCTGCGTTGGATTTGTATCAACTTGTTCGAATTATTACTGGGAGGAGAGGAATCAGTGCTCATAGCAATTTCTCTTAACTTTGAAATTCTTGTAAGTGAATTTGGTTTTAATTGACATGAATTCCATTGATTTCATAGTTCAATTCATTAACATGAGTAGCTAATTTCTTGCTAGAGCTGAGATGATGTCATGATAAATTGTATGAGTATTATTCATGTGATTCAATTGCTCTCTAAATTAATGAGCTTTAATGGTTGTTCTTCTCAATTTAGTGCATCATCTTCTAAGTTTAATATGATGTTTGGATATTAGTTTGATTTATCTAATGATAGATATAATTAATGATTCGACCTTCATTTATTGATATGTAAGAGAAGATAAATTTTACTTTGAAATTTGTACGCTTTAACGTTGAAATTTTTCGTAAGAGAATCGATTGAATTCAAATTCTCTACAAGATAGTCTTGAGAACAATTGCTGATTTTGGATAATTGCTTCTATAATTCTCATGTGCTGATTCTTATGCCCTAGTGTTTTAAGTATTTGATTAAAGTTACAATTTTTCTTTGTCAATTAGGTTTCTTTCCTTAGTTTAATTAATTTCTTTTACATTAGTTGTTTAAGTAAAACCGTTCAATCGTTCAATCAATTTGAGTCTTTGATTAATTAAGTTCTCATAATCCTTATGAGCATTTAAGAACGATCCCATGCATGATTAATTGTTAGTAGTCGTTGTAGTTAATCGAATCAATCTAATATGTCGAAAGGGTAGTTAATTAGATCTTCGAATTTGAGTTCTAGAAATACAAGTCCTTGAGAGTTTGACCTCGTAAATCGTACAACTATACTCCAATATGATTTACGAGGTCGAACCCTCAAGGACTTGTATTTATAGAACTCAAATTCTAAGATCTAATTAACTACCCTTTCGACAGATTAGATTAACTACAATGACTACTGATAATTAATCATGCAAGGGATCATTCTTAAATGCTCGTAAGGATTATGAGAACTTAATTTACCAAAGACTAAAATTGATTGAATGATTAGGTCTTTCAATTGGTATGTTTGACTGGCTATGTTTCAGCATGTTCTATCCTGAGAATGAGTAACCATCGTATGTTTAACTGGATGTGGTTGTAGTGGCGAAAGTGCTGGTAAAGGAGGGGTTGTCCATTAGTATAGAGGAGGCAAAAAGGCATGAGAGGGAGCAACCAAAGAATTTGGCATGGAGGTACCACTATGTCATTTGCAAGGGTAGCAGGGCTGTTGGAGGCAATGAGGTACTAGGCGCTGCTTGCGACACTGGTCGCAATGGGGTAGCAAGGGCTACCGGTAGGAAGATCTCCTTTTAAGGTGGTTGTAGGGAACTTGCACATTTTAATTGTGTCTTAGCTGGGGATGAAGGAGGCTTAAAAACTGTATACGAGAACCTCTCCTCATGAAAAGATACATGATCTGAGATGTATATTTGACCAGTTGATGGATCTAGGCATCAGTAACCCTTGTGTTGGCCGTTATACCCAATAAATATACATTGGACAAAGATAGGAATAAGAAGGTCGAGAGCCCATGAGAGTCTCAAACAGCATCTGCTCATTTAAGGGTTTTGATGGTAGAAGATTTATCAAATATGTGGCAATGGTGAACGCATAGTTCCAGAATTCCTATGGGAGATGACTCTGAGCTAATAAAGAAAGTCCAGTTTCAAAAATATAGCGATGCTTACTCTCCTCCAAGCCATTCTGTTTTAGAGTGCCGGGACATGACATAATATGAGAGATCCCAGAGGCCTTAAAGAAGGACTCGAGTGAGTCTGCCATATATTCTCCACTATCGTCGGATGGAACTTTAACATGGGCACCAAACTGATTTTTGATGTAAGTGAGAAATTCAATAAAAAATGAACTAACATCATATTTATGTCGTAAGGGAAAGAACTATGTGCAACGAGAACATTCATCCACAATCATAAAATAATAGCTAAAATCTTCTATTGAGCAGACTAAGGCAAGCCCCCAAACATCACTTTGCAAATTTGTAAAACAAACAGTAGAATAAGGCATTCACCTATCAAATGATAATTTAGATGTCTTACCCAATTTACACTTACACAAGGAGATTTAGAAGGCCGAATTTGAAGATCTAAAAGAGGAGATAAGTCATTTATTATGCAATGAGATGGATGGCTGAGGCATGCATGCCACACATCATCGTCCGCTTTATTGGAAATATGTCTAATAAGAGAGCCACCATTGCTCTGAATGGGATAGAGTCCGCCTTTCTTAGGTGCGCTCAACAACGTTCTCTTGGTCTGCAAATCCTTAATAATAAAGCCCCAGGGATAAAAGATGAAACAACATTGTAAATTGGGAGACACTCAATAAATTTTTCTTCAATTGAGGTACAAGAAGTACACGCTCAAGCCGAAGAGAAGGTGATATATTAATGTGGTTAGTATGCAAAATAAATAATCCAGACTTATTACTAATATAAACTTTATCATTGCCATGAAAATAAATAATACCTTCAGTAGATACCATGCAATGTCATGCTGATCCGCAAGAGTCATGGCATCAAGGGAGCTTTGCAACTATTCGTCGTGTGGTTGGGGTAACAATATTTGTAGCAGTAGAGGGATGACTTGTCACTAGTAATAGGAGTTTACTAGTGCACTCCACACTTCGATCGACTCCACCATTAGTCATTTCCACAATAACCTAAAGCAGACCAATGTGAACTGTTAAACATCAAGCTGGTAACCGGTTTTAGGTAAAATAGGCAAGAAACAGAACCGACCTCCTGAACTGGCCTGTCATAATCCTTCAGGTTCTCAAAGTTCGTAGTACCGAATTTTTTGCTGTACATATGTAGGAAATACACAAAGACTGTCATAAGAAATGAGGCCACTGAAATGGCTATTTTGGTTTTCTAGATGTTCAAACAGATCAACATATTGACTACTGAGCTTTACCTTCTTCAAACCTATTGGGGTTACGGTCTACTCCAATTTTTTTTGTTTTTTTAAGGACTACTCCAATTATTCTTGATGAACCAGCAATTCTCGCCCCTTCTGCAGCCTGAATTTGGAAATACACTAAGAACCTTTGAGAAGTCCTACAATAAAAGCATGTTTCTTTTTGCTAAAGATAGACGAAAGAGTTAAAATGAAGTTTGGATATCAACGTTGGCTACGTGTTTCGACAGATCTAAAGACCGTGATAAGAATTATAAACTCTGGTCGGATATGTTTTTATTCTGTTGCTAACTAGCAACAGAGAAAAGCAACTTGCCATCAGCTGGCAAACAGTCCCTGGACCATAGTTACACTCGGTATTCACTACTACTCCTGCTCCTTGCCACATTGCACTTCTAATACGAAAAAAGCACATGTTCATCGTGAAGATGAGCATCAACGTTATAGTTATGAACATTCATTGTGATGTTAGATAAGGAATAAAGCTGTTGTGTAGGTGAACTAGTGAAAACGAATTAACTTCAGACTTACAGAAAGACCAACTGCTCCTAAGCCAAAGATAGCAACTGAAGAGCCCTTCTTTGGTTTGGTAACATTCAATGTAGCACCAAGACCTGAAACATGCTTACAACTTTTCAATAGGTGAGCACATTGATTCCAAAGCAGATTTGATCACACTTGTGAAAATTACCTGTTGATATGCCACAACTGAGAATACAAACTTTATCAAGGGGCGCCAAAGGATTAATTTTCACAAGACAACCAGCATGAACGACGGTGTACTTGCTGAAGGTGGATGTTCCCAAAACGTGATTGATGGGAGTCCCATTATAGGAGAATCTCTATTTTCCATCACTAAGCATTACTCTATCAGTATTTATTCTAAGGAGATCACACAGATTGCTCTCCTCAGATTTGCAATGTGCACACTCTTTGCATTCCCCAGTAAAAACAGGAAGTACATGGTCTCCAACTTGCAGGTCAGTGACGCCTTCGCCCACACTCTCCACAATCCTATTATGATCGTGGACAGATATATCATAAAAAGCTTGGTATTACTAGAAATTTTGATACTCCAAAAGAACAATTATAACAGGTACTTCAAAAACATATGCAACTTGTCCAACGCAATATGAAAGTAGAAAATCTTTAAATAGGTTGATTGGTGATTTTTACGAAATTTTTTTCAGCTCATCCAGACATAAAGAGCCTAATCAGAGATCTTAATAAATGCAAACAAAAAAGACAATTGTCTAGACCATAAAATAGAAAATTATAAATTACTGATGAAGGTCGTGCATTATACGATACAATATTTTGATTGCTTATTATCTTTTTCGGGCATGATTATTGCTTATTAAGAAGCCATCAAGTGAAGCTATACATATACCAAACTAACGTCCAGTCTCATGACAAGTCAACTTCTGATCAAAAGTTTTAGCTGCTCTCCAAGTTCTAGATTGCAATTTTTTTCAATTTAATGTTCCAACAGGGAAGTACATTACATGAACACAGCTGAAAGCTAGTCCGTGATCAACCTAGAACGTGCTTGACAAACTATCCTTAGGTAACTGCAACATTGTTTGCAAAGGATACAACATCTAATTGGGGAAAAATATGAATGAAATCTCAAACAAAATTCACATACCCAGATGCTTCATGACCAAAGATGCGTAGAAACAATGGTGCTTGACCCTAAAACCCAAACACCAAGATTCTTAGATTGAAGAGGTTTACAATTCCGGAATAACTGAAGATTTGGAAATAAACACGTAACCTTTTTAATAATCCCTTTCATGTGCATTCAAGTTAAATAGAGAGACATGCCACTAATGTAACATAAGAAGATAGTAGAGAACAAAGGCACTATCATTCTCATACAAACACCGAGGACATTTTGTTTTGAGGATTATTCTCCCTCTGTTCCATATTAATTGTTTGGATTGGAAAATGAATATGTCCCATATTAATTGTCCGATTTTATGTTATCCTTCTCATACTAATTAGTGGTTGGAGTAAAAAAGATTAGTGGATGGAGAAAAAAAATTGGTAGGTTGGCTTCCTTCAATGTCACATTTTTCCAAATATGGACAATTACAATGGGACAGGAAATGTTCAAATGGTTCGAAAGGCAGTTGATTGCCGCATCAGAAGATTTGAACATTCATTATCACAGTGAAGGAAAAACCACATGCAAACATGAACAAGACAGCAACAGTATAACAAAGAATTGCTAGAACGAGAGAGTCTAGTCACCTTTGCCTCCCAGAAGTAGAAATCAGTATGACAAAGAGAAGCGTACTTAATCTTGATCCTAGCTTCCATGGTCTGTGGTGGGGCAACCTCCACCTGCTGAATCACACTAGAGGCTTCCCTGCTTCCCAGGAAACAGCAGCTGCAACATAGCAAAGACACAATGAAAAAAAGAAGCAACATCCATACCCAAAAGCACCAAACACAAATAAACATTTTGCCAAAAAATATAGTACAGAAAATGAGAGACGATCGCTTTCTGGGTTCTTACCCTTGCAAGGAATAACAAGACCAGCAGTACTAGACATGGTAGCAGGAACAGGCGAACTGATATCTTCAATCAAGAACAGAGCAATGTTTATAAAGTATATGAAATGGTTACTGGAGAGTTGGTTCTTGCTGTAGCCTTTATACGCAGATGAAGTGGGCTTGAGTCACAACAGCTCCTCGAGTCTAGCCCATGGAATGTCGTATCGGATATCGGTAAAATATCGGTCGGCCTAAGAGACGAAATATCGGAGATATTGCGTAAAAAAATATCGGTCGTCAAAAACTAGTTTTTATCATATATTTTCAAAATCTAACTTCTAAAATGAGTTATACTAATTTAAACAAAGAATAGATTTCAAAATATGCAATAGAAAACAAACATGAAAGTTTTTTTTCCCAAAAAAAAAAAAAAAAATTTTTTTCAAATTTTTTATTTAAAAAAAAATATTTTTTTTTTTCAAAAAAGGCCGATATATCGGTCCAAAACCGATATATCAGCGATATATCGCCGATATATCGGCGATATTAGGAAAAAACGATACTTAATGGTATCAGAATATCGGTTTGTGTCCGATACCGATATATCGCCGATATATCGGCGAGCTGGCATTCCATGGTCTAGCCGCGGTAAGCAAGAGGAGTGGTGGCCTGGTTTCCACTCATTAGAAACAAAAGGAGATGCCTGGTTTCCACTCATTAGAGTTGTTTACAGAATCTACTTTTAAATCTCAATTCTGCTCACAGATTTTGGCCTGGTACCAAAAATGATTTGGAGTCCAAGCCCATGTACCCCACGGTTTATCCAACCACCCCTTTTACACGGTTGGTGGATGTCCACCGTCGTTACGAAAATGACAATAGATGGGAGTTGGAAGTTTGAAACTCTTTCTCATCTCTAGTTGGTTAGGAGTATCAAAGTTGGAAAGTTAAATGGCATTGTGCAGCTGTTTCGAGTGGTCAAAGACAATTAGCCATGCTGCTGGGATTGAAGATTGGGGGAAGGGGGTTCCTAACAAATGAATGGCTTTCCTTCACCATTTTAGCCACAAGACAGGAAGGGCTATTGACTATAGGGGATTGAGGGCTTGAGACGCGAGTGAGGGATGAGAAGTTCGCCACCCCCAGTTTTCAGCCGACCGGCCCAGTCCCGCCTCCTTAACACGACGGTGGATATTCACCATTGTCTATGCAACCTCCCTCAACACACATGGTGATTATTCAGGGTAGTATATGTATCCAGACGGTGGATATAAATTTTCCGGGTGGGGCTGGCGAAAAACAGGAGGTAGTCAACACTCATTCCGCTTGCCGAACTACTCCAAATGATAGAACAAGATGGTACTTTTTTGCATATACACAATGAATTCAAGAATAATACAAGTATATGAATTTGCCTAGGCCACAGAGAAGTATTCAACTTGAATTGATCTGAGGATTTGGCCACATCACCGGGGACACCACCTAAATCCAAATTGTCTTCAAATAATGTGACTAAAAATGCCACTTTCTTGAAGAGTTTGGGCACTTCAGCTGGCTGCAAAGACTCTACAGATGTTTGACACAATAATTTTTTCAATAAATTGGCAGAAGACAATGCCCAAAATTTGGATTCATGGTTCCAAAAGTGGAACAAACAGCATACCTGAAGCCAGTACAGTAATCACATGATGTATAGGTTCTATATATTGGCAACAAAAGAATTTACTCACACTGCACACCTATTTATTCAAGGTATTCAAATCATCCAGAGCCTCAAGTTTATATTCGGTACTCAGCGACAAACTTTCAAATTAAAATACATCAAAGAAAATAAGTGGCAAGAATCATACAGAAGGTCAACCCCATCCACCTCCCCCTGGTGTCAAAATTTGAAGAGTTTCACCAGCATTAACCTTAATTGTGTTCTTGCCTCCAAGATTAATTCTGTGTTTGTCTTTCCGGATCAAGTAATTATATCCACGAGCACCATTACTCCCGCCTTTCAATCCTCTAGGGGCATGGGCGCGCCTCTCAGAAAGCACACTAACCACAACAGGCCGACGGAACTCTATCTCCCTCACAATCCCATCACCCCCTCGATGAACTCCGGCCCCTCCACTGTGCTCACGAATACCAAACTTGTGTAGGACGACGGGATACCTCTGCTCGAAGATCTCTGGGTCCGTCATCCGGGTGTTCGTCATATGGCACTGCACCCCGCTGGTCCCATCCCAAGTTGGGCCTGCCCCACTTCCACCTCCAATCGTTTCATAATAGCCAAAAGTGTCATCTCCAAAAGTGAGGTTGTTCATACAACCTTGGGAACAAGCACAAGCCTGAAATGCTGTGAGGATCACATCAGTGATCCTTTGTGATGTAAGTACATTACCACCCACCACAGCAGCCTTATCACTTGGTGAGAGTAAAGAACCCTCCGGAATGTAAATTTTTACAGGAGCTAAGCATCCTTGGTTTAGTGGAATTTCAACATTCACCAAACAACGGACACAGTATATAACTGCTGCTGCAGTTACTGCTTCAGGTGCATTCCAGTTTCCATAGACTTCAGGGCTAGTCCCACCAAAGTCAAAGATCGCTTCACCCTTTTCAGTATCTATAGCAAGTTTGAGGTGAATAACAGAACCATCATCCATATAATCTTCTTCTTCAATTGTAATCACATGATCCTCTTCTTTATTCATCATATAAGGGGAGTGGCCCATAGATTTCAGCATTTCTCTCACTGCCCCTTCTGCATTTACTTGCACGTGAGTCATGTATGACTGAACTGTATCTAAACCATACTGTTCAATAAGCTCATTAATAAGTGCTATTCCTCTTTGATTAGCAGCAACTTGTGCTCGAAGATCAGATAGGTTATCCTGAATCCTGCGAGTTCCAGGAATTGTATGACCTGAAACTTCATCTGATTGCGGGCACTGAAGTAAATTGACAATACCCTCTTCCTGAAACAATCCTTTCTCAACAAGTTTAAATGCTTTTATTGCTGCACCTTCTTCCCATATGGACTTCGAAAAAGGTGGCATACTTCCTGGAGTAATGCCACCTATCTCTGCATGGTGGCCTCTATTTGCTACAAAGAATACCACTTTTCCATTATTAAAAACCGGGGTTATAACAGTTATATCCGGAAGATGACTTCCACCAGAACAAGGATGGTTCGTGACTAACACATCTCCTTCATTTAAATTTTCACCCCAGTAATTAAGTTGCCAACAAACAGTGCTTGACATGGCACCCAAATGCACAGGCACATGAGGAGCATTTGCAACTAATCCCCCATCTGGTCCAAATAAAGCACAAGAAAAATCAAGCCTCTCTTTGATGTTAGTGGAGATGGAGGTTCTTTGAAGTGTCCGACCCATTTGTTCAGCAATACCCATGAACCTGTGATTGAAGATTGCAAGCTGAACAACATCAGCAACCTTCTCTGCAATTTTTACTGTGCTTGGAACTGAGTTGATCTCAATTTTTATGTTACCATATTGGGTAATTATTGCTTTACAGTTTGGCTCAATAATCACTGTACTGTTGCCATTCATGATAATGGCTGGCCCAGGCAAGACATGTCCATAGCCCAGTTTATCAAGCTTAAATAGAGGTGTCTCATGCCACCCATCTCCAAAATAGATCTTGTACTTGCCTTCTGATTTTGGTGGATCAGTACAAGGTTGCAGTGGACGAGGTTTTAAAATATTTGTCACCCCTATGCCTCGAACTCTTACATCGCAGATAACAATCTTCCGCTTCTGCAATTTAAACCCATATTCACGCTGGAACAACTTCTCAAACTCAGCAGAAAAATCATTTTGATCTCCATCAATGCGTCTCTTCACCATGATAGTTGTATCTGTACCCTCATATCTTAAATTTAAATAAGACTCTGTTGTGATGTTGTTGTCTGAAAATCCCTGACCCATAAGATTTTTCTTTACATCCTGAACTAACATAGCCTCTCGTTTAGATGCCTCCAGAACAGATACAGGTTCATAAACTGCAGCATATGGCATCTGAGCCTCTTCAATAACATCAGCCAAACCCATCCCATAAGCACTCAAGATTCCACAGAAGCTGTGAATAAGCACTTCAGACATGCCCAGTGACCTAGCAATGGCACATGCGTGCTGTGGGCCTGCACCTCCAAAGCAAGCAAGTGCATGATTCCTTGTTTCATGACCCTTCATCTCAGTTAGTTGGCGGATTGGGCGGCACATAGCCTCATTAGCCACATCAACAAATCCCAGCGCAATATCCTCTACTGTCATGTCTTTGGCCGATGGATCCTGATTTTTTCTGTATGAATTAACCTCAGCTGCTAGCTTCTCGAATTCTTTTCTGGTAGCGTCAGTATCTAAAGGCTGATCCTCATGTGGGCCAAAGATAGAAGGGAAGTAATCTGGAATCACAGTTCCCAGAATTAAATTAGCATCTGTTACTGCCAACTGCCCACCTTTCCTGTAACAAACAGGACCTGGGTGTGCGCCAACTGATTCAGGTCCTACCTGAAAGGCTCCAAATTGAAATTTCAGTTTGGAACCGCCACCAGCAGCAACTGTATTTATATCCAGCTGAGGTGCTTGAATTATAGCACCCGCAATTTGTGTTTCAAGTACTTGTTCATAGCTTCCATCATAACGGCTCACATCAGTAGATGTTCCTCCCATGTCAAAACCAATGAGAGGCTTTGTTGTCTCAATGCCAAAAAGGGTTTGTGAGTAACCCACAACCCCTCCCGCAGGGCCTGACAGAACAGCCTTGTGGCCTGAAAATCTGCTCTCTGGGGCAAGACCTCCATCTGACTGCATAAATAAAACATTCACTTTCTCCAACCCCTCATCAAACCTTGAAATGAATCCAGATAAGTATTCTTTAATGACTGGAGTCAAATATGCATCAACACTAGCCGTCAAGCCTCGAGGAACAGCTCGAACCATGGGTGTCAATGCAGAAGATAATGAAACATGTTTGAAACCCAAACTCAAAGCTAATTTTGCCACCAACATTTCATGGTGTGGGTATGTGTATGAATGCATCAATACAACAGCCAAACACCCAATCCCTTTATTAAGTAAACCCTCGAGTAGTGGCTTCAAGGCTTCTTCATCGAGAGGCTTTACTACTTTGATAAGCTCACCTGATACTCCTTTAAAAAAATTAGGTGGAGAACCATTTGAGCATTTCTCTTCTTCATCAAGGACAAGTTCAACCCTCTCCTCAGCCTCGATAACCTCCTCATAGAGATTTGAAGGCTTTGAAACTGTGAGATCAAAAATACTTGGGCGGGCCTGGTTACCTATTTGTAGCAAATCTCTGAATCCATGAGTAACACATAAAGCAATTCTTTCACCTTTTCTCTCCAAAAGAGCATTTGTGGCCACTGTTGTTCCCATCCTTATCCACTCTATCTTCTCTGTAGGGATCTTTGCATGCCGTGGGATTTTCTCTCCAGTATACGCTTCTAATATTCTCCGAATCCCTTCAACTGGAGCATCATCATAGTTTGAAGGGTCTACTGATAACAGCTTCATGACACAACAATCTGACTGACCAGGAACTTCTGCATAGATATCCGTAAATGTCCCCCCTCTATCAATACAAAACCTGAATTTATCATCTGCCATATTCCCCATCGCAGTATTCTAGAAAAGGACACCCAACACAAGGGACAGACTATCTACACTTTTAGACCTGAATCAATCCCAGAAAATTACTCTACATAAGAATCAACAGAGAAGAAAATTAGCCGTCGCGAAGTAAAGAAAACCAAAAATGATGAATGATACGAAAGATGACAGTTTAATCTCTCGGAGCAACCAAAATGACCAAAATAAGATACAATTAAAAGCTAGACCACATAATCTACCTTTATTTTTCTACCATATAGATCTAGTAATCTAGTATGTATATCCTTTATGTAGAATTGAGTTCTCATCCATCACTAACAAATTCCTAGTGCACCTGCACAGGTCTACAGACACACAGCTGAAGCAAGACATCAATGAAATAATTACTACTCTTATAGCAAATCGAGGAGCACTAATGAACGTGAAATTACCGAAAGCTTGCAAATTTCTTCCACGGGATATAGAGGATGCTAGATAGATTATATATTTATCTAAATGTTATCAGTTTCCGTTTTGGATCAGTAAAAATTTATATTAAGCTCAGAGGGGAAAGACAAAAAGTCATCTAATAAAATCACATACGCCATCTCTTCGAAAGAATAAAAATTCGTCCAGCAATTTGAAAACTGGAAGCACAGAAATAACGTATGGCCAAAGCATAGTTTTACATCGCTTGAATGAATGGACTCTGTGGAGTTTTAAAATGGTCATATTGCTCACAGTTCCCCCTTCACAAAATTAACCATCTAAACACAAAAGCTATTTCCAATGGAAGTATTTAAAAGAAGGAAAACTTCGTTATCAGGTAGAGAGAGAATTAAAACACAAGTAATCAGGTACTGAATGGTTGCAAATTAGCATGTGGGTAGTCCATTGCCATGACATCTATATCATAAAAATTGGTTCTACATTATCATAGAACTAGATCCGAGATTTCCTGTTTAAAGAATCACTTGTACTCAAATTTACACTACCATGAATGAAAAATTGAATTACTCGTTATCCATCAACAGAACAACCAAAGTGAAAAATTCAAAGTCCTCTCAAACGCCCGAATCTGCATATTCAAAAACTATATGAACGGAATGCAAAATTTTTCTCCCCAAAGCATTCTTACCGTTCATCCGAAGTAGTCTCCTCAACGATGAAAATGGAGAAGAAAGAGCAAGAAACAAAAGATTCGAACTAGAGGAGATAAGATGTGCCTTTGTCTCACTGTGAGAGCGCTCTTCCAACTTGGGCATCAGATCAAAGTCAAACGATTGTAAGATCAGCCAAGCCAATGGTTGACGACCCCAAAACAAAACTACGACTTCTAAAGTCCTTTTTGAGACGTAGATGCCCCCTTGCCCTGATCTACAACCCGTTTTTTAGTAGGGGTGTTCACGGATACGGATGACCCGTCCACAATCTTAGAGGCCGTTTGGTGATGGTTTGGGGCATGAAAAATCACTTTGTGGATGATGTGGTCGGCGGATTATATTCATTTGGATATTATTAGAGGGATGCTATATTATTTGGGATATGAAAAAAAATTCATTTAATCATTATTTTGACTTTACCTTTGACCGTATGCTTTTAACGGGATAATCCACTAATTAGTTGATGTAGGGGCTGTTTGGGGCTTAAAAAATTATAAACATCCGTATTGAAAAGTCTAGCCGGTTAGTAGATTTTCGGGAGTGGATGTAGTTGATTTTTCACTATCCAAATAGCCCCTTATCCCATTTATCGGATTATCCTATTTATTCACTCTTTAACTAGATTTTTCCAAATCAAGCCCCAAACACTTTGTGGGCAATCCACTCTGGATTTTGGAATAATCTAGGTGGATGGAGCTTACAAACGTTCGTGTATGCAATTATGCATTACAAGTATTGTATTGTATACGTATGTCCGTCATTGTTCATACGGACAACGGACGTCCACAGACACGACACATTAATTTTTTATTCATAAAAATATCCATGTTCATAAAATTTGTAAGGGAAGGTTGCTCAAATATCCCAAAAAGTTGTTAGGGAAGGATGTTCCATCAAGTGGCTACGACAACTAAGGTGCCAGTACACCTTCATTAGTATCATCAAATCCTTGATTCCTTGTTCAAAGGTTTTCACTGAATCTACCGACAAATCATATAATTTTCCCACTTTTTTACAGCTAGTTCAAATTTCTACACCATAGTTTCCATTCTGAATAAAAAAAACCACTCTAGTTTCCAGTTTTATTAATGCATATTAAATTTTATCCTCTACTCTGACAAGTTGCAATTTTGAAATTTACTACTGTAATTGCTCATAGGCTTCTTGGAGGGGTCTAAATGGATGGATGGGGATATGAGCAAGACATGTTCGTAGCCCTTGGCTTACACTACGACCATCTATCTGTCCGACCGCATGTGCGAGGAGAGTGTTGAGATAGAACTAAATATTATGAGTTCGTTTGGCAACTGATTCTGCAGTGGATTCTGCGCAAATCAGTGCTTTCCGATTGAAATCTCCTACTGAGGAGATTCTCAGTGGAAAGTCAGATCCAACTTTCCCTGAAATCCCTTGTGGCAGTTTACATAAATACGTAAATTTTCTTGGTTTTTACCCCTGTTTTCTTTACAAATTTACATAAACTACCACTAAACCCTAAATTCTTCCTTAGAATCTGCTTACTCCTTAGAATTTGCAACCGAATACCCAAATCCAAACCCCAAACTTTCTTCCTTAGAATTTGCTTCTGCTACTCCAAGAAGTGGCAATCAAATGCACCCTATCTATAACCTTGCTCAAGTTTTTGGGAAACTTGGTTATTTAACATTATGCTTCTTCCCTTGAAAGTTCTTTTCATTGTTCTCCATAAGATGAGTAAGCAATTAGAAGATACAAGGTGCAATTGTCCTTCCAACAAACCAATTATATGTGGTGGAAGGCTTCAGAAGTTTTTGGAGTTTTATTGATGGTAACTCATAAGATATGACTTTTGATACTTTCTCTTATGCTACTGTTTGTAATTAAAAGGTAATGTTTCACTCAAACCTAAGAATATAGGATACATATTAACAAAATAGGGTTAACTGAAATCACAAAGCATCAAATATCAATTATAAGGTTTTAAGTTAAAACAATTTTAAGACATTTAACATTGTAAACATTTGGATATGGAATTGGCATGAATTGTGTAACAACATTCATTAGAACTAATTTTGATGGAAGACTATGGAATAAGAACTGTGTTTGTATATGGAATTGCATGATTTAGGGGATGTTTGTTTACCCTTATTAATATCTAAACTGAATAAATGGCTGAAAAGCCTAGCTTTTTGGGGCTTTTCAGCGTATTTGTTTTGGGTGTTTGAGTTCCGTCCTAAATTCAGCCATGTATGCAAAAGAGCTTAAAAATTCAGATGGAAAACCGATCCGAATTTTTTTAAAACCCTTTCGTCTTATCGATCCGTTCTTTCGTCTTGTCTTCTCTTATCATCCTTACCAAGCTGTCAACTGCAAAGCCATCCTTCCGCCCCCGAGCCCTCGTCCTCGTCCTCCCCGTCACCAAGGATGCCGCCACCCGCCAATACGTGACCCATCTCTGCCAGCGCACCCCCGCTCGTCGACCTCGGCGGTTCCTTCCTCTGGGTCGACTGCGACTCTGGCTTCTACGTCTCCTCCTCCTACCACCCCGCCCGTTGTGGCTCTTCCCAATGCTCCCTCGCCAGTTCCACCTCCTGCAACTTTTGCTTTGGCAATGCCCAATTGCAACAACAACACATGCGGCCAATTCCCGAGCAATACTGTGACCCAGTTCACCACCGACGGTGAGCTGAGCCAGGATGCCCTCTCTCTCCACTCCACCGACGGCTCTAACCCGGGCCGGTCCGCCATCATGCCCCGTTTCCTCTTCACCTGCGGCGCCACCTTCATCCTCGACGGCCTGGCAAGCGGCGTCGAAGGCATGGGGGGCCTAGGCCGCAGCCGCATCGCCCTCCCATCGCAGCTCGCCTCCGCATTCAGCTTCAAGAGAAAGTTTGCCATGTGCCTCTCCTCATCCACCTCATCCAAGCGTGTGATCTTCTTCGGAGATGGGCCTTACATCTTGCTTCCAAACAAGGATGTCTCCCAATCTCTCATTTCACCCCTCATCCTCAACCGGGTTAGCACCCCTCAGGTCTCCACCAAGGGGGTGCCCTCCGATGAGTACTTTATCGGGGTGAAGTCGATCAAGATCAACGAGAAGCGGGTGCCCAACCGGGAAGGGGTAGGAGGGACGAAGATCAGCAGCGTAACCATGGAATGTCGTATCGGATATCGGTTAAATATCTGTCGGCCAAAGAGACGAAATATCGGAGATATTGTGTAAAAAAATATCGGTAGTCAAAAACTAGTTTTTACCGTATATTTTCACAAACTAACTTCTAAAATGAGTTATACTAGTTTAAACAAAGAATAAATTTCAAAATATGCCTATTAGGATAGAAAACAAACAAGAAAGGTTTTTTTTTTTCAAAAAAAAAAAAAAAATTTGAAATTTTTTTTTTTTAAAAACAATACCGATATATCGGCGATATATCGCCGATATATTGGCGATATTTTTCAAAAAAAAATTTGAATTTTTTTGAAAATTTTTTTTTTGAATTTTTTTTTTTAAGACCGATATATCGGCGATATTTGGAATTTTTTAAAAAAACGATATTGATGGGTATCGATGTATCGGTTTAGGCCCGATACCGATATATCGACGAGACGATTTTCCATGAGCGTAACCCCTACACTGTTATGGAGACCAGCATCTACGGTTGGATGTTAGCTTTGCTAAGCCTTCACCTACAACTATGATCTATGAGGGAAATATATGGGAAAGAAACGAGATAATGGTATGAAAGATAAAATTCTCACAAGTTACACTATCTCAAAAATAATTTAAGGGACAAGGTTGCAACCTTTACATAAGCACTCCTTCACACTTCACTTCACTTCTTGAGTTTTCTTACTTACTTGTGTATTGGAACTCCATCTACCATTCCCTATTTATAGGAGTCCAACATCTTTCTACAAGTTTCTACAAAAAACCTTTATAGACAATTCTTCTAAGTAGGTCTTCTAGAGACTTTTACACACCACACCACATACTCCATTCTTCTAGCATATTCCATGCTTCTAGATTCTTCTTTTTTGGGCTTGCATCTTCAATACTAGTTGGGCCTCTTAGTTAATAAGCTTCATATGGGCTTTTATTATTTCATTATGGGCTTGAGCCCTCATATAGGCTTTTGGTTTATATCCAACATCTACAACGCCATCATCAATGCATTCAAGAAGGAGTCGAAGCTCACCCAAGTGGCTTCAGTGGCACCATTCAGGGCTTGCTTCAGCTCAAAGAACATCGGGAGCACCCGCATAGGACCGCCGGTGCTGAGCATTGACCTTGTGTTGCAGATCTAGGGCATGTTCTGGAGAATCTTCGGATCCAACTCAGATGGTTTTATGTCAATAAAAATTGACTTTTCAGATTCAAAATTTTACACTCATATTTAGGATTTTATATTAGGAGGCCGTTTGGGGCGTGATAAAAGGCAAATTCACTATTTATTTCCTGTTTTTTTCACTCTGAGTTGAAACACCTCAAGACGTGTTTCAGACATCCACAGTCGAAAATCTAGAAATGAATAGTGAAAGTGGATTTTCCACTGCAGATGTTTTAGATTAATCACGAACTGAATGACCCCTAGATATCAAAATTTCAGATCAATGGCTTTGTAGGATTTTCAGAAGGCTTTTCAGATTTAGGTTCAAGTCAAGCAAATGGACTTTTAGATTTAGGATTTCAGATTAGATATCAAAATTTTAAATCAATGGCTTTTTAGAATTTTCAGAAGGCTTTTCATATTCAGGTTCAGGTCAAATAAACCGACCCTTAGTCGAATTGAATGGAATGAAGTGCAATGGCCATGTGGTGGGCCGGTGGCTTCTAGTTTGGAGAAAAGGTACAAAGACAACTGGAACGGAAATTAAGTGGAATTCACTTAAAGTCTATCCAGGATATTAAAAAATACCATGGAATGTGGGCTGATTAGGCCCCTTGGTGCACCAAACATCTTTCTGCGGAATGGGGGCGGAATCTGCAAGGAATAGAGAAAATCAGACCTCCAATTCCTTATCCAAACATTATTTTGAAGACATGAAACCAGTGAGAATAGCAAGACTTGACGTTCTATTAAAGAGTTTGCAACAATTGAAACGGAAGAATCCAACATTTTCAATCAGTTCTATGGGAAGGTCAATAATTGTGAAACCCCAGGGCATAGTATTGCACTATTGCTGAGTCAAGCATTTGCCGAACCCATTTGAAGCTCTACCAATAGAAAAAGAAAACAAAGAAAAAAAGAAACCCATTAGAAGACTCTAAAGATGTAAATAATTATCTTTGTATCTAGTTACAGAATGGGTTGGTGCACTTCAAACTCATCAACTTTCTTATTCCCTTATCCAAACCCATGAACTCACTTAAAGGAAACTAAAGAAAAAGGTCTAGCCTAAGTTGCTAAAAATGATGAACATGATAATTAATTAGGAGAAGAAGAAGTTACATTTAGTTTCTCAAAAATTCAAGAAAGTTATATTATTATTAATAGAAAAAGGATGGAACGGACAAATTCAAGTTTTATGCCAAAAACACCCTTGATGAAAAACTTGTGATGGACAATTGCGAGAATTTTCAAACATGTTCAAGCACCAGTGGGTAACAATAAAAGGACAACAAAGGAATAAATTATTTTGTTGTTAAGTTTAAATTTCTTAGTTCTTTTGTGGCACGTGTGGGTGGGTTTTACTAGTATCTAAAGATGAAAAACTCCATAATGAAAAATAATAGAGAGGGAGTCATCAGTTTCAAGACCTCATGAATAATATGACGGAGAAATATGTAGATCGAGTTCGTTATATGTGCCCAGCACACATGCGTGGGCGGGTTCAGATCATCTGTGAGGACCTCACAGTGAGGACAGTGCGGTGTGAGCCCAATGCACAGTTTAAATTCCCAAGTGTTTCTGTCTTATTGACCTCCTCACATATCTGAACCCTGCGTAGGCGTGTGCTTGAGGGCTACACTTTGCACACCCTTTCACTAATGTGCAGCATTATATCTTGATTTGATGGCTCACAGCGCAATGATGACAATGGGAAATAACATTTTCCCACAAAAATTAGGATACGATATGATTAATAAAAAGTTATTTATATAAATTTTAAAAATATTTTTAATATTGTATTACTATATATTTTTTCTATTAAACCTTGTAAAAAATTATAACTTCAACTTAAAATTATTTTTTGTTTATTATTTCTAGCCGAGTGCCACGTAATAACACAACTGCGTTTGCCCGGACTCGAACCCGCGCTATGCATGAAAAATAATTACCCTAACCATTAGATTACAAATATATTTTATATTAATTTAAGCACAAAAAAATATATATTTTATTTCAGAAACAACAAGTTTCCAGTATCCGTGCCCGATATGCATCGAATAAAGATACGGTAACGATTTTGCTGTATCCGTGCTTCCTAGCATATTGAATATTTCCAAAAAAACAAAATTATGCAAAATTAAGAAATAATTCAAAGCTATATGTTGTAGACCGTAGTCTACATGATAATCCATAGAGGAATACATCTATAACTAAGAAAGTAAAACACATAAAATAAACTAGTTCTTCATTGATCTTGGGTATTCAATTAGGGAAGACCACTTTACATATTTATAGGCTCTAAAGCCATAATCCTAGCTGACATTGGATAGACTCTAAGCTATAGTCCTAATTGACATAGGAGTAGGCTAACCCTAATCCTAATAGGATCACAACATTCCACCAACGCTTCTGCATCATCTCGTCCTCGAGGTGCTGTTGTCGTTTTTGTAGCGAAGGCAGGAATGCAAAAAACTCAACTTCATCGAAATACGTTAGACCCATGAATATTCCGATAGACGAGTCGCGAAGAGTCTGCTTATGGAGAAAGCTGCGGATCAGGAAATAGGCCCACACCATAAATGGCCCTTCAATTTTTTTTTTTTTTTTTGAAAATGGACTGAACCAACCCAAGATAGACAGGTTTTTAACCATCCCGGTCCGGTCCACGTTGGACCAAACCATTAGAAGAAGCGGTCTGGTTCTTTCATTTTCCTCAACCCAACCCAATGAAAAAGCTGGCGGAGGTGAGGCGGTGTGGTGGCAACAGCGGCGACGAAAGGCGGAGGCTTTGGTGGCGGCCGATGCTCGAGGTGGTGCGGCGGACCTGGGTGGGGAACCTCGACGGGAGGTGGCTTAGGCGGAGGTAGCAGATGCGGCGGAAAGCACCACGGCAAAGTCGGTGGAGGCATCGAAACCGCAGAAGGCAACCCATGTGGCGGCGATCGTGGAGGAAAGAGGATGTTGAAGTGGGAGCCGTCGGCGGAGAACCTTGGAGGGTCTAAAGGCAGTGGCGTTGGTCCCGACGGAGGCTGGACAGAGACCCCCATCAATGAATCTGGAGTCGGAGGTGTCGGAGGCTAGACAATCGGCGAGTGCTGTAGCGGCCACAGGAGCTCCCCAGAAGGCGGCTTCTTCTCCGCGGGGACCTTCTCGGCCTTCTTCACCTCCGTCGGCTTTTTGAACGCCACCTTATGCGAGGTGTCATTGCCGAGCGAGAAGGGCGGCTTGGGTGGGCTTGAAGGTGGCTTTTTGGGTGGGTGTGGCTCGAGGTGGAGTGTTGACGAAGGAGGTGGCGGCGGGGTTTGCAACTGGGACGGCAGTGGGAAGTCTTCAATAGCATCCACGACGACGGTGCTCGGGGCGAGACATGGTATGGCCCGACAGGAGGTGGTGACGACCAACGCTTTAGGTAGGCCTTCCAACTCTGTTCGTGTTCTTCGTTTTGAAGTTTCTACTCTTCATCTTCTCACTTTTGGCTTTAAGTGGAACAAGTATTTGCAAGACCTGTTGCCTATGCAATGGTCCGAAGGAACGAACGCTCCGATACCAATGTTGTAAACCGTAGTCTACATGATAATCCATAGAGGAATACATCTATAACTAAGAAAGTAAACACATAAAATAAACTAGTTCTTCATTGATCTTGGGTATTCAATTAGGGAAGACTCCTTTACATATTTATAGGCTCTAAAGCCATAATCCTAGTTGACATTGATAGACTCTAAGCTATAGTCCTAACTGACATAAGAGTAGGCTAATCCTAATCCTAATAGGATCACAACACTATAAGGGTAAAATTGGATAATGAATGGAGGAGATTTTCCGGGGACAAATATTGATGCCCATGTAAAGTTGCAACTAGAAAGTGCTAGCTTCTTCCACTGATCCTCAATTCGACAGTTTTGTCGCACCCTAATACATGTGTGAGGTGAGGCACTAGTGAAGTACTCCCTCTGTCGTAAAATACATTCAACATACTACATTACCCACTTTTTTAGGATGTAGCTGGTATTTTAGGATGGAGGTAGTACTAACTTTCTCCAAATATATAGTGGTGAGAATACAAAAACAATTCATTACTATATAAACGAAAATGGATGGGGGAGAATTTTCCCCACCGTATATGGATGCCCATGGATAGTTGCAACGAGAAACTGGAAACTTCCTGATTCTTCTGAAAAGCAGACCGACAAGAAGCATGGGAAAGAAGGATCTGGAAAGTCGAAGGGGGGTGGAAAACTGCAGAAATAGAAATTGGAAAATGCTGGTCTCTTATGGAAAATCGCGAAAAACTCCTTTCCTCCCTATAAATGCCCCTCAGCTCTCGTAACTCTTCTCAGGAAAAGCACAAACATCTGAGCTGCAACCGCTCTGTCAATCACCTGTCATAGTGCTTAATTAAAATAGACAACCTAACACAATCAATGATCAATATTAGCCTGTCATAATAAGTGACTAATAAACCTAATTTAAGGTGACGTAACATTCTACCATGCTCCGCTATAGCCTTGTCCTAAAGGTGCAAACTTAGGAAACTGAGTGTAGAAGTCATCCTCGATTATCCAAGTCGCATCATCAAAAGGGTGATTATGCCAGACAACCAACACCTCAAAAACCAGGTGACCCGAACAACAAACACGGTGACAATCCGATATAGAGGAAGGTAACTCTGGTGGCTCAACTGGCAAGATCAAAGGCACTGGCACATAGGTGGAAAGACGGGAGGAGTCCCCCACATAACGACGAAGGTGAGAAACATGGAAGACCGGATGGACCTAAGAAGTGGGAGGAAGTTGCAGACGATAAGAAACATGCCCAATGCGTTCCACCACTTTGTAGGGGCCATGGAATTGGTGAGCGAGTTTGGCCGCCATTGGTTGAACCAAAGAGCTATGGCAGTGGGGCAATAGATTAACATTTACCAAGTCACCGACAACAAACTCGCTGTTTGTGCGATGCTAATCATAAACATGTTTCATCCGATTTTGAGTAGCGGTTAAGTTGGCCTTCAGCTAGCGCAGGACCTCATCGCAAACCTGAAGAGCATAGTCAACCTCACTAAGAGAGGCACTGAAAGGCAGATAACAAAGAACTGTGGGTGGAGGACGACCATATACAGCCTCAAAAGGAGTGAAGCCAGTAGATGTGTGATATGCAGTATTATAAGGCCACTTAGCCCATGGAAGTAGTTAGAGCCAATGACGAGGTTCCTCACCCACAAAGCAACTCAGGTACTGCTCCAAACAGTGGTTGACTGCCTCAATTTGACCATCACTTTGAGGATGATAGGCAGTGTTCATATGCAACTTAGTGTCCTGTACGAAAAAGAACTCACGCCAAAAGTTAGATATGAATATCTTGCCCCGATCAGAAACAATCATCTGTGGCATACCATGGAGCTTGGCCACGTCTCGAGCATAAAGCTCAGCAACTGTTTTAGCCGTGTAAGTGATATATGCAAAATATACACATTTTTTATATACCTTTCTACCTATATGTTAGTCGTAATTTTAGTTAAAATAATGATAATTAATGTTTATCTATGTTAAGTGAGCGAATTAGGAGTTTAATAAATAAATACGCTTAATTGAGTTATTTAGATGCAATAATTGGATTTAATAGATTTATATTTTATTATGCGTCTAATTACGATTTAATTTTATTTATGCAGGCTTTAGAGCTCCAGATTCAGATCGCCAAAAGCAAATGCACGTCAATCAGCTTATGTGAAGAGGTTGAAGATCCAACGGGCGTGGTTGCTACGATGGGTTTTAACCCAATAAAAGAAGAAAAAAAGGAAAAGAACCGGAACTGGACTGGTTCAGCTATTCAATGGTTCGGTTTGGTTTAAATAAAAGAAAAAGAGAAAGACTTGAGCCGATGGCTCGGGCGTTATCCAGAAAAGTGCAGCTCTCTGCTCAAGCGCCAGTCGGGGCAGAAGAATCCAGCGACCATGGGCTCTGGCGGCCGATGGGTTCTGGCAGCGACTGCGGCCGATGGGTCAGACGGTGATGAGGTCCGATGACGGAGAAAAAGGCAGGCGGCAAAGAAGCGATGCCGGCGCGATGACGAACAGCAGAACATAAAAAAAGAAAGAAAAAAGTTGCGATTTGGAAAGTCGAGTGCGGGATGCCAAATGAGGAAAATTGAGTTTCGCCTTCGTTTCGGAATGGTAAGTTGCTGCATACCAGTTTGATTTGAGATTTCAAAGAAAAGCTGTGGGTTTGGCTCAGTGGGAAGTTTCAAATTTTGGGGATTTGACAATTTCTCTGATGTATAATTCTGCCAAGCTTTCTGGGTTTTGTTTCTATCTAATCGGGAGAAAGTGTGCTGACTTTGTGAGTCGATCCACGATAACCCAAATTGCATCTCTCTGTCTTTGGGTTTTTGGCAATGCCACAACAAAATCCATTGTAACGTGCTCCCATTTCCACTGTGGAATCTCCAGTGGTTGCAACATTCCAGCCAGTCTTTGATGTTCAGCCTTTACCTGTTGACAAGTCAAGCATCTCGATACAAACTTGCCAATATCTCTTTTCATCCCATTCCACCAAACTGTCCTCTTCAAATCTTGATACATCTTCGTACCTCCAGGATGAATGTTATACTGCGAGTGATGTGCTTCCCGCAGAATTTCTTGTCTTAATTCCATGTCTTTAGGTATTACCAATCTTCCTCTGAATCGAATACTTCCATCTGCTCCTTTTCCAAAATCAGTCTTGTCCAATAATTTCTGCATCTGAGGGTTCTTCTTTTGTACTAGGATTTTATCAAACACCATTGATCTTATAGAAAGATTCTCAAGAAATGATATCCTCCTTGAAGTCGGCCATTCCAAATGACATTCTCCCATTTTCTGCATCAGTTTCCACTCTTGTACTAATATGTGAGCAATCATCCCAGTTTTTCTGCTTAATGCATCTGCTACCACATTCGCCTTGCCTGGATGGTAGTGAATGAAAAAATCATAGTCCTTCAAGTATTCTAGCCACCTTCTCTGTCTCATATTCAGATCCTTCTGGGAAAAGATATACTTCAAACTTTTGTGATCTGTATATACTTCAAAAGTTTCCCCATACAAATAGTGTCTCCAAATTTTTAACGCAAAAACTACTGCTGCTAGTTCCAAGTCATGTATTGGGTAATTCTGCTCATAGATTCTCAATTGTCTCGATGCATATGCCACAACGTGACCATGTTGCATTAGTACACATCCGAGTCCACTCTTCAAAGCATCACTGTATATAACGAACCCTCCAGTTCCTGATGGCAAAGTCAAGATCGGTGCTGATGTTAATCTCTTCTTCAATTCCTTGAAACTTTTATCACATTCATCATTCCATATGAACTTCACTCCCTTCCTGGTCAACTTCGTCATTGGCAAAGCTAGACTTGAAAATCCCTCAATAAATCTTCTATAGTAACCTGCCAATCCCAAGAAACTTCGAATCTCTGTCACATTCTTTGATTGTTCCCATTTTAACACTGCCTCTACCTTCGTTGGATCAACTGAAACTCCATCTTTTGATATGACATGTCCAAGAAAATTCACCTTGTTCAACCAAAATTCACACTTATTCAGCTTAGCATATAATTGATTATCCTTCAATATCTGTAACATGAGAGTCAAGTGAGTTCTGTTTTCCTCCCAACTTGCCGAATACACCAAAATATCATCCACAAAAACTATCAATATCCGATCCAATAAGTCCACAAAAATTCTGTTCATCATGTCTATAAATACTGCTGGTGCATTAGTCAAACCAAAAGGCATCACCAGGAATTCGTAGTGTCCGTACTTGGTCCTGAACATATATCCTCCTCCTTGATCCCTAACTGATGGTATCCGGATCTCAAGTCAATCCTCGAAAATACTTTTGCTGATTGTAACTGATCGAACAAGTCATCTATTCTAGGCAAAGGGTACTTATTCTTCACCGTGACTTGGTTCAACATACGATAGTCAATACACAATCTCATCGATCCATCCTTCTTCTTTACAAACAATACTGGTGCGCCCCAAGGGGAAACACTAGGCCGTATGAATCTCTTATCAAACAATTTTTGTAGTTGCACTTTCAATTCCTTCAACTCAGCCGGCGCCATTCTATATGGTGCCTTCGAAATAGGTGCTGTTCTCGGTATCAATTCAATCGTAAGATCAATCTCTCTCTTTGGTGGCAAACCAGGTAACTCATCAGGAAAGACTTCGAAAAAATCCTTCACTACTTCTATATCCTCAACTCTCAGGGTAGGCATCTCAACAGGTGTCACATTAGCTAAATAGGCTCTACAACCTTTAGCCAGTAATTTCTGAGCTTTGATAGCTGATATCATACAATCTCCTTTTCTATATCGGATTCCCTGAAACAATAGTTCTTTCTCTCCAGGAATTTTAAAATCAACTCTCTTCTTAGTACAATCCACTAGTGCACTATATTTGATAACCAATCCATTCCCAAGATTACGTCAAAGTCACACATATCAATCAGTACAAGATTAACAAGCAAAATCCTATCTTCTATAAGCACAGGAGAGTTTTCAATACATTCGGTTGCTATCACCGAGTCTCCCATAGGAGTAGAAATCACCAAATCATCACTCAGTCTAGACAATGACTTATCTAGACTTAAAGCAAACACTGAAGAAATAAAAGATCGTGACACTCCCGGGTCTATTAACACTCTAGTAAATCGATTGAGGATAAGAAGAGTACCTTCAATAACCTCATCTGAACCACGCTCATCTTCTGATGATAGATGTTGTTGTTTTAATTAGTCTCCTAATTTTACTCGCAAGTGTACAAATCGGATTTGCAGTATAATCGCACAATTTTTACGAGGTCGAACCCACAGGGACTTGTGTTTTTGGAATTCTAATTCGAAGATCAGATTATTACCCTTGTTGAAGAATTAAATTGATTTGATCCACTACAACTACGACTAATCTAAGACTCAATGCAATTAAACAGCTTTAACTAAGAAATTAATCTAAAGGCAATTAAATAATCTATGAAAAAGAAACTAATCGACGAATAAAAATTGAAGCTTTAATCAAGAATTTAAAACTCTAGGGCATAAGAATCAGCACATGACAATCATAGGAATATTTCTTTTAAAATCAGCAATTGTTTTCACAATTATCTCGTAGAGAATTGGAATTCAATCTATTCTCCTACGGAAAATTTCAGCATTAAAGCATATAGATTTTTAAATAGGATTTTGCATTCTCTTGCATATCAACAGATAAAATTCAAATCATTACATGTATCCATCATTTGATAAATCACAAGTAATATCTAAATAGCATGTTCAACATATAGCCCAATGCAATTAATTTGAGAATAACAATCGTTAAAACACATTAATTTAGACAAAACAATTGCATCGCATAAATACTATTCCTACAACTAATCATGGCTTCATCTCAGCCCTGGACAGGGATTTAGCTACTCATACCAGAAAATTGAATTGCAAAAATAATGGAATTCATTTGAACTAATAATTAAATCAACTTACAAGAATTTCTGGAATAATAGAAAATTAAGCAAAAACGCACTGTTCCTCTTCTCGAGTTACTGTTCACAGCAACAATTCGTCCCCAGATTCAACTCGATGCAGCAGCACAATCGGAATAAAAATAAAACAAAAAAATCAAAAACAAAATTTTCTGGAAGATAATTCCTGGTCGTCTTCTCTGTCGGACCGCCGGTGTTCTCGAATGAGGCTCTGCTTCCCTTTTTATAGACAGCCAAAGAGAGCTCTCTTCCACCTTGAGGATGAACCCGAATCGAGTAAGATTCCATCTTCGGCACGCCTCTCCTTTGGACGATTCCCAAATCCGTCCCAAAATAAAGATATGAACTTTCCAAATCGAGCCCCCAAATCCACAACTCTACAGTCCAAATTGAGCACGATTTCTCCAAAATCAGACTTCTTTCCTCCTCCGTCGTGGCCTGCAGCCTCGCCGTGCTCTCCATCGCCGCCTCTCCATGCCGCCGGAACCCAGGGCCGCCGCCTTCTTCTGCTGCTATCGCTCGACTGACACCCATGGTCGCCGTCGATCCTTCTGCTCAAGCCGCCGTCAAGCTCTGCTGGTCGATTCACCGCCTCGCTTTGAACGCCGCCTTCGGCCGCTCTCCACCGGGACCCAGCCGCCGTCGTTTCTCCTCTGATCATCGGCCTCTCGAGCAGAGCTCAAGAGAGCTCTGTTTCTTAATCCCGACCGAACACCCGAGCCTTTGGCTCGGGTTTTGTTTTTATTTTTATTTTATTAAACCGGACCATTGAACCGGTCCGGATTTTCTTTCTTTTCCTTTTTTTCTTCCTTTTTTTTTCTTTTCTTCCAATTAAACCCGTCGAAGCAATCTCCATCGCCGGATTGAATCTGAATGCTCTTCATTTAATTCCACGCCCGTCTTCTCTTGACTGACTCATCAACGGATCAGATCTTTTCTGCGAGTGATATCAGCTCCTGGGTCCGTCTAATGGCTTCACTTTTGGCTGTTCAGCAGTACAAGCATGCGAACCTATACAAAATAAAACATGTCCCAAATTAGACGTACCAAATATTTATAAAATTACGGAACAGTGTTAAATTGAGCAATTTAGAGAGCCTTATTTAATTAATTCCTAATTACTTAGAAAATTACCAAAATTCACTTTATTCCTCGTTTTAATTGGAAAACATGACTAATAAATAGGTAAAAAGGCATATAAAAATGTGTATTTTTCATGCTTAACAAATACCCCCAAACCTAGAGTTTGCTAGTCCTCAAGCAAAACACAAAAGAAAAATAATAAAACTACTCAAAAATAAATGCCACTGTCGTAGGGAACTACGATTGCATTTAGCATATGCAACAAGCCTTTTAAACCCCCAGGTGTCCCTGGCTGGACGAGTGAAGTCTCGTGAGGGTTTGCAGCCATGCTACCCACAAACATGTATTTATAAAATTAACCTTACTCTTTATCTAAATGAGAAATAAGTCAACTAAACACTTCAAAACATAAAACCTATTATCCCTTCAAATACACACTGCAATACTTAAGAAAACTAACCACACGTACTTGCATTTATAATCAACTGGAATATAGAAGCGCTCAAGTAAGTGGTTTTATTCTACACCTTCATCTTGGAAATTTCTGCTCAATATGATATAACATGATACTTTAAATAATAGAAAGTGTAGAACATTGTAGCAATACACTCTAAATCTCTGTTTCACACAGATCCAGTGTTACCCATTAACCAAAGAACATCAGAATCTACATAGTCATCGTAATCTTTATGTTCATGATAGCACAGATGCTTGCGCGCCTCCTTCGGGTCCAACATTCTAGATTTGAGAGGATAATACACCACAGACTTTTTTTTTCTTCATTAGGACTGTGTAAGGTCTGACTTCAAGATGCTTAGGTTTAGCAATGACTCAGGCCAATGACTCCCAGCCAGTTGGCTTAGGGCATTAGGTTTTAAGATGGACCGCTTCGGACCTGAGCATCAGCCTAAGTTAATCCTATAATAGTCAAGCAGCCCCTTTTCTTTATTTTCGTTTCCATTTTTTTTTCATTTTATATATTTTCAAGCACATCTTTATTCTGTCCAGGCTGTATTATACTCTCAACCTATTTCCGGTTCCAAGCCCTTGCCATAGCCAAGTAAATGGTCTATCATGATCGTTTAAGCTCAACAGATAACCACACATCATCCAATGACTCTGACTAAAGACATCCCACTGAAGATTAGTATTCAACAAATCTCTAGAAGGTATTACTTTATGTAACTGGTGTGTGTGAGTGAGTTTTATTAGCTCAAGCACTTGATCCAAGAGGATTGTAACAGAATGCTATTTCTCAGTTAAGTGTCTCTATCCTCCAGTATACTTACTCACATTTCCAATGTAAATTAATCTCTTAAAAATTGAAGTATGCATCACGAAGGGATAAACTACCAAAACCTATAAAAATACTAACAAACAACCTAAAAACTACAAAATTTTGATTTTTTTTTATTATTTATTTTTTTTTTCGACAAAATTCAAAACAAGCAAGAAAATAACTTAAGATATCCTAAACAAATATCTTCCTATACCCCCAAACCTGCATGAAACATTGTCCTCAATGTAAAAAGATATGAAATAAATACTGAGGAAAATAAATAGACGAGGGAAGGAAAGATAGTACCTGCACTCCACTGAAACGCTATAGTATCTATCAAAATGAAAAGAACAAGTGAAGCACAAGAATAACATAAAAAAAATAAGCACAAAAATAAAAATTCTAAAAACGTGGGTTGCCTCCCAGTAGCGCTAAGTTTCACGTCTTCAGCCAGACACAGCTATTAATCTTTGCAAGGCAACTGGGACACTACAAGTAATTGCTCATCAGGAAAAGATTCAGTTATGGGCAATGATTCATCAGTAAAATCAACTATCAACCTAGATAAGTGGTCGGCTACAACATTTTCGGAACCTTTCTTATCCCGAATTTCAATATCAAATTCTTGTAGCAATAATATCCATCGGAGAAGACGAGGTTTAGCATCTTTTTTAGATAAAAGATACTTCAATGCAGCATGATCCGAATAGATATAGACCTTCGATCCCAATAAGTAAGACCGAAACTTATCTAGAGCAAAGACTACTGCCAGCAATTCTTTTTCAGTTGTAGAATAATTAAGTTGAGCATCATTCAATGTTTTACTGGCATAGTAAATCACGTGGGGAAGTTTATTAATTCGCTGCCCCAACACAGCACCAATAGCATAATCAGAGGCATCGCACATTATTTCAAAAGGTAGGCTCCAATCAGGTGGCCGAATAATAGGTGCAGATGTTAACTCTGATTTGAGTTTCTGAAAGGCATTATTGCAAGCATCATCAAAGACAAATGGTGTATCTTTTGCAAGAAGATTACACAAAGGTCTTGAAATTTTACTAAAGTCTTTAATGAATCTTCTGTAAAATCCAGCATGGCCTAAAAATGATCTGATTTCTTTCACAGTTCGTGGTGGTGGAAGATGTGAAATCAGATCAACTTTAGCTTTATCAACTTCAATGCCTTTATTAGATATAATATGCCCAAGAACAATTCCTTTTTGAACCATAAAATGACATTTCTCCCAGTTAAGCACCAGATTCTTCTCTTTACACCTCACTAACACTAAAGATAGATGGTGCAGACATTCATCAAAAGTAGACCCAAAGACAGAAAAATCGTCCATGAATACCTCTAAAAATCGCTCTACCATATCAGAGAAAATGCTCAACATACACCTTTGAAAGGTAGCAGGTGCATTGCATAGGCCAAAGGGCATGCGACGGTAGGCAAAGGTACCAAAAGGACACGTGAAAGTGGTCTTTCCTTGGTCTTCAGGGGCTATGGGAATTTGTTTATAACCAGAATAACCATCAAGGAAGCAATAATATTCATGTCCCGCTAACCTTTCCAGCATTTGGTCAATGAAAGGAAGGGGAAAATGATCTTTTCTTGTCAAAGCATTCAACTTCCTATAATCAATACAGACACGCCAGCCCGTTTGAACTCGAGTTGGCACTAACTCATCAACGTCGTTTTTCACTACAGTTATGCCAGACTTTTTCGGTACAACTTGAACAGGACTGACCCATTTACTATCAGAAATTGGGTAGATAACTCCTACATCTAAAAGGTTAAGGATTTCAGCTCGAACAACTTCTTGCATTACAGGGTTAAGACGCCTTTGGGATTCACGAGAAGGCTTGGCATCATCCTCCAAATGAATTCTATGCATAACAATAGAAGGACTGATGCCTTTAATACCTGCAATGGTCCACCCTATGGCTTCTTTGTGCTTTACAAGAACATCAAGTAGTTTACGCTCTTGAGCCACATCTAGGTCAGATGCAATAATGACAGGTAAGGACTCAGCAGGACCTAAATAAGCATATTTCAGAGTATCCGGCAATGGTTTCAGGTCTAATTTAGGTGGCTCAACACTAGATGGAACTACTGGTGATGATGATAAGGTAAGAGGCTCCACTTTTGGTTGCCACCGTTCAGTACTTATCAGAGGTACAGACTCAAGCAATGAGTTTACTTGTTCAATTGACTGATCGATATCAAATTCACAGCCAAAATGTGTTAAGCATGCCTCTAAAGGATCTTGGGAATGTGTTTGAAGAAATGTTTCATGGACAAGTGTTTCAATCAGGTTTATTTCATTCACATCATCCATGTCAGGTGGTTGTTTACTGATGTCAAAGATGTTCAATTCCACCTTCATATTCCCAAACGAAATTTGCATCACTCCATTTCTGCAATTAATAATAGCATTAGATGTAGCTAGAAATGGACGACCCAAAATGACAGGTATTTGCCCACTTATGTTCGGAACAGGTTTAGTATCAAGGACAACAAAGTCCACAGGGAAATAAAATGTATCAACCTTTATCAGAACATCCTCAACAACACCTCTAGGAATTTTAACCAAACGGTCAGCTAATTGAAGTGTCATTGTCGTGGGTTTTAGTTCTCCAAGACCTAATTGCACATACACAGAGTAGGGCAATAAATTCACACTTGCCCCCAGATCTAACAAGGCTCGCTCAATCTGATGTTTCCCTATCATGCATGAAATTGTGGGACAACCAGGGTCCTTATATTTGATAGGAAATTTACATTGAATGACAGAGCTGACTTGTTCTGCTAGAAACGCCTTTTTTGGAACATTATGTTTCTTTTTGACAGAGACTAGATCTTTCAAAAATTTTGCATATGAAGGCACTTGTTGGAGTGCATCTAGAAAAGGAATGTTTATTTGCACTTGTTTAAAAACTTCTAGAATATCTCCATATTGTGCACCTTTTTTAGGATTGACTAGTCTTTGCGGATAAGGTGCCCTAGGTACAAAATTCCTAGGTGGAGAATCACTGTCAACAGTTGGAGAAGAATCCTTAGTCTCTATTTCAGTCTTAGTGTTCTCACTTTTTTCTTTTTCAGGAGTTTCAATTTTATTATCAATTTGCTTTCCAGACCTAAGGGTAATAACTGATTGAACATGTTCCTCATTCTGTGAAGAATTAGAGCTACTACCAATGGAGAATTGGCCCTTCTGGTTAGGCACAAGTTGACTAGGGAATCTCCCTCTCTCTCTTTCTGCTAATTGAGTAGCCAATTGACCAACTTGAGTCTCTAACTTGGCAATTGCTTGAGTATTCATGTGTGTAGAGTTCTTCATCTCAAGCATAGCTTGGTTAGTTGACTGAATGACTTGGCTTGTAGATTGGATGAAAGATTTGAGAGTGTCCTCTAAAGAGGATTGTTTTTGTGTAAGACCCTGAGATTGAGTGACAGGTTGTTGATATTGGATAGGAGGTTGAGACAAAGCTGGATAAGGTGGGTTAGTCTGCCTAAACTGATTATGCATGGGTTGCATAGGCTGCCCACCTACATTCATAGGTGGTTGACTTTGTCTCCAGGAGAAATTTGGATGATTTCTCCAACTTGAATTGTAAGTTTCAGAGAAAAGATTGCCTGTCGGCTTCCCATAATTGTTTAGAACATTGACTTGTTCTGCATAACACTCTGGATAAGTATTCATGGAAGGACAGTTCAGAGATGTATGCATCGGGCTAGCACACACAGAGCATGCTTCATTCATGTTGAGGGCATTGATGCTTCGGTTCAAACTCAGGGCATCTATTTTCTTGGTTAGCGCATCAAGTTTGACCTTAACATCTACGTCATCTTTAATCTCGTAGAGACCTCCCTTCTTAGGAGCTTGATGTTGTCTCTCCCTATGACCTGCAAAATCCCACTGTTGGGACCTTTCAGCTAATCGCTCTAAGAAATTATACGCTGCTTCACCTCCTAAGTCTAAGAAAGCACCGCCATTCATTGATTCAATCATGTTGCGGTGTGTTTGAGTTAAGCCATTGTAAAAGTGTTGTATTAACCTCCATGTTTCAAACCCATGATGTGGACATTTTAGTAAAAGGTCTTTAAATCTTTCCCAACTCTCATAAAATTTTTCATTTTCATCTTCCATAAAGTCAGTGATTTCTCTCTTTAATTCATTGGTTTTGGCCATTGGGAAGAATTTGGACAAGAATTTGCTCACCAACATATCCCATGTTGTGACAGAGTCAACGGGAAGAGAATTTAACCACGCCTTGGCCTTGTCCTTCAAAGAGAAGGGGAAAAGGCGCAGACGAACAGACTCATCAGAGAAGTCTCTGAACCTAAAGGTTGCACAAATTTCTAGAAAATCCTTTACATGCATGTAAGGATCCTCTCTGTTAAGACCATGATAATTGGGCAACAGTTGAATTATCTGAGGTTTTAGTTCAAAATGCTTTGCAGAGGTTGCAGGCAACACTATGCAAGATGGAGGGTTGATTGTGATCGGAGAAAATAACTCCCTTAGAGATTTCTCAGGTGGATCTTCCATTTTGAATGAAAGATCAATTTTAGTTTCACTATTCTCTAAAGGATTGGAATTATTGCTAACCAGACGCAGTGTGTGATCACGTGTCCACGTGGTCATCCACCGTCAATCAACTCTCACGTATTTAAAATTTTTTTTTTTTAATTTTTTTGATTTTTTTTGACCTAAAATTAACTGCAAGGGTAAAATTAGTCTTAGAATTTGATTTCCTACAAGTCCCCGGCAACGGCGCCAAAAACTTGTTGTTGTTTTAATTAGTCTCCTAATTTTACTCGCAAGTGTACGAATCGGATTTGCAGTATAATCGCACAATTTTTACGAGGTCGAACCCACAGGGACTTGTGTTTTTGGAATTCTAATTCGAAGATCAGATTATTACCCTTGTTGAAGAATTAAATTGATTTGATCCACTACAACTACGACTAATCTAAGACTCAATGCAATTAAACAGCTTTAACTAAGAAATTAATCTAAAGGCAATTAAATAATCTATGAAAAAGAAACTAATCGACGAATAAAAATTGAAGCTTTAATCAAGAATTTAAAACTCTAGGGCATAAGAATCAGCACATGACAATCATAGGAATATTTCTTTTAAAATCAGCAATTGTTTTCACAATTATCTCGTAGAGAATTGGAATTCAATCTATTCTCCTACGAAAAATTTCAGCATTAAAGCATATAGATTTTTAAATAGGATTTTGCATTCTCTTGCATATCAACAGATAAAATTCAAATCATTACATGTATCCATCATTTGATAAATCACAAGTAATATCTAAATAGCATGTTCAACATATAGCCCAATGCAATTAATTTGAGAATAACAATCGTTAAAACACATTAATTTAGACAAAACAATTGCATCGCATAAATACTATTCCTACAACTAATCATGGCTTCATCTCAGCCCTGGACAGGGATTTAGCTACTCATACCAGAAAATTGAATTGCAAAAATAATGGAATTCATTTGAACTAATAATTAAATCAACTTACAAGAATTTCTGGAATAATAGAAAATTAAGCAAAAACGCACTGTTCCTCTTCTCGAGTTACTGTTCACAGCAACAATTCGTCCCCAGATTCAACTCGATGCAGCAGCACAATCGGAATAAAAATAAAACAAAAAAATCAAAAACAAAATTTTCTGGAAGATAATTCCTGGTCGTCTTCTCTGTCGGACCGCCGGTGTTCTCGAATGAGGCTCTGCTTCCCTTTTTATAGACAGCCAAAGAGAGCTCTCTTCCACCTTGAGGATGAACCCGAATCGAGTAAGATTCCATCTTCGGCACGCCTCTCCTTTGGACGATTCCCAAATCCGTCCCAAAATAAAGATCTGAACTTTCCAAATCGAGCCCCCAAATCCACAACTCTACAGTCCAAATTGAGCGCAATTTCTCCAAAATCAGACTTCTTTCCTCCTCCGTCGTGGCCTGCAGCCTCGCCGTGCTCTCCATCGCCGCCTCTCCATGCCGCCGGAACCCAGGGCCGCCGCCTTCTTCTGCTGCTATCGCTCGACTGACACCCATGGTCGCCGTCGATCCTTCTGCTCAAGCCGCCGTCAAGCTCTGCTGGTCGATTCACCGCCTCGCTTTGAACGCCGCCTTCGGCCGCTCTCCACCGGGACCCAGCCGCCGTCGTTTCTCCTCTGATCATCGGCCTCTCGAGCAGAGCTCAAGAGAGCTCTGTTTCTTAATCCCGACTGAACACCCGAGCCTTTGGCTCGGGTTTTGTTTTTATTTTTATTTTATTAAACCGGACCATTGAACCGGTCCGGATTTTCTTTCTTTTCCTTTTTTTCTTCCTTTTTTTTTCTTTTCTTCCAATTAAACCCGTCGAAGCAATCTCCATCGCCGGATTGAATATGAATGCTCTTCATTTAATTCCACGCCCGTCTTCTCTTGACTGACTCATCAACGGATCAGATCTTTTCTGCGAGTGATATCAGCTCCTGGGTCCGTCTAATGGCTTCACTTTTGGCTGTTCAGCAGTACGAGCATGCGAACCTATACAAAATAAAACATGTCCCAAATTAGACGTACCAAATATTTATAAAATTACGGAACAGTGTTAAATTGAGCAATTTAGAGAGCCTTATTTAATTAATTCCTAATTACTTAGAAAATTACCAAAATTCACTTTATTCCTCGTTTTAATTGGAAAACATGACTAACAAATAGGTAAAAAGGCATATAAAAATGTGTATTTTTCATGCTTAACAATAGAGCAAAGATTCTCGCATGAGTCTTCTTACTTGCCTCTGCTCCAGTCTTCTTCCCACGGTTAGGGCAATAAGGAGAGATATGCCCAACCTCATTGCACAAGTAGCATCTCCGTGTATCCTGAGGACACGGTTTTCCTCTATGCGTATCGTGCCCACAAATCCTGCAACGACCTCTAGCCACACCGTTGTCATTGCCTCGAAACTGTTGACATTGTACACCATTCATCCGGTTCTGCCGCTGCTGCCTTTGCTGCTTCAAAGGACGCTGATTCCCACGATTAATGTTATTGTTAAAACGCTTATCCCCAGAACGTTTCAGCTTATTCTCTTGAGTTTTGACTTGGTTGCTCCTTCTCTCCAAGGTTCTTTTAAAATCATCCTCCAAAATGGAAGCTAGCTCGACCGCTTTTGCTACTGCCGTTGGTTGGGAAGTTAACACCTTCGACCTTAAGCCGTCCTTCAGTCCATCCACAAAATGTTGCGCTTTAATCAAGTCATTAAGACAAGCATTAGTAGCAAATAGTTGAAGTTGTTCAAACTTCGTCTCATACTGAAGCACAGTCATCAATCCTTGCACTAACTCCAAGAACTCTTTCTCCTTGCGTCGCTGAATATGGGAAGGAAAGTACTTATTATTAAACACCTCCTTGAATTCTTCACAAGAGATCTCCTGATACGCAGTAAAATTGTTGCGCTCGGCATACTCCCACCAAAATACCGCCTCACCAACAAATAGGAAAGTATCATAAATCACCCGATCAGCCTCGGGTACCTTCATGCCCTTGAACAGCCGCTCCACTTCAACTAACCAATGTTCTGCCTTTTCTGGGTTATCCTCACCAGAAAACTGAGGTCCAGCTCTTTTAAACCGTTCGAGTGTCGGCGCCTTCGCATTATTATTACTACTTCCACCATTTCGCTATTCAGCCACCAATTGCCTGACCATATCAGACATGTTCTGACTGGCTCCCTCTTCCTGCGAAGGGTTAGGGATCGCATTGGTTCGACGTCCATGATTTCCTGAGTTCACCATTCCTGCGTATCTACAGTCAAAGAAAGGAGATGAATTAGAAATCTTACTTATAACTCAATTTGTAATTCACCTCTCATTCCTTTGACTCTTAACAACGCTCACACAGAACACACAAAATAAAACAATCACAAGGCAAGCATTAAAACAAATAATTCTTTTATTTATTAATAAAAAGATTTCTACACTGAGATCCCATATAAGCCAGGGTTTATTACAAAAGATTTATGAAACCAAAAACTATCTTAACTCTTTCTCTTAGTCATCATTCCTATGCTCTTGCCTTCAGAGGTAATCATCCAGTATATCTAAAGCTAACCAGGTTGGCGCAAGTCTCAAGTACGAGTGCCACAGAATTTCCCACATCGTCATGTATGGCCACCTGTAACCCATAGATTTAAACCTATGGTACAAAATGTCAGACAATGCTGCATCATCTCTAGCCCGAACATACACAGGGTGTTTTCTCACAATTTTGGCCTCTACAACCACAAATATAGGAGGAGATCTATCTGTAAATTCCACTCGAATCTCTTATGGCTGATATCCTTCGATCTCCATACCTGGCATATAATCCAAGTAAGGATCCCACTCTGGGTCATCTATGGGTAAGGGTTCTACTTCAGCCATTGGGTTCTGAACTTCTCCTATATCAATCTTTAACGGGTCATCTTCTGTTCCATTCCTTATGTCCCTCTTCTTCCATTCCTCAAGCCACTGCCTAACGGCTTCTTGTTTGTCTTTCTCATAGATCCTACCGTTTCTTGTTCTAGCCATTTTAAACCTACACAAGAAACGTCATTAGTAGCTAAAATAAGGTTTCAGGTTCTATCTATGCATCTACTCTCATATAGTAAGTTCTTCTAGGTACCCTTTTACTTTCTATCACGATCTACTAACTCATCTCATAATTCAGCAATGTCCGTACTGTATTAGACTGACCTTGAGGGCTCTGATACCACGCTGTCACTTTCCCAACCGATTACAATCGATTTCCCAACCGATTACAATCATCTCAAAAGGATGTGTAACCGATTATGCCCGCAATCAGTATAATACAATAACAGATATCAATGAATGAAATGAATTTACTTAATAATAATCCATTTAAGAAAGTCAAATAAAATAAACCTATAAGTCTATGGCATACAATTGCCAAAAATGTCATAAGCATCAATAAAAGCAGAGCAAATAACTAAATAGTCTTTAAAACTCTTCACGGCACCTGCAATCCGCCTTTTCACTACTGCACTTCCTGATCTCAATTTTCATTTGCGCCTGCATCAGAGGATGCATAAGTATTTCGTAGAAACACTCAGTAGGATGTAAAAACCCACTGAATTAAAATAAGCAGTATAAAGAGAATAAGAATAACAAAAGGTTATAGACATTCCACAACATTTAAACTGAACCGAGGTTGATACACCTACAAGGTTAGTCAACAACAATTCCAACTCACAAGTATAGGAAAAACATCAATAAGGCTCCAACCACACATAAGGGTAAGGAGAGAATGATAATTATGTGAAAGGAGTTACAATTTCTGCTTGCTGAACTGGTCGCTTGCAAGTGACTAAAATAATATACCAAAACCACCCTAGGGGTCCTTTTTTGGAACCCTGCCATGTGTCTAGGATGCTGGCCCCACCAGTGCTTACGGACACGATGGGCGGAGATGGAGGACCTTCCGTAATGTCCACAATCTAACGTACGTATAGTGCCTCCCTTCGGGCAGTATGGAATCGCAACTCCATAAATATAAGTGACCTCGCAAGATCTAGTAATGACATAATTGAGTATACTATGAATCCACCATGGGGAGAGTCTCGCAAGATCTCCAGTGGAAGAAACAATCATGAAATCAATATGAGCAATATCTCAAAGGAATAGAGGTCGCAACACTCTAAGATCATAAGGTATCTCTTACCAGAATAGACTCTCTCATGGAGTATGGATAGAAGTGTCAAGGTCTTTGGCCAGCACATAACTCACTCATTGGAGTAGCATAGAATAACAAGCTCCTCAAAGGCATGCAAATCACTCTTGGAATAAGAAGACAACCCAAACACTTCGAATAATAACAACTCACCTAAGGAGTACCATACAATCAATACATACCTTTCATGCTCAGCCCTAGATAGGAATTCCTTATGCACATTGAAATTCTATAACACAAATATCAGAGATAAGAAATCAAAGAATTCTTAGATGTTTTGAATTCCAAGTGGAATCACAAACCGACATCAACGCTTCAAGGTAGATAGTTATAAATCTCTTGATCAAAGGATTATCCCTCCTAATTAGATTACTTCTAACTTAATTCTTACTGTGATATTTCATAAGTATATAGTCCAATTACTGGTATTGACACATTAAACATTATCATATCATATTACATGACGTTATTTGTATACTTAGTATTTTCTCTCAGATTCAGCTCACTGCCTCCTGCACAACAGTCCTCTTCCAACGGCTACTGTGCTCTGTATAGTAAGGCCTCTGAAATTTTTACTGATAATACCTTCGTGTGTCTAGTTTCTAACACCACTAATTTTATATTTTTCCGATTTTATTTGAATTAGTTATGAATTATTTACTACCAAGTGTCAGCACAGAAATAGTTCTGGCCGAGATTAAGACTCTTAATTAAACTTGATTATCTCACTTAATAACACATTATATATGATAATATATCATTAACAGACCATATACTCCCCTCCTAGACCAATTACAGACCCTAGGATTATCTAGAATTAATAAAGTACACACCTTTTTTATGTTCTATTATATATAACACAGTTTTAAACATTAATATATCCCAAATAAGACCATTAATATAAGACACACATTAAGACACAAAACTCAACGTGGATCATGGTCAACCAAGCAATATCAGAACTTCTAGTCTCTGGAAAATTAATAAAGCCTCAAACTTTTGGTATGAATTCCCATATAGAAACGGAACATGAATGCACATACGATCATGATGCACTACACATAGAAATAATGACACAATTCATTCATCTCACAAGAATCCACATAATACTCTATGGTACTAAATCAAAATACTTATCAATATCATATAACATAAAAGAAAAAAGGGAAAAAACCATCCTACTTAATTCACTGAAGATTCTACCTTTTTACGCGTTGCTCGTCTCCTCCGCTTTCTCTAAAGCTCCCGCTCCAAGCTCTTGCAAACTCCCACAAGAAAAAGCCTTATAGGAGGTGGATGAACGTGGGAAGGAGAAGGGAGAGGTCTCTGGACGTTCTGGGGTTAGGTTTTGTAATAGCACAAGCCAACTCTCTAGGGTTTATATAGAGTTTGGGAAGAATCCTTTCTTAAACTAATTTTCTATATCATGGATACTTCCCACCAATGAGAAGGCCTCAAGATCCTTCTGAAGACGTATAATATAAGTCCAATTGGGATTTGGTATCTTTCCCATGTAGTAAGTGGAGGTCTACAATAAACTCATGACCTTGAATATGAAGAGGAACATGCAGACATAAGCCACTAATGAGAACATCGAAGGCACATGACAGGGCACTATGGCAACCCAACCATTGTGCAACCTTATCATTAATGAAATTGTGGGTATTCCCACTGTCAATCAAAGTAGCTATAGGTTGGCGTTTCAACTGACCTTGCACGCGCAAAGTGTATGGTGTGTACGCCCTTGAAAAGGAATAGAATGAAATCTCGGGCGTAGCATCCTCAGAGTCAGCATATACGAGTGGGCCGGTGGTATCATCCCCCTCAGGACAAGACCCCCTCTAAGATAAAGGTAGTGGGTGGTGTGCAACATTGGTGCCCCAGGGTGTAGCGTTCATCACAGATAAAGCAAAGCCCTTTTGCACGCTTCTCCTCCATCTGACCCTGAGAAAGACTTCGGATAGGTAGAATGTTGGGAGACCCCGATGGTGGCCCCGCCCGAGGAGGAACTAGGGATAAGGAAGTTGGCCGGTGGGGTGGAAGCACAACAGAGGGGCAAGAGAAGGGTTGCACCCCACGACGCTGGCGATTCAACCATTCTTCCGCAACACGTGCATGCCCTATAATCTCCCACCTAGATTTCGGTCGGAACTAACGAATCTCATCAGCAATATCTTCCCGTAGGCCATTCATGAAGGCGCCCACTAATATATACTCAAATTATGCATTTTATTAGCTCCTAAACTTATGTTTATGTTAGTGTTTGATTATATTTTGGTAATACTTTAATGCAATTTTTGGTTTTTGTAGGAAAAATAAGCGTAAGGTGCAAATGTGGTGAAAAATTAACTCTAATGGTTGAATCTTTAATAACTTCATGTCGATATATTTGATTGGACTGATTCAAGCTTTATGTTAAAAGTCAGCTTTCCAATGCCACCGACTGCGCACGTAAAAAAATGGCAAAAACGGATGAAAATTGAGCGAGTTATGATATTTTGAAGATTGTCATTTTATCGTATATTCGAATACACGATAAATGCATTTATCGTGTATTGAAATACACGATAAAATGACAATCTTCAAAATATCATAACTCGCACATTTTTCATCTATTTTTGCATATATTTTTTCGTTCTTCCTCATTTTTCCTCCTCTTCTACTTCATGAAGATATATTAGAATGAAAAAATAAGAAAAAATAAAGAAAAAAGAAGAAAGTGGAAGCTTTCTGACGTCCGCTTTCTTCTTTCTTCTTATTTTTTTATTCTATTTTCATCCTAATATATCTTCATGAGGTGGAAGAGGAGGAAAATAAGGAAGATCGAAAAAAAAGGCAAAAAACGGATAAAAAATGAGCGAGTTATGACATTTTGAATAGTGCAGTAACATCGTGTCGTATGATACACAAAGTCAAGTCTCATACGACACGATTTTACTGCAATATTCAAAATGTCATAACTCGCTCGTATTTTATAAAATACAGAAGGGCAAATATAAAACACAAAACAAAGGGAAAAAAAGAGAGTAGATCAAGCAACAATGGCACACAATTATAAGGGGCTGAGCGGTCCGATCTCTTACAGCACCTTATCCGACCATCAACCCCTTCAAGCACATATAACACCGAGTAAGTCGTGTTTTATTCCCTGTTGGGCAATCAATAAGTTTGGAACTTATTCCTTGTCGATAATCAACTGGCAGGGGCAATCAATACATTTTAAGCTCCCACCTATAGCCGTTACTAAATTCCATCAAAATAAGAAGGAAAGCAATTGTTTTTCTTGTTTTACAAATTCCTTTTCTTTCTTTTATTTTTGCCAGTGAAATTTCTTTTATTTTACTTATGCATACACACATCCTTTATCAACTACTTCACTAGTAACTAATGAAAGAAAACCTTGCATGAAATGCGAGAAACTTGTTCCAGCAACTCAAGAAACAATCTACCTACCATTTCCCCAACAACTATGATAATTAGAATCTGAGTCATGTTATATGAGCCCATGCTCACGCTGATTTGCGGGAGTTGAGACAATCTGAACCTCAAATTTCAATCCGATGCCGAGCATTGATACAAGGGTCATATAGGTGTGAATCACTGGCCACCTTGCGCCCTGTTAGACCTCAATCCGACAGATCAGATCATCTCGATTCACACAAATGCGCGCAAGCTGAAGCTCATATAAACTTTTTCCTTATAATAAACTAGAAAGCTACCACTCAAATCCATAGTCTTGTAAGTTATTACTCCATCTCGATGAAATGAACACATTCTAGAATGGACCCTCATTACAGTCCCATATTATTGGTCCAACATTGGGGCCTAGCAACAATCAAAAGGGCTTTGCAAAGTCACAAAGGCCAGGCAGGAACGGCATCCGAAGGGAATCAACACAAGGAGTTGACTAGAAATTCCATCGTACGGCATCTGATGCCATACAATCAAACAACAATAACTTGAAGCTCAATATTTTGTGGGTATCAAGCCAACTAAAAATCCGAGGAAATACAGTTAAAAGACTGTAGCAAAAAAACTGTCTGATAGTAGTACTTAAGTCTTTGAAGAGTTCATAAGAAAGAGGGAAAGAAAGCAGAGCCTTCAAGATTCAAATAGAAAACAAAAATTTATAAAATCCTCACCTTTAGAGACTAAAGTACTAGCAAGCCTTTGTCAGAAGCTGAATCCATGAGGAGAAAAAGCTGTAGCAAAAAACTGTGCGATAGTAACACTTAAGTCTTTGAAGATTTCATAAGAAAGAGAGAAATAAAACAGAGCCTTTATGATTCAAATAGAAAACAAAAGTTTATAAAAATCTCACCTTTGGAGACTGAAGTACTACCAAGCATTCGTGAGAAGCTGAATCAAGAGGAGAAAAAGCTGTAGCAAAAAACTATATGACAATAATACTTAAGTCTTTGAAGATTTCATAAGAAAGAGAGAAAGAAAACAGAGCCTTCAAGATTCAAATAGAAAACAAAACTTTATAAAAACTTCACCTTTGGAGACTAAAGTACTACCAAGTTTTTGTCAGAAATGAAAAATGTTTTGCTAACCGAGTTTGAGGACCAGATTGCAGGACCCCAGCCCACGTAGGCATGGGGCCCTGCAGTTGTGCATAGGGATGCACAATTACATATCCCCATGCCAACGTGGGCAGGGGTCCTACAATCTGGTCCTCAAACTCGGTCACGCTTGACACCCTCGTCAGAAATTGAATCGAGGAGGAGAAAGATGAAGGCTTGACGAATTTCTTGTATTTCTCCTTTCCCTGGAGACGAACACAGAAGCAACTCAAGCAAGCACCAAGCAGCAGCCACGACAGGGCTTTTAGGGTTTTTTGAGATGCGTCGGGTTGCACATAACCCGCAGGTAATTACCCGACCCGACCTGCGTTTCGAACGGGTAACAACATTGAACCCGCAACCCGACCATATTTTGCAATATGGTCGGGTCGGGTAAATTCCCAGCCCTAACTATTAGGAGGAAAGGGGAAAGTGGTTGTTGAGGATGTTGGGGGCATATTTGTCATTTCACTTGCCACAATTAACGGTTGAGTTTGGCAGTCTAAAATTTGTTTATTTGGGTTGAAGGCTCACTAACATCTCTATTATGGGCCTATCGTTCCTTAACCCTTTATAATATTCATGCTGAAAAAATTGGCTACATTTGGAAAATTATTATTCCATAATTATGTGACTGGGATTGGCTAACAAGAAAATAGATCCTCGTGAATGTGCACATGTACGGGTAAGTGGAGGCTTAAAATATTGTGGGCCCTATAGGCTAATAAATTTATCTTATTTTCAAATGAACGCAAATATTGCCACCCAAGCAAAATCTCAGTTACACTCGTTTTCTTTTAATTCTGGGTTCCTTTTTTTTCGCTCATGCACAGCCCGGAGGAAATAACGCATTTACTCGCATGATAACCCCAACTTACATGGCAAAAGCTTGTTCCCCTCGCCCTTCTCCTTTTTTCCAGTGGCATGTGTCGGGAAACTCCAACGCACGTCCCTCTCGTCTTTCTCCTTTTTATCATTGGCAGCTACTGAGAATCTCCAAACGCCTTCTTTTTTTGGATATTGCGTGATTGCTTTTCTATAACCATCACATTTGTTTAAAAAACAACAAAAAAAATTAAGGAATGGGTGGCCAAGGTCTTTCGCCAAAATAGACCATGGAGATGGATAGAGCAGCTGGCAGTTTTCCGTCCAAAAGTTATTGTATCAACAAACAAGACAGGAGGAACGGAGAAGAGTAGAGGGTGATAGGGGAGTAATTGTGTAGTGTAAAGCCGAGTAAAAAAATGTAGATTTTTTTGGGGTGGGGGCGACTAAATTCATTTTACTGAATTCATTTGGGTGTTACGAGTAACGGGTGTTACTAAGACATTGTTGGGGTAGATCCTCATGAATGGGCACGTGTCATAAATCGTGCATATGTTAACTTTCTCTTTCCATTATACGTTTTATCTCCATTTTTATTGTATCTTAACCATTATCTATTTTTTTGCATTTGCCCATTTCTTTGTTGACCAGAACAAGAGGTCCAAAAGAAAGATCCATTGACAATGGTCATTTCTTAGTACAGGCCTAATTATCTTTCTTCTAATAACATAGTCAAGATATTCTCTATGCGCGGATATGGGATGACACTCTGTGTTTATATACTTGTGTAGCGTTAATCCTTACTCTTGCTTCACATTACGCAATCTCTTGCTAGAGTTTCCTCGCACGTTGGTTGGACCGACTGCAACCCAGTTACATTCTGGTTTTGTTCACTATTATCCAAACTGTAGAGGATTATTGCATATCCTGATGCTAAAAAACCAAATTAATGAATGAAAGTTTCTCTCATATTTTCTTGAAACATTCCTCACGCTCAGTGCATGAAAGTAAATATATATCTAGACTAAGAACTATGGCAATCTCTTGCCAAAAGCTTTTGCATCCTGCTTTGATGTCGACTAGAAACTCCACTTGCTTTGAGAGAAAAATATGCATCGCAAGGAGTGTGAGCTTCCAGAATTCCGTAAGGTAAAGGTAAGGCAAAAAATACGCACACATGCCACAGCTGTCTTTTAAAATGAAAAAATAAGTATGTAAAGGACTACCCTTGTAATAGATTTCACATAGCAAGTTATTTCGAACTTCCTCATGAGAACTATTTATTTCTTAGAAAGTTGATCATGTGAAAACACACCAAATAGAGTCTTTAAATATCACCCCCTTTTGAAAATCCTTGTGGTGATAATAATTCTAGACAGAGGGGGCATTAAATTGTTTTCACTTGTTTCCTTGTGACTCCTTACGACAAACAATGAATCAACTACATGCATCTAGAAAGGTCTGCACTAACCGAAAGGCACGGGAGGAATTAGGGGCATGTACCAAACTAGGATCATGTAATGACCCGGCTTAGGGGTAGGGTCCACCAATTTAATTATGTTAGGATCTCTTATTAGTTTCTTACTATAATTAAAATTTTTAATAAGTTATTGCCTTCCTTCATTAGTTGGATTCGTAGGAATAGACTCCTATGTCAATTAGGATTATAGTTTAGAGTCTATAAATATTTAAAGAGTTTTCCCTAAGTCATTATGCTTGATCAATTATAATTAGAGTTATTTAGAGTAGTTTTAATTTAGTATCTCCTAACCCTAATCCTACTCTTTCTTCACTTTCTTCGACGGAATTACCCATAGATCATTTTGTCTACAACATTGGTACAAAGTTAGTTCCAAAAACATGCCCTCCCTCCCACCCTCCCATGCTACCGCCATGGAATTACGAGGAATCATTGGCAAAGCTGAAGCCAGACATTGAGCTTCTCTTCACCGAGAAAAAAGAACTATTAAAAAACATCTTGTGCACCTCAGTCTTGAATCAACATGCAAAAACAATTCATGTTGAGCACACAGACGATGAGTTGAAGACTATGGGTGCCACAGCCTCGGTGGTTGCCTCGGTGGAGTAACAACAGCCAATTGAAAGGTGGGCAGCCCGGCCTCCTTCGCCACAAGGTCCCCACTTTCATTGCCGCCAGGGCTCTCAATCGACCTAAAAGAATGTTTTCAGCCAACGACGATAACCTTTGTCCTGCGTCTGCCTCTGTCATCACTGCCACCTTCAACACCACCAAAGCCACCACCGTCACTGCGCTTTCGACCACAAAGCCACCACCTTCCAATTCAGTCTTTGGCTTGGCTCTGCCTTCGTCCAACCACTGATTCTCAATCCTCCACCATCAGATCTGCCACTGCTATAATCTCCGTCGACGACGGGTCACATAGCTCCGTTACTTCGTTACTTTAGGCAGATAATGTTGGGTAAACCTTGACCTCCATCGAAGCCACCACCCTCTGTGACCAGTGCCCCAGTTTCCCTTTCCGGCGCCAGTGAGATGCAGAAATTCGCAAAAAAAATTGAGTTCAGTGAAAAAGACCATCCTTTTCAGGACTTTGTCGCTCCTACATCCAATAATCGGTGCCTCGATCATCTTCAACAGTGTCGGTGGGCTCCCCTGCAAGCCCCTGCTACAATCGTACTTCAACGAAGTCATGGTGGCATTGGGGTATCAACGAGGCAGACGACCAGCTACTGTTGGTTTGGTCCAAAGTTAAACCGGTCTAGCCGGTTCAAGTCTATTTTCTACCTCTCAGGTTGGTCCAGTAGTCTTATGAAAATTTTTTTGCAGACGTGTGCTCTGGGGATTTGTCTACAGGAGCATTGGTGAGCCTAACATATTTTGATGTAGTTGAGCCTCGCACATTCTCGCATTCGATGCAAAAAGACAAGCACCTCGAGGACGAGGTGATGCAGAATCATTGGTGGAATGTTATGACCTGACTTAGGGGTAGGGTCCACTAATTTAATTATGTTAGGATCTCTTATTAATTTCCTACTCTAATTAGAATTCTTAATAAGTTATTGCTTTCCTTAATTAGTTGGATTCATAGGACTAGACTCCCATGTCAATTAGGATTATAGTTTAGAGTCTATAAATATGTAAAGGGTTTTCCCTAATTCATTATGCTTGATCAATGTAAATTAGAGTTATTTACAGTAGTTTTAATTTAGTCTCTCTTAGCCATAATCCTACTCTTTCTTTCCTTTCTTCGATGGAATTATCCGTAGATCCTTTGATCGACAACAGGTCATTTGCATCCTACTTTTGAGAATTTACGGCACTCCATCAAAACTAGAAATGGTTCCTTATCTTATACTTTCCCACCTCAATGCCGAGCAGTTAAAGCGGAGATTTTTCAGTTGTGAATCCCGAAACATGATGCGCAGTTTGCTGTTATGTTATCCAATCATCTTTGTTGATAATCCAAAGGCAAACTGTATTTGCCCAGTATTTGAAGTGGAAATTGGGAATATAAAGAGAGAGAAGCCAATAAGATGCCTTTTGACTGGCCGGAATTGTAGGGTTGATATACTGTTTCAACACAGATTTTATGCTTATGCAATAATAATTTCGGACAGAGGGAGTATATTAGTGTTCGACAGTTTAAAAAAAACTTCAGTTTGTGTTACTAATCTTGGCTAACCACCAAGTAAAATTACAACCCATCTGATTTATAAATTATGAGATAAATTGCCCTATCCTGCCCACTGTACTAACATTACAAAAGCATAATATATAAAACAATCTATCGAGATAATGCTGATGAAGTGAAGTCACGATATCTTTAGGAACTAAATGTTGTCCATTTCCTCAATACATTTGCTTGGTTGTTTATCGGGAGGCTAATTCCATGGCTGACTACTTGGCAAGCATTGAGTGCATGCTTTAGTATTAAAAAATTATATTTTGTATCCCGGAGAGTTTTTTCCATATTACCTGGCGCCAACTTTGATATTCCCATATTACCTAGTTTTTTCCGTGAAATCTCATATGACCTGGAATCTAGACTTAAAGTATCCAAAATGCCCTTTCTTCTATTTTTTCATGCTAATACTGTGCGAAGAGGTGTGTTGTGTACAATACGAAAAAATACAAGGGTTCTCCGGCAATTTACATCGGCGACTTCACCGGCGACCGGTGAGTTCGAGCGGCGATTCAACTGCCGGAATACACGGATTTTGACGAGCCTATTCGTGTTCCCCATCTCGATATCGAGCTGCCCCCCCTGCTGGATTTTGACGACACGACTGAGGGAGAGTGCACAAAGGCGGCGATTTGAAGCATATACATCGGTATTTCAGATCTTCAACCTTCTGATTTCTCCCGCAGCTCCCTCCGCCTGCATGCAACCGGCGGATTGACCGATTGAGCTTCGGTTGACGGCGAGGAAGAGTGTGAAAGGCACTTGTGAGGAAATACACACATACACACGACTAAACTGCGGTAAGTTACAACAATCTTTACTGGTTTTAGGTCCGACATTTGGATTTTAAATTTTTACTATGAACTATAAAGTCGTGTCTGCTATTTAGTCGTGTACGCGACAACACGACTTTTATATTTTCGTGTTTCACCGACATGACTTTTCTACTGACCACTCTACCTCACTCCTTGTAGATGGATAAAAAAAGAGATGAGTCTATTGAGGAAATACCATCGGAAGAGGAGGAGGATCAGGATTTTATCTTGGCACCTCGAGGGTGAAATCAGAGGGGCAGGAAGAGGAAGGCTTCGATGGACCGACCAATAAAGAGAACATACAATGCGCAATCGGCGCTTCGGACGTTTTGTCAACCGGGAGCGATGAAAAAGTGTACGGCCCTCCTACAGCGTCACAAAAAATGTGCCCAAGTGATTAAAGATGCTGGTTTCGTTGTCATTTTTGAAGGTGAGGACGTAGTTGTATCTCGAAACCTCCTCGACCATTTGGTCAGGTACTGGGATGAGTCGGCGAAGGTCTTCAATATCAAGGGCAGGACGCTACATTTCACAGAGCAAGAAGTTGCTCTTATCACCGGATTGCCCGCAAAGAAGGTCCTCCCCTCCTTGACACGCCGACAGGAAGGTCAATTCTTCAGAAAGCACTTCGCCGCGAGGAGAGCGGAAATTCCACACATTGAGGAAATCATAAATAAGCTTAGCACAGGCGAACTGAAGATGGAAGAGGAGGACATGGCGAGGATGATCATCTGCCTCCTCTTCTGCACGGTGCTGTTTCCACACAGCACTAGAGCTGTTCATCCCTCTTTGTACCGTTACATTGACGACCTCCCAAGATTGAGGTCATACAATTGGGCTAGGACTATGCATAAGATGTTGGTTTCTGGTATAACCCACACCAGCAGACTAGTGGGTGCGATATCGCAAGGAGGGTGCCTGGGCGGTGGATACCTAAATGGCGCCGCATATGTCCTTCAGGTATGTAGCATTCATAGTCTTCGAAAGGCAAACAAGTCTTATACAATACCACTATATTTATAGTCGTCTATTATGCAACACGACTATATTTATAGTCGTGTATGATGAAACACGACTAGGTATATAGTTGTGTTGCTTACGACACGACCATAGTTCAATTCGTGTACTATTTATAGTTGACTAAGGCAACCGCGCCTTGTAATAATGTTTTCATCTGTTTACTATGCAGATTTGATTTTTCGAGTACATGACAATCTTCCATCCTGTCGTGGGCCCTACCAGTCCACTGGCCAAAAGGTGGCCAGGAAGTGGGACCCTCATTATAGAGGTGAAGAAAGGTGCACAGAAGAAGCACCGTATGGCGGACTATTGGACGGGAGTGTTCCACAATCTCAAAGTATGGGTCGAACTCGTCGACGTAATTAGCCCCATGGACGGAGAGGCATCTCTCCTTGCTTCGTCGACCTCAGTGGCCCCTCCTCCGCGACGGCAGAGGCCGGAGAGGTCGAAAATGAAGAGGACTCCCAACCAATCTGCACCCCTTTCCTCGAGGACGGCTGCCCAGTTCACTGCAACTGCAATGGGGCGATTGGAGGGTGCGCTTCAGGGCATACAGTCACTAATTGAGATAGCTCTGTCTTCGTATGAGAAGATGGGAAGGAGTGTCAGACCTCTACGAGAGGTTCTCCACTCTATGAAGGCCTCTGCCGCCTCAGCATCAATACTGTTAGAGGGTCGGATCTTTGAGCATCCCAAGCAGGAGAGGACTGAAGAGACGACGAAGGAGCCAAAGAAGCGGCCCCAAATGGAGCCAAAGAAGTCATTGGTGCATCAGATGGAGCCAAAGAAGCGGCACCGTGACAAGGAGCATATGAAGAAAACTCCGATTGATATGCGGACAAAGGAGCTGGCAAGGAAGTCACATCTCGATTCGACGAAATGGGGTAAAGGTAAGTTGTAGACGATTATTTATTTTCTCGTGCCACATGGTACACGACTATTATATTTGTCATGTTTCATGCTACACGACTATGTAGTTTATCGTGTTTCATACAACACGACTATGTTCTTTATCGTGCTGCTACTAACAAGAATAAGTAAAATGTCATTTTAGCTCCCATCTAATGCGCGGATGAGGAAGACAAGATTCAACGGGCTACAAAGAGATCCTCTGCCAAGCTATTTTTGAAGAAGTTCCAACCAGAATTCAACGAAGATATGGAGCGTGCAGAAGTCGAGTCCCGTCCAAGACGTACGGATAGGAACTATTCCCCCTGGTCTAGTGGTAAGGAAGAGAATGAGGACTGCCTCCGCGAGGGAATTGCAGAGGATTAGGGAAGATGACCATATACGGAGAATGGCGGAGGAGCAGGAAAGAAGGAATAGGTCCCCTCAGCCGAAAGCCGACTCTGAAGAAACCATATCCGATCGACAAGCGACCTCTATCATCGATGAGGTCATCTCTTCCTTACAGCAGTCGGATATCCAATCCATCAAGGAGGAGGTGAAGGAGGATGTGAAGGACGGGGATGTCGAGGAGGAGGAGGTGAAGGCTTATGTAAAGGAGGAGGAGTTGGAGGAGGCGAATGAGGATGTTCTGGATAAGGAGGCGAAGGAGGAGGAGGTGAAGGGCGACGAAGAGGCGACTGAGGAGGCGAAGGAGGAGGAGGAGAAGGACGACGAACAGGCGATGGAGGAGGAGGTGAAGGAAAAGGAGGCGGAGGAGGAGGAGGCGAAGGAGGAGGTGAAGGACGACGAAGAGGCAAAGGAGGAGGAGGTGGAGGAGGCCACTGGCTTAACCGCATCCCAGCCTGTTGACGTCGATGTCCTCCTAACCCCTCAAAAGTGTAAGTTTCTAATTGCACTCCCCGAAAACTATGCCGATTTGGAGTTATGCTTCGACATGGGGGTATTGTTAGAGCAGGATAGAGTGGCAATAGATGGATAGATCGCCAATCCGAGGAAGGCTTATCCAATCCCAATGCTATGTGATGACGACTATGTATCCCTCCTACAAACAACAGAAATAAACACCAATGTAAATAAACCTATGCTCCTCATATGTTTTCCTCTTTTGATTTTTCAAATATGCGACTTGACGTTATGTCGTGTATTCGAAGACACGACTTTACGCATAGTCGTGTCTTTGCAAAACACGACTTTACGCATAGTCATGTCTCTCGACGACACGACTATCATGAAAGTCGTATATACAATAATTGACTTTTAATTAGAAGTTGTATATTGCCTTACTTCGACTGTTATGACTCTTGTGGATGTTTTTCTATAGGTTATAGATGCGTTTTTAAGTCTATTGAGGCAGCGCAATGATAGAGACCAGATGAAGTATCCGTGGGCATTTTTTGGATGCCACACATTCAGAGATATTCGACAACGTAAGTGTTCCCTGCATAAGGAGTGATAAGTAATTAAGTATGATGTTCTCAGCATCGTTGTCTAACTCTCTTGTGGTTTCGCAGGAGCACAAAGAAGGAGAAAATAATGCGAAATTGGCAAAAAAGCTTGAGAGGATGCTCGACGGCTTGAACAAGAACATGTTCTACGCATTTTTCCCAATCCGCACCGACTCCCACTTCTGCCTCGTGTATGTACATTTCCCGCACTGTGTATGGCGCTTCTACAACCGGTAGTCTAGCAGATCCCAGTTATATCTACATCACAGAAATGCTGCTGACAAATTCACGCAGTTCATGAACATTGTGATGGCAGGCAAGCTGGGGTGGTTTGGTTTGCTCGACTAGAAGATGACTCAGATCGCCAAAACGCCATGGCAACAGAATTCCAAAGACTGTGGCATCTTCATCATGAAGTACGTCACGCACTTGGCATCCAATGTCAGCCCACCGGAGTTTGATCAGTCCACAATTACACGACTTGCCTGTATCTGCGCCTTAGAAGTCTCACCTCGCATAATCTTCATATCTTCCTCCTTCGACTGGTGATGCGGGTGTCTTATTGCCCGGGCTGGATGGCCTCTCCGGCGGTGTCTTATTGGCCGGCCTCACTTCTGTCTCTAGTAGCCTCTCCTCCTCTTTATTTGCATTGGCATTTATTTCCTTATTGAGAGTCGAAGTCTCCATGTTATTGCCCGTAGAAGTCCACTCCACGTACAGGCGGAGTAGTCCATTTGTGCCTTGCTTGCTCTTGTGAAGTATAAATATTGACTCCACGTCTTTATCGTCTTCAAGGAGGTATGTGGATTCAGAGTCAACACGATATGACAAAGTTAATGTACTAGATGTAGACTTAAGCGGTAATCTTTCTTCCACTTGCTGCAACAGTTCCAGGTACTTTACTCGTGTATCTATAGGCAGGAGCTTCTGTTTCCCGCCCACGTACTTATCAGAATTTGTAAAAACTCCATCGTAGTATAAGCAAACAACTATCTTCTCCATTCGTACCTGCCATTAAAATACCGATATAAGTTAAAAAACTGTCAGACACGATATATTGAAAACCGTATATGAGTGAAAAGCAACGTCTATGAGTCGTGTTTCATCAAACACGACTATTATTACAATCGTGTTGTCGAATACACGACTATAATAATAGTTAAAAACTTGCTAAGTTTTCAACTTTCTTTTCTGGAACCAACTTTCATGATGAAAATCGTCGTATTTGAACTTCACCTACGGGTTTTTCGATGTACGCTGCCCCCATTGAAGTTGTTTTCTAATACTTGGTCTTTCCCGCTCCTTTTTTCGCTTTTTGCCGCGAAGATGACCTTTTCGGAGTTCTACGGCGCCGGCGCCGACGATGATATGGGCGGAGAGGCCAGATGGAACGCCTTCTTCTCTGACTAATGCGAGCTTCTCCGGGTAGCCGCTCCCATTCCGGATAATATGGAAAAAACGGAGAGTGAGTGCTTATACCTAAAGTTAAGGGCATTTTTGGTACTTTCCGGGTCATATGGAAGAAAGAAAGTGATTCGAGGTAATATGAGAAACCCGTGGTTGGCGCCAGATCACACGTAAAAAGCTCTATCCCGGACGACCTTCATGCCCTTAGAGGCATCTCTGTCATAGTTAAATCAGGGCTTTTGACCAATTAGATGAAGAAATTAGTTGGTTTTGTTATTTTCTTTTCTATGAGGTAGTTAAGAATAACACCCTAAATTATAGGGGTAAATTTTTTTCAATTCAATTAGTCGTAGATATGACTTTAGGGAGGAATTACGTGATAATAAATTAATGGGATTCCATTAATATGTTAATTCCAATATATGGTTCATGTACAACTTAAATTGAGATGGAAACTCCTCTAACCCAACCCCACTTTTGGGCACCAAATGCTACCTAGCGACAAAGACAATTGGCGCCAAATCCCTGGTGCCATATTGCAAATAACCTCCAATTATTGTAATAACCCAAAATTAGAAATAAGTCTCTAAGAATTGGTAAAAAAGAAAAAATCTGAGAATTTTAGTAAGGGAACTAGCGACAAGTGGCCTGTGATAGCTGAGTTTCATAGAATGACTTGTCATAGGACATGCAGAGATAGTCTAAACTAGGAAACTATATTATTTTCCTAATTGGATTATAAGTACAGTTAGTGAGCAGTATAAATATAACACAAAAGATTTATTAAAGAACCTTAGATGCATAGAAGCCCTAAGAGAGTCTAAGGAAGTGCAAGGAGAGATCGGAAGGAGGAAAAGAGAAAATATTCATCTTTTGTCTCATTCTTACATCATCTAAATCTTCTGTCTTTGACTGCTTTAGGATCCTTGCAGCTTTACCGCTTGATTAGCTTAGCTATTTCCTTAAATTCTCCCTTAATAAGCCTTTTAATCCAAATTCCGAGCCTCCGCCCTCTCTTACCCTCACTGACTCCTATTTGCACAAAGAAAATAATTTATATAAAGAGGTTGGAATCAAACCAATTTGAATTTCTTAAATCTACCAACTCTTTCGGTGACTTGTTGACTAAACAAAAGTAGACTGTTTTTACATATTTTATTTCTTTTTCTTATTTTTCTAATTTTTCAATAAATCCTCATAACTTCGAACAACACGTATGTTGTAATTTGGGAAGTTTGGGACATTACAAATTAACATCTCAACAAGTATTAACAAGTATACTCAAAATCTGAAATAATAACTCCTACTCAGAAGCGAAGACGCATAATTCATGCTCAAATCGAACTCAAACAGCATGGTAATTCAGGCCAATTACAAAAATAGAAGGTTCTCACTTTCCTACCTCGAAAACGTTGTTAAATCTGCATGTTAAATCTCCACGAATCTTCAAGCTTTTCTCCAAAATTCGCCAATATCTCCTTTCCCATGTTTCTCTGACTCCTCTGGATTGCGTTTGGGCTGTTTTCCTCTGTTTTGAGGCATTTTAATATGGTTAAAATCCAAGATGTGCGAGTTCGAAATTTGCCTGCATTACTCCGATTCCCTCAGGAAAACTTGGGATGTCACATTTCACACATGGAGACAAGAAGAGGCAAGGTGGGGGGAGATTCCAGTGCAGCCAATACTAGTGAGAAAATTCTTTTGCATGACCTATAATACTCCCTCCATTCCAAAATATTGTGTATATTTGAGAAAATTGTCATTTTTATTAGATCATGGGAACTACAAGTAAGTCACGTGATTTCTTCTCCGGGTTCCTTCCTCTTTCCCCTTGGTTTCCTTCCTTTTTCTCTATATGTAGACCATCATGCACTCCACCTCCGCCTCCTTCCATCTATCCGTCGTCGCATTGGTCTCGCTCCACGACAACAACCGGTTTCGGCAGTCGTCTCCTCTCTACCAGACCGCCAGGATTTTCACTGGGCCGGCTTCCTACGAGTTTGACATCAAAGAGAAAGGTACCCATTTCATCCGCCTCCATTTCTCGCCCTTCACTTCCCCAAAATTCAATCTTTTAGCCTGCGAAAACCTTCTACTGGGTTAATATTGGGGCCCGAACCCAAGTGCTCCTCGCCCCGTCCGAATACCCCATATCCATATCCTCATCCAACGCCGACATTGCAATCTCATCATCCTCATCATCAAGACCTACACCAACCAGAGTATGCACACCAAGCAAACCCGAGTGGAACTTCCTAGGAGGTAATATCTTTGGAGACAAGAAGTTTGCATAATACAGTGGCAGGTTCAATCCTCGATTCTCCATGAAGTAATGTACACAGTATTTTGGAACAGAGAAAATTTTTAAATGTACACAGTATTTTAGAATGGAGAGAATATATTCTTTTAAAATTGACCTAGCCAACCACCCAGTTTTGTTGTTCGATCCCAGTCTTTTTCGGTGCCCAGTTTAACCGAGAAATGGCCCAGTCGGGAAAATCCAATGTGCCCAGTTGCACGCGGTCCTATCCGGTAAGCAGGGCAAGTGGTTTTTAGTCCCATGTGATCATGTAATGTGCAAATTGATGTTAGTCCTATGAGATCGTGTAATGTGCAAATTGCTGCTATCAAATTGATGGGAGTTTTTCTCACTCCCAAATTGGTTCCTACTCGTTGTAAAAACTTGATTAAGTCGACCGTTGGGGTGTGCTGGCTAAAACAGGAGGTTCTGAACTACTCTTCCTTATATTATTATGGATGATTAATTCACCTGATTATCATCAAACAATTACCCAACCAAAAGGATGATACTTTTTCGCTGTGATGAATTGTTTCCATCGAGAAGTTGTTTTATTTTTACAAGGAATCGTAAAACCAAAAGATCGCTGTTGTAACTCCACCTGCCATTTTTTCAGGCGTAACAGACTATATTTCTCCATCCCAAAGTTCTTCGATTGTTCTGTAAGGACCATGGGAAGAAACAAAAGAATCACCTGAAAATCCCCTTTGCTGAGGAATCTCACTAATCTGATCAAGTTCTTCCCTTGTCAGTTCCCAGTCGAATATTTGGAGATTTTCTTTCATTCTGCCTCTATTGAAGCTCTTCACAATGATACTAACTCCTTGCTGGTGAAGCCATCTTAGAGTGACCTGGAACATTGTTAACATATGAAGGTTGCTCACATATCAAGCATAACATAGAAAGTAATAACGTGAGAGACTAGAAATTTGTAGTTACTTAACGAAAAGGAAAAATCACATGACAAATCTGATTTTAGAACATGATAATTTGGGTCATACTATTATGGAACAGATTCCAGACTTCTTATTATTGAGTTTTTTGTCTGATCATAGCTGTCTAATAGGAGAAAAAAAAACATAAGGACCAGATTGGTCGTAAGGATTCAAACTACTCCCTCAGTCCATAAAATAGGTACAGTTCCCTTTACTCCATGTCCTAAAAAAGTTACAGTTAAGGTTATTCCTCAGCGACAGAGGAAATTTCCCACTTGTGCATTCACTGTAGCTTACTCCGTCCGGCTATATTGTCACCATAAGTCCACGCCCAATTCCTCAGCCACAGAGGAACTTCACCACTTGTGCATTCACTGTAGCTTACTCCGTCTGGCTAATATTGTCACCATAAGCGGAAAATCTACGCCCGAAAAGTGTATCACCCCTAAAATTCCGACCAAAAAGGGGTCTTACTGGGCATTAACTCTGTCTTGGAATTACCGAATTATCAATAAAGACGATGGAATTTCGTAATACCAAAACACAAATTTCTGCTCCTTATATTATATTGGGATTCTATCAAAAAATCTCTGCTTCAACCGCTATACATTGGGGTGGAAAAGCATGAGATCAGGCACCTATTTTCTTAAAAGCAACATTTTTCAGTTGTGGTCTCCGGACAGAGGGAGTATAAAATTTCGACTCTCCATTAGAACACATTAGTGACAGCTAAGGACCTCCATGATCATGTCATGAAATCCTTATCTAATGATTTATCAACTAATCTCCTTGCTCCACCATCAACTTTTCTTATTAAATGGAATAGTATTTTATTTAAATGTGAGTGCCAAAAAATTTTTACTCCCACCATCCAGAATAATTAACATAAGGGTTTTCTGACTCAACTAATTTTACTACATTTTGAAGTAACTTGCGTTTGTAATAATTCCGGATGGAGGGCGTACTTAAATTGTTGATATATTGAAGAGGAATTTACTTTTTACATAATTCGAATATGAGCAATCAAGTTTGGTTTTTCTATCGCCTGGTAATTTTATCTTCCACTTCAATTAACTGCAAATGCAAACTTCACTGATAATAGTATTTTGTTATGTTTACCCTGTAGAGCTCATGCGAACATCACTCCAGATAAGTAATCAGCTGGTGAAGTTTCATATAAGTTGAATCCTCAAAATTGGCGACTCGCTCATGCATGTTTCATTCACCAAATATCCCTAGACCTCAAAAAAATAAATAGAGTTTGGTAAAGCCTGATTAGAATACCTGGGCGATACTTTTCCCTTTAGCTTCAGCAATTTGTTTAAGAATTGGATTCTGCATGACATTAAATGAACCCCATGGCGCACCATTAGCACTCAACGGCGACCATGCACTGAGATGAATGCCCTTCTCCTTACAGAACTCCACCAGTTTCCCTTGTTGCCAAGCAGGATTCATTTCCACCTACACCATCACCCACCATAACAGTTTTTATATTATCATCATCATTATCATTACAGTAGCAGAATCATATACATGATTTTTTTCTTTTGCATGAGTGACTCTCCACCCCCTACTTTGGCTATTCTGACCAGCCCACTCCCTCTACAGTAACAGTGGATATCCACCGTCTCAAAATACACAGAGGACGGATATTGGCTAAAATGAAGAGCTAATATCCACCATTTTGAAATACACGATTTTCATAGGGTAAACGTCCTTGTATAGAGGGTGTGGGGTTGCTAAACCGTGAGGCTGTGAAGTCTGCACTTCTTTCTTTTTAAAAGAAATCATACGTTTATACTTTGTTGGCCACCCACTTGGGATTATATCCCGCATAGCGCCATACCTATGATGGGTGGGCCATAGAAGATGCTTTACTCTACTCAGGGGAATTTCCCATGGAAAAGTTTCTATTTGAAACGTGTAAGAGGTTATTATCCGTGGATTGTGAAAGAATCCTCTACCTGCATAAGGGGATTGACGGTGGGATATGTTATGAATTAAATTAGACATTCCTACTAGGACTAGTAATTATTTGATATAGTTCTACAAGCTTTTTTAGTTCTATTAGGAGTAGAATTTCTTGTCAAATCATGTTTCCTAGTTAAGTATTATTACTTGCACTAGGATTAGTTATTTTTACTCTTTAAATATGTGAGGCCTATGGCTAAAGGAGATTAGAGAAGAAAATACAGATTTTAGTTCTCTTTTGTTCTAATTTAGTTTTTCTATTCACTTTCTCTCCCTCTCTGTTGTAGACAAGAGTTTACATCATTGGTACCAGAGCATTCTTGTTCCTCGGTTCCTACCCAACCCACCCTTGCTACCGCTATGACCGGTGCCCGTCGAAAGAGTCTCGACCCACCGCCGACATCCTTTGGGCCCTCTTCCGTGATGCCTAATCCAGCGGACTTTCACAACGTTCCCATCACCGCACTCACGCAGGTGACTTCCCGGACTACCCAATTGAAGGCGAAAGTCGAGAGCGAACTTACTAATTTAAAGAATTCCATCGCCACCAACTTTCCGGCGTCCACATGTCTCCTAAACGCGAGTCAATAGGAGAATGCCCGTCGCTTTGATGAGATCTTGCTTTCCTTGCATCACCTTTCTATGTCAACTTCACCTCTGAGCTTCGGTGCCTCTCTGATCATGTTTATGCCACCGAATTTCCTTGTCGGCATGCAATTGCAACCTCCCGGCATGACTCACCACTGTCGTAGGGCGCCTTCGCGGCGGACTTACCACTGCCGATGTTCTTCTAGTTGCTCGCCTTTAGCTCGCCGACACGGTGAGTCCACGCCGATTCCATCCCACAGTTCACCGGTGCCGTGCCCGCCGCCTCCTTTCCGGCGACCTCTCTGCAAGGTTTGTCGGAGCCCATGGCTGTGACCGTTCAGACTATTACTGTCGTAGACTTGCCTCCCCATTCTTCTGCTGCAGTTGTGCTTCCTCCCAACCACTCTGCCTCCCTCGATCGACAGTGACACCACAAGCAAGGTGGTGCCTTTCTGGTTCAAGGCACTTCACCACCCTAAGCAAAGCCGAGCCGGCACTCCTTTGGCCAGATCCTGTCCTCCGTCCCTATCACTCCAGCTACCTCCACCGTGCAGCATCAATGCTCCGCCCAAGGTGTCGGCTTTTCGGCCCCGATCACCTCCCAGCCTTTCACCGGGCCACCACAAACACCTCGAGCCAACCATATTCCCACTGTCGAAGCTTCAATAGACCTCTCGTTGCCACCGCCACACCCGTTGCCACCGACGTGCCAGCCAGCACCATCTCCTCCGCCTCTCAACGCTGCCCATATAAATCTGTCACCCCATGCCCTAGTTTCCCAACAACACGGCATGGGAGTGAATGGGGGTTATTTCTACGCGAGTCCAGTCAGACCCGTTCTACATGGATCTGAGAATCCATATGTCTTCCAGCCTCACCAACCCACTTCCCAGATCTGGCCCGTTCATCCATCAGGTGTCCCACTGCCACAATCGGGTCCCAATGCCAGTCTCCCTCTCTACGCTCTGGTGCACCCTAGGGTCTAGCCCCAACAAGCATCTGTTTGTGCTAATGCGAATGATTATTATGTGTCTGATGATGAGTTTCCTGATAATGTTGAATATCGTGGACGGGGAGGGCGCAATTGTGGTCGTGTGGACCGTCGGTATGATGATGCACCTATTGACCAGGAGGGCACTGTCCAGACTCGTCCGATATGTGTTACATTTCCTGTATTAACGGACGCGATCCAGACGTGTGGATTTCATGTGCCAAGCACTTCTTTCACTTTCATCGGACCCCCGCTCATGAGCGTTGCAAGTTAGCTTCCTTTCATATGGAAGGGGCGTGCTATGCATTGGATGGACCAGTATTTAGAGCGCCACCTCGATTCTACATGAGAAGAGTTTGAGCAGGCCCTTCGTCTGCGCTTTGGCCAAACTGTATATATGAATTATAATAGCCTACTTCCTCAGGTTCACCAGCGTGGGTCAGTTCAAGACTATCAAGATGAGTTTGAGCGATTGGTAAACCGCGTTCAGGGATGGCCTAAGCATACAGTTATGAGAGTTTTTAAAGCAGGCCTTCAATCGGATATTAAAGCTGAGTTGAAGACTTTTTTACAAGTCTCATTGATGGAAACGATGTGTATGGCTCATGTTTGTGAGGAAAAGCTGGCTCAGTTGGGGCATTCTTTCTCTAAGCCATCTCCTTCTCCTTTCCACATGCCTCCGTCATTTGGCCAGCCGTGTGGTACACGACCTCCTAGTAATTCCTCCTCTACTCCTCTTATTACTTGACTTACTCCTTCGTAGATGGCCGATCGTCGTTCAAAAGGACTATGTTATAATTGTGATGAAAAATATGCCCCTGGACATCGTTGCACTACTCGTTAGTTCTATATGCTTGATGAGAGTTATGATGAGGAGTATGAGGATGACACTTTTGCCGATGTTATTGAGGATGATTTGACCCCCATTGGTTGTGAAATGGAGATTATTTTGCAGGTCTTTGCATGAACTTTTACTCCACATATTATGCGAGTCAAAGGGTTGATTAAAAAAATAACCAATTTCAGTTTTGATTAATAGTGGTAGTATCCACAATTTTGTCAATGACCGTGTTGCTCGACGCCTGGGCTATCCTATAAAGGGCTCTGAGACTTTTGATGTGTTGATTGGTGATGGTAATTCTCTCAAGAGTTCCGATGTTTACTCTGTTGATTTGCAGTTACAGGGCTAGACTTATATTATGGACTTATACTTACTTCCCACCAAGGGGGCTAATGTGGTCTTCGTCGTTCAGTGGCTTGAAGATTTGGGCCCTATTTCTTGGGATTTCTGACATTTGACAATGGACTTTACTTATGGTGGCAAGCCGGTGGATATCACTGCTCAACCACTAGGCCGTCTTCAGCCTGCGTAATCTACAACGGTACTTTGCCATTATCACTATCATGGCTACTTGTTGCAGCATTGCTCGGTAGTTGATGTTCTAGAATCCATTGTTGTTTCACCAGATTTGGCCACCTTCATCGATGTGCATCATGCCATTTTTTAGGAGCCTCATGGGCTGCCTCCTCCTCGTTCATATGAACACCAGATTCCTATACAGTCGGGTACACCTTCGGCCAATGTGAGACCTTATTGCTACCCCCATGCTCAGAAGACTGAGATTGAGCGACTTATTCAAGAGATGCTTTCATCTGACATTATTCGTCTCAGTCAGTCTTCTTACTCCTCCCATGTCCTCCTTGTTCACAAGAAGGATGGTTCTTGACGCTTTTGTGTGGATTATAGGGCACTTAATTTTATCACACTTAAGGATAAGTACCCTATCCCGATTATAGAGGAGCTACTTGATGAGTTGGCCGGTGCTCAGTTCTTTTCGAAGTTGGACCTCCGTGCGGATTAAAATCAGCAGGCTCCTATTGCGGGTCGGCAAAAAGGCGATGAGCAGATGCACCGATCCAGCTTGGATTCTGACTTAGAGGCATTCAGTCATAATCCAACACACGGTAGCTTCGCGCCACTAGCTTTTCAACCAAGCGCGATGACCAATTGTGTGAATTAATGGTTCCTCTCGTACTAGGTTGAATTACTGTCGTGGTACGGTCATCAGTAGGGTAAAACTAACCTGTCTCACAACGGTCTAAACCCAGCTCATGTTCCCTATTGGTAGGTAAACAATCCAACACTTGGTGGATTCTGCTTCACAATGATAGGATCGAAGGATCAAAAAGCAACGTCGCTATGAACGCTTGTGAACTTTAACTAAATTAACTGGAATTTATTCAATATGGAGAAGTACTAAGGCTTAGAATCCACCACACAACAAACTAGTGTATCATCTCTCTCTCTCTCTCTTTTGAATAGAGATTTCTAATTGGCTAGCATATTCCTCTCGGACATATGCTTGTCAATTCAAGATGTTGTACTCTCCTCTCGCACGTAACACATAAAGCAATTAAAACATGGAATTGTGATCTATCTCTCTCGAGCATAAACCAATGAAATTTTATTAATATGTAACACCTTAGTCTACTCACGTTCCTCTCGGACAGGCAAATATTCTTTCGGATTAAAACTCACAAAATTCACTCTTGTCTCTCTAGAGCACAAAGAATGAACTTAAATGAATTAACTTTAATTGCATAACAAATGTTCATACACCAACTAGAATAAAAGTAAGATGAAAGAAAAGAAAACAATACAACCAGTCTATTGGGGTTTTATCTACGCCTTGGAAAGAGGTCTAGTCTCGCATTGAAAGAGAAACAATCACCTTCATTATCTTCATCTTCTCTCATTTGCTCTAGCCTCTAAGGTCTCCAAAGGGACTTAAAACTCTATTCTCTAATGCTCTCTAATGTTCAACACATTCCCTTTAAGGCCTATTTATAAGGATGGAGAGAAAACGCACACAAGCCCTTCCAATTCCAAGTCAAAATAGGTCAAATTCCGGTTTTGCGTATACGACGATTGATCGCTCCATATTGCTGATTGATCAGTTTCTCGGTTCACTCTGCAGCACAATTTTCCAATGGTCATAACTTTTTGCTCCAAACTCCGAATTGCGCCCGGTTGCACCTTGATGATATTTCCAAGATGGGGTTCAGCACACATGACAACCATTATGAGTTTCTTATCATGCCCTTCGGCCTCACTAATGCACCTTTCACCTTCCAGTGTTCAATGAATGATATTTTCAGGGCTTATTTACAGTGCATTGTCCTTGTGTTCTTTTTACGATATTCTCACTTATAGCCCTATTTGGGATGCCCACTTGGAGCACTTACGGTCATCTTCTCCCTTCTACATAAGCATAGTCTCTTCTTAAATCGATCAAAGTGTTCCTTTGGTTTCCTTCATATTGAGTATTTGGGGCATGTTATTTCTTCCAATGGTGTGGCTACGGATCCAACAAAGATTGTTGCAGTTCGAGATTGGCCTCGACCTTCTACTACACATGCATTACGTGGTTTTCTGGGTCTTGTAGGTTATTATTGGTGTTTTATATACTCTTATGGCACCATTGTTGCCCCCTTGATTGCTTTGTTGAAAAAGGGGACCTTTGGTAGGTCTGAAACTGCTCAGCACGCTTTTGAGGCACTCAAAGCGGCGCTTATTTCTGCCTCTATACTTGCCTTACCGAATTTTGCCAAGACCTTTGTTGTTGAAAATGATGCATCTGATGTTGTTCTTGGAGCAATCCTCATGCAGGATGAGCATCCTATTGCCTTTTTCAGTAAGGCTTTGTCGGGATAATTTTTACTTCTACTTGCCTATGAGCGTGAGATGCTTGCTATCGTCCATGCAGTGATTAAATGGCACCCCTACCTCTTAGGTTGTCACTTCATCATCCGGACTTATCACCAGCTGCTCAAGCACTTCCTGGATCAGAGAGTGGCTACTCCAGCCTAGCATCGTTGGGTTTCCAAGTTGATGGGATATGATTATGAGATGGTCTATAAACGGGGTTCCGAGAACCATGTTGCAGATGCCTTATCTCGACAGCTTGAGGACTCTACCCTACATGCCATTTCCACTCATGTTTTTCCTTTTATGGATGAGTTGCGGGCTGCTTATTTGGCAGACTCTGATGTTTGTGATCTTATTTCCCGCCTGCAAGCAAATCCTTCTTCCTCTCCTGCCTTTATTTTGCAGGATGGTCTTGTGTTATGACATGGGTGCCTCTGGGTGCCTAACTCTGAGCAACTTCATAAAGATATTCTTCATCTTTTCCATTGTACTCCAGCAGCTAGCCATGAAGGGGTTTTCCATGCTTCTAAAAGGGTCTCTCAAAGCTTTGCATGGTGTGGTCTCAAACGTTTGGTACAACTTTTTGTGGCCCAGTGTGATGTTTGTCAACGAACTAAGAATGATTCTACCACCCCTTCTGGCCTTCTGCAACCATTGTCTCTTCCTGAGCGGATATGGGAAGATATCAGCATGGATTTTATTGAGGGTTTGCCTCAAGTTTAAGGTAAATCAGTTGTGCTTACGATGGTTGATAGGCTCTCCAAGTACGCCTATTTATAGGATGAAGAGTGTTGCTGAGATTTTTGTGCGTGATGTAGCCCACCTCTATGGGATGCCCAAATCTATTGTTTGTGATCGTGAGAGGGTGTTCATATCTTCATTCTGGCAAGAGTACTTCTATTTGCAGGGCACTACCTTTCGGATGAGTTCTTCTTATCACTCTTAGACGGATGGGCAAACTGAGGTGGATAACTATTGTCTTGATCAGTATTTATGGTGTTTCATAGGGGAGATAGGCCCCGCACTTGGTTATCTTTTCTTGCTTAGGCTGAGTGGTCTTATAACACCACTTTCCATACTTTAGCGGGTTATACACCCTTTTATATTATTTATGGTCGTCCTTGACCTACAGTGCTTTATTATTTGCGGATTCACTCTTCTATTACTGAGGTAGACACTACACTCCAGACCCGAGATGAGGTGTTGCACCAGGTTCGCCTTAACTTGGCAGCTTCACAGAACTGAATGCGATAAAAGTTAATGATAGGTGCCATGCAGATCGTGAGTTTGATGTTAGAGACCTTGTCTATCTCCGCCACTAGGCCTATCGACAGACTTCTGTGCATAGGCCAGGCAATGAGAGCCTTTCTCATCACTTCCATGGCCCGTATCCTATTCTTGAGCGTATTGGCCCAGTGACATATCGTTTATAGTTACCCCTAGAGGCTCAAGTTCACCCTATGTTTCATGTTTCTCGGCTCCGAAAGTTCGTGGGTGATCCTTCCGCTCTTCTGCAGCGTGTTCCACCACCATTACTGCTAGATGAGCCTCGACCAGTGTCTCATGCTATCCTTGAGCGTCGCCGTATTCGTCGCTGTAGGCCTGTTATTACTGAGGTTCTCGTGGCTTAGTTGCACCGTTTTCTTGAGAATGCTACTTGGATGCGCAAGGATGATTTTTTAGATTAGTATCCTGGTTGGTCGCTTTAAGGACAAAGCGATGCAGAGCGTAGTGAAATATTATGGACTAAATTATGCATTCTTATTAGGACTAATAGTTACTTGATATAGTTTTACAGACTTTCTTAGTTCTATTAGGAGTATAATCCATTATCTAATCATGTTTCATATTTAAGTCTTATTACTTGCACTATGATTAGATTATTTTCACTCTTTAAATATCTGAGGCATATAGCCAAAAGAGATTACAGAAGAAGATACAGATTTTTGTTCTCTTTCGTCCTAATTTAGCTTTTCTATTCCCTTTCTCTTCCTCTCCTTTCCCAATACCAAAGGCCCATTGCCCCTTCTAGTTGGGAATCAGCCACCCCTTGTTTTTTTAAAAAATACTCCCTCTATCCGAAATTATTATTACCGTAAAGTTTTCTAAAATGAACTAATTTTAGTTCTTTGTAAAAATCATTCTGATAATAATTCTGGACGGAGGGATTAAATACGTGTACCTGATTGACACCAGGGTGAATTTCAGCGAAGGCCAGGAGGTCTTGGAGCTTCTTGCAGGAGAAGTTGCTGACACCAATGGACTTGGCCAGCCCAAGCCTGTGGCATTCTTCCATGGCTCCCCACACCCCTTTAAAATCCATTGGAAGAAATTCTTCCTTCTTTATTGGAAATTGAAACTCGCCTCTTTTCATGCTGAGCGGCCAATGTATGAGATACAGATCAATATATTCCAACCCCAGATTCCTAAGAAGTTAAAAAAAAACACATAATTAGCATAAATAACGATCATGGAGTTCATTGGAGAAAGAAGTACTGACTGGAGGGACTTCTTGAGCGTTGGAAGAACGAGGTCAGGATGGGCGTCGTTGAGCCAGAGCTTGGACGTGATGAAGAGTTCATCTCGTGACTGGACTAGCCCGCGGCGGAGGACCTCAGCCACGGCTGTACCGAGTGGCTGCTCCGTCCTGTATATTACCGCCGAGTCGAAGTGCCGATAGCCCATCTCCACGGCGGTGACAATGATGGAAACGAACTCATCGAGTGGCGGGAGCGAGGGGCTCGCTGTTCCAAGGCCGACGAGCGGGATTTTGTGGCCGGAGCTCAGAGTTGCCGACGGGACCAGCGCCATGTGTTCGGTGTTTGGGCTCAGAGAGAAGAGAGGATTCAAACTAGAGATGGTTATGAATGGGAAGGGAGAAGAACGACACGGAAGGGTGTTGAATTTGCTAAAATCCGGTTTATACGCTTGAGATTGACCTTAATCCTTTCTTATTGCTCCATGCGTTCAATGAAGCTTGTCGAGTTAAATTTATTTGACTAAGCCCGTACAGAAAAGAAATTTTTTTTGCCGCCCTTTCATGTTCTTGGTGGTGAGGGAACCAAGTCAAATCCATGCGTCCAATGAAATTTAATTGTATTTGAAAATGAGTTAAATTTATGGGCCTCTAAGGCCCCTAGAAAGAAAACCCTCTTAAGTGTTTTTGGCGGTGATGGAGCAAAAGTCCAGCCATATACTGATGAACTTGTAATTTTTAAAATACAAACAAGCTTCGTTGGACGGAGGAGTACTTATATCCACCAAGGCGGTTTTGATGGGAGTATTCGACAAAAGCCACATCATCAAGTTGGCAAGATAACAATATTTTTTTATTTTTTATTTTTTGAATCCACAACAATAATTTCTTTATGTATCCCAAGCAATTGCCGTATAGAAAATTGCAGTGAAAATCAAAGTTCAGTGTTGCTGTTCAACTTCAGCTTCCCGTTTTCTAATTGATATTGAGCAATGAACGACGGCAACGGCATGTTAGCCGATTCAATAAAGACAAAAAAGCCAACCATAGCATGTTGGGACCTCTCCCAGCAGGGAAGGCTGCCTGGGAGGATGTCCGGGGATGTGCTCCATTAATCGGAGCCGTCAATCACCACAAGCGACGGCGTACAAGCTTGCTATGTGCGCTTCAACAAACACCATGCCTTTACCAGAGTGGACGTAAATCTTAATGACCGACGCCTCCCCAACCTCCAAGGAGAGCTCCCAATTAGTTTGACTCAGGCATGCGGGTACCCAAAATAAATATGACTTCTTTGGTGAAAAAAAAAATACACTGTTACTTGAAGACTGGTATTCTAAGTGGGTAGATGTTGCTCATTTGTCCTATTACTTGCCCGCCTCATAAGGTGTGTAAACTTAATAAGACAAGTGCAACCAACATTGTTTCGTAAATAGCAATTACACATGTTTGGGGTAGATGCGCCTAAATCTACATCTCCTCAGCCTTTTCTCACTTGATTCATATTTACAGGTAGATCAATGATTTCCTCCTTTCATAAAATCATAGAATTGACATATAAGTACCCAATAAGTGTCAAAAGGATTAAAGATATGTAAATTCGACCAATTTGAAGAGATGTAACTCTCTCGTAAATATAAGAGAATTTTTTATAGGAAATAATTAGCAAAAAGTTAGTTTTGCCGGGTGCATGGCCCCCATTGCGGCAGTCAATGATTTTTCTTTTGGCTATATAAAGATGTTAATTTTTTGTAGGAGAGGTTTAGGACTGTTTGGGAGGTTATTTCCCACATCATTTAAGACCATTTGCCACTAAAACCTGTTTGGGAGGCACATTCATGGAGTGAATTGCATTCGAATGACAAAGTGTCATTTAAAGCCTTTTAAGGGCTATTTGTCATTTACTATGTGAATGTCCTTGTGAGGACATAAAATGTTAAATAAGAATGGTGAAAATTAAACATGAATAACCTTAAATGAGTTTTTAAATAAATTATTCAAACAACCCTTTACATCCTAAATGTCTAAAGGAAAATTTAAAAATATAGCCTCCCAAAGAAACTAACATTTTTATTTCATTTGGGGAAAGGAAAATGAAAAAAAAATTACCTTTAGATCATCTAGGATGGTGAACATTCACCATCACCCCATTATACGGTGAATGGTTGTCCACATCTTTATTTTAAGATGGTGAACATTCACCAGTTGTGTGTAGAGGGTGTGGGGTGGCTAAACCATGGGGACGGTGACTCATCTTGTGACGGCCTGAAAATCTGTCTAAAAAAATTCTATTGTTCAACCTAAATTAGGAAAGTAAAATTCAAATGGGTCTTCTTTTGAATGAATTAAGTTTTGGTGTTTTATAATATTTCTTATTTATAGTAGAAATTTGATTTGACGAGTTCCCTATTTAGCCAAAACACAATGGTGCTGGGGCCAGGGCCTGAGCACTGCCCGGCGCCAAGGATAGGTTTGGCGCCATAGCTAAGGTAGTGAGGGGTGAGACATTAGTGTAAATTTTTCTGGTTAGCCTGTTCCTAATCTTAAAAGGAGTAAAAGGTAAGAGATGAACGGTGGTGATGTGAACCAGACATTTGATATGTTACTGAGTTACTATATTATAGTAAGTTTTAAAATGGTAAAATTAGGAAGTTGCTCTTTTACCTTGGATGCCAAAAGGAGTTGGACGCCCAAGGATTTGATCAGTATAAGATAGTTTCCTAGATAAGGATGGAGTGGTTTTGGGACTTACCACTTAATAGGGAAATGCAGTTGAAATCCAAAACTTGCTAGGAGCTAGACTTGTTTGGGTGCTAGGATAAATTTATGCAGAAGTTTCTTTTGGACGGTTGAGATGGGGTTGGAATTAAATCAAATGAGAAGATTGTATTCCCTCTAGGACTAAGAAACCCTAGAATTAGGATTATAAAAGGGGAAGAGCTGGCCGACCATTGCTTTGGCCGACCAGACTCCTTTCTTTCTTCTCTCTTGTGCTCTCTCTTTCTCTCTCTTCTCTATCCATTCTCACATCTCTCTCGACCTCTCTTCTCTCCTCACATTGCTGGCCGACCAAAGATAAGAGACGAGGAGGTGTTGGATGCTAACGCAAGGCTACGTAACGAGAAGAAATTGTCGACGGTTGAGGTAGGATGATTTTACACGGTTCTTCTAGGTTTTTCTAATTCTTGAATACCTAGCTCCTTATGTTTTGGATGTTAATGATATTATTTTCATGTTGAATACGTTGGTGTGTACATCCATAAAGTATCCAAAATAATATGCCTTGATGTCTTGCTGAAATTGTTGAAAGCAAGTGCGATTGTTCACCTGTGTTGATTCTTTGTTACTCGTATTAAATTTTGATAAGAACTCGGCTATGCTTGTGCTTCTATATTGCTGCCATCTTTGTTCACGACCTTGCTGTCTGGTCTAAATTGTCCTTATATAGGAAGGTGTTAAGCTACATATAGAAGTAAACTCTCTAATATATGTTTAGGGTTGTTCATACCTTGTCAATTTGAAGAATTCTCGAAACAATACCTCTCTATTGATCATGGTCTCTAACTGTCCGGTCATAGTTGTTCCATTTGTCAGTCTTATTGTTCTACTATTTATTATAAGTGTAGAGATGCAGTCCAACCAATGGAGTATGTTCCAAATTGTAGTACTGATGATCGAGATGTCCATAATTAGCATATAGATAGCATGTAAACATGCACTCAAACTACTAAGTGTCTAGAATGAAGTACTGTAGTTACATTATAAAGGAAAACGAGATTTGTACATTAGATTTCCTACACATTTCCATACAGCTGATGTGTATGGAAATGTGTAGGAAATCTAATGTAGGACTGTCACACAAATTATTCCTTGATGAGTTGCAATATCACTGTCAGTTTGAGTTAATGCTCTATGTCTACAAGAAAGCCCTGAATCACTAATATTAAAAAGTGAACCATGTTGTTAGAATGTTTAGTGTCATGGGGAGTGTTCAATCCATTATAATTGTACCATAAATATTGTTTTACTCATAATTAGACTTACTAGTTAATCTTGGGTCAAAATGGTGCACAAAATAGTCCTAATTAATTCTATAAAATTAAAAAATATATGTCCTTGATTTAGCTGGATTCCAGACTCAGGAGTATCCACTGTAAAAATCTCCAGTTCATATTCTGCTTGTACTGTTCGTGGCAGATGTGTAAATCCATCTGTTTTGTTTTGAACAAAACACTTCCCTTCATAAAAACCTATCATTGACTAATATTAAATTTTGTAACACAAACACACCAATAATCAACTTAATGAATGCTATCATATTCAAATTAAGAGCCTTTAAGGATGGCTAAGTCATTAGGTTAAAAACCACATTGTCTGATTGACAGTTTACGTCTGTTCTTATCTTTTTAGCTTTTCTGTCTTTTCATCTATTGGAACTTGAATACTTTATTTCTCAATTCAAGTTTTATCTTCTTAAAGTCATGATGGACAACTTTTCCATTATTTATTCTTCAGGAGTTCTTATTCAATTTTAATTGCATATAATATATCCGAGTCACTTGAGTATTTCTATTTATTCTACCACTTGCGAGTTGGTAAGAATTAGGAAACCCAGTTTCCACAGGGATTGTTGCGACATCTCTATCTTTGCATATCAATTGCTGAGTAATTCTCCACAAAGACCTTGTAATGTTCATTCTATTGTGGAATCATAGTATGCTCAATGAGCCATATTAGATCTTGCGAGATCTCCATAATATTTTAGAATCTTGGGGGCTCATACCTAAAGAAAGGCAATATACGTATATCCCTAGACTGATTAAACATCACATAAGGTCTTATAGTCTCCGCCCATTGTGTCTGTGAATACTGATCGGGTCCTTATCCTAGACACATGATAGGTTTTAAAGAGAGAACCTTAGGGTACAAAACATGGCAAAGCTTTGTATGTTTGTAATTGTTTGAGAACATAAATTGTACATCTCCTTAATTACACCTTGGATGTTTTGAAGTTTAATGGATTGACGTCCTCTAATTTTTTTGTATTCTTATTGATGGAAATTATATTGTTCGGTTCCATATCATATTGATTCCGCTTCACAGTAACCTTCCTTGAATTTTTGTTATTGTTCTGCCATGGTTTTACATCCTACTTACTATATCTTCAGAGTACTTATGCATCCTGCGATGCTCGTATAGCTGATGATTGAATCGAATGAATAGCAGGAAGTTGAAGATTGTGAAGTAAGAATTAATTAAATTTTCTATTTCAATTTATTTCACAAACATTATAATAAATGGCATATGTGCCAACATTTAACTATTTTGGAATATTTTTAGCATATTTTAGATTTTTTATTTAATTAATAGTCTTATTCCTAGGTGAATATTTAATTTTGATGATTGTGTAATTGACGGCGCGGTTTATCTTAATTTTATTCGTAATATGATGAAGTCGGAAAATTTGGGGCATGACACATCGAAAGTGAAAGATAACTTTATTTGAGATGGATCTATTGCAGGCAGCTTTTCGGACTTTGAAGTTTGAACCTGCTTTGGACTCTACACTAATCATCCCTGATTCTGCCAGTTCTAGCCCTTGGATCTGCATCTTACTCATATTCTGGCAGTTGGGCCAAGATTGAAATCAGACACGGAACAGGGTTCCCATATAGACTTGGAGTCATCTTTTCCGTTGTATTTCCCATTGGCCAGAATTTAAAGCTCCCAGACTCCCAATTTTGTGAAGGATCACATCACCCCTCAGCCAACCATTTCCTTCTCATCTTATCTAAACATCCTCCTCTCTTTTCCCCTACAAAGACTTCTCTGCTGCCATTTATTTCCTTTGCTTTTCACTTCCCCAATACTAGACACAAATCATCAACAGACAAGGTAAGCAAAAAACACTTCCCAAACTCTTCTCTTCTTCTTATGGTTTTCAACATATACACAGCTGCTTTAAATTCTCTGTATAGTAGATTGATATAGGCAATTCAACTAGTTTTCTTGTTCTTTATTCATCTATGTTTGTTATAGACTAAAAAGACTGTTATTTGAAGTTTATTGAGAAGCAATGGCATCAGCATCAGTTGCTGTTTCTTCAGCAACATTCGCGACAAATGCCATTGCCGGATCAGCTCGCAATTCAAGCCAAAGAGAAGGCAATGTAGTTTACATTGGAGGAATGAATCCCTTTGGAGGGCTTAAAGCAGACAACAAGGTCTTCTCCTTGGGCATGCCCATGTGCACCAACCAGTCATTTGCAAGGGTTTTGAGCTCACTGAAATCAGCATCTCAAAAGAAGGGCAAAATTGGAGGAGGAGCTCTCTCCTCTACCTGCAATGCTGCCGCCGAGATATTCAAAATTGCGGCAATAATGAATGGGCTCACACTGGTTGGAGTTGCAGTCGGGTTCGTCCTTCTTCGAATTGAAGCAACACTAGAAGAAGAGGAGTAATTCTTTATGAAGTGAACCGTTTAATTTTCAATTACCATAATCATGTATAAGTAAAAGATAATCTACTCATGTTCAATTCATGTTTCAGTGTCCTCAATTTTTTGTTGTGTACTGTTTTGTTGGAAGGCTTTGTTCATATGAGTCTTGTTCTTTTCGTTAATCATTACAGGCAAAGAAATCGGAGGCTTATATAGAGTACTTAATCTGGAAAAATCATTACATTTATTTGATTCATGCCATATTTCGCCTTGGAGATAGAACTCAATTGAAGAAGTAATAGGGTGTCCAGAAAACAGAAGAAACTAATAGGAAGTTGAGAGTCATTGCTACATAATGACTTTAGCTGCAGGCTACAAATTGGATAAAAAGGTTTCACAATTGAATGCAATCAATGTCCATTCTAGCCATCAAGTTGCTTGAAAAGCATCTCTCTTAAGTGAGAGAGTGACTGTAGGTTTTGGCACATTGCAGCAGTGAGGTGACTGCCTGGCCGGCCGGCCTCCCAGCTGCTCCTCTCAACCGCAGAGTGGTTGGGCTAGATGCAGTGGGCTACAGGAGAGACTAGGTGCAAGGAAGCAAGAGCTTTTCTAGCAGCTTTTAAGACTCCCCTTTTTTGTGTATTATCTGGCTTGCATCTGTCTTCCCACTACCACCTCCATCTTCACTCTCCTCTACCCCCTTACCTCCTAAACATACATCCCTAGCTTTCCCTGCCCTAAGCTCCTATCAACATTTCTGTCAGCCTCCTCTTCCGCTACTTCAGCCTCACATTTTCCCAAACCCGTCCTCCACCATCGCAATCTTTATGTGGCTCCCCCGCATTCTCATTCTCTCCCGCTTGGCTACCTCCAGCTCCTTCCATCTACCTTATCCAGTATCACTTCCTCTGCCTCCCTTCCTCCATCATACTCACTGCTCTCCAATCACAGATTAATCCTCTCCTAACCTGAACCTCTCCTTTTGCTAGTGGGTTCATCAGCTACCTTGTGCACCCTCCTCTAATGACTAATATAGACGCACCCAGAAGACCGCTCTGGTGAGTGGCTCACAGGTAAAGGTCCATCTTTCAAGTTAAGTGATGGAGTTGACTATCAACCCCTCAATGCTCATGCTTTGTCCTGAGGGATGGGCGGAGGTTCATAGAGCTTTAGGTCAACATTCTCTTGCTAGCTACGTTGTACATCATATAGCATTTCCATTATTACCTTGTCTCGGACTCTTTATCGCCTCCGTGGTTGGGATTGACCATATGTTTTAAGTGATAAAATTGACCTATATTAATGGGCATTTGCTTGACCCCGAAGAGATAGCCCTTACAATTGGTTTAGAGGTCCAACTCAATAAGTTGGTATGTCTTTTGGCCCATCACCTTTCAAAATTCAGCTCTTCTCCTTGATAACAAGTCTACTGTGTTTTGCTAGCCCCAAAAAACGAAAAGCCTACTGTGTTTATGTTCTTCCCTTTCTAAACCAGGCTCCTACTTGTCTTCTTTCCTTCTTTTGAGTAATGATCCGCCCTCCAATGGGGAGTCCTACCCAGAAGAGGAAAAAACTAGTCGCTTACAATGGTAACACCATAGCTTACAAGCATGTTTAACTAGTAAAAAAAAAAGGTTACAACAATGCAACAGAGGACAATAGGTGCCCATGCAACATAGGAGAAGAAATATCTGAACACAAAACTGTCCTTCTCTAAAACCGTTGTTTGTGTTTATAAATAATTTCTTTCAAGCCAGTGGTCTTTGACAGGCCGAGAATAGCTGCCAACTAATAAAAGCCATAACCAGGGATACAAACAGTTCAAAGCCCACAACTTTGGGAAGTTCCCACCCCAAACTCCGTCGAAGATAGCTGCAGGACAAATTTCAATAATTGATAGTATACATTGAAAAAATATGCACTAAATGAGTGACCATGAACTAAGTCGGAGTGTGCAGATAAATTGTGAAGGAGCAGGAAGGAAGCACAAGTCCATGTCATTGACCCCCCTCCAGAATTGGTTGGAGGTTGTAATATTGTGATTTTAGAGTTCTGAAAGCAAACCTGATTATTGATGGCATTGTTGCCAAAATCCCAGCGCATGCATATATGATTGGAATTAAACTCTTGGGCTTGTTCTTACGGAGCCATATTAAAGATCCCAATGCAGCTAAAGAGACAGTTCACACCTTCATAAGATCAAAGCAAGAATTAAAGTTAGGATAACAGGGGAATTTGTTACTATGTACTAGGACAGCACATATACATGCAGCTAAGAAAATACTCCCTACTACCCATATTAATAGTCTTATCTGCTTTTTCCAAATGAACTAATATTGGTACTAACTGTGGCACTAAGGAAGTATAACTTTAGTAAGATCTACAGGATATATGAGAAAAAAGCAAACCAAATTTGCATTAGCTTTAAGGCCTTGTAGAATGTATTCCCAAGTAAATTCTAATCCTCTGGCACCAACCCAAAGGGGTGCTAATCTATGCAGCACAGAATCTGCAAAAGCCCAACCTGAAAATACATGACATACGTTATAACAAGCAGATCAAATGATGCAACGCTCAATCAAGAAATATTCATCTAAATAAGGAATCAGAGAAGCTTCTTACCAAGGCCAACAGCTTGGAATTTATGGTTCTGAGATATATTACGATGAGTCAGTTGTGTCAATGTAAGGTAAAGGCCAGCGACATCTACAAATCCAATTAAAGCTTTCAAAAATTCCTGTCAATAAAAAGATTGTCAATAAGGACACAATGAATTGCCTAAAATTAAGTGGACTGTCACAAGAACAAAGGAAACCAAAGCCCTTTAGATTAAAAAATCAACTACCAACTTTTTTAAAGGATTAGATCATCTCTTACATATGCATTCATTTAAGAAAAAGCATTTTGCATAATAAAACAACAAACAGAAGCCTGTGGTGCTACATTTGACCAATCAGAAACAGTTCCACACATTATTTTCAGTAAAGGAAATCTGTCTGTAACAAATATTTATTTTCAAAATTCAAAAGATAAAGAGTATTGCCATGCTCCCATGTAAAAGCAGACTGGTTTTCATTGTTACCAACTTTGTGATGGAAGATGGCTATATTAATATTTCATGTGCAACCATCATGTCATGAAGCCAATCCACATATTTGGAAAGGTATATGATGAATATGATGACGTTGAATCTTCTCATCATCGTCCCCTCCGGCGTAAAAACTTGCCACTATGTTTATTTGCATGGATTTTGTACCATTTTGATTCTGATAAGAGTCAAATGCGTATATAATCCATGCCACCAACCCCAGATAGCTGGGATAAGGCGTATGATGATGATGAAAAGATAAGTCACGGCAGAAATACCTGATACGGGTCAATACTGTCATTCTCAGGTACTTTGAGAAAGGTTGCAAGGCAAACAAGCTGACAGAAAGCAAATAATGTCAGGTATGGGGAAACTATAATAGACTCAATATTTTATTGTCTTTTTTCAAGAAAAAAAAGGAACCTTCAACACATTGTCACCAAACTTTGGCAAGTATAGAACTGTTCAAACCAGACACTCCATCATGTAAACTACTAACTAAAAAGCTCTCAAACTGAGATATAAAGCACAGAATGACAAGATATAGGACATTTTAATTGGATAATCACGCTTAAGACCCACTGCACATTTAATAAATTATTTTCAGTATAAAATCAGATAGGCTACATTATCCAATCATACAAATGTTCCACACAATGAGTTATCCAACTTGAACTATTGTTTTCAAATCGACACAATCAATGTCCCACCAAATTCGTTTTCCCATTATTAAGTAGGCAAATGATTCCTATAAAACCCTTGGAAATTTATGGTTCTACCTGATGAAAGAACTGAGTCTTGAAAGTAAGATTACATAAGTATGCTACGATGACCCTCAAGGTCAAAGGCATTGGAGTTTTCAACATCCTCTCCACCAAAAGTTTTGGCAATTGTTTTCGTTTGGCCAGGGTGATCGTAGATAGCTTTCTGGAAGTTGCTTCTGCACTAGGGGAGAATTTATGGACTTTGGGTTTCGTTACTGGAACAGGTCCACTGGAGACTGACCTATCAGGTTACATTTGGAACCGCCCTGCCCTGTCTCAAGGTGTCTCTCCACAGGGTGAAGCCTGTTCAGTTGTGATGAGCTCACTCAATTGGAGGTAGTTTGCTCGAGTACAGGTCCCTTCCATGTCAACTCTTACACACTGCTAACTGTGATGCCATTTTATTTGTGGGCCAATCACGATAACGTTTTGTAGGCTTGTTTGCAGCCAAGGATACGACAATGGAGATTCTTCTATATAGATTCTACAAGATTTTAAGAACAGCACTTCATCCATCTGTACCCAGGCTTCCATGCTGAAGGGGCCTTGCATGCAATACAATGCATGTTACAAAGTAAATTGTGCAAGAAGGATGCAATGGAACAATGGTGGGCCCAATATGCATATTTTTGTGAATACTTCATTATTACTTCAAATGGCAGCTTGCACAGTAAAGGTGCACATCGAGGACGAGGTGGTGCAGAGCGAGGTGAATGTTGTGACCCGCACTACATAGGTTTATGGGCTAGTCTCTTTAAAGATTAATCATATTCTCTCCGTCCAATATTACCTGTCTGCATTAGAAATTAAAATGAACTGATTATGGGTTAATTGTTAATTATCTTCAGTTGACGTTATCGGTCTTCCCTGTTGTCTAGGCCATTTATTATCTTTAAATTAGCTAGGCCATTTATTATCTTTAAATAGTATAAGGGCTGGCCTAATTTCCTCTCTTCCCTGTTGTCTTCTTTCTCCCCTTTCCCTTCCCTGATGACTTGCACAACATGTGCTCACTAGAAGATCCTATTGCCCCCTCCATCCAACTTTTCCATGAAGTTATGTCATAGATCCAGTGATCTACAAGGGATTCCATGGTGAAGAAAGGGGAGAAGAGACAAGGATTAGGATAGGAGACCAACATTAATCTAGTTTACTGAATAACTAAACCTTATTGATCAAATAGCCCCTACATATCTATAAACTCCATGGCCCTAATATTAGTTGACATCATAATTCAAAATAGTCCTAGCAACTAGCCGAAAGCCTGATTGCAACAAGTAGAAAACAGAAATAACTCTCAATCATCAAATGATTAACCCTTAATAATTTGAATAATTACTATCTCCTCTACTAATCCTCGAAGGCCGGACATCTAAGTTCGATCAGAACATTCCATATTCGCTTCCACTCCAGCTCGTCTGTGAGGTGGTATTCGCTTCTTACGCCAAAGAAAGGGCCCCACCAAAGATCCACTGCAAATGTCACCCAATGAGGCCCAACTGAAAAGCCCAAAAAGATGCTTGCAGAACATCTTATGTATGGCCCTTTTTACACCCGGGTTTTGCATGATCAGAACCCAGGTGCAGTCCGTTTAAGGAAAAATTGTTGAGGAAGCATTAGACCTTTGGGCCTACTACACAATTTGGATGTGCAGGCAATATGACATAAATGAGGAAGGGAGCAAGAGCTATAGAAGAAAGGCATACAATGTTCAAGACTGGCCCACAAGGGTCAAAGCCCTGGTAAATAATCCATTGAAGACGGGAATCCCAATTACAGACAAAAAGAAAGCGGACCTGTGAAAGAAAAACCACCCGGGCACTAAGTTGTGAATCTCTGTTAACAAATTTGCACTGGCCAGCTTCAGATTTGACCTTCCCAATGATTCCAGAAACGGGTCTTCTTAGCACGACCACAATCAGCGGAACCTTTGCTCGCACTAGTTTCTTTAGCTTCACCAGAAATGTTCCTTCAGGACCTTTTGGGAAACCATTTGGGGGAAGAAACAATGGCGTTGAGAGATGCAGACCACCCTCCCTGGACGATCGTCACCAGAAGAAAACATCTAGCAGGCTCTGGAGGAGATCTGGGAAAAATGTGAGAGAAGGGACGGAAAGACGGAAGCATGCCCCCTCCCAACATTTGGTCGCAATCAGCACTGGAGTTGGAGAAGACGAACGCACAAGAAGGCGCCCATCAACTGGCCTTAGGCATCTGGTGAGAGGCAAAGCATGTACTCCTTTCCAGCAGTGGCGGCTAAGAAAAAACTGCCAAAAAGGACATCATTTGCATAGAAAGGCCACCATTTTGGTTGGCTGAGAGGGGTCGCAGGAATCACAGAAGAAGGCCTAAACTCTCGGCACAATTCTAGCTTCTCATCAACAGACAATTGCAGTGGAATTACGGGGCTAGTAACCATAGTTTCAGTTGGTGCCAATATAAATGCACGCAAGGGGAAGGTGGTGATGCTTATAAGATCTTTTGCATTGTAGCTCTGTGATCAGCAAATATCACTTCAATTTCCTATTTCAATTTGGCCAGAGAATCATCATGACTCAGCGGCAGCTAGGGAGGGTAGGAGGAGTGCAGAAAACCCGAACAGCCTGTGTACCAATATCGTAGATCTGGTGATTGGCAAGGGTTCCCATCATAGGAGAAGAGAAAGAAGAAACAAGGATCAGGGATAAGAGACTATCAGTAAACTAGACCAATGAACAACTAAATTCCATTGATCGAGGTTTGTTTAATCAGGGAACAGCCCCTACATATATATAGACTCCTTAACCCTAATCCTAACTGAACTCATAATTAATAATGGGCCTGACTATTAACCTAATGCCTGATTGCAGTAATTGTAATAACTCTCAATGATCAAATGACTAAACTACCATTTAAGGCGGGCCATAATATTACCTCTCCGTTAAAATGGGGGTTGGAAGAAAGTGGAGCTCATCATATATGCCAAGGAAAAGGTTTTGTTCATATCAGGGAGCTGCTCTGCTCAACAAAGAAGATAGAAGCTCCTATTATTCCCTAATTAACTACTCCCTCCAAACGAACCTCGCTGCATTTGAAAAATTACGGATCCAGCATTAGGTGGCTGGATTTTGCATTCAACTAGCATCATCCAAAAACATAGGACATAAGGCCTGAAATCCAGTGGGCCCCACAGACCAATAAATTTAACTCATTTTCAAATGCAGCCAGATTTTTTTTTGGATCGAGGGAGTAATAAAGCAAGTTGACAAAGTAAGAAAAAAAAAGTAGTAGTATTCTTCTTGGTTTTGCAAGTTTCTGGGAGTTATATCTCAGTTGTCTTTTAGTACAAGTAATTTCTTCTAAGGTTTTTTTTTATCATTTTCTTTGTAGCCATCTTATTTAGGTTATAATTTATTTGACAAGCTATAATACTCCATAAGGGACACGCTTGTAAGTTGCCAGATTTTTTATTTGTAAAACTAGTGAGAATTCCCTCTGTGTTATGTATTATATGAGGTGCTACCTACACTAGCCAACTCATATCTTCCCTGGCTGTCTCTCTGTTACAGAGATCAGTTTCAGAACCCTTCTTAAATATGCGTTTAATGTCCCTCACATCAAGTGGTAGACGTGTGATATCGATTCAATCTCCATCAACCAACAGCTTCATATTTACTCTTCCACTGCGACTCATCACATTCATCCTATATCTAGCTAGTAAACTGATACATATTCCCCGGTAACTTATTTCTCAACAACGATGCAGTAACACACTACTCTAGTAAGTACTACAGCATATAATTAGTAGACCAGAAATTATTAGAAATAGAGTAATAAATCAACATCATCAACATGACATTCAAATAGCATGACCACAACTTTATTCCAACATGACATTCAAATAGCATGGAATTGTACTTTGAAGAATGAATAGCTAGAAAACCTTTGAATGTGCTTCCACACAAATAAAAACATTCAAGCCATACATCTGCTGTGCAAAAATGCATCAGAAAGTAAATATAATAAGGAAGAGAACAGTGACAATGTCATATCTAAAATTAAAACTGCACGGGCAAAGAAGAAAGATTTGACGAGAGGAACATGAGATACAACCGCTAAAAAAGGAGCTGAACAGTGAAAATCATGGCATACATCAGAATAGTATAGCTTAAGTGGATTTTAAGATGTTTGACTAGTTAAACTTTAAGAATTTGACAAAAGTACAAGTAGCCCATATAGCAACAGGAAGAAGCCATTTGAAATGCAAAGCACAAATTCAAAGAAATAAAATAGATGACAGCTGCAAAGGAACGAGACCATTGACTCGTGCTTCATAAAAGAAGAGGAAGGTTATGAGGAAAATCATATGGGCAAGAAAGACCTAAAGTTACACTTGATTATTGTTTACCACTCCATAATATCCTCTCTACATATATTTTTTTTTTGACTGATGAAACAAAAGAAAATTCCGTTCAGGTTGCTAGTATATATTCCCATTCTAGACTCCTATATACTGCCTTCGGAGAAGTCTTAGAATGCTTTCATTCAAATGTGCTCGTTTTATTCATCTAATCTTATGGAACTTCCGTTATTGAAATTAACCGTAAACAAATTGAAGATTTGAGAAATGTATCCAAGGGAATTCACTCTAGCAAAAACCAGCTGACAATAAAAAAAACATGAAACCAACAAAAAAAATAAGGATGATAATCCATGATGTACTAAACTGTTACTGTTAACATTGCCGATAATTTACTTAATAGATTGAAGATGACAAAAACAGCAAGCGAGCACATGATCTGATCATCATGTGATGATGACTAGTATGAACTGTACAATTAGGAAATATAGAAAGTGCTTTAAAACAATACATTAACAAGAATATACAAAGACAAAACAAGTTCTGGCCAATGTGATCCCTATTTAAATGAAAAATGCACCACACTATATGCACATCAAGCAGTTAGCGAAGAACTTTTCTATTCACTGCTTAACGGCAACAATTGCACAACTAACCTTTACTAGAGCAGTGCCAAGGTAAACAATTGCAGCTTTCACCGATGTTCCAAGAGTATCATACTCAGACCTGCATCATATTGTTTGGAATAAAAATGTGAGATGTCATGATGTGAAGAGCAATGGGAATTTTTCACAAATGAAAGATTTTTGTTTCAACATGAGAAGCACATTCTTATTAGGTCATCCACTGATCACTCCAAGAAAGTGTTCACGTAGCATATATTTTCAAAAAACCCACTAGCATATTGACTTTCAACAAAGCAAGAACTCAGTAGAGAACCTCAATATTTGACCAATTGCCTTGACATTCTCAAAGCTAATGTTTGCATATCGCGGACACCTTTGAAGAAGGTTCCTAAGCATTACTGCCTAGATTACACTAGAGCAAAAAATTGCACTGCAAATTTTTTTATAAAAAAAAACAAAAATCGTAAAGAAAAAGCGTATGGGTTTCCTGCGAACAAACATGAATGCAATTAGGCTGCTGGAATAGACTAAAATATTCTATATTCTTCATTATTTAAGTCAATTCATACTTCAGACAGATTGAGAAACTCCGTTTATGTGTTTAGTTCATACTTGCTAGAGAATTCAAAAATCCAACGTCTTGTAAAATATTTGAATTCCCACGTGCTTTAAGGAAATAATGATCCTCAATTTGTTTCATACCGACAGTCAAAAAGATCAGCCCAAGACCTACTAAACGAGTTTCAAAAACTCGAAGCCTCTTGAATCCTGACAAGTAAACGGCCCCTAAAATCTCAATTATCTCTAGAAACTGTAGTTTTGACACCAAAAGTTATCCAAACTAATCCGGAAGATGTGCATTCTGCGGCGATTTGTGGAAATAACAAATTTAAAAGTTAACTTATCATTAGAGCAGAACGTATCAACAGTCTCAAGACCCACCTTTTACCTTGATATTTTAAAAAAAAAACATAAGTCCACACTTCCAAAGGGAGAAACACCCAATGTCATGAAAACTGTACAGTAGTTTTTTAAGAAAGTTATCCAAACTAACCCAGAAGAAACTCATGACTTCTGCATGGAAAATAACAAAAATACAAAGTTAATTATAATTAGAGCAGTAAGTATCAACACTCCCAATCCCCATATTTCACCTCAATCCAAAGATACCCAAAATCTAACTCAACACTCCCAAAGGAGAAAACACACAATATCAATATTTCTCCAGATCGCATTGCCAAAACTGCAGAATGCTTCACAAACCACACAAAATTTGGGTCCAAACATCGAAAGTCGGGAAAGAAAAACGAAGAAACGAGCAATAAGATGAGCTACCACCGAAGGTTTCAAAGGTAAAGATGGTTGGAGATGTGGAAAACAAAGGGGTGGGCAGAAGGCAAGAGGGCTTACAGTGGGGTGACGGAGTAGTAGACGGAATGGGGACCGAAGGTGAGGATGGCGCAGTTACAGAAGTGAAACACCGTCATCTTCCTCAGTTTTTCTTTTGGTATTTTTGGCTCGTCGGCCAGAGGGGGTTATGCGAGAGGAGTTGGGAAGCGACGGGGACCGGGGACGAGCAAAGTGTGAGGCGATCAATCGTTGAGTTTGAGACTTGTAAGGGGTCTGTTAGGCCTTTGGGCTTTATTTCGGAGTCCAGAGTGCGAGTGAAAATATGCCCTGCCCCAAATGTATTCTTTACGTTTTGTAAGCATAAGCCATACTCCCTCCGGTCATTTTAATAGATAATTGATTTTCAAAATGAACTAAATAGAATTAATTAAAATTTAATTATATTTATTAAAAAAAGGTGAATTTATTAAATAATACTAAAAAAAATTTACCAATCGGGAATACTATTCAAAATATTTCCCGATCTGAGGATCTGATGAGCCACACAGGCTCCAACGTGGCCTTTTTTTAAAACGGACCCGAAAGGCGTCTATTCTACTTAAATAGAAAGGTGTCGATTGAATCGATACATATCTCTCTTATTTTTTATCCATTTTCGTCTATTTTTTTCAATATTTTTTATTTTTAGTATTTTTCTTATAATAATGATATTAAAAAGATGTTGAACCACCATATGGTATTTATCATAATTTTGTAGTATTTTTTTCGATATGATATCAAAATTATTATAATATTACGATGATTAGAAAGAGCACTAAAAATAAGGAAGAATAAAAAAATGGATAAAAATGGACTAAAATTAAAAGAGATATGATTCAATAAAGTTTAATCGTCCTATTAAAATGTGACAAATTTTAACACTTTTTAGATAGGCATCGGTTGTAAGAAGCTCCTCTTGCTTTTAACTATTAGTGGGACAAACTTTAATGATGAATATCTCTCTCATTTTTAGTCCCCTTTTATCTTTCGTTTTTGTTCTTTGTTATCTTTAGTGCTCTTTCTAATCATCATGATATTATAATGATCTTGATATCCTATCTAAAAAAATACTACAAAAATTACGACAAATACTATGCGGTAGCTCAACATCTTTATGATATCATAATTATAAGGCAGAATGAAAAAAATAGACGAAAATAGAAAAAAAATTAGAGAGATATGCATCGTTGAAGTTTGTCACACTAAAATAGTAAAAAAATAGCCTTAAGGCTGTTAAAGGCGTCGGTTCAACCAACACAACCAATGCCTTTCGGGTCAGTTTTTTTTTAAAAAAAGGCCACGCATTAGCGCCTACGTGGCTCGTCAGATACCTAGATCGAAAAATATTTTGAATAGTGTTCTCGATCAGTAATTTTTTTTCGAATATTATTTAATAAATTCCCCTAAAAAACAAGACCAGAGAGCGTATAAGGCCCTGTTTGGTAGCATTAAAAGAAGCTGGTAAAAGAATTTAGCTTCACTTCTTCCCATGGCATTTACTGTAATTTTCAAAAAAGGACAGGAACATTTATAAAAAAAATACGGTTTCATGATGAGATGCTATTTTTATTATTAAATACCCCTATTTTTTTGTGAAAATTATAAATCCTGCCACCGAACCTAGAATTTTTTCTTAGAAGTGGATTCTTCCCAACCAAATACCTAGATTTCTTATTCTAACTTCATCTCTAAAATCTAGATTTCCTACTCCTAAAAATCCTAACCAAACAGGGCCAAAAAAAGGACAACGACACTGTCTCTGCTGACGTCTTCAGTGGGACTTAGGGGCCGTTTGGTTCGTAATTAAAAGCAAAACATCCACACTAGATGTTTCACTTTTACTATTCATTTTTTATTTTTTTCACTTTCAGATCCACAATGAAAAATCCGAAAATAAATAATGAAAGTGGGTTTTTCGGTGTAGATGTTTCGGATTAATCACGAACCAAACGGCCATTAGTTTTGTGTTTCGATTTCAAAAAATAAAAAAACAGTGCTCCCGTTAGATATCCTGCAAAATCTGGAGATTGGATGTCATGGCGGAAGAGGTATATTGAGTGATTTTAATGACGCCCAGAGACAAGGAGGTGCATCTCGGCGTTGATGTCATGGAGGAAGGTTGTTGAGGTGGCGGAGATGGACTTGGGGAGGAGGTCGTCTCTCAAGAAATGCCATCTTTCTGGATTCAAGTGATGCCCCTGAGACCAGTGCCCCATCGTCTGCTGCTTTTTCAAGAGCTCCTGCGCCAAGTTCTGTCATGACGCCCACCTCCTCCACCATACCTTCAACTTCACCGGTGACTTTGACCAACACATCTGCATCCCCACTCCCGTTGGCCGGATTGTCCTTTCCCTTGAGAGTTTTTGCAGTCACCACTTCCACGACGCCCGCTCCGTCCCAGACTCAAGTCCGCTGGTGACTTCGACCAGCCCATCTGCCCACTACCGCATCATCCCTATCCAGCCCATCTGCTGGTGCTTGTGTGCAGCGGCCTCCGGAATGCCACCCGCCTCGACTAGCTTCGCGTCCTTTGGCCAAGCAGCCTTCTTCTCCGAGGGCTTCACTAGCGCCTTCTGTATGGTAATTTGTTTTTAAGATTGACTCATTTAATATATAAACTATGCAAATTATGCACTTTCTAGTCTTGCAAAAGAATGAGCATATTTTAGAATCGAAATTTGGATAAGTCGTGCAAAAGTATGAGCATGGAGAATGCATGTCCAAAGGATAATCCAATATTCTAAACTGGAATCCAGAGAGTGTCTTTTTGTTTCTTAGACTACTAGTTTGTACCACAAAATGTTGGAATTCTTTTTTTAAGCTTTCTAGACTATAAAGGGTCTTTAGCTCAAATTGGTAGAGGACCTGGGCAAATGAATTATCGATCTCCGAATGTGGTGGCGGTTCGAATCCATCAAGTGCCAATTAACTAACAATGTGATTGATATGTTTAATGATTAATGTTTGAAGTTGTTTTTGTTGTCTATATTGCCATTGTTGAATGAACTCCAGGCAAACAATGTCTTAATGTCATTTCTAATCACAGATTGAGGTTTTCCAAGAGCAACTTACACTTGTCAAAGAGTTAGAAAGGCTAGCTTTCATTCTTTTGCGAACTATTAAAAGTAATTGAGTATGGCTTTAAGCTTTGTCCCTATAATTTATTGCACTTCCTTTTTCTTTTCTATGTTAAAATGTTCGGTGACTGCTTGCTCAAACCGGATAGCCTCTCTGTTGTGTACGTCATTATCCAGGATGTCAGCACGTAAGGCTATCACGCCAGGCTATCTCTGAGTAGGATTAGATTGGCTTTTGAATATCAATTAGTAGATGTAATAAAGGTCTAATGGCCTGTAATCTCGGCCCATTAGTGGCCCAATTAGTTAGCGCGCCTCCCTAGGAGCCGCGCCCTAGCTCTTGTTATAAGGAGGCTTTCTTCCTCTTCATCAGTTATGCATTAATCAAGTTATTTTCCTCTCCCTTAGTTCCTTCTTCCTCCTCAAACGATCGGGTACCTTGTGAACATTTTGGGCTCACAACATTGGTATCAGAGTCATTCCAATTTGCGACGGAGATGCCGCCTCGCAAACAGTTGACTGCGACTGTTGAGGCGTAGCCGGAGCCAGAGGTGGCAAACATGGCCGCTAGCCCAAAGGCTGGGAATGATATGGCGGAGATCCAATCTATGTTGGCTAAGTTGTTACAACTACAGATCGTACAGATCCAAATCATGGCCAATCAGACAAGGGACGCTCTGACTCCGCCACCACCCCTTTCCGCAACAAATGGCAAAACTTCACAGGCCGCTGGTTCGAGGGGTCTTGATGGCTCAGGGGCGTGGGTTCCTCCGCCGAACTCCCACGTTCAAGGGGTTCGCTTTGGATAATTTCATCAAGCAGCGGATGGGGACGTCCAGGCTGCGGGGTATGAGGCATGACAGGCATTTGGTCAAATGCCTCTATGACAACACCTTTCCGAACTATACAACAGGAGATAGAGGATGATTGGGAGGAGCCGCTGGGTCATCACGGTGGCTTTCGAGGGGCCAAGCCTCGATTGGCTCATCTCTAATTTCCACGCTACAACGGTGAAGACGACCCAGTGGAATGGATTTACAAGGCGGAGAAATTTTTCACCTACAAGGGGACTAACTCGGAGGCCGAACGGTTGTGCATCGCAACATTCCACTTGGATGGTGACGCCTATGTGTGGTTCCAGTGTTACGAGAAGGAAGTTCGCTATCCGACTTGGGCTTCGTTTGTCGATGAACTTTGTGTCCAATTCGGCCCCAACGAATTCCAGAACTTCAATGAAATGTTATCCAGCCTGCGTCAAACCACCATGGTGAGAGCTTACTATACCGAATTCATGAAGATTTCCAATCGTCTGCTCGATTGGCCAATGGCAGCACTCGTGGGTACTTTCAAGAGGGGGTTAAAATCGGAGATTTCGGATGAGATGCGACATTTCCCATGCCACACAATGAGAGAGGTGGTGCGACATGCTCATATTGAGGAGGAAAAGTTGGTTTGACAGCAGAGAGGAGAGCGCGGGGGTATGGCACTGAGGCCTCCTAATGGTTCAACACTAGGTCCTCTGCCAGCGCCTGGCCCCAACATCGGTCAACCTTCTTCTACCGGAGCTGTCAACCCACCAGGCCATCGCGTGACACCAGCCCAGATGGATGAGAGACATGCCAAGGGGCTATGCTTCAAGTGCGACGAGAAGTTTGTTCCCGGATACCGCTATTCCGTTCAGGGAAGTTTACTCGTCGAAGAGGCCGATGACGACGTGACACACCAATCTGAGGAGGTAGCCAATGAGTATGTCGACGTGCAACCTAAAATTTTAGTGCACACATATTCAGGCACATTCACTCCACGCACCATGCGTGTCTAAGGGCTCCTTAAACGCCAACAAGTAGCTATGCTGATTGATAGTGGATCTACTCACAACTTTATTAATGATAAGATAGCACAACGGCTGGGATGCTATGTGTCAGATGCCAAACCATTTGACGTACTCGTTGGGGACGACAAACATCTCTGGAGCTCGGGAGTGTGTGCTCAAGCCGCTCTCACGATTCAAGGCCATACCTTTATCACCGGTTTATTTTCTGTTACCTACAAAAGGGGCGGATGTGGTTCCGGGGGTTCAATGGCTCCAAGACCTAAGCGATGTGATATGGAACTTTCAAGATTTAATAATCGATTTCGATGTGCATGAGCAGAGGGTTTGCATTCAGGGGGCACAGCCCAGGCGGTCGGCTCATTCTTCATATTTGCACCACACAAGTTATTTCTTCAACAATGAACCCTTGTGGATGTAGAACAGGAGGAAATGCCAGAGGACATGCCCCTCCTCCTGGCCGAACATGCTGACATTTTCTCTGAACCTACTGGTCTTCCACTGGCAAGACAACATGATCATTCGATTCCGATACTTCCAGGTTCTGCTCTGGCTAATGTCCGGCCTTGTCGCTACTCGCACATCCAAAAGGCAGAGATTGAACGATTGGTGCAGGACATGCTACAATCAGGTATTATCCAACCGAGTACTAGTTCTTTCTCTTCGCCAGTCTTATTGGTTCGAAAGGAGGATGGGACATGGAGATTCTGTGTTGACTATCGTGCCTTAAATGCTATTACTGTTAAGGACAAGTACCCCATACCGGTTATTGAAGAATTGCTAGATGAATTGTCCGGTGCTACTATTTTTAGTAAACTTGACTTGCGCTCAGGATATCACCAGATCCGGATGCAACCATTGGATGTTCACAAGACAGCGTTTCATACTCATGACGGCCATTTCGAGTTCTTGGTCATGCCTTTTGGACTCACAAATGCACCGACAACATTTCAGAGCCTAATGAATTATCTGTTCAAACCATTCCTCCGTAAGTTCATCCTGGTATTCTTTGACGATATCCTTATCTACAGCAAGTCGTGGGAGTCACACACTTGACACATCTCAAGTCGGTTATCTCTACCTTACGGGCAAATTCATTGTTTCTAAAGCGTTCAAAATGTTCTTCTGGAAACACACAGGTGGAATATTTGGGCCATCTTATTTCTCACAATGGGGTGGCCACCGACCCGTCAAAGGTTTCGGCCATGATGTCTTGGCCGGCACCAACATGTGTCAAGGGCCTTCGTGGGATTCTGGGGTTGACAGGCTATTATCGTCATTTCATCAGCTAGTACGAAGTTATTGCTGGCCCGCTCACTACACTACTTAAAAAGGGGGCCTTCACATGGACAGATGAGACTCAGGCAGCTTTTGACCGTTTAAAATAGGCCATGGTCACAGCGCCCAATCTGATTTTACCGGACTTCACTCTTCCATTTGTGGTGGAAATGGATGCCTCCGATACGGGCCTTGGGATGGTCCTATTGCAGAACGATCGACCTATGGCATTCTTCAGTAAATCTCTCTTGGGTCGTTCATTGGCCCTATCGGCATATGAGAAAGAAATGCTTGCCCTAGTCCATGCAGTGACTAAGTGGCGGCCTTATCTACTGGGTTGCCGGTTTCTTATCCGTATAGATCATCATCCCCTGAAGTACTTTCTGGAGCAGCGGGTGTCTACACCAGCACAGCAACGTTGGATCAGCAAGTTATTGGGGTATGACTATGAAGTAGTCTACAAGAAGGGTCAAACATCACAGTGGCCGATGCTCTCTCGCGCAGATCCGCGGAGGGCGCATGCTTGGTGTTATATGTGCCGAGTTCTCCCTTCCTTCCAGAACTACGTCGGGTGTATGGAGAGGACCTTTATACTCGGCACTTGATTGTGAGGATTTAGGAGAACCCATTGGCTGAACCTTCCTTCATTTGGCACGAGGATATATTGTTATGGAAAGGACGGTTATGGGTCTTCAGATTTGCGTCGACGCATATTATCACACTTCGATGATACCCCAATTGCTAGTCATGAGGTGTCATTTCAGACGTATAAGAAGGTGAGCCAGAGTTTTCTTTGGCCTGGACTCAGGCGAGTAGTTCAGGATTATGTGGCCGCATGAAACATTTGTCAGAGGGCCAAGGTGGCAACCACCTCACCAAACGGTCTACTTCAGGCTTTTCCCATTCCTAATCAAATCTGGGAAGATATTTCGATGAACTTCATAGAAGCACTACCGGTCGTTCAAGGGAAATCTATCATACTAGTTATTGTGGACCGTTTATCGAAATATGCTCATTTCTGTGCTTTGAGTCATCCCTTCACTGCTCTCTCTCTCTCTCTTTCTCTCTCTCTCTCTCCCTACCTCCTAACCCCTTAAAAATCTCCACTTTCACCCCTTAACCAGTCCACCCTCTCCCTCTGCCATCCCTCCTCCCTCCTCCATGGCCGTTGGTAAGTTATGTTTTGTTTACAGAAAGTGTGTGTTCTCTGGTGGGTTTTAGCATGGTCTGCCCGATCTTTTTGCAATGCGAGGGTGGATTGGGGCTTCGTTCAGTGCAGTGGCCATGGACACTAGCTATTTCTTGTCTTTTGCCTTTCCTCCTGTGCGACATTTTGTGGTGGTCTCATTGTGGTTGGCGTTGTCTTGTAGGTGTGGTTGGCGAAACTTTCGTGAAATTAACGAAATTAAGGCAAAATATTTTTTTTGTGAGGCATATTATTTTTCTGTCTCCTTCCTCTTCTTCTCCACCTCCTCCGCCACTTTTTTCTTCTTCCTCTTTCTACACTATGAAATTTTTTGAAATTTTTTCAAAATGAAACAAAATAAAACCGGCTCCTCACCAAAATGAACCAAAATCGAAATTGTGCGCTTTGCCATTCGGAGGAGTTTGAAGTCAGTCGGCTGTGGAGGATGGGTTGGGCATGTCATAGTTTGCTTCAGTTTGTTGTTGCTTTACATTGTATATTGTTTGGCATTTCTGTCAGTGTCTTTGCGAGTTGTTTTATGTATGGTGATGCTAATGTAAGATGTGTAGAGCAGCTCCTTCATTGTGGGTGAGCCTGTTGTCTTTTTCCAAGAATTGTTCAAGAAATATGCTTTCATCTTGCAACTTGAGCCCCGATTATTTACCTAAATTCTAACTCCAAATACAAAACTTACCCCAGCCAAATGTAGTTCAATAAAGGGTAAAAAAACTTATTTCATTTGTATCGTTAAAATAAATAAAAGATCCCACAAAAAATATAAATATCCTTGATTATTCAAAAGGCTTTATTATCAGCCTATATCGGGTTGGGTTAATTGATCGGGTCCAGGAAGAACTTACAAAAACCCGACTATGTTTTTTTACTAGCCTAAATCGGGTTGGATCAATTGATCAGGTTTAGGGATGTAAACTAGCCAAGCAGGTTTAGGGATGTAAACTAGCCAAGCTAAGCCGAGCTTGGTTATGGCTCAGCTCAGCTTGAAATTTCTAATTTGAGCCTCGAGCTTGGCTATGCTCGTTCTATATTTTGATATGACCCTGGTTTCAAACCAAAAACACTCTTGTGCACTTTGTTAATTTGTTCTTCAATACATCACTAAATGATAGAATTTAATCTATGCAATTTAGAGTTAGAATATTCGAAATATGATCTGGTTTTTTAAGTACTAATATATTTAGCCAATACTGTTGTGCACTCTGTTAATTTGTTCTCCAATACATCACTAAATGATTGAATTCAATCTATATAATTTAGAGTTAGAAGATTCAAAATATGATCTAATTTTCTAAGTACTAATATATTTAGCTTAGAGCTTCTGCATTTCTCTTCCAAAACTTTGCCCCAAAGTAGTAGGTATTGCAGCTTCCTGTGGGAATGAGAAAGTGATTTTTTTAACAATTATGACCCACAATGATAAAAGCCTTATGTGACAGGTTATAAATGCAGAGGCTCGAAGCTCCTGATAGAGGGAAGGGAAAAATAGTGGTATAAAAACTTATGGCTTCATTAAGATATAATATTTTATTTTTTGAATGCAGCCCGTGGATCTGATTAAGGGTGTAAACGGGCTGATCCGGCTGGGCTCTGATTCGCTTGATTTTTGGCTCGGCTCATATCAGGTTCGGCTGAAACAAAGTTTGCGAGGCTCGGGCATGGCTCATTATTTTATATAATATATATATAATTAATATATTAATATGTATAAATATCTATGTATATAATTTATATATATAAGAGATGCCAATAGACTGAGTACTATCTTTATCTTTTTTAAAATACAACAAATATATTAATATTTTATACATACATGTGAATGATATTTTTTTTATTTTTTAATACGAACACAGAGGGAATATCATAGTTTTAGTTTTTAAAAAATAAATATTAGAGTTTTATTTTTGAACAAATTTAATTGTTCATTTTTGTTATCGCTCTACATGTAATAACCAAAATTATTAAATTGCAAAGGTATGATTCGAATGTGATAGAACACTATCAATTATTCCTAGTCGGGTCAGCCCGTTTACACCCTTAATCAGATCCACGAAAAACAGTCAAACCCAGCTTTTCGTGTAAATATGCCGAACCTAGACCCAGACCATTACAATCGGACCGGATGAGATCGTGTCAAAATCTGGCCAGGGTGGCATCCCTACTTGTCACGGCTTTCATGCAAGTACGAATTGGGTCCCATCCTCAGCAACTTAATTGTTTTTTTTATAGTAACTTATTAGTTGCTTTAGCCTGAAGCAAAATTGTGCCAATTAAGTGGGGCCCTGTAAATCATGTGCATGCATTCATTGTGTCTAATCAATAAAACCTTCAGTAAAGAGGAGGCTCGAAACTTTAGCTGCCAGGTTTCACCCAAAAAGCGCAGTGGTGGTAGTAACTCTCCACTACCAACCGTCCGGGGCTTCAAAAATCAGCTCGCAGGTTCAGGATTTTTGGGATAATCCACTAACTAGCTGGATTTTTTCCGGATGAAGCTGATTTTTCACGTCCAAAATGGGCCAGAGTCTGGGCTCGAGTTGCAGCCCGGACACATTGGAAAATGGGTATTTAGGCTGTGGTTTCACTGGCCATGGGGCAGTTGTTGGCAAAAGAAAAGGCAGCCGTTCTACAATTGAGCACATAAGCTTTCTTTTTGCTACAAGAATACATTATCTTTTACTCCCTCATGTCACTTTTATTAGATACAGTTTTTTTTACATATAAGGAGTTGGCCACTTTTGGCCCTCATGTGACTCTAACGGACGCAAATCACATCCCTCCAAATAGTCACCCAAAAATCACAAGGCTCGAACTCAGGTGTCCTCCACTATAGTGAAGACTTTTTTTTCCGCGGGGAATGTTTTACCAAAAGCATGACTTGTTGAGAAAGGGTAATGACTCCCTCAGTCTGGATTTATTATTAGGACGGAGGTTTATCTACCAACTTATATTTTAATAGAAGAAGGGGGGACTGGTACATGTACAAAGGATCTCTCCAAAAAATTCCCTGACTGCGACATCGCGTTCTGGTTTGACTGCCTTGTTGGACAGCATCGTTTGACCATCATCAATTTCCTACTTTTATCACCACGTAAGTAATTACCAGGGCAGGTTGCCCCAAGCGGACTCATACAAGAGCATAGGGTGGTCCAAGTGCTCTCCAGGGAATACTTTGTTTGAGTGTGGTCTGTACCGCATGTTATGTCTCAGTAGCTTTACAGTAGCACCAATCAAAATTTCTTGTGGAAACTTGAGATGCGACTCATCACTTGCAAAGTCACATCTTGTTTGGAAGGGGCTTTGTTAACGAACTCTTTGCCGATTAAGAGGCATATCAGAAAGAATGATAGATTACTAGAAAGACTTGATTACCAGTAATCAGCCACAATTATGAGACCAACCTGAGACGAGGTTTTTCCATATTATCTATTACCTGGCCAATGAGCCCAAATTACTATATTACCTAATTTTTTCCAGGCTCATCTCATATAACCTAGTTTTGGCACTTTATCTGCCCATTTTGTCCTCCTTAATCCTAACCCTAAAACACCTTCGGTAACCTTTTCATATCATCTTAGTTTTAAAAATATAACTTCACCAAATCATCTCCTTTATTTTTAGTCCATTTTTGCCCTTTTTTTATTCTTCTTTATTTTCTATGTTCTTTCTAATCATTATGATATCCTAATGACCTTGATACTATATAAAAAAAAACTACAAAATCTATGATAAATAGCATGCGGTGGCTCAACATCTTTATAATATCATCATGATAAGAAAAAATACTAAAAATAAAGAAGAATGAAAAAAGAAGAAGAGAAAAATGGATCAGAAATGAGAGAGAGATATGTATGTTTGAAGTTTGTCCTACTAAAATAACTATCGTATAATCGATTACATGATAACCAATATCCATGTTTGAAGTTTGTCCCACAAAATAGCTATTGTGTAATCGATTATACGATAGCATGCTATTGTGTAATCATACATTACAGTAAACTGTTTTTACACTTAATCATATCTCCTTTATTTCTACTCTATTTTGGCCATTTTTTTGTTATTTCTTATTTTTTATTATGCTCTTTCTGATCATCATGATATCTTAATGATCTTGATACTATATCAAAAAAATTACCACAAAATCTAAGATAAATAGCATGCGGTGGTTCAATATTTTTATGATATCATCATAATAAGAAAGAGCACTAAAAATTGGGAATAATGAAAAAAATAGGCAAAAATGGATAAAAAATGAAAGAGATATGCATTGTTGAAGTTTGTACTACTAAAATGAGTGATTACACGATAGCACTGTCTATCGTGTCGTGTAATCGATTACACGTTAGTTATTTTAGTGGGACGAACCTCAACGATATATATCTCTCTCAGTTCTAATCCGTTTTCACTCATTTTTTTTATTATTCTTTATTTTTAGTGCTCTTTTCTTATTATGATGATATTATAGAGATGTTGAGCCACCACATGATTTTATCATGAATTTTGTGGTTTTTTTTATATAGTATTAAAGTCATTAGGATATCATGATGATCAGAAAGAGCATAAAAATAATGAAGAATAAAAAAAGGGGCAAAAATGGAGTAGAAATGAAAGAGATATAATTCATTAAAGTGTAAAAATAGTTTATATGTGATTACACACATTAACTATTTTAGTGAGACGAATTTCAAATATGCATATCTATCTCATTTCTCTCTGATTACACACGATAGCTATTTTAGTGAGATAAACTTCAAATATGCATATCTCTCTCATTTCTGATCCGTTTTTGCCAAAAGTTATTCCTTATTTTCAGTGTTCTTTCTTATAATAATGATATCATAAAGATGTTGAACCACTGCATGCTATTTATCATGGATTTTGTGGTATTTTTTTCGATATAGTATTAAGGTATTAGGATATTATGATGATCAAAAAGAGCATAAAAATAAGGAAGAACAAAAATGGGCAAAAATGGAGTAAAAATGAAGGAGATATGATTCGTTGAAGTGTAAGCATAGTTTATTATGTAATTACACGATAGACGGTGTAATTGATTACAAAATAGCTAGTTTAGTGGGACGAACTTAAAAGATGAATATCTCTCTCATTTATGATCTGTTTTTTCCCTTTTTTTTATTCTTCCTTATTTTTAGTGCTCTTTCTTATAATAATAATATAATAATAATATAATAAAGATGTTGAGCCACTACATGCTATTTATAGTAGATTTTATAGTATTTTTTTGATCGGATATCAAGGTTATTACGATATCATGATGATAAGAAAGAACATAAAAAATAAGGAAGAACAAAAAGAATGGCAAAAATGGACTAGAAATGAGAGAGATATGCATGGTTAAATTTTATCCCATTAAAATGGGTGATTACATGATAGCACATTAAAGTTTGTCATCGTGTAATCAATGACACAATAGCCCCGGCTATCATGTATTCAATTACACATAGCTGAGGGCTATTGTGTAGTCGATTATACGATAGCAACTACTATCGAGTAATACACAATATTATTTTAGTAGGATAAACTTCAAAGATGCATATCTTTCATTTCTGATCCGTTTTTGTCTTATTTTTTTATTCTTCATTATTTTCAGTACTCTTTCTTATCATGATGATATCATAAAGATATTGAGCTACCACATACTATTTATCGTGGATTTTGTGGTATTTGTTTTATACGGTATCAAGGTTATTAAGATATCATGATGATCAGAGAGAGCATAAAAATAAGGAAGAACCAAAAAATGGGCAAAAATAGACTAAAAATAAAGGAAATATGATTTAGTGAAGTCAAGGTGGGCAAATTAAGTGCAGAAACCAAGTTATGTGACCGAAAAAACTAGGTAATATGGCAATCCAGGCTCATTTGCCAAGTAATATGGAAAAACCTCACCTCGGGCATATGGTGCTCATTGAAATTATTATTACCTTTATGACCGCATGTCTCTCATATTTCTTAATCATACAATTGTTTGGGACATGCCCTTTATAGGATTCAAACAAAATGATTATTTTAGAACAACCTGGATCAAGTTACCATGCCAAGAGACATGGCTACTGTTTAAAACAATTTTCCTATTTATTTTCTTCACCTTCATCTTCTTTACCCTGTTTCACTTTCCTTTCTGTTGGCAAAGATTTAGAGCAATGAACTCAAATTAGAAAGTTTACGCCTTCATCTTGCACCTTGAATTATCCACCTTTCCATTCTACCCACATTGACATGTAAAATCAATCAATAGAGATTCATGAACATAACTAAGGGTTGAGATCAGTTGCTACTAGTTGAATAAAAGGTTCATTTGTAACCATGATGGTTAAAGTAATCTTCGATGCCGTTTACTCAACGTTCTCACTTCTATACATTGTTGGGTACTTCTGTTCTTCCTTTTTGTTTCTAATTAATTCATTCACTACTTTATTTTGAGTAAATTACACCTTGGCGCTGGCGAGTTGCGCGTCCGAGATGCATGGGCATGCATGACCTCACTTTGTAATAACTAAAATGTCAAAATGGCATACTTTTTTCTCGTATACTATACACAAGAAAGGATCGCCACGCTAAAGAGAACTCTAGCTATTCAGTATAGACATTTAATCATCATCATTATAATTAAGTAGCGTCTTTTTCCAACTATTTGGATCGGCGACATGGATCTTACATTGATCTTATGCCTCCTTTTAGGCTTATTTTGTGCCAACTATTTTGAAAGAGGTAGTAAAGTCATAGTTTCTATATTAGCTTCATCCAAGTTCTCTTAAGTCTCATTCTCCGTATTTTTGCATCATTTACATGCATCACTTTTAAGAGGGGCATCTAATTTGTAGATGATAGTCTGCACCCTTGCCTCCTACTTGAAACCCTAAATGTACACCAAATAACCCTTGAAAGAAGGGAAATTTACTAAATAATATATAATACAATAGAAAATTACCGATCAAGAAAGAGGGAAATTATTTTCCTATCCGGTTATCTGACATACGTAGGCGCCAGCATGGCACTGGCCCTGCACAGTCTTTTATTTTTATCCTGACCCAAAAGGATTCACTAGAGTGATGTCTTCACCTTGTAATGAGATAAGGTGTCGTTTCAACTGATGTCTTACATTTTGCTAACTTTTTTGCAAAGGCGTCACTGCAACTGACACTTTCCTCCTGTGGTGAGGAAATGAGTCGTTTCAATTGATGCCTTTTATTTTGTAGCTTTTCTGGAAAGGCGTCCCTTGAAGCGACGCCTTCCTATTCTAATGTGGAAATGCATTGTTTCAACTAACACCTTATATTTTGTTTTGGAAGGCATCATCCGGAATGATGCCTATGTTTTAGGTTTGTTTTAAATCCCTAACTCCCCCTCTTGGGCTTTGTCGAAAAATGCCGACTGAACACTTCACCTCCTCTCTCTCTTCTCTGGCTCCATCTCCTCCAACACCAACTCGCTCTCGCCATCCGACTCGCCTTCTTCCCCTAATCCGCATCCAACTCCATCCACTGCTATCTGATTGCGCCTCTAACCTCCTTCTGCCGGCTGTGTTTGTAGGTAATAAACTCTCAATTTCTCAATCACAGTTCAAATGCATACATTATAGGAAATAGTTGATCATTTGTGATTGATTCGGATCTAGCATTTCATCAAATAGTGGATTGTTTACTGAAACGGTTACATTTTGTTGATTAGTGTATTTTGTCGTTTTTCATACGTGTAATTTATTTGAGATTATGTAGTAGGAATTCATTATTATTAAAAATTTAAGTATTCATAATGAGTTGTATTTACTTGCAAACCCTCCTTTTTCATTTGATTTCTTGTTTCAAAAAAACCAATTTGAGTAGTATTTTGTTAGTGTTTGTTAAAGGTTTTGTGAGTAAATATAGCGGGAGAAATGATTTCGTTTGTGCTAAGGCATAGTGGGAGAATTGCAATCGATAGAGGTGAATACAAACGTGGTGAAAACGTAGGATTGTCTTTTAATAACCAAGCACTTAAGAGGAATTAGAGATGCAAGTGGCAAAGAAAATGCGATGGGACCATAGAATTTGGAAAATTCATATTAAGGGTGCATTTGGAAGCATAAAGAAAATATCTTTCAGGCCTGAAAAACTGCTTTCATGCCTAAAAAGTGTTTGGAAACAGAAAATGCTTATAGTGGTCGGTGATGGTGAGAGGTGAAAATTTTTACCTATCACCTGAGGTTGTGTTTGGAAGCTGAAAGGCTAAAATATGGGTACTGAAGGTGAAAGGCACCCCTGAAAGGCTGATTCTCCCACCAATGAGAATCAGGCTGACGAAAAAAAAACTTACCCTTACTCTCTCTCTTTTAGGGTATTTTCCCCTTCCTTCCCATTCATCGCTCCTCTCATCGCCCAGTCGCCATCACTCCCTCTCGTGGTGCTCCACCAACATCTCCCCTCCTCCAACTCACTTCCCCCCTCATATCCACCGCCTCAGCATCTCCCCTCTCCGAGATCTCATGCCACTCCCCCCACAATAAACCCTCATTCACCTCCTAACAACTCCTACAGCCACTTGAATCTCCCCCACCACATCGCCACTCTGCGTCCATGACCGCGTTGTGACTATGTTGTTCAGGAAGCGTCGCCAATATCTGTCGCCAGCTTCCCTGCCCTACCCCATCCCTTCCCGCTGATGTGCTGGTAAGAAAAAGGTCCAAATTTTTTCATGCCATAATTTTGAATTTTTAGGGTTTTAGTTTGATGTAATTGGAAGTGTGTGTAACCTTGAAAAATTTATGGTTTTCTGTTTCTGTTTCATGTACATGTTAGTATGAGTCTACAGTTGTGCATTTGATCTCAAAAAGTATGATCATATTATTCACTTTTTGTCAATATGAATGCCAATTTACTTTTTTTAGATACTAGCAAAAAGTAAAATGCAATGAGGTTGCATCTTCGTTTGATTGACTACATCACGCTTGGTATTGTTCACATGTTTGTGTGCTGTTTTTTTTTTGCAATTTGAATGTGGAGTTGAGTATGTACACTTCTGTCTTCCTTGGCCATATATCTTCAGTATTTGTTGAGCAATTTGGATGACTAGTCAGTTAATAAAATTTTCTATTGTACCATGACAAGTGACTACTGTTTGTCATGATTTGTTTGCCATGACTAGTGAGAAATACATTTTTCAATACTAGTATGTCATGTAATTGATTACATGATAGCCCTCGATATCGTATGTTCGATTACATGATAGCCAAGGCTATCGTGTAATCACGATAACCATATATATCATGTAATCGATGACATGATATCCCTCGATATCGTGTGTTCGATTACACGATAGGCCAGGCTATCGTGTAATAGAGTACATACACGATAGAGGTGCCTATCATGTAATTGATTACATGATAACCTTGGATATCGTGTAATCGATTACACGATATCCCTTGAGATCGTGTGTTTGATTACACGCTAGCTTACGCTATAGTGTAATCGATTACACAATAACTCTGGATATGGTGTAATCGATTACATGATAAACTTGTATATCGTGTAATCAATGACACAATATCCCTCAATATCGTGTGTTCAATTACACGCTAGCCCTTATTTGCATGTAATCGATTATATACACGATGTCTAGGGATATCATGTGTTCGATTACACGATAGACTAGGCTATCGTGTAACAATTACAAGTATGCTTCTTTGTTAATGTGGATATAAGTTAATGTTGTTAATTTTAAGAGTCATGCTTGTTGTTGATTAAGTCCACTTCTCTCACTTAATACTTCTTGTGTAGAAGAGATGGCAAACCCAGCGAAGAAAGCAAAGTACGCGAAACAGGTTGAGTGGAACAAGGAAGAGCACTATGCATTTATCAGAGCATATGCAGATGCTATTATGGCTGGATTTCGAAGGGGTAAGGGTCTTGAACCTGCAGGCTACGACTTTGTATGTCAGTAATTGAAGAAGAATGGTATATTTGAGAATGAATAAAAAATACGGAGTCACTATGACAAGACTAGGTACCTCTACAATCCATGAAGGTGGATGTCAGAGTACACTGGTTGTGGGTTATAATGAAACAACACAAACCTACACCTTTGGAAATCCTGATTTTTGGAAGATTTTTAGATAGGTGCGAACACACGATTCTTTCGGAATTGTTACATTCAATTGCTTGCAATTCGAACACACGATTACACATTCAAAACATACTTTGACCTCCTTTTACCGAAACAACACCCTAAGGCAATGCGATTGAAGACTTGGGCATACACAAGAAGAGATGGAGAGTCTATTGGCGATTATATTTGACGACAACCATGCTACTGGGCAGAATGCTTATCATGGATGTCCAACAAAAAAGATAGCCCCCCTGTAGAGCTGTTGCCCGGATAGTTCACTACTCCTCAAAAGATGATCAACCAAGGATGCAGCCCAATGAGTTTGATCAGTACTTGGTTGAGGATATTAGAGATAAACTCATACTATCAACCATTCTCCAATCTCCTTGCTGAGGATGTGCAAGCAAGCCCCTTCGGCCCAGGCTCCTCATTACGTCCTACTTATTGCAACATATCTGAGGTGCACGAATATGTAAACTTTATAATGTTATACCATTGTCAGAGTTTGTGACATGTTATTAATGTTATATAGTAGCATACGTGTAATCGATTTGTATTTGTACCTTTATTACATTTTACGACAATTTATTATTCGTTATCTTGTGTGTAGGTACCTCCACATGCCAACTCTCCTGCTTCCCAAACTCCCAAATAGATGCCCCCACATGCCCCATACTGATCCCCTCAAGCCTACCCCTCCTACCCCAGTTGACAAGCGTAAGAGTTCGAAGAGGAAGTCTTACTCCTCATCAGAAATATCAACTGGCTTCCATACACTATCTGACGCTATGCTTGCAAGAAATGCGCTTGCCGAGAAGCATGTAGCCCAATTATCTGAGGATAAACACTTAGAGAATGAAGAATACATCAGAGCTTTACGTCTACTACACCGTCTCCCTGGATATGATGTCAATAACCTAATGTACAGTTATGCGATATCAATATTCCTGAAACAGCATAATAGACGCATGTGGCTGCACCTTGAAGATGATGTCCAACTTGCTGTGGAATGGTTGAAGAGACCGTGGGATGGGAAGACACCGCCCCATCTAGGCCCGTAGTGAACTATTTGTTTCATGATGCGACTATTTTTTTTAATCGTTGAACTATTATGTATATGACTCCTGTGTGTGGTGAACTATTCATTATCCTTGACGGCTATAACTACTATTCTCTATGTGACGATGTGATTTGTGACTTTTATGCACTCCTCTGACTTTGAAATTACCTTCCAAGTGCATGTGACTCTTATTGTGCTTGTATATATGTGAGCATAGTCTTTCTTCCCGATGCAGTCATGATAAGGAAATAAGGGCTTGATTTGAATCTTAGATCGTGTTCTCTTCCTCTGTCTCTCCGAAATCATGTATTGCTCTTTCCATCTGTATTAAGGGGTTTAGGTGATGGTCCAGTTCAGTCGAAATCACCTTCTAACGTGTTTTCATGTACCTTTGGAATACATTGCTATCGTGTGTCTGAAGTGACGATATACACTGCTATCATGTAATCGATTACACAATAGTCTTAGATCGTGTTCTCTTCCTCTGTAATCATGTATTGCTCTTTCCATCTGTATTAAGGGGTTTAGATGATGGTCCAGTTCAGTCGAAATCACCTTCTAACGTGTTTTCATGTACATTTGGAATACATTGCTATCGTGTGTCCGAAGTGACGATATCCACTGCTATCATATAATCGATTACTCAATAGTCAAACCTATCATGTAATCGATTACACGATAACCCTGGTTATCGTGTCTTTGATTACACGATATCCCAGTGACATCATGTGTTCGATTATACGATATCTGATGCATGTTGAACCTCAATGTTGACTCTTATGTTTCAGATTATCCCTCCTTTTCTCAAATAGATCCCGAGTATTCGCCCCATATTATCCACATCATTGAAATTGTGCCTTCTTTGTGCCGGGAAACAATGGACCCTTTGGTAACAAATCAGCTTCCCTACAAGTTTACATTGCATTATTTAATGACAAGTAGCATCTAATGAAACATTATTTTCAATTTGTAGAGGTGGATTACTTTGGCAACGATGATGTGAGCTGCCGACTAGCCACCAGATGCAAGAGAAGTCGATAGCACTTTGGAGAGAATGATATGAAAGGCATAGCGAAGCTGTTGCCGTTGTCCGCCAAAAAAATGTATGGTCCTCCTCCTTCTATGGATGACATCCAGTTGATGTGAGTGGCCGACCAGCCACCGAGCGCAAGAGAAGTCGATAGCATTTGGAAAGAATGCTGTGAGAGGCACACCGAAGCTATTGCCGTTGCACTAAAAAAGACTATGATCTTTTGCCTTCTATGGACGGCACCCAATTGATGTGAGCCGCTGATCCGCTACTTCCGTCTTCTCCTGCCCAAATCCCTTTGGTCCATATGTCAAGGATATTTGATGGCAATCCAATATAACACAGGGCTATTTTCGTACCTTTTTTACCTGAAAACCTGTTTCTCACTTTAGCTTCTCAAACATAAATCAAGCTGATAAATTTTCATGTTCCAAACAAAAATCAGATAAGCCAAATCACTTTGAAAATTTTCACTTGTAAACCCAATGAGGTTTCTACTTCTAAACGTAAGTCACCAATTACCCATGATAGTTTTCACCTAAAAAAATCAAACTAATTTTTTTTCAACAACCAAACGCACCCTAAGTGTAAGATGCCTCTTTTAGAACAACGACCACCATACTACTAATTGATGATGACAACTCTACACAATAAATGCTCTATCTTGTGCCTTGAGTATATACATTTGAGTTATTTGTAGAAAAAGAGGCCCCCATGCTTAGCTTTGCAAATGATAGGATTACCCGCCCTTGATAGGACATGTATCACTATCATATCTGATTGACATAAAGGGTTGCAAAAAGTTGTGCAAAAGGTGTTTCAAATCAGGATTGATAGAGCTCTCATAACTGCCCTAATTGAGCGATGGCAGAGGGAGATACAGACCTTCAACTTGCATTTTTGGGAGATGACTATTACTTTGCAAGATGTAGTTGTACTACTTGGGTTGCGCATTGGTGGCGTGGTGGTGACTGGCACGACTTTGGGCCTTGACTGTAATATGATATATGAGCATCTTCTTGGACGAATACCTCCACTTCATGCATTACGAAGCAATCGGGTGAGCCTTTTGTGGTTGAATCAACAATTCAGTGGCCTCCCAGTAGATGTCATAGATATAACCATTGAGCTGCATGGACGAGCATATTTATCCCATATACTTGGTTGCACCATATTTGCTAATAGCAGCAACAACCATGTACACCCCATGTATCTCATCTTATTAGAAGATTTTCATTTCGCGGGGCATTATGCATGGGGCAGTGCCACCCTTGACTACTTGTACAAAGAGTTGGAAAAAGGTTGCCAACCCAACACATTAGGGATTTTCGAGTGTGTTACCCTTATTCAGGTAAACCACAAGTATAACACGTTTGATTCATATTAGATTTTTAGTCTCAAATTGCTTTGGTCGTGGTATTGCGCGTGGGATGTCCAAAAGTTCAGAGCACTCCACTATATGGTTTTTCTTAGGAGTTAGGTATGTTTTATATATTTAAGTCATTTCGTGTTCTTCTACAGGCATTTTTAATAAGTTATTTTGTTACTTTTAATGTTCTCATGTGGAATGCTAGGAAGACCAAAACTGCTAATCCTCATGGTGTGCTTCGCCACTATAGATTTGGACAGGTGATTATATTATATTGCTCATGTTACGAATATAAACAATGCAATATTCATAAAAGTAAAGTATTACCTTTATGTGTTGTGTAGGCTACATGGCAACCATATAATGATGAGGTGTTAGCATAGTTACCTAATGTGTGTACCAACGTTGTAGATGTGTGGCTATCTAGGATGCCACTCATATGCTTTGAGATTGTGGAGATGCATGATTAAGATCTATCATGTAGTTGCAGTTTGGGTTAGAGCAGATTTTCTCCTTTGTGGAGTTCATTGAGCGATCTTCGTGTCGGAGCCAGTCAAGTTTTGATTGGAGGTCACATTGTGCGGCTTATATTATTAGATAGGACGAGCAGAGGACCACTCTTGCTCAAGGGGAGCTTGCCACGACTGAGTGATATGTTGATAGTGCCTACATGAAGTGGTACTTGAGGATCACCAGGAGACTTATCCTACCACCCGTGCATGTAGAGATGTTATATCAGCCAAGGGGCTACACTGAGAGGGCTTTGATTAGTATCTCTTATTTCCTATTTCTTTTAATTCACCATTATTGTGTGCACGTAGTCAAAGTGTATATATTTTTATTTCTAACTTACTTGTGCGAGATAGACAGTCGCTCATTAAATACAGATTTGGTAGAGCATTCCTACGAGAGCTTGCTAACGGCATGTCAGACAATATGTGAGAACACTACACATGTACTTGAGAGCTTGTCATTGCTTCAATCAGTTATAACAGTGATTCTGAGACCACATGGTTCTCATGCTTATGAGGCTTCTCACATATATCAAATTCGCCCAACATTATTACATCATCAGTCGACACGATTTCTTTGACCGCACCACCAGTAGCTCCATATGCCACACTCAATCCAGTTGAGACACCCCCTTCTTTGAAAGTATATACTAGGTGACAGTGTGCACTTCATGCTATTTTACATCAAGCACCTTCATTTTCAGTTGCATATTTAGATCATATACCTGATGTCGAGCTTGACCAAATTCCATTTCAAGTACAAGGATGAGATAGGAGTGGGGGGGGGGGGGGGGGGGGAGAGTTGATTGAGCATTTATATTATCTTATGTATATATATATTTTGTTTTGTATTCAAGAACATGGAAGAGGTGCCTTAAATTATTTATGTTTTTATGTTCACTTGAAAGAGTTTAATTGAGCAAATAGATGGTTTAAACTTATGTATTCTTCATAATTTATTATTCATTTACATTAATTATATTGTATTATTAGGTTTTTAAAAAAAAATGTAAGTTACTTAGTTGTCTTTGTAGTCCAAAAGATGAAGGCGCCACTTTAAATGACGCTTTCAAAGCACATAAGAGTAAGATGCCATTTTAAACAGTGTCTTCAAAGTATAAACATTTAGATGAGTTTTTTTCGTTAAGATACGTTGAAACATCATTCCAGATGATACATTTCTAAAAAAACTAACAAAATATAAAGCATTAGTTAAAATGATGTCTTTCTTCATTACAAGAGAAAGGCGTTGCTTCAAGTGATATTTTTTAAAAAAGTTACAAAATGTAAGGTGATTGATTTTTTTAACTCTTTTTACTCGCATCGCACGAGACTCAGTATAGTTTAGTGGAAACGAGGTCGAACCCAAAAGGACTTGGACTGATTCAACTTAATTCTAATAAAAGATTGATTTTTTATGATTTTAATTAACTAAAGAAGCAAACTTTAACAAAAAATCAAGTGATGAGAATATCAAAGCATCAAATCCACCACTAAACATGCAATTATTACTCTCAATTAGTATTTTCACAAGATGATATGATATGGTAATTCATGTTCTTTGGTCGGATACACAAATTACCAGTGAATTCACTACATGTTCTTTGGTCGGACACGAAAAGTTCATTCACTATAAATTATGTAATTAATTCTATCCTTTGGTCGGGCATAGAATCAATACAAACCTGTTATTATCTAGACACAGAAAATATCAAGATCAAATTTCAGTCATAATCATACCAGTCTATGGTCAAGCACTAGATCAAATTATGAAACATAAAATCGCATTAAGAACAATCATATCAACTCCAATTTCATTAAACAATCAAGACTAATAATACATATTAAGGGCTTCATCTAGCCTTGATAAGAAAATTAGCCAGACATAGAATAAGAGAAAGAAGAAGCCTGATTTGTTGAAGAAGTCATTTGCAGGAACACTATTCACCAATACTGTTCACATAATACTGTTCATGCGCAGGTACTGTTCACTATCTCCTTTCTCGAGCCGGCTACCGTAGCACCTCGAATTTTACTGTAGCAATTCAGAAATCGGTCCAAGATCACAGCTTTCTCCCGGCGATTGACTCTCCTCCTCCACCTTATTCCCTTCCTCCGGCCTCGATGCCACTGGAATTCGGCCGAAATCACACTTTCAAGCTATCTATAAAACTCCTCTTCTTTCTGGCCAAAAGTTCTGCCTTTTATAGGCAATCGACTCAGAATCCCAAATCTGAATGGCGCCTCTGTTTTGGACTCCAACTCCCAATCGAGCACGCCTTCATCGCGTCCAAATCGAGTCGAGAGCCCTGTTTATAATTCGAGCAGGACTGTTTTTTTGTTTCCCGATTCTATTTTGATTTTGGTTTCCAAATTGAGCATAATCCTTCCGACCTGCTGTGACCCGATCTTTGCCACCACCAAGCTTTCCGTAGAGCACTCGACCACCCCGTGCTTCACTGTGAACCCAGCCCAGACCGCCGCCAATGGCTGCCATCACTCTGGTCAGAATAGAGCTCGAACAGAGCTCTTCCACCATCATTCCGCCGTCGTCAATTTCTCCGCCATGGTCATCACCGCCTCACCGTCTATGAGTCCCTCCGTCGCCGTCACGATCTTTGCCGGCTCATAAACCCGTCGCTGCCGACCTTGCTCTGCCATCCTTGCCCTTCACCGGCCTCGAGCAGAGCTCGAGTGCCTCTATTCTGGAACGAAGGCCCGAGCTTTGCTCGGGTCGGTCTTTTTGTTTTTTTTCTCATTGAACCGAACCAAAAACTGATCCGGTTCAATTTTTTTCTTTTATTCCTTAAAACCTGTCGTAGCGACTCCATCCATAGGATCTTTAATCTTAGCACAGAAATGGTTTGGTGCACATTCACTCTTGACGATATGCATTTGGGACTTTTAAAACCTGCGTGGATAAAAATTAAATATAATTTAGATGCATAATTAAACGTAAATCCATTAAATCCACTTAACGCATCTAAATTAATCAATTAAACATATTTAGTTATTAAACTTTAATTATTCATCGAATCATGATTAACCGTTAATAATCCTTACTTTAACTAAAATTATGACTAATATATAGATAGAAAGACATATAAAATGTGTATATTTCGTAACTATCATAAGGCATTGGTTGAAACGACCCCTTCTCTTATTACAAGAGGAAGGCGTCGTTTCTAGGGATACCTTTTGGATCAAGGTAAAAAAAAGGACAGCACAGGGCCAGCACCATGCTGGCGCGTACGCATGTCAGATAACCGATCGGGGAATAACAACTTTCTCTTTTCCTTATCGGTTATTTTTTATTTTATTAAATATTAATTTATAAATTTCCCTTGGAAGAACCCTAGCTGTCTTTTTTTTAAATTACCCAGCGGTTGATAGCGTCCACTTCACCAAACCAATAAAATAACATACAAAAAGTAAAATAAACAACAATAAAAAATTTAAAAAATTACTGAACCAGGCAAATGAACAAGCAAGTTGGCAGCAAGCAAGGATCATGATGGCAATGCACAGATAAATAGCTAATTGTGCAGGCTGCAGTATGCAAATAAAAAACCCCGAGATTCTCGCTGGTAAGTATCAACAATAAGTAAGAAATTACTGAACCAAGGAAAGAACCCAGTTAGCGAGCTAAAAGAAAACTTGCAAACAATGACGATGCATAGATAATGGTGCAATTAAAAAAAAGAGACTACTTATAGTGAGATTCTTACTGTAATTATATACAGTTTACCACTTAAAAGATAAGTTGCAGTGAAAGGGAACAGTGGTGTTTATCAGCTTTTGGATGTTTTTGTTCAAATGCGGCTTGTCTGATCTGCTCCCTTGGGAATCCCCGATCCTCTGCTTCAGTTGCAAGAAGCAGCCCCGAATACTCCCAGACCGCTCCCTTCCTTTCCACGCATCCCCCCCACATAGAAATCCCTTTCCATTCCGGTAAAATCCGATTCTTCTTCAGATCTGATTGTTCTGTTACTGCTCTGGTTCAGCTCAGAAGAGAACCCAGTTTGGGGTTTTTGATCTCTTGCTTCTAATGGCCAGAAAGAAGCTCAGCTGGTAAACTTCTGTAAGAAGTTCCTGCTATCCTTCTCTATTGCAAAATGGCGACTCAGAAGCCCAGAAAAGGCCAAGCATGGTAACCTCCCCAAAAGCATGGATTTTCTTGAGGAATTACTGTCATGAAACTATGAATCTGCCATTAATATGTTTATGTTGCAGGTTTTGTACAACGGGTTTACCGAGCGATATCGTTATCGAAGTCGACGAGATGAGCTTCCACCTCCATAAGGTGATTATCCAGACTTTGAAAACCCGAATTCTCAATCTTTGTTCAAATTTTGATTCTGTTTAACTGGCATTTTTAGTTCCCACTGATGTCCAAGAGCCGGAAGCTCCACCAGCTGATCGTAGAGCACGAATCGAACCCGCCAAGAAGGCGAGGGAGGGGTTCTCAGGGAGAAGGAGAAGGCGCAGGGGAGGCAGAGGGAGATGCGGAGACGGAGCTCACAGAAGAAGGCGGTGGCGGTGATGATTTGGTGGAAGAATTGGAGAATGCGGACGAGGAGTCTTGCCACATTGTGCTGCCGGACTTCCCTGGCGGCGCTGAGGCATTCGAGACGGCTGCCAAGTTCTGCTACGGCGACAAGATCGACCTCTCCGCTTCCAATGTTGCCCCGCTCCGCTGCGCTGGCGAGTACTTGCAGATGACGGAGGAGTTCTCCGAGGACAACCTAATCTCCCGGACGGAGCGCTTCCTCGGCCTGTCCGTCCTTCGAGTCGCCAAGGACTCCATCAGAGCTCTCAAGTCGTGCGAGGGCCTAATGTCCACGGCGGAGTCCCTGAACCTCCCTCAGCGATGCATCGACGCAATCGCCACCAGGGCCTCTGCCGCCGATCCCTCCTCCTTATTTGGTTGGCCTGTCAGCAGCGAGAAGGCATCGGCGGCGGGAGAGGTTCCAGCCGCCGCAAACGCGGTCCTCTGGAACGGGATTGATACGGGCGCTGGGAGAAAGCACAGCGCCGGCCGGTCTTCGTCCGAGCCCTGGCTGGAGGACCTCACGATGCTCAGCCTGCCGGTCTACAAGCGGCTCATCGCCGCTCTGAGAGCCCGTGATCTCAGCGCGGAGATCATCGAATGCTCACTCGTCTCCTACGCCAAGAAGTTCATCCCCGGCCTCTCGTCGCGGTCGAGCCGGAAGCACTCTGGCACCTCCTCCGGCTCCATTCCCACGGCAGCAGAGCAGAAGGAGCTCCTGGAGACTGTAATCGCCAATTTACCTCTCCGGAAGTCCTCTCGCTCCCCCACCGCCGGTGCCGCTGGGGCGACCACGACGAAGTTCTTGTTTGGCCTACTGAAGACAACCAACATCTTGAACGCGTCGGAGGCGTGCAATGCAATCGTGGAGCGGAGGATCGCCGAGCAGCTGGAGCAGGCGGCGCTGGACGACCTGCTCCTGCCGAGCTACTCCTACTTGAGCGAGACGCTCTACGATGTTGACTGCGTGGAGAGAATTCTCCGGTATTTCCTAGAGGAGTTGCAAGAACGGGATAGGCTTAGCACTGCCGCCGCTGAGGAGGAAAGCGGTGGCGGGACATCGCCGTCCGTGAACCGGCTGATGTTGGTCGGCAAGCTCATCGACGGGTACCTATCGGAGATTTCCTCGGACGGGAATTTGACGCCGGAGAGGTTCTACAACCTGGCGGTGGCCCTGCCGGAGGACGCCCGGCTGTTCGACGACGGCCTTTACCGTGCCGTCGACGTATACCTCAAGGTAACCGAAACTTTTCTAGTTTCCGATACGGTTTAAATTCTTTAATATCAGTTTCCGATAAGGTGTATCGGTGTGGGTGCCGGGTTGAAACGGACATCTCTGACATTGAGACCGAAAGTTGAGCTTCATGTGTCTTTCTCATGGTATGCACCATGGCTCACCCATGCTGGCCTGTGCCGTCGGATCTAATTGTACGCATTAGTATAGAAGGTAGGCTGGTTTTATGCGCATGGCTTATGTAGTAGGATGCACGCGGACGTGCGTGAGGCTGGACGTATGGTAAAGTTAAAAGGGCTGTTTAAGGTGTGATTATAAGCAAATATTCACAGTGGATTTTTCAGATCCACTGTAGCATCCATGTTTTTTTCCTACTGAAAAAACATGGATGTTACAGTGCATGGAATGTCGTATCGGATATCGGTAAAATATCGGTCGGCCAAAGAGACGAAATATCGGAGATATTGTGTAAAAAAATATCGGTCGTTAAAAACTAGTTTTTATCATATATTTTTACAACCTAACTTCTAAAATGAGTTATACTAATTTAAACAAAGAATACATTTCAAAATATGCATAAAAATGCATATTAGGATAGAAAACAAACATGAAAGTTTTTTTTCAAAAAAAAAATAATTTTTTTTTTGAAAAAAATATTTTTAATTAAAAAAATACGACCGATCGAGACCGATTAAAAAATCGAGATTAAGTGGTATCGGTGTATCGGTTTGTGTCCGATACCGATATATCGGCGATACGATTTTCCATGCTACAGTGTAGCAAAACATCCACTGTGGATATTTTGCTTTTAATCACGCCCCAAACGGCCCCTAAGATTGATATATGCAACATTCTGAACGGGAACAAATTTTGTGGTCTTTTATTGCACTGAATTATTGACTGATATGAGTATTTTAGTATTCGTACTCCCTCCGTCCAATTAGGCTTGTGTGAATTGCAAAATGACTAAAATCTATTGGACTCTAGGCCCTAGGGCGGTAAAAAGAAACGGAGTTTGTTCCCTCTTCCGTATTTTTGGTCTTGAGAAAGCAAATCCAGCCATGTAATGGAATGTAGGATCTGTAATTTGTCAAATACACGCAAGCTTCAAGCTTCATTGGAAGAAGGGAGTACTTAAGCTGTTGGGAGAAATGGTTAATTACTCTTGTATGGTTGATATGTATCTAATACTTAAGTTTTTGTTGTATAAAAAAGAAAATACTAAGTTTTTGGATAAGTGGTTACTTACCCTGTAATGTGACATATGATTACTGGCTCCTCCCTCCGGTATTTTTTTAATAGATGCAATTGATGTTGTAGTTCATTATGAAAATCAATTGCATCTATTAAAAAAGGCCGGAGGGAGTAAATAGTTTTGGGGAAAGTAGGTAATTTACCCTCGTATTTGTGACTTGGAACACTGAAGATGTCGATACGATTGACAATTCAAGATTTTAGGAGACAAACTAACAGCAATTCAAGGTGATTGAGCCAATCAGTGAATAACACCAATCAATGTTGTATAAGACTCAAACAATTAAGTTAGGCATCCAGATGCCAATACAGGCATTTTCAAAACCATTTGTTGGATGCTAATTGAATGAATTTATTAGCGATTGTACTATTCTTGTTGAGTTTAATTTTGCTGAATGAACTATGGGATGTGTAGGCTCATCCGTGGGTGTCCGACGAGGAGAGAGAGAAGTTGTGCGGGGCGATGGACTGCCAGAAGCTGACGCTGGAGGCGTGCACCCATGCTGCCCAAAATGAGCGGCTCCCACTCCGCGCCGTTATTCAGGTACTCTTCTTCGAGCAGCTCCAGCTCCGCCAAGCGATTGCCGGCACCCTTCTCGCCGCGTCGGACATCCCCGGTCCAGGTGCGGCGAGCGAGGACATCATGCCTGAGGGGCGGGCGCAGCAGGAGGCAGCTAGCGGCCAAGAGACTTGGCAGGCCACCATCCGGGAGAACCAGGTGCTGCGGCTGGACATGGACAGCATGAGGTCGCGGGTGTGTGAGTTGGAGCGTGAATGCTCCACCATGCGTAGGGATATCGATAAGATCCACAAGCCGGCAGCTCCAGCAGGGAACAGGAAGAGGTGGAGTGGATTTGGCAAGAGGTTTGGGTGCAAATTCAAGGCTCAGGTGTGCGACTCGCATGAGCAAACAGTGGTAGAGGCCAAGAAGGGAAGGGAACAACAACAGAGGCAACAGGGTGAGGTTGGATCGTAGCTTGAAGGATGCAAAGCAATGCTCTAGTATTAGACCCTTTTTACACTTGTCCCTGGGGTGATTTCATTTATTCACTTGTAATGGATCGATAAATTGGTCAAAGGTTTCAAGTAAAGCATTATAGGACCAGGAAACGAGTCGGCCGACTAGGAGGCTCTTCGGAGAGGACCTCCAAGCTTCCGGCCAGCCGACTAGATCTCCCACGTTCATCCACCCTGCGATTTCCCTTTGCCAGGGACGACAAATAGCAATCTCTCCTCTCCCCAGAGCCTTCATCTCAACAAATGACTTGTTACCGTTTAACCTCAATCAGCTATAGATCTCTCCCAACCTTACCCATATTAAAACCCTTATTCAAGTCAATAGCATGGAATTTGATTTTATGTCACCTTTCCAAGGTCAGAGAGAACTATATGATAGTACTCCCTGAAAGCGAACAAAGTAGGTACCCGTACATTGCCCTTTTTCCTGTGTACATAAAGAGTAGGTAGTAGGTACAGTTAGCTTATTTCTCAGCCACAAGGCCTTTTCCCACTTGAAGGATGATAAGTAGTTCACCACCCCACGTTTTAGCAAGCCCACCCTTTGTGTGGGAGGGGGGACACTAGCCGGTGGGGTGGTGAATTTCTCATCCAAAATTCAATTCTCCATTATATTTTTTGCCTATGGAGAATCATAACTCTACACAAACCTGTATACCAAAACCATATATTAGGGCTTTTACATGGATTGTGAAGAAGTAGGCCGCGTGGACTACTTGCTCGCGAGGTTTCTCGTTTTGCTTAGTGCCCCAACACCTTTCGAGCGTGTTGCAGTGTGTATTATATTTGTATCATAAAAACCAACGTCTGAAAGCTCGAATGAGAGGTTTGAACGTGCACACCTGTTTTTTAGAACTTGACTTACCAAAAGAACGTTGAACATTCGGCAAGGGAACTGTTTGCTGTTTTTGTACGTCCGAACATTTGCAGCTTGTGTGAAAGCAATCATGAACAGTCGTGCCTCTTCACTGGATCCAAGTGTCAAAATCGATTTTTTTGAAGGAATTTAATCTCTCTTCATAAAGGATGTCCTCTATACATGAACATACATAAATATGTCGGAAATGTATATTTGTGTAAAGGTTTTGAGAGATCATCTTAATGTGCTTTACATTGTGTTTTTGGATAGTCTTATTAAGTTTTTCCAGCCAACATCTTCACAAAAACTTCATAGAGAGAACGAAAGAGTTTCTTCAGTGCAGCTCCATGACGCTCAGACTATCCTGGGAAGAGATATTGCATGAGAGCCCCACTTCAATTTGTTTTACACAAAAGGGGGCAATATTTCCTGAAGGAAAACTTTTTTTATGTGATTTTGAGCCTGTAACATTGGCTGTCAGCTTTCTGCATATTCAGATTGTTCAAAGTACAAGGAAAAACAACTGCAGTTCACATCATTCAAGTACAACCAAACTGTGTTGACCACTTGAATGCCTACAATATTGTTGAGGCTATCCAAAGGCTCGATTACCTATTGGTGCAAATGTTCTTTGATCTCCATCAATGCGCACGGACCAGAGTTAGGAGCTGGTTCAACCTAACAATACAAACCCAATGTCAACATTAAGTACTCCATCGGTCACTTTTAATTGCGACAGTCACATAATTTGTAATATCTCTAATTAAAGTGAAATTATGGGATAAAGAGCATTAGGAAACAAGGAATAGCAGCAAAATTGACTGATCGACAAAATGGCATCGAAAAAAAAAGTGTTTATGGTGTAAGTGTTGATGGTATCTTAGAAAATGGCCTATGCCAAGAAACTTCCTTCTAAATGTAGTACCATGATATAAATAGCCTATTCGCATTGGAAATGACTTATTTGGACTCCCACCAAGCCCTAGAGCATGGAGAAGCTACTAGAGGCCAACCAAGAAGAAGCCTTTCAGCTACGTTTAGAAGTAGGACAGCTAACCTCAGTCTAAATTCTATAGTAAAATAGATGAAGGCAGAATCCATGAGGTTGTTAATGTTATGTTTCGCATTGTAATGAATGGATGTTATAGCATGGCATGCTTTTCATGTAAGAAATTAGTATTTTCATGTCTTATAATAGAAAGATATGATTTTTGTGCATGAATGATTGCATGGTATGATTTGTTGCTTGTAGAATGATGAGCATGCTTATATTGAATTGAAATTTGAGGTTGATATGCTTGAATTATGTCTCACCAAAGAATGAACATAAGAATTGGAACTGTCGGGGCATCGACAATCCACAATTGACAACAGAGTTGTCAATGAGGGATTATTGATAGTTCAACAGATAGAGAATTTGCACTTCGTGTAAAAAAAAAGGATTGAAAGCAAGTGCTTTGCGGCATGAGAAGAATATAGAATTTGAGATATGTTGTAATGTTATCATTAATATTATGATGAATGAATTATGCATGATAATGCTTGCATTAAATTGAAGTATGTTGTATAACTGTAATATCTTAACTTACTAACTAAGAATTGAGAATAATTATTGAACATGTGCCATACTTAATAGACACTGAAGTGGTGAATTATATGATTGTTGGTCACTTAGAAGAAGTAGCAATCTGGGTTAAGTGTTGGTCAAGTGGCAAAGATGAACTGAGCATGCCCTTAGGGCACCAAGTGGTCTACAACATTTTTTTTCAATATCTCCTAATATTCTTGGAATTTGCATATGAAATAAGATGTCATTGGAAAGCTCTTGGAAAGCCAGTCCGAATTCAGGATCAAAAGTTATGTAATTTATAATGTGCTGTCATTTTCACAGACAACTCCTTACGACAATTCCCTACGACAACTCAAGTGTCGTTAAATGATTTGTCATAGAATACGGAAGTCCATATCTATTTAGGTCTCTTGAAGTTATCATTATAGAAGGATATAAATACATCTTTATCCCTCTTCAAAGGATGTTTTAGCATGCCCTAAATGTGGAGAACTCAAATGAGGCTAGGATTTTGGAGAGAGAAGAAGGAGAAGACGGGTTTGGCTTGAAACTTCACAGATTTGAGGTAGGAAAGATAAATTACCTTACATAAGAGTCAATATCCCCATATGATTGGCCCAAGGTATCAATTATATGGTATGTGATTGTTGCATGCTAGAAGTATTGCATGTTTCATATTGAATTTACATGTATTATGGTTAATTGCATACATAGATGGTTTTGGTTATACTTCTTAAGTGTTGAGATTTATGCCATATGAATGATGTTTGTATGTGCTATGATCGGGGAAGAGCAAGGTAAGCATCTTTTACTTGAAGTTATGATTTTGACTATGAATGATGTCGTGGAATGTGCATGTATGGAATTCGAATAATGTATATTCATGGAATTAAGACTACGATTCATGAAGTATTATTGATGATTAGGTTGTTAGATATGCTTCTAATTATTATGTTGGAAAAGTAGAATTAATAGATGCTCTTATGAGAAGTAGAATTCTGTTTTGGTAGGTTGTATTTTTTGTTGCAGCCTACAACAAGTTCCAGTGTTGTTGTGTTTTGATTATTTGCAAGTGCACGAATCAATTTTGAGTATTGATATGCAAATTACGATGTCGATTCCTCAAGGACTTGTGTATTGGAAAATAAGACTAATCTAAATTAACTAACCCTTTGATTAATTATGAAGAATTGATTATCTAATTATTAAAAAATAATTAACCAAACAAAGAAATAAGCAAAGTAAAATTTAAAAGCAATTACACTAAAACAGAAGAATTTCTAACACAACTTATGCTAGAAACAAGAAATCTTATTATCAAAGAAGATTTTAAGAAATATCAACGTGCAATGGACTATGGCTTCGGAATAGGCACATGATAATTTGCAAGAGTAATACCCATGATCATTTATTATCTTCACAATTATCTCATAGCAAAATAAAATTCAATTTATCTTACTACCAAATATATTATCTTTGACCACGTTTAATTACAAATAAATTTATGTCCTCCAATGCTTAATATGATTAGATCTAAATCATCAATTGTATCTACAAATAGTAAATCATAATTAATATCTAAATCTAATTATAAGAACGACAAGTTCAAGCATAACAATGAGGAGAATAATATTCAATTAAGCACATATAATGAAGACAATTAATTCTATTAGCATAAAACTCATACAACTAACATGGCTTCATCCTAGCCTTAGCAGAGAATTTAGCTACTCATACTTATTAAATTAAAGACAAAAATAAAAATTAACTTCATTAAATATAATTGTAAAAACATGCAAAAGAGGAGAAATAAAAATCCTATCTTGCTAACTCTGTCCTCCCAATGATGGTTGACCATGGCATCACAAACTTGTGGAGCAGCGGCGGGAAAACCTAAAAATGAAAAGAAGAAAACTGAAAAAAAACTAAACATTTCTATTCTAAATCTACTGTTCTTAACTCTAGTTTTTTTTCTTCTTCTTGTATAAGTGTCTAAGGAGTCCAACGCTAATCCCAACTCTTGCAAAGATCCCAAATCAAGTTCAACAGATCTGAATATGTTCCCAATTTGTTTTTTATCCAAATCTGAGCCGATCCACTTCCAGATTCAAGCTTATCAAAATCTGAATATGCCCTGCAAGTCTCAGCTTCTGCCGCTTCCAGTTCGAGTTGCCTAACAAATCATGACTCCTCTGTTGCCACTAAATAGACCAAGTCCGAACCAGAGACCTCAGCCTGAACTAGGTGCTGCCCAGAGCCTATGCAAAAACCGAGTTGAGCCATCATGCCCCACATTGGGAAAACCTAAGAATTGATGCCCTTCTTCTCATTCCGTGCTTCTGGTAAGCCTCAGCAAAACGATCTCGTTCTTTTCCTTTAATTATCTTTCATTCAAAATATGTTGTAGAACCATCAACCATCATATCTGTAATGAACGGTTCTTCACTTTAAAAAACATAACCTGTAATCTCTTCCAATGAAAATCAATGGCTCATATTTGTCCTTTCTCAATTTTAGCTTTTATATTTGAAATTGATATTTTGAAACCCGCTTTGTCCTTTGTAATCGTCAGATCATCTCCACTTTGAGCTCTTGAATACTACATAAATAAAATTAAACCCAGTCTTAGATGCGCAATAAAATATAATTTAGTTAAGACAATTAATGCATATAAATTATTTAGTCAGATCAAACTAATTATTAAACCATTAATTACCAACTTAACACTAAAACACAAGTTTTTATTCTTATTTTAAGCAAGAAATTACACTAGTAAATAAGTATAAAGGTATATACAATAGTGTGTATTCTCTATATATATCAAATACCCCCAAACTTATACAAATACCCCCAAACCTATATTTTGCTAGTCCTCGAGCAAAACGCATAATAAAATTACTAGAAATATAAATGTCATTATTATAGGGAACACGATTGTATTTAGCATATACAACAAGTCTATGAACCCCTAGATGTTTCTAGTTAGATGAGTTTTGTATCATGAGGGTTCACAGCCATGCTACCCACAAATATGTAATATGAATTAATAAAATTCAATATATCTCTTCCTATACACATAACTATATTTTAAAAGACTAACCACTAATACTTGCGTAAATAAACAATTGAAGCAAAAAGACACTCAAATTAGTGGTTCTGTTCTACACATTCATATTTAAAATATGTGCTCAACATAGATATATAAGTACCATTCAAAAAACAAAGGTGTAGAACAAATAGACATCTAATCTAAATTTCTGTCTTCCAGACATTTTAATTTGACCCATTAGTCAATTTACAGTCGAGCTCAATAACCCACAATAATTCTATTACATCTTTCTCTTGAGGTATTATGATAGAAGTAATGCTCAAGCATCCTCAACCATAGGTCCACGGTATAGGGTTATAAAGCATGGTTTTTAAAACCGGACCGGACCGGCCGGTTCAACCACGAAAAACCAGAACCCGTAGACAGACTGGTTAGGTCAGGGCGGTTAGCCCCAGTCAGTTGACCCGGCCAGTTTGAAAATAAATCGGCCAGTTGACCCGCTAAACCGGCGAATCAGACCGGTTTGGTTCAAAGTTTCAACGGGTCAAACTAGTATTTTTCTGTAAAAAAGATGATTTTGCAATGATTCGAAACCAGAACTGACACCATCATTTCCAACACCTTAACCACTAGACTACTTGAATTTTTTATTTTTATTATGCACAATATATATATTTATTATATATATGAGGTGGGCATCTCCTAATAACTATCCCGAGTCAAACTGATTTGACACGCGGTTTGACCGCAGCCCAACCAAACTAGCCAAATTTTTGGGTCGATGTCCGGTCCGGTTTTAAAAACCTTGGAATAAAGGCATAATACACAATTTTTTTAAAGCCATGATTGTGCAATGCCTAGCACTACTAGTCTATAGGGCTCTTGTAGAAACAAAAGAGGCAGCTAGTGATTCCCAACTAGTTGGCTTAAGACACTTGGTTTTAAGGTACCCTTACAGACTTACCCCTTGAATCCAATCCACTAGAAAGCTTTGCAGCCTTGAGAGAATTTCTTCTAACCTCCAACTTTTGATGCGAACCAAACAAATGAATCAATAAAGCATAAAAATAACAAGATTAGTGGAAAAAATAATGCATCTAGTAAAACACACCCTCTACATTGATCGTTTAAATATAAAATCCTTGCAAGTGCAAAAGGCAATTGTACTACGGTGAGTATTGAAAAGGGTTGTCGAACCTCAAGGACGGTGAATACTTTACCAAATTCAAGAGAAAGTTGCAGTTTTTAATTAATCTAAAGAAAGCAATGAACTTTAACTAAACTAAGTGAGAATTAATCAATATAGAGAAGACCAAGGCTTCGAATCCACCACAATAAACTAGTGTATCGTTTCTCTCTCTCTCTCTTTTGAATAAAGATTTCCAATTGGCTAGCATAATCCTCTCGGACATATACTTGTCAACTCAAAATATAGTGCTCTCCTCTCGGACATAACACATAAAACAATTAAAACATAGAATTGTGATCTATCTCTCTTCGAGTATAAATCAATGAAACTTTATTGATATATAACACCTCAGTCTACTTACGTTCCTCTCGGATACGCAAGTATTCTTTGGATTGAAACTCACAAGAATTCACTCTTGTCTCTCTCGAGTACAAAGAACAAACCTTTAATGAATTAATTGTGATTATACAATAAAATCCATACACCAACTAGAGTAAAAACATAAGATGAGAGAAAAGAAACTACAAAACCAGATTATTGGGCTTCATCTACTCCTTGAAAAAGTGTTTAGCCTCGCATTGGAAGAGAAATCACCATTGTATTCTTCATCTTCATCTTCTCTCCTTGCTCTAGCCTCCAATTCTGCTCAAGATGGTCTCCAATATAACTCAAAGGTCTATTCTAATACCTATTTATATGTTTGAGGAGAAACCATGAAGTCCCTTTCCAAATCCGAGTCGAAATAGGTCTTATTTCGGTTTACCGCACACGGCGATCGATCGCTCCGTATTTCCGATCGATCGATCCCAATTCCTTCGTTATTTTCTGCCGATCGATCGTAATGTCGATCGATGCCATATGACTCCGATCGATCGCTGTTACTATCTTGTGAAAATCAAAAACTCTAGTAGATACGATCAATCGTTTTGATGTCTGATCGATCGTTTCCTTTAATAACACTGTTTTGCGGCTCAGGCGATCGATCACGTTGAATGGCCGATCGATCGTAGTTACTGTTTGTAAATTTCCAATGGCCATAACTTTTTACTCCAAACTCCGAATTATGCGTAGTTGGTGGCGTTGGAAAGCTGACTTCTTGAACTTTCACATGAAACTTGAATCAGTCCAATCAGATATTTGCACACGGAGTTATGATGATTTATCCATGGAAGTTAATTTTCACCTCATTTCTGTGTATTACTCTTGTTTCCTATAAAAACCAAAAACTATATTAAAGTAGTAGTTATTCTAATCAAACACTAGTATAAACATAAGTTTAGGAGATAATAAAATGCTTATTTCATGTATAGATCACACCCCGAAACCTATATTTTGCTAGTCCCTAGCAAAACAAAACAAAATCAAATCAAACAAACAAACTGAAGGAACTAATGCATAAAAGTAAACACCACTTTCATAGAGAACACGATTGCATTGAGCGTATGCAATAAGCCGTTGAACCTCTTGGTGTCCCTAGTAGGACGAGTTGTGTCTCGTGAGGGTTTGCAGCCATGCTACCCACAAACATGTATTTATTAATCTAATTAACCTAAGTGCAAAAACAAAGTAAAAATTAAAACATTGCAAAATAAACAAGCCTATTATCCCGAAAAATGCATACCACAATGCTTTAAAAAATCAACTACATGTACTTGGTTCATAATCAACAGGAATATAGAAGCCCTCAAGTAAGTGGTTTTATTCCACACTTTCATCTTGAAAATTTCTGCTCAATATGATATAGCATAATAAATAGTAAAAGTGTAGAATATTATAGCAATACATTCTAAATTTCTGTTTTACACAAATCCGGTGTTACCCATTAACCAAAGAACATCAGAATCTACATAGTCATCGTAATCTTTAGGTTCATGATAGCACAAATCTGTGCGCCTCATTCGGGTCCAACATTCTAGATTTGAGAGGATAATACACCTTAGACTTTTTTTTTCAATAGGACTGTGTAAGGCCTGACTTCAAGATGCTTAGGTTGAGCAATGACTCAGGCCAATGACTACCAACCAATTTGGCTTAGGGCATTAGGTTTTAAGTAGACCGCTTCGGGCCTGAGCATCAGCCTAAGTTAATCCTATAAAGTCAAGCAGCCCCTTTCTTTCATTTTATTTTCATTTTTTTGCATTTTCATTTTCAGCATTCATATTTTCTTTTTCAACACATCTTTATTTTGTCCAGGTTGTATTATACTCTCAACTTATTTTCAGTTCCAAGCCCTTGCCATTGCCAAGTAAATGGTCTATCATGATCTTTTAAGCTCAACAGATAACTACACATCATCCAATGACTCTGACTAAAAACATCCCACTGTAAATTAGCATTCAACAAATCTCTAGATGGCATTATTTTATGTACTAATGTGTGTGAGTGAGTTTTCTTAGCTCAAGCACCTGTTCCAAGAGGATTGTAACAGAAAGATATGCTCAGTTAAGTGTATCTATCCTCCAGTATACTTAGTCACACTTCCAATGTCAATTAATCTCCTAAGAATTGTAATATGCATTATTACGGGATAAACTATCAAAACCTATAAAAAGACTAACAAACAATCCTAAAAACTAATCAAATTTTTATAATTTTTAATTTTTTGATTTTTTATATGCAAGCATATTCCCTCCCTCAAACCTATTATGAACATTGTCCTCAATGTGAACAAAATATAAAATGACAATGATCATTTAACATAGAAAAAAAAATAAAAGGAGAGAATACACCTGAATACATGGGTTGCCTCCCACCAAGCGCTAAGTTTAACGTCTTCAGCCAGATGAAAGTCCATGAGTATCCTGAACCCTGTTGTCAACTTGTTTACCGCTCCTCAAGGTAGTTATGGCTTGCACTTGTTCAGGAGGGTAATGGGAGGCTTCAGCTACAAACTGGCCTCTGGGGTTTCGTTGGGGTTGGCTCGGCAAGGTTCCTGCTTCTCTATGGTTCATGGATTGGGTCACCTGTCCTAATTGAGTCTCTATCTTGGCAGTAGATTGTGTATGGGAATGGACCAGCTGGGCCTGGGTTCTTAGCTCTGCTCTTATCTCCTTCTGTTCAGTTTTAATCTCGGTTAAGTGTGAGAGGAGCATTTGGCTCATCTGGTCTTCTAATGAAGGTCGCCTATTAGACTGGCCAAAGGGAGCCGGCGCGGGTTGGTTGGACTGGGGCTGGCTTTGGAATTCTTGTCTTAGGGCTGGATTGAAAGCTGGCCCCTGATCAGTTTGTTTCAAGGCGAAATTTGGATGATTTCGCCACCCCGGGTTGTAGGTATTTGAATAGGGGCTATTGGCTCTAGGGTATCCTTGTGCAAAGTTGGCATGCTCCTGTACAAGATCTGGATACTGGAAGGCTGAGGGGCAGTCAACTATAATGTGCATAGGGCTGGCACAGGCATCTTGAGAGGTTGGGGTATACGATGAAGTCTGAGAGAAAAACCTGTCAAACCTCTCTGTAAGGGATGCCACTTGGTGTTCTAGGTTCGTGGTAGCTTTGACATCGTACATGCCTCCCCTTGAGGCATTCCTACCAGGCATATGGCCTTCAGATCTATAGAGGGTAGCACTGTGTAAAGAGTTTTCGCTCAGGTCCTCTAGTAGATCCCAAGCATCATCCGGGGTTTTCTTCATGATTGTGCCTCCACAAGAGGCATCAATTAGGGTCTTGTGCTGATTGCACACACCCTCATGAAATCGTTGAACTAATTGCCACTTGGGCACATCATGATGTGGGCATGACCAGAGTAGGGCTTTCATTCTTTCCCAACTTTCATGGAATTGTTCATTTGGTAGTTGGGTAAAGGTGATAATTTCATTTCGGATTTTGTTGGTCCACCCTACAGGAAAATATTTCTTTAGGAATTCAGCCTAAAGTTCCTCCCAAGTGGAAATGGAGTTGTGTGCAAGGGAGTATAGCCATTCCTTGGCCATGTCTTTCAAAGTGAATGGGAACAACCTAAGGCGCACCTGGTCATCGGACAGTGTGAGTTTGAAGGTTGTGTTAACCTCCAGGAAATTTTGGAGATGCCTATAGGGTTTCTCATTGAGTTGGCCGTAGTATGTGGACAGCATCTGGATGATGTTTGGCTTAATTTCAAAATTAGCCACGGTTGCAGGCAGTAGGATACAAGAGGGGGAGGTGTAGGCAGTGGGACGATAGTAGTCTTGCAGGGTCTGGGCATGGGGCATTAGTGGATTCTGGTTTAGGCCATTCCCACCCCCAAGGTTCATGTTGTCCGCCATTGGATGGATTTCAGGGATCGAGTGGCTAGGAGTTCTACAAATTCTATAGATTCGCTCAGGATCAGGGTCAAAGGCTAGGTCGGGGTTCAGGGAACGGCGACCATGCATGCACAATAAAAATCAAACAAACCTGTGCAATCCTAATAGCGACAACTAGCAAGCATCAATCCTAGATAGCGACAACTAGCAACCTAATAGCGACAACTAGCACGTCATGCAGTCACAGAAAGAAAAAAAAACACAAAGCACCCAAATTTACTCTAAAAGAAGGTTAAGAGAGTGCAAACAGTGGAAAGCATGGAATTCCGTATCGGATATCGGTATCGTATCGGTCGGCTTAAGAGACAAAATATCGGAGATATATCGGAGATATTTGTAAAAAAATATCGGTAGTTAAAAACTAGTTTTTACCATATAATTTCATAATCTAGCTTCTAAAATGAGTTATACTAATTTAGACAAAGCATAGATTTTAAAATATGCATATTAGGATGGGAAACAAGTGGGAAAGTTACTTTTTTCCCCTTTTTTTTAAATTTTTTTTTGAATTTGTTTTTTCAAAAATATTATTTTATTATAAAATAGCGATATATCGGTCCGAAACCGATATATCGGCGATATATCGGCGATATATCGGCGATATTTGAAAAAAAAAAATCGATATTTATCCATCTCGTTTTATCGGGTGGGGCCCGATATCGATATATCGGCGATATATCGCCGATATGGAATTCCATGGTGGAAAGGGATGGCCCTTCCAACGATGACGAGAATCAGCGTCCTCTCTTAATCCTGCAAAAGAAGAAAAATGAAATTAAGTTACTGAAAAGAAATTTAAAGTAAACTAAACTACTCTAAAACTAACTATGCTAAGAATTTAGTAAACTATTGTGCCGTCCCCGGCAACGGCGCAAAAAACTTGATCGTTTAAATATAAAACCCTTGCAAGTGCACAAGATAATTGTACTACGGCGAGTATTGAAAAGGGTTGTCGAACCTCAGGGACGGTGAATACTTTACCAATCAAGAGAAAGTTGTAGTTTTTAATTAATCTAAAGAAAGCAATGAACTTTAACTAAACTAAGTGAGAATTAATCAATATGGAGAAGACCAAGGCTTCGAATCCACCACAATAAATTAGTGTATCATTTCTCTCTCTCTCTCTTTTGAATAAAGATTTCTAATTGGCTAGCATATTCCTCTCGGACATACACTTGTCAACTCAAAATATAGTGCTCTCCTCTCGGACGTAACACATAAAACAATTAAAACATGGAATTGTGATCTATCTCTCTCGAGTATAAATCAATGAAACTTTATTGATATATAACACCTCAGTCTACTTACGTTCCTCTCGGATACGCAAGTATTCTTTGGATTGAAACTCACAAGAATTCACTCTTGTCTCTCTAGAGTACAAAGAACAAACCTTTAATGAATTAATTGTGATTATATAATAAAATCCATTCATCAACTAAAGTAAAAACATAAGATGAGAGAAAAGAAACTACACAACCAGATTATTGGGCTTCATCTACTCCTTGAAAAAGTGTTTAGCCTTGCATTGGAAGAGAAATCACCATTGTATTCTTCATCTTCATCTTCATTTTCTCTCCTTGCTCTAGCCTCCAATTCTGCTCAAGATGGTCTCCAATATAGCTCAAAGGTCTATTCTAATGCCTATTTATATGTTTGAAGAGAAACTACGAAGTCCCCTTCCAAATCCGAGTCGAAATAGGTCTTATTTTGGTTTACCGCACACGGCGATCGATCGCTCCGTATTGCCGATCGATCCCAATTCCTTCATTATTTTCTGCCGATCGATCGTAATGCCGATCGATGCCGTATGACTCCGATCGATTGCTGTTACTGTCTTGCGAAAATCAAAAACTCCAGTAGATATGATCGATCATTTTGATGTCCGATCGATCGTTTCCTTTAATAACACTATTTTGCAGCTCAGGCGATCGATCGCGTTGGATGACCGATTGATCGTAGTTACTGTTTGTAAATTTCCAATGGCCATAACTTTTTGCTCCGAACTCTGAACTCCGAATTGCGCGTAGTTGGTGGCGTTGGAAAGCTGACTTCTTGAACTTTCACATAAAACTTGAATCAGTCCAATCAGAGATTTGCACACTGAGTTATGATGATTTAGCCATTGAAGTCAATTTTTACCTCATTTCTGTGTATTACTCTTGATTCCTACAAAAACCAAAAATTATATTAAAGTAGTAGTTATTCTAATCAAACACTAGCATAAACATAAGTTTAGGAGATAATAAAATGCATATTTCATGTATAGATCATACATCATGATCACAACATTTAACAAAGCTAACAACTGACTATAAAAAAACTAAAAACTAACAAATAAACGAACAAAAAATAATGATAATTGGGTTACCTCCAAAGAGAACTACGTTTTCTTTTTTCAGCTAGACAAACTCCTAAAAGTTCACTCCAGATAAACAAGATCCTCCAAAAGTAACTCCTGGACTCCTCAACTCTATAAATGTGGTTTAATTGATAGCCTAATAATGACACCATCCGCAGTAAAAATATTGAATTCTAATTTGCGATGAGATAATTTGGACCATAATCAACAATCAGAACTGTGGATTTCTATGATAACAAGTGTGGATTCAATGCCTTCGAGATTTTCGTTGATAGTTTAATTAAATCTTAATTGCTCGCTTTTGCTTTAGTTTACGTTTTTATTTTCTTTCTCTTGCTTAGGATAATAATTGCTTTTTAATTTACTTGGCTTTTTTTTTGCTTAATGACTTTTTGATAGCTTAGACAATCAAATCTTCATAATTAAATTAAGGTTTAATTAATTAAGGATAAGTCTTGCTTCCCATAACACAAGTCCTTGAGGGATCGACCTCGCAAATTTCATATCTATACTCAAAATCGATTCATGCGCTTGTGAGTAATTAAAACACAATTTGCGCCGTTCCATGTGACTTGCTAGGAAACAGGTTTTCTAAATTAGTTTTACCCTTTGTAATTAGTTTAGGTTAAAAAAAAAGAGAAAGAATTGGTGAGTAGTGTTTGACCACGTGGATACGTGATCAAACACATTATTTGCCTAGGTGATATATGCAAAATATACACATTTTTATATGCCTTCCTACCTATATATTAGTCGTATTTTTACTTAGAGTAAGGATAATTAATGTTTATCTGTGTTAAGTGAATAATTAGGAGTTTGGTAATTAAACGCGCTTAATTGAGTTATTTAGATGCATTAATTGGTTTTAATAGATTCATGTTTTATTATGCATCTAATTACGATTTATTTTTATTTATGCAGGCGTTAGAGCTCAAAATCAGATCGCCGAATGTGAAACACGTTAAACAGCTCATGTGAAGATATCGAAGATCCGACGGACGTGGTTGGTACGACGGGTTTTAACCCAATGAAAAGAAAAAAAAATGATGAAAAGAGAACCGGTTTAGCCGATGGTTCGGTTCGGGTTAAATATAAAAAAAAGATAAAAAAAACAGCAATCCGAGCCCGATGGCTCGGGCGCCTAGAACAGAAAAAACAGAGCCTCGCTTGGAGGCTCTGTTCGAGCACCGGAGGGTGAGCAGAGATCGAAATCCGGCGGCCATGGGCGGTGGGTCATGCTTCCGGTGACGTGGCGGCGAGGCTAGAGTGGCGGCGAGGCTACAGAGGCGACGGCGACATGTTTGACGACGGCGGAGAGGTCCAACGTCCGTAGAGAAGATCGACGATGATTCGGCGGCAATGTGGCGGTGACGAGGCGATCGACGGTGGTTCTAGGATTCAACGGCGAAATAGAAGGCGGCGATGGCTGAGCTCACGATCGGAGGCAAGGTTGACGGCGAGAAGCAACGGCGACTGGGAGGAGCAGCTCACGAAAGCAGGAGTCTTGATTTGGAAAGCTCTAATTTGGGTTCGTGCTGAGAATGGAAGGTCGCTGATTTGGCCGGCCCCAGGAAGGAAAATTGCTGTTCAAAGAGGGAGCGCTCGTCTATAAGAGACAAGAGGAGGCCGGAGCGAAGGGGGGAGCTCTGCGTTTCAGGGTACTGTTTCGGCTGTGGAGAAGAAGGTGGCTTTTGGGTGGTGGCGATTGTGCTGTCGAGAGGCAGAGTAGGAAGGAGAAGAGGATCGGCGGGGAGGGGCTCTGTCGAAGGAAGGAGCTCTGTTTGTTCGAAGGGGGCGGCTGTGCTGTGGAAGGAGAAGAGGATCGGCGGGGTTGCTGTCTGTGGCTCTGTTCTGAAGGAAGAGTGGTCGGCTGTGGAGGAGGGGAGTTCTGTTCTTCCTGTTAGGAGAGGACGGTGGATTGGCGGCTCTGTCGAGAGGCAGAGAGGGTGAGGCTGGAGGTGTACTGTGTGTTGCATAAGAAGAGCTGAGGAGAGGAAACAGAGGACGGCTGGGCAGAGAAGAAATAATACTGCTGCTCTGTTTTGCTCGAGAGAGCAAAGCAGACCTGTAGTAGCCTGCAGTCAAGACGAGAAAGGAGAGCAGTGCTGCCAGAGAAAAAAAAAGGGTTGCTTTGCTTTGGCGAGAAGGGGACTGTCTGTTCTATTCGAGAGAAAGAGTAGCTCGGTTGAGGCGTGCAATCGAGAGATTGTTGCTGAGGGTGGAGGAAAGAGGAAAGCAAAACGGGATTACAGACAGACTGAAAGCAGCAAACAGGATTTTTATTGTTATTTTATCTTTTATTTATCCAATTTCTGAGTTTTAAGTTTAGTTGAACAGCTGATTGCTTAATTAGAAAATAAAAATTAAAACTTTTCATTTCATTGTTGCTTGCTACATACTCTAGAATTAGGTTGAATATCTTACTAAGTCTCTGAGGGATCGACCTCGTAGCCACTATTCTGCATTAGGTTCGTGCGCTTGCGAGTACTATATTAAAATTTACATCACTAGGTTTGAATCAAATCCCTTAGAGAATAGTGCTATTGAAATTAATCTTTTATTCACAATGGAGGATAACCATGAATTCGACAGAACCCTTAGGGAGTTGTTTTCTCCAATCACTATCAACCCTCCCTCTAGTATAGTGTTGTTGCAACCTCTGCAAAACACTTTGAGTTAAAACCTCAGGTTATTCTGTTTCTGCCTAATTTTTATGGTCTAGATAGAGAAGATCCTTACATCCATGTTATGGACTTTCACAAAATTTATGCAACATTCAAATTTACTGATTTTTTTTATGAGTCTGTGCGCCTATGACTATTTCCTTTCTCTTTAAAGGACAAGGAGAAGGCCTGGTTAAATTCTATGCCTTATGGGTCAATAAATACATGACATACTCTGGTAAAAAAATTTCTCTCTAAATTTTTTCCAATGGCCAAAACTAATGCTCTAAAAAGAGAAATTTTTTATTTTGTAGAAGAGGAGTATGAAAAATTCTTTGAGAGTTGTGAGAGATTTAAAGACTTAATCTTAAAGTGTCCCCATCATGGTTTTGAAAAATGAAGGTTAATTCAATATTTTTATAACGGTTTGATTGAGTCCATGAACAGTGGTGCTTTTCTTGATCTTGGGGGAGATGGAGCCTATAAGTTTCTAGAGGGGTTAGATGAAAGTTTCCAGCAGTGGGACTTTGCAAATCATAGAGAAAGACCTCAAGCACCTAAGAGAGGAGGATTGTATGAGATTAGAGAAGACTCAAACATGAGGGCTAGATTAGACAACTTGACCATGAAAGTAGAAACCCTGACTTTAAGTAGAAACATGAATTTTGTCAATCAAATTCCAAATGAAATATGTTATGTGTGCTAGTCCAATGCATACTGGCCAAAACTATATCCATCAATGAATGGATACTCTAAGTGCTTTGCTGAGCAAATAAATGCACTAAAAAACTATGAGAAACAGTTTAGAAGTCCCTTTTTAGAGACATACAATCACAATCGGTGGAATCATCCAAATTTTCTTGGAGGCAAAATACCTCCAATGAATGTAGGTGGGCAACCAATTCAAAATCAATTTAAGCCACCTAACCAATCTGATCCAGTTGCCTCTCAGACTACTCCTCAATTCACAGGGCTACCACGTCAACAATCTATTGTGAACGCTCCATACTAGGCCCATCAGAAATACGTAAGTGGGCCGACGTCTGCTGCAGCCATCATGATAATTGATTAGTATTGCGTATCTTATTGTAATCAGGCCCGTTTAGGCTAATTGTTAGATAACGGGCTGATTGAGAATAATTAGGCCAATTAGTGGCCCATCAGTTTGGCCAGATGGTGCGCGCCCCTAGGCAGACGTGCCATCTCTTCTCTTTATATGTTGGACGTCTTCCTCAGTTGGGGGATTATGCAATAGAAAAACCATTTCAGTCATTACTTTTCTTCTTTCTTTTCACTTTTGCCGTCGAGATACCTTGTGACCATTGCCGGTAACAACATTGGTATCAGAGCGGTGCCGATCTGAGAGCAATCATGCCTCCTCGCGAACAACCACTGGGCATGCCAGAAATCCGGGAGGAACCTGAGGCGGCGAAAGAGATGACTAGTCCACGACCGACGACGGAATCCAACCAGGAGGTACTGATCGCCATGATCAGTGCGCTTGGTGTTCGACTGCAGAATTTGGAGATGATCCATTCCCAGAACCAGGCGCAGAACCCGACCAATCAAACAGCCACAGTCACTCCTCCACCGCCACCAGCAGGAGGTCTTGGCGGTCGAGTTCGACAAGGGGGGTCCAATGTGTTTGGCGGGGGAACACAGGCCCTGAACGCTGGGTCTTCCATCGCACATGGAATCCAACTAGGTTCCTTTAACCCAGGCGCTGAAGAGGGCAGATCTGGCCTTGAGGGACGAGGCACTCAAGGTGTTCGAGGAAATGACACAATGAATCCGCACCTGCGAAATGCCCAGCGTGAGTTGAACGCGGATTGGGAAGAGTCTCTAGGCTATCGTGGAGGCCAGAGGGGTAGCGCAGAACCCAGGTTGGCGCGACTCCAATTCCCGCGATTCAATGGTGAAGAGGACCCTGTGGAGTGGCTATACAAGGCTAACAAGTTCTTTGTCTATCAGGGGACTTTTTCGGATGCCGAACGCCTGCGTGTGGCCGCTTTTCACTTAGATTGAGATGCTTCGGTCTAGTACCAGGCCTTTGAGAAGGAGGTACGATTCCCGACTTGGGCGTCGTTCTCAGATGAGTTGTGCATCGAGTTTGGGCCGAACGAATTTCAGGATTTCAACGAGATGCTCTCCACCATCCGTCAAACAACAACCGTGAGGGCATACTATTCGGAGTTTATGAAGATTGCGAACCGCTTGCCAGACTGGCCGATCGCAGCACTGGTTGGCACTTTCAAGCACGGCTTTAAACCGGAGATAGCGGACAAAATGCGGCATTTTCCTTGTCACATGATGAGAGATGTGGTGCGACATGCACGCATCGAAGAGGAGAAGCTGGCCAGACAAAGAAGGGGGGGACGTGGGAGTTTTCCAGCAAGGGCCCCTGCTGGCCCAGCACTGGGGCCGCTACCGTCTCCTGCTTCAAATCCCAGTCGACCTATGACGACTGGCTCTGTTGTTCCCCCTATTCGAAGACTCACAACTGCGCAAATGGAGGAGCGTCGTGCCAAGGGGCTATGTTACAGGTGCGATGAAAAGTTTGTTCCCGGGCATCGGTGCGCAGTACGGGGAAGCTTACTCATAGAAGAAGTCGATGAGGATGTTTCATTCCAGGCCGAGGAGATACCCCAGAGTACCCCGACGTGCAGCCTGAGATCTCCGTGCATGCCTACTCAGGGACCTTCACCCCACGCACTATGCGGGTACAGGGACTCCTCAAGCGACAAGAGGTCGCGGTACTGATTGACAGTAGATCGACCCACAATTTTATCAACGATAAGGTAGCACAGCGATTGGGTTGTTATGTGACCGATGCCAAGCCTTTTGACGTGCTCATTGGGGATGGCAAACATCTCAGGAGCTCAGGGGTATGCGCCCAAGCTGCCCTTACTATCCAAGGCCACACTTTCACCACATATTTGTTCCTACTGCTGACGAAAGGGGCAGATGTGGTCTTAGGGGTCCAATGGCTGCAGGACCTCGGGGATGTGGTCTGGAACTTTAAGGATCTTCTGATGGACTTCGAGGTGCACGGACAGCGGGTTCGACTCCAAGGGGCACAACTAGGTGCCTTGCATACGGCCCAGGCTGTGGGGTCGTTTTTCAAGTTTGCGCCACAGGGGCTATTGTTGCAGCAGCGGGCCATGGTGGATGTTGAGCAAACTGACATGCCAGAGGATTTGCGCTCCTTGCTTGATGATCATGCTAACATATTCTCCGAGCCAACCGGCCTACCACCAGCCCGATCACATGACCATGCCATTCCTATTCTCCCTGATGCCGCACCGGCCAATGTGCGCCCATACCGCTACCCTCATGTTCAGAAGGCGGAGATTGAGAGCCTGGTGCACGACATGCTACAGTCCAGTATAATTCAGCCCAACAACAGCTCCTTCTCCTCACCGGTTCTATTGGTCCGCAAGAAGGATGGGTCGTGGCGATTTTGTGTCGACTACCGTGCCTTGAACGCTATTACAGTCAAGGACTAGTACCCAATTCCGGTTATAGAAGAGTTATTGGATGAACTGGCCGGTGCCACGGTGTTTAGCAAACTTGACTTGCGCGCAGAATATCATCAAATCCGCATGAAACCGTCAGACGTCTACAAAATTGCATTCCGGACACATGATAGTCATTTTGAGTTCTTGGTCATGCCCTTCAGCCTGACAAATGCTCCTGCTACCTTCCAAAGTCTCATGAATGACTTGTTCCGGCCCTTTCTCAGACAGTTCGTCCTAGTTTTCTTCGATGACATCCTCATATACAGCCAGTCGTGGGACGCTCACTTGGAACATTTGCGGTCAGTTCTCTCCATTTTACGGACTCATTCCTTATTTCTTAAACGGTCGAAGTGTTCCTTTGGTAGCAGGCAGGTGGAGTACTTGGGCCATGTCATTTCGCACGAGGGGGTCTCCACTGACCCCGCGAAGGTATCGGCCATGCTGTCTTGGCCGGCTCCCACATGTGTCAAGGGCCTCCGAGGCTTTCTGGGGTTGACAGGGTATTACCGCAGATTCATCAGCCAGTATGGGATTATTGCCAGCCCCCTGACTGCATTACTCAAAAAGGGGGCCTTCGCATGGACTGGTGAAGCGCAAGAGGCTTTTGATCGGCTGAAACAGGCTATAGTTACTGCACCCGTTTTGGTCTTGCCATATTTCACGCTTCCATTTGTGGTGGAAACGGATGCATCGGACACAGGCATGGGGGCGGTCCTCTTGCAGAAGGAACGGCCAGTGGCCTTCTTTAGCAAATCTCTCACCGGCCGCTCTTTGACACTCTCGGCCTACGAGAGAGAGATGTTGGCCATTGTTCATGCAGTCACCAAGTGGCGACCTTATTTGTTGGGTCGATGTTTCATCATCCGTTCTGACCATCAGCGATTGAAGTATTTTCTTGAGCAACGGGTGTCTACACCAGCCCAGCAGCGCTGGGTGAGCAAGCTGCTGGGGTATGACTATGAGATCGTCTACAAGAAGGGGTCTGAGAACACTGTCGCGGATTCTCTATCAAGGCGCTCGACGGAGGGGGCCTGTATGGCTATGACTGGCCCGACTTGCCCCTTTCTTCCTGATTTGCATTGCGCCTATACGGAGGACCCCGACACTCGCCAGCTGATCGAACGTTTCCACACGCATCAATTGGATGATCCTTCCTTCACTTGGCACAATGCCACTTTATTTTGGAAAGGGAAGCTATGGGTGCCTAACAGTGGGGACTTGCGTCGTCGTGTTCTTTCACATTTTCATGATACGCTGATGGCGGGACATGAGGGTGCATTCCGGACCTACAAACGAGTAAGTCAGAGTTTTCTATGGCCCAGATTAAGAAAGGACATTCAAAATTATGTGGCTGCTTGTGACACGTGCCAGCGCGCTAAGGCTGTCACTACCTCTCCACAGGGTCTCCTTCAACCCCTCCCAATTCCGGATCAGATATGGGAGGATATCTCTATGGACTTTGTCGAAGCCTTGCTCATGGTACAAGGAAAGTCAGTCATTCTTGTGGTGGTGGACCGGCTCTCAAAATATGCTCATTTCTGTGCTTTGAGCCATCCTTTTACTGCCCGGACGGTTGCTGAAACTTTTGTCAAAGAAATCGCTCGGTTGCATGGAATGCCTAAGACTATCGTCTCACATAGAGACAAGGTTTTCATTTCTACATTATGGCATGAGTTTTTTGCTATCCAAGGTATGAAACTCACCATGAGCACGGCTTATCATCCCCAGACAAATGGCCAGATGGAGGTCCTCAACAGGTTTGTGGAGCAATATTTGAGCTGCTTTGTGGGGGATCAGCCTCGCAAATGGTTACAGCTTCTTCCCTGGGCTGAATGGTCTTATAATACGGCTTATCACACATGGACAGGATTTACACCGTTTGAAGTTGTCTATGGCCGTCCACCTCCTTCAGTTCTCTCTTATGTGCCTCACTGGTCATTCGTTGTTGAGGTCGACTATTTGTTGCAAACAAGGGATGAGGTTCTTTGCCAGCTGAAAGCAAATCTCGCAGCCGCCCAGAACCGTATGAAACAACTTGCTGATAAGAAGAGATCTGATCCGGCCTTTCAGGTGGGTGATTTGGTCTACGTGTCCATCCTACCACAGCGCTAGACTTCTTTGTTCAGATCGGATCAGGCCAAGCTCGCACCTCGTTATCATGGGTCATATGTTGTGCTCGACCGTATCGGGCCCGTTGCTTATCGCCTGACTCTACCCCCGAGGTCATTGGTGCACCCGGTTTTCCATGTTTCGCGTCTACGTCGTTTTGTTGGAGATGCATCATCAGTCACTATAAGCGGTCCCTTGTCGCTCGTGCCTCCTGCAGATCCGAATACTCCAGTGCCAGCGTCTATCCTTGACAAACGACGCGTTCGTAAGGTAGGTCGCATTATTACAGAGATATTGGTGGCATGGAAGGGTCACTCACTGGAAGATGCTACGTGGGAAGTGGAGGAAGACATTATGGCTCGCTTTCTAGACTAGTCGCCTTGAGGTCAAGGCGATCAGCGGAACGTGGTGGATTGTTGTGAATGCGCCATACCAAGCCCATCAGAAATACATCAGCGGGCCGACGTCTGCAGCAGCCATCATGATAATTGATTAGTATTGCGTATCTTATTGTAATCAGGCCCGTTTAGGCTAATTGTTAGATAACGGGCTGATTGAGAATAATTAGGCCAATTAGTGGCCCATCAGTTTGGCCAGATGGCGCGCGCCCCTAGGCAGACACGCCATCTCTTCTCTTTATATGTTGGACGTCTTCCTCAGTTGGGGGATTATGCAATAGAAAAACCATTTCAGTCATTACTTTTCTTCTTTCTTTTCACTTTTGCCGTCGAGATACCTTGTGACCATTGCCGGTCACAACACAATCGTCACTGAAGGAGTATTTAAAAGCATTCATGCAATTAACTACTCAGTCAATTGCAAAATTAGAAACTCAAGCGGGCCAATTAGCTAATCACATTGGGGAGAGAGGAAAAGTTAGATATCCCAGTCAGCCTGAACCCAATCTTAAAGGTCAATATGTTGTAGGTAATTCTTCCAATGATCATGGGCAAGTGCAGTAAATAATTACACATATATGGGAAATAGGCTGACAATTAAGTAAAAATTCATGAACAAAAGGCAACTAAAAGAAATGACTCAAGTGATAAAAATCAAGAATCTAATTCTTCCCCTCTTGTTGTAGTAGACGCCCATTTAGGACCTTTGTGCCTAAAGCTCCATTTCCTCGAATCCTAAGAAAAATGCCTAATTTGGAGATATTTTACAGGTCTTTAAGCAAGTGCAGATCAACATCCCATTCCTTCATGCAACCCAACATGTGCCATCTTATGCTAAATTTTTAAAATACTTAGTCACTGACAAGAGAAAAACAAATGTTCCAAGGAAAGCATTCTTAATAGAGCAAGTCAGCTCCATAATTCAATGTAAATTCCCTATCAAATATAAGGACCCTGGGTGTCCCACCATTTCATGCAGGATAGGGAATCATCACATTTAGCAAGCTTTGCTTGATTTGGGAGCGAGTTAATTTATTACCATATTCAGTTTATCAAAAAGTTGGTTTGGGGGAGTTAAAACCCACATCAATAATATTGCGATTAGCTGATAGGTCCATGAAAATTCTCAGAGGTGTTGTCAAAGAAGTGTTGATTAAGGTTGGCACATTCTATTTTCCAGTGGACTTTGTGGTCCTTGACACTCAGCCTGTTTAAAACATCGGTGGGCAAATACATGTTATTTTAGGCAATCAATTTCTTGTTACATCTAATGGTCTAATCAGAAATGGGGTTAGAAAAATTTATTTTGGAAACATGACAATTGAGCTAAACATCTTTAACATTAGCAAACAGTCGCCAGACATGGAGGATGTCAATGGAGTTAACCTAATTGATACTTTGTTCATGAGACTTTTCTCCAGTCACATCCTGAGGACCCTTTAGAGGACTGTTTAGCACACTTTGGATGCGGGTTTGATATTGATTAGTTGAGGAGGTAAAGTCATTGCTAGATTTTGTACCTCTCATGCTGATAAATGGTAAACCAAAGTGGCTTCTTTTTATCTATCACCATCTCCACCGCTGTCATTCATTGTAGAATCACCAAAGTTAGACTTGAAACCACTACCTGACACCCTCAAGTATGTGTTTTTAGGTTCTTTTGACACTTTACGTGTCATTATAGCTTCTGACTTAGGTGATGTCCAAGAGCATAAATTGATTGATGTTCTTAAAGAGCACAAGGAAGCTAGAGGATGGACAATTGCTACCATTAAGGGTATTAGTCCTTCCGTTGTGATGCATAGGATTCACCTAGATGAAACTGCTAAACCTTTACGAGAATCACAAAGACGATTAAACGCTATCATGCAAGAGATGGCTAGAGCTAAAGTTCTTAATCTTTACATCCTTGTGGGAGTTGATTATTGTTAAAGTAGGTGGAGGTCATTGCTTTCAAGACCAATGATTAAAGGGTTTTGGTCCAATTTTTTAAAGAAAATGTCTTTGCACGCCTTTGTACTCCTTGAGCTATCATTAGTGATGGGGGAAAGAATTTATGCAATAGGGTTTTTGAGCAGTTGATGAATAAATATGGAATCACCCATAAAATTGTCACCCCTTACCACCCACAGACCAGCGGTCAAGTAGAGATATCCAACAAGGAGATTAAGTATATAGTATTCTTAGAGCTTCAATGATCATGACAGACCATCTTCTTAGATTTTTTGTGGTGGTGGCTTGAAAATAGGTTGAAAGTATAATATACAAAAAAAAATGCAAAAGATAGTTGTTTGTTACTATCTCCTATGAGTAACCGAGCCTTTGAGCCTGAGTAAGCTGAAAGGTTCACGATAAAATTTGGAGGTTAGAAAATATTCTCCCAAGGCTGGCAGGCTTTCTAGCCTATCAGATTTTAAGGGTAAGTCTGTAACGGTATCTTAAAACCAAGTGCCCTAAGCCAACTGGTTAGGAGTCACTGACTGCCTCTTTTGTTTCTACAAGAGCCTTGTAGATTAGTAGAGCTAAGCATTCACAATCATGGTTTACAAAAATGGTGTATTATGCTTTTACACCCTATACTATGGACTTATGGTTGAGGATGCTTGAACATTACTTCTATCATGATACTTCAAGATAAAGGTTCTATAGAATTATTTTGGGTTCTGAGCTCGACTATAACTTGACTAATGGGTCACATTAGAATGTTGGAAGACAAAAATTCAGATTGTATGGCTATTTGTTCTGCACTTTTGCTTTTTAAATAGTAATTTTATATCTATATTGAGCACATATTTCAAAGATGAAGGTGTAGAATAGAACCACTAATTTGAGTGTCTTTGTGCTTCAATTGTTTATTTACGTAAGTATTAATGATTAGTCTTTTTAAACATAGTTATGTGTATAGGAAGAGATATATATGATTTTATTATTTCAGATTACATGTTTGTAGGTAGCATGGCTGTAAACTGTCATGAGATAAAGCTCATCTAACTAGGGACACTTAGGGGTTCAAAGGCTTGTTGTATATGCTAAATGCAATCGTGTTCCCTACGACAATGACTTTTATATTTTTAGTTTTTTTATTATGTGTTTTGCTCAAGGACTACAAAATATAGGTTGGGGGTATTTGATATACAGAGAATATACACTATTTTATATACTTATTTACTAGTGTAATTTCTTGCTTAAAATAAGGATAAAACATATGTTTTAGTGTTAGGTTGGTAATTAATAGTTTAATAATTAGTTTGATATGATTAAATAATTTATATGCATTAATCATCTTAATTGAATTATATTTTATTGCGCATCCAAGATTGGGCTTAATTTTATTTATGTAGTATTCAAAAGCTCAAAGTGGGGATGATCTGACAATTACAGAGGCCAAAGCGGGTTTCGAAAGATCAATTTCCAATATAAAAGCTAAAATTGAGAAAGGACAAATATGATCCATTGATTTTCATTGGAAGAGACTACGGGCTTTATTTTTTAAAGTGAGGAACCGTTCATTGCAGATATGATGGTTGAGGGTTCTACAACAGATTTTGAATGAAAGATAATTAAAGGAAAAGAACGAGATCATTTTGCTCGGGCTGACAAGAAGCACGAAATGAGAAGAACGGCAACAATTCTTCGGTTTGCTCAATGTGGGGCATGATGGCTCAACTCGGTTTTTGCGTAGGCTCTAGGTAGCACCTCGTTCAGGTTGCGGTCTCTGGTTCGGACTTGGTCTATGCAATAGCAACATAGGAGTCATGCTCAGTTAGGCAACTCAAATTGGAAACGGCAGAGGCTGAGACTTGCAGGGCATTTTCAGATTTCGATAAGCTTGAATCTGGAAGTGGATCGGCTCAGATTTGAAAAAAAAAAGACAGATTGGGAACGGATTCAGATTGGTTGGACTCAATTTGGGATCTTCACAAGAGTTGGGATTAGGGCTGGGTCTCTTGAGAAGGGCTATAAAAAAGAAGACAAAGGACAGAGCTGGGGTGCCACCTGACTTGGAGGCAATAGAATCTAAAGTCTTCTTTTTATTTTTTCGCTTTTCTTTGTTAATATCGATAAGCTTTAGTAACTAATTTGTTTCTTGGAAGGAATGAAGTAAAAAAATATGGCTTACACCCGAAGAGTCAATTAGCTTTGGTTTAAGGACATGAACCAAAAAGTATGTAAGAAGGAATAGCATAAGCCACAATAGCAAATAATTGGCCCAGACCATGATTGACCATCTTGGGGGCTTAGAATCCATAAGAGATTCCTGTATCATGCATGGGTTATAGTGAAGTTCATGGTCCTTATAATCCAACCCGGAGGGAACCATAAATTCCCTTCAAGACTACCAGTTTTTGTGGTGAATTGGAGTCAAATGAAAGAAGAAGAATTGAGATGTCTATTTAGAGTAAATCCCTTATAGAATGTAGAAATAGAATGTTAGAGGTAGAGGACAAACCTCAGGAACGTCAGCTACTCATAGAACAACCAAAGATTTGTAGAACAACCCTTAGGTAGATTAAGGCGTATAGGGCACATGGTTGTTGTAACAAATGTGTGTAGTGTGTATTAATGTATGAATTAAGTATAATAGTATCACAAGAATAAACTATTATATTATTGTTGCCATCTTACTAGGTATGTAAATATTCAACTACACTTTCTTTCCAGTTTGCAGGTACTACGGAGGGAGTAAAGACTGAATAGTAGTAAATAATTATTGTAAGGCCTCCATTATCTTATGTAAGCTCATGAGTGCGGGCATATATATATGTCCTTAATGTGAGGTTGAAAATTGATAGTATTGTTGCACAATTGGACGGGATCCATGACTTAGTATTTGTCGATTATGTAATACCTAAAAATCGTTGCGTTGAAAAATATATTTGCAATCCCATGGTAGTGTTCTAGATGTATTTTACCCATGAGGTACATGAATGATCCATTGCATCTCCGATTATTTGCATAAAAAGAGTACTTAAAAATCCAAGGCATTACATAATTAGTCAATTTTATTGATAAGTGGGGGTCCATAGTAACAACCTAGACTTTTCAAGCGAGCGACTCACCTTTCATCACGGAGTCATCTCGACCTTGACCTTGACATCGACCTAGGGTCATTTCCGGGCCGGCCATGATCGCCATCTCCGGCCTCTCACCGAGATAATAATTAAGGAATGGTATCATCTAATTTTGGTACGTATATTTTGCTAATTGTCTCAATTAAAAGTGTCCGAAGGGAGCACACAACACGAGTTACCTTCAAGCCTATGCTAAATCTACCCATTTATTTGGGTAGAACAAAGTCTCCCTTAAGGTTAATGCAATTCAATCATGCTGGGGAGCTATTTGGACCAATCAAGCAGCTTCAAAACTAGAGCACAGGGTGTCGAGTATCCATAGGGCCACATGCCTAGGGGTGTAAACAGGGGCAGAGCTAGGAATCTTCACCGGGGGGCAAACAAACCAGCAATAATTAACCAAGACAAATAATGAAAATAAAATATCACAAAATATAGTTTTCTAACTAAAACATATTATGGAAATAACTATCACAAGATCAGTGTTTTAACCCAGACAAATGATGAAAATAAAATAGCCCAAAACGTAATGATTTGCACTTGTCCATGCCACTTTGCCATTTTTTGGAAGCGTTGGAGAACAACTTCATTTTGTACCTCAGTGAATACATCGTTCTCAATATATGTAACCAAACATCATTTAACCACTTGTCCCCCATTCTACTATGCAATCAATTTTTTACTATTTTCATAGCAGAGAATGCCCTCTCAACTATCGCCATTGCAACTGGAAGAATCAATGCTAACTTCACAAGCAAGTAAACAAATGGATAGAGAACATCCTTCTTAGTCTCAACTCAACCATTGTTTTTGCAAGACCTTTATTCCTTTCACTTCTAGAAATCTAGGATCAGAGCGCATATCAATAATGTATGTTTCGAGTTGATTGTCTAAGGCCTTCACTATTAGTGGTGAAATTAAGCATTATATAACTCTGCTATGTAGATTAACCTTTCCTTGTTGAATGCAACAAATGAATCACTTAGATTTAGGCAAGCCGCACAAAGAAGTAATTCAGTAGATGCCTCTGGAAAACGATTATCTAATTCCACACGTTGCATATCTATGACTGTGTAGAACAATTCAACATGATAATAATGCTCATTTGTGATTATAAGAGCCTTTCTTTTTTTCTTGCCTTGAGCTTCAAAGATACCATCCATATCAGGTATGAAAATATCATGTTTCTCACAAAAATGCAAAAGCTTTTTCCAATATGGAGCCTCACTCCTCATCTCTCATTCTTTGTAATCTTTGTTTAGATACCTTCACGAGGTTCATTGCATTCACAATGTCTTGCTCTTTTCTCTGTAATGCTTGAGACAACTCATGCGTTATTCCTAAAATATTTTTCATCAAATGCAAGCTAAATGCAAATTCAAAAGATTGCAAATTCTACAACAACCTCTTAGCTTTAGCCCTTTCACCTGAGTTTGATCTATCTTCCATAACCATCTCAAGGACATCAATTACAGAAGAGAACATTAGTATCAAACTGGTCAATGTTCCAAAGTGTGAACTCCAACTCCAACGGGTATCACTTGCTTTCTTTAGAACAGTCTCTTGATTCAAACCTTTCCCACTGACAAGCTCCCCAACACTTAGTGACTCAACAATTTGGTTGGCTCTTTTTTCTCGAAGAGCATCACAACGCTTACATGAGGCCCCTGCAACATTTACCACATGACTTGCAAGATTATAAAGTAAAGCAATTTGAATATGATTTTTTGCCACTGCGACTAATGTCAGTTGAAGTTGGTGAGAAAAACAATGAATGTAAAATGCAAACCTGTTATCTCTCATAATCAATGTTTTAAGGCCATTAAATTCACCCCTCATGTTGCTAGCCCCATCATAACCCTAGCCATGCAACCTGGCTAAGCTCAATCCATGTCTAGATAAAAGTGCTTTAATTGCTTTTTTTTAAAGATAATGCAGAAGTCTCTTCAACATCAACAATGCTTAAGAACCTCTCCATAACATATCCATGTTTATTTATATATCTTATTGCAACGACCATATGTTCTTTGACTGATACATCACGAGACTTATCTACTAATATTGAAAAAAGTTCATCCCTAAGATCTTGGATGATAATGTTAGTAGTTTCAATGGCAGCTGCTTTGACAATGTCCTTCTAAATAACTGGAGAATTCAACTTATCATTATGTAGAGCATTCTGCAATACATTATTTTTTATCTCTTCATTATGATCAGCAAGAAACGTCAAAAGTTCAAGAAAATTTCTAGCATTGCTCGAATCTTCTGATTCATCATGTCCGTGAAATGGGAGCCCATGACGAAGGAGAAATCTAATGCAATCATTTATTGCATTTAATCGAACACGATATTCACTTCTAGCATGGGGTGTTTGTCTCTCAATAGTTGTTTGGATATGTTTCTCTTGATTCATCAAATTTTGACACTTCATCAATGCTTGGTTATGTGCACTATCATGCCGACCCACATGTTTATGTTGTTTGTCTCCCAATTGGAAAACCCTGTAATTGTGAATACATCCCCACCCGCTTGATCTCTATTATCTGTTTTAAAGAGATAACAATGAAAACAAAAGGCTGCATCTTTTGTTATGCTATATTCCAACCTATTAGGGAACTCATCAAACCACGTTTGATTAAAACGCTTATTCACACTTTCAATTTTTTTCTGAGGAAAGTTATGATTTTTAGGTTGACAAGGACCCTTTTGAAGATAAGCTTGATGAATTCGATCTTGATCATTTGCATGATAATATGATATTTTAATCCTCGATCCAGGATTAGTAGGAAGGTCATCCAAATTAAATTGTATATCCTTTTTCTTTGGAGAAGTTCTCATTGCACTTTTATTGTCTTCCACAATAAATATAAAGTTGGTGATTTTCATTTGAGAAATTTGTCCATATTCAAAAATCAATATCAAGTAAAAAACCTAGAATGCAATCCTAAATGATAAATTAATTTTAAATAATCTACTACATGGCCACAACTTTTCACATATAATAAAGCAAAATCTTTAAAAATTGCTTCACATAAGAAGAAGAAAATAAACAATATATGAATTTGTTGAAAAAATCTACATGCTATAATCATAAAATATTGACATCTATATTCTCTATTACATTACAAAGCTAAGGTTTTCAGATTGAAAATTATTGAAATAAACTTAGTTTAGAGTATATCTTACTTGTAATTTGTAAACTGTATCGTGCGATCGAGATGCAGGCAACAATAAGTCAGGAAGAAGAAAGAATAGCAACTTCTCCAAGGATAGGAAGAAGGATTATTTCAGTTTTTTGTTTTTCACTTTTTGTCAGTCACCCAATTGAAGGATTCACGAGTTCGGGTTGCCCAATATTTCTATTTTTTCTTTGTTGGAAGAAGGCCTTAAACTAATAGGAAAAGGGTCAAACAAAGCAAGCGGTGGGTTTTTGGTTTCGAGAATCTTCTTTCACCAATCGGATTATCCCAGAGACTGTGTATTGGACGCCAACTGCGCCACGTACATCATGATGAAGATGTGACAGTCTTTTGAGTTCTCTTGCCAGGGCGCTTTGGCTATCTGTCATCTTCCAGTTGAGCAAACCCTTCCACCACAGCTTGTGTACCATCACAACATTCATAAACTGCGTGAATTTGTCAGCTGCATTCCTGTGATGTGTGTACAACTGGGATCTGCCTGACAGCGGGTTGTAGAAGTGCCATACACAGTGTGGGAAGTGTACAAAGACGAGGCAGAAATGAGAGCCGGTGCAGATTGGGAAAAAGGCATAAAACATGTTCCTGTTCAATCCGTCGAGCATCCACCCGAGCTTTTTTAACAATTTCTAATTATTGCCCCCTTCTTTGTGTTTCTGCAAACCCGCAAGAGAGTCAGAAAATGATGCTGGGAACATCAACTTATCGCTACTGATGCAGGGAATACTTACGTTGTTGAATATTTCTTTGAATGCATGGCATAAAAAAAAACACCACGGATACTTCATCCGGTCTCTCTCATTGTGCTACCTCAAGAGACTCAAAAACTCATCACATAGCCTTGGGAATGGATAAGCCTTCCTTGGATTGGCGATCCATCCATCTATCGCCACTCTATCCTGCTCTAACAATACACCCATCGAAGCATAACTCCAAACCGGCATAATTTTCTGAGAGTGCAATTATAGCCTTAGACTTTCAGGGGTTTGGAGGACATCGATGTCAACAGACTGGGATGAGGTTAAGCCTGTGGCCTCCTTCGCCTCCTCCTCTTCCTTCACCTCCTCAGTCGCCTCCTCGGCGTCCTTCACCTCCTCCTCCTTCGTCACCTCCTCCTCCTTCACCTCCTCCTTGGCCGTTTGGATGTCCGACTGCTATAAGGAAGAGATCACCTCATCGATGATAGAGGTCACTTGTCGATCGGATACGGTTTCTTCTGAGTCGGCTTTCGGCTGACGGGACATATTCCTACTTGCCTGCTCCACCGGCATTCTCCGTATATGCTCATCTTCCCTAATCCTCTGTAATTCAATCGCGGAGACAGCCCTCCTTCTCTTCCTTACCACTACACCAGGGGGGCATAGGTCCCGTACGTTCGTTTGACGGCCCTCGACTTCTGCACGCTCTATATGTTCGTTGAATTCTGGTTGGACCTTCTTCAAAAACAACTTAACGGAGGATCTCTTAGTAGCCCTTTCAATCTTCTCTTCCTCATCTGCGTGTTTGATGGGAGCTAAAATGACATTTTACATATGCGTGTCAGTAGCAGCACAAAAAAGAACATAGTCGTGTTGCATGTAACACGAAAAACTAAATAGTCGTATAGAATGCAACACGAAAAATGTAATAGTCGTGTATCATGTGACACGAAAAATTAAATAATTGTATACAACTTACCTTTACCCCATTTCAATGAATCGCCGGCTGGCTTGTGCGCCAGCTCATTTGTCCGCATACCCATCGAAGTTTTCTTCATATGCTCCTTGTCATAGGGTCGCTTCTTTGGCTCCATGTGATGCACCGATGACTTCTTTATCCTCTCCTTCTTCTCTGATTCCTTCGTCTCCTTCGTCGGCTCTTCAATCTTCTCGTCCTTAGGATGCTCAAAGATCTGACCCTCTAACAGCATTGACGTTGTGGCGGCAGATGCCTTCATAGAGTGAAGAGCCTCTTGCATAGGTCTGACACTCCTTCCCATCTCCTCATACGAAGACAGAGCTATCTCAATTAGTGAATGTATGCCCTAAAGCGAACCCTCAAATCGCCCCATTGCAGTAGACTGAGCAGCCGTCCTCGAGGAAGAGGGTGAAGGTTGTTTGGGAGTCCTCTTCATTTTCGGCCTTTCCGTCTTGTGCCGTTGCGGAGGAGGGGCCACTGAGGGAGACGAAGCAATGAGAGATGCCTCTTGGGCCATGGGGATGATTACATCGATGACTTCTTCCCATACTTCGAGATTATGGAACACTCCCTTCCAGTAGTCGGTCATACGGTGCTTCTTCTGTGCACCCTTCTTGACCTCTGTAATCAGGGCCCCACTTCCTGGCCACCTTTTCACCCTTGAACTGGTAGGGCCCATGACAGCTTGGAAGATTGTCGTGTGCTCAAAAAACCAAGTCTGCATAGTAAACAGATGAAAACATTAGTAAAAGGCACCGATACAGGCAAGTCGTGTACTATTATAGTCGACTATAATAGTACACGACTAGAAATTTGGTCGTGTCTTATGCAACACGACTATAAATGAAGTCATGTTGCATAAGACACGACACTTAGTGTCTATGTGTTGTTCCTTTTGAAGACTCTGAAAACATAGAAATGCTACATACCTGAAGGACATATGAGGTGCCGTTTAGGTATCCACCGCCCCGTGACCCTCCTTTGGATCTCGCACCCACTAGTCTGCTGGTGTGGGTGATACCAGAAACCAACATATTATGCATAGCCCCAGCCCAATTGTATGAGCTCAATCTTGGGAGGTCTTCAATGTAATGGTACAAACAGGGATGCAACGCTCTAGTGCTGTGTGGAAACAACACAGTGCAGAAGAGGAGGCAGATGATCATCCTCGCCATATCCTCCTTTGCTATCTTCATTTCGCCCTCACTAAGCTTGTCAATGATTTCCTCAATGTGTGGAATATCAGGTCTCCTGATGGCCTTTCTGAAGAATTGACCTTCCGGTCGGCGTGGCAAGGAGGAGACGACCTCAACTGTTTCGCCCTTTGCGGGCAATCCGGTCATGAGAGCAACTTCTTGCTCTGTGAAATGTAGCGTCCTGCCCTTGATATTGAAGACCTTCGCCGACTCATCCCAGTACCTGACCAAATGGTCGAAGAGGTTTCTAGAAACAACTACGTCCTCACCTTAAAAAATGATAGCGAAACTAGCTTCTCTGATCAGTTGGCCACATCTTTGGTGATGCCGTAGGAGGGCCGCACACTTTTTCATCGTGCCCGGTTGACAAAACGTCTGCAGCGCTGGTCGCGCATAGTAAGTTCTCTTTATTGATGGGTCCATCGGAGCCTTCCTCTTCCTGCCCTTCTGTTTTCACTGTCTAGATGCCAACACAAAATCCTGATCCTCCTCCTCTTTTGATGGTATTTTCTCCATAGAATCATCCTTTTTTGTATCCATTTGCAAGGAGATAGGTAGAGTGGTCAGTAGAAAAGTCGTATCGGTGCAACACGAAAACATAAAAGTCATGTCGTCGCGGACATGACTAAATATGCAGTCATGTCGTTCAAAGACACGACTTTATAGTTCATAGTAAAAATAAAAAATCCAAATTTTGGACCTTCTGAAACTAAAATTAGTAAGGATTGTTGTAACTTACCGCGGTTTAGTCGTGTGTATGTGTGTATTTCCTGGCACGCGCCTTTCACACTCTTCATCGCCGTAAACCGAAGCTCAATCGGTCACTCCGTTGGTTGCATGAACGTGCAGGGAGCCGCGGGGGAAACTCAACGACATGAAGCTTCGAAACCCTGGAGGTATCCGCTTCAAATCGCCGTCTTTGCGCACTCTCCATCAGTCGTGTTGTCGAAACCCAGCAAGGGGCAGCTCCAAATCGAGCTGGGGACATGAATAGGATCGTCGAAATCCGCACGGGTCGCCAGTGGATTTTTAGGATATGGCAGGTATTTAGGGAACTGGATCTCCGTCGATCTTACGGAATTGACGGCGCACATCTTTGACCGAGCGCACATTATATCCGTGTGCGCCATTAATTCGGTAAGATCGATGGCTAGTGAAACTTCACCAGCAGATCCAGACTCGGTATTTATAGCGGAGGGAGTCTAATAAAATGACCCTCTCCCAGCTTTCGAAAAACTTGGTCATTTTACATTTACGGTCCGCGGGCATTTCAATTCATGTTTCGACAACTGCCTGTATCCACTCTTACCTATCTTAATTAGGAAACTAAAATCAACAAGTTTTCTAATCCAGACAAATACATTGGACGAAGATAGATAGTTTACCGAGTCCGAAAGTCCCAGCTCAAAACCGGTGAAACCCGACAGATACCATGCCTGGCGGGATCGCTTTCAAAAGCCACCACCTGTCTAGCTGTCGTATGCCTCTTCCCGTTCCGTTTGATGCTTCCCTCTTCCGCACCTCACTCGGTCGTGGCTTCTAGTCTCATCACTCACGGCATCATAAGACTCGGACATTCCTCCCGACCTTTCTTAATTTAATCCTTTCCTGTTCAAATCCCCTTTGTATCTCGCTGTCCATTCCCTTATCCATTTGTGGGTCTTTCTTGTGTTTCTGCGATCAATTGAGCTTTGATCTGTGTGAACGAAGAGAGAGGAGAAGTCAAAGGGAGATGGGGAAGCGGGGGTACCTTGCCATGAAGACTGACGTGAGCAACAACGAGCTCATTGAGTCTGATCTCAGGGAGCTCGGCGCGGCCGCACGCAAGCTGGTAAATCACGCGACGAGACTTGGCGGATTGGGCTTCGGGACCGCTTTTCTCAAATGGGTCGCTTCCATTGCGGCAATGTGAGTTGCTTTTAATCACCCTGTTTTGGGTTTTTGTTTAATTTGGTGATAAATGGGAAATTGGGTGTTGCTTAAAATTGTGAGATACTGTTGTTCCTGATCTGTTGTCATTAAGGATGAATTGGTGAGCATCGTTTAGAAATGATGCAAGATTTGGATAGATTTTGTTTGCTGCCGTCATATGGGGATGTTACTTTTGTTGCTAAGTCAATTGTTCTTGCAGCGGTTGAAAACTGAGTTTTTGTTGCAATAAGTGCTTGGATTTAGTTTAGATGGTTGTTTTGATCTGTCTATATTCAGCGTAGTACGTGTATATTTCTCTCACTTAGAACGATGGGATTTGGCTCCAATGTTGGATTGATAAAATGGTGGTGTTGGAATTTGATGAAAGAGATGAGTGCTCTAATTTATCAAATTGGCACATCAAATTTCTATGATTTTACTAGGAAGTAACATAACCACTTAAGGAACTGATAGACAGTAAACTGCTTTAGTATGAAGTTTATCTTACTGGTAAGTTGTTTCTCTCCAAGGAAGCACAAATGCGGATATTGGACACGAGTATGATATGATACGGGTGCAGTGATACGCCAAGTTTCAAAAGATCAGTATACGATACAGGGGAGATAAATGTATTAAGATATCATTTTCTACATATATTTAGGTACATTTTAGGTTAGTTCTTATATTAAAAGCTTAACTACAATGGAAATGTTGCATGTGTAAGGATTTGGTGAAGCAATTTATAGTTGGTGTCTGATTATAAGGTAGGATATGCATGCAGCCGTAGCCGAATACCGGATACAGTCCCTGTTTTGGAATATCCGTGCTCCCTAGTATCTCTCAAGTGGAAAGATTGGATTTACCTTAAAATTGAACAGATAAAATGTGCGCTAATCACTAATCTATAGTATGGGCACACAAAGCTACTTTGATTTTGTTGAGAAGTAATAAACCATTGATTTTGTTGAGAAGTAACATAACCACTTTAAGGAACTGATAAACAGTAAGCAAGACTTACTATGAACTGTTTCTTGCTTGTAAGCTGTTTCTCTCAAATGGAAAGATGGGATTTAGCTTAAAGTTGATCAGATAACATGTGTTGTTGCTTTCTGATATGGGAAATTGGTGCCTTAATCACTATTCTATCGAATGGGCTCACGAAACTACTTTGATTGTAATGACAATTAACATAGCCACTTTAAGGAACTGACAAATAGTAAGTGGATTGACTGTGAATGTATCTTCTGGTCCCTCAGGTAGAATGATGCGATTTACCTTAACAGTTAATACTGAACGGATAAATGCCATTGCTGCAATCTGATGTGGAAAATTAGCACTCTAATCTATCAATTTGGGGCATGAAATGGGTATGTTATTAGTGAGAAGTAACGTAGCCACTTTAAGCAACTCTATAAGCAGTAAACTGATTAATTATGAATTGTGTCTTACTGGTAAGTTTTTTAAGCACTGTGAGCTTATGTACTTTTGTTGTGAATTTAACATTTGTCACTACTTATTTTGTTGAGTAATAACATTGAAGTGATGTTTTGAAATTTTAGTTACCTTCTGTATAATTACTGCAGATACTTGCTGATCTTGGACCGAACCAACTGGAGGACGAACATGTTGACATCTCTTCTAGTTCCATACATTTTTCTGAGTCTTCCTTCCATAATATTCAACTTGTTAAGGTGATACAATCTCTTTCAGCATCTCCTTTCCTCTTCTTTAGGCATGAAAGGTCTTTTGCTAATGCATCTTTTGGTTATGGCACAGAGGGGAATTTGGAAAATGGATTGCATTTATTGCTGTTGTCCTCAGGCTGTTCTTTCCTCGCCACTTCCCTGGTACTTTTGACATTCCTTTCCATGACCTTAGAAGCTTTGTCAATTACTCCCTCTGCTCAATATTAAGTATCCAATTTAATTTTTGTAAATGAACTAATTTTAATTATTTTTGAAAAACCAAAGAGGACACTTAATATGGGATGGAATATAATAGTTCTTTGTACCAGTTTCCTTCTGTGTCTATGCAACTTTTCTAATTGTAATAGTCCCTCCGTTCGGAATGATTATTAACGTAAGGTTTTTCAGAATTATTATTAACATAACATTTTCAGAATGAACTAAAATTAAGTGATGGAATTTAATAGTTCTTTGTACCAGTTTCCTTCTGTGTCTATGCAACTTTTCTAATTGTAATAGTCCCTCCATTCAGAATGATTATTAACGTAAGGTTTCTCGGAATTATTATTAACATAACATTTTCAGAATGAACTAATTTTAGTTCATTCTGATAAACCTTATGTTAATTATTATAATTCTGGATGGAGGGGGTAATTATTTGCATAGAAGTTTTGGCATATCACTCTTTTTAAAATATAAAAGTGTAATTCTTAGAATCTTAACTACTATGATGTGCCACAAATGCTGGCAGAGCTATTATAGTTGAAACTTAACTCTGGATGACATTCTGAGCTGTACTGTGATATTCTGACTGCTTACCCATATGTGTATCCAGATTGGTTGGAGATGCCAGGATCATTAATTCTCCTTTTGGTGGTTGCTCCAAGCCTCTTTGCCCACACCGTGAGGGACAGTTGGGTTGGGGTCGTGATCTGTTTGCTTATCGGGTGTTACTTGTTGCAAGAGCATATTCGTGCCTCAGGCGGTTTCAGGAATTCTTTTACTCAGAGTCATGGCATTTCCAACACCCTTGGCATCATCGCCTTGCTTGTTTATCCTGTCTGGCGCCTGGTGCTTCATTTCCTGTAAGCCCTTGCATGTGAAGGGATTGCATTATGATCTTTTATTACAATATCTATTTGTTTATGAGTCTAAACTTGGAATTGCATGATCTGTACCATTGAGTTTGTTGAGACCTTCAGATTGTTAAAATGCTTGTTTAGTGTTAAGAGAGGCAGTTACTTGCCTACTATTTCCTTTTTTCATTACTTGCGTTCCCTGCTCCTTTCACCGCCTCAACCTCAGCCCTACTCTAATAAATGACATTTTACTGAAATCTCACACCTCATCTAAAACCACAACCATTTTAAGAATGCATCTATTACCAACATTTTTTGTTTAGCAAGAGTTTTATACCAATACTTTAGGTTGGTATCATGGATTTTAAACCTCCACTCTAGACAAACTCTTTCCTAAGAAGAGCATACTCTTTGTCTTTCTGTCCTAAGTTCCAGTCATGTTCTTCCTCTTGGCATCTTCAACTTGGAGCCCCTCTAACCTTTTTATCAAGGCATCAATTTTTCTTTTTTTAAACTTTCCCTTACAAACACAAATTGATCCCCTTTATCTTCTCCCTCCAAACTGTTGCCCCTAAATCAACCCTACTATTCTCATTTCTCGTTTATTATCTTTATCCATGTCCTCTTAGATCTTCTTCGCCCTCTTGTGGCCTCTTGAATTGCTTTTCCTCCTATCTTATTGCTGTTATATCAATCGGTTTCTTTCAAACATGGCAACACAACATCCTCTCTCTGGGTTTCTCTCCTAGTGGTGCTACCCCTAGGTTCAATGACCGACCAATTTTTTTGTCGCTTTTATTTGCTTCCGCTCCAGCATCCCATCCTTATTTCAGCTATCTTCAATTTATAGTGTTAGTCGCATTGATGGTCCTACCCCGGTAAAGGCAGAGGACATAAAGGTGATGACCAGTCGATCAAAAAACTTTCAGTCCTTGCTGATCTTACATGACATATTCTAGAATTAATTCAAATACACCATTTGTACAGACAATTGTAACCTTTACAATAAAAATATTTTAGTATATAAATTATAGTATAGGATTAATATCACGATTTTGTTTTTAATCTAAGAATGAAGGTAAGAATGAAGGTGGCCATTTAGATTTTCAACAAATTCAAAGTTGAGGCATACCATAAAAGCAATGTCACTTTAAATCACCTGAAATGCTCAAGCCAAGAACAAAATGCAGTTCAACTTCCAAAATATTGATGCCACCCAAGTCCACTGCAATAAAAATATGAAAAAGACGGATTTACATGGTTTCAGGTCCTTGTGGTTGCATTTTCAGGTCTTCAGTCATTTCAGCCAGTGTTGCATTTCTTTCGATAATAAACCCTAAAATAAGTTAACTTTAAATTTGGCCAGTTTGTGTGGCCAGTTTACCTCTCCTCACAACCCCCCATCCTCTCTGGATCCATGACCTTCTACCGCGCTTCCGGCCTTTCAATGCACTGTGCCACTGACCTTTAGTTGCAGCTGCTCATTTTTCATGTTTGGTGCTTTAATCATCTAAAAAAAACTGCACTTTCTTTCATTGATGGTACTATGCGATGAAATTGTCTTTTTTTATTTATGAGTCTGTAATTTTGATTGAGGTATTTTGGCTGAAAAACATAATCAAATAGTGCCTTTTTTCCAACTATTTGGGGTCGGCGACATGGATCTTACTCCTCTACTCAAGCCTGTTTTGGGCTACCTCTTTTCTAAGAGATAGTAAAGTCAAATATTTTTTTATTAACTCTATCCAAGTTCTCTTAGGTCTCCCTCTCCCTCTTTTAGTATCATTTATATGCAACATTTCTAATCTTCTCACATGGGCATCTAAAGGTCTTCTTTGCATATGCCCATACCAATGCAACCTACATTCCCCCATCTTCTCCCCTAAAAAAGCTACCCCTAAACTCTCACGAATATATTTATTTATAATCATATCTCTCCTAGTTATCTCACTCATCTACCTTAACATTTCATTTCTGCTACATTCAACTTATCTATATGACTTCTCTTTAGTGCCCAACACTCCTCTCCATAAAGTATTGCAGGCATAATGACTGTCTTATAGAACTTACTTTTAAGTCTTTTTGGAACACGCCTATCACACAACACTCCCGAGGCTGCCATCCACTTTACCCACCCCGCATTTATCCTATTTGTCACATTATTATAAATATCCCTTTCTTTATGGATAATAGATCCTAAGTAATGGAATTGATCACACCTTGACAATTCTTACCCATTTATTTCAACTAAGGCTCTACTTATAGTTCTACCTTCCTTAAAATTAAATTCCATGCACTCTATCTTAGTCTTACTTATTTTAAAACCTTTTGATTATAGAGTTTTCCTCTGCAATTCCAGTTTCACATTCAAACCTACTTTACTCGCATCAATTAAAACTGCATCATCTGCAAAAAACATACACTATAGTATAGTATCTTGTAAATGGTAATCATCTTCATAAACGAATTTGCTTCAATGGATTCATTCGGTTAGATGCTCCACAAGTGTTCCAATGATGGACAAAGCTCTATCATGACTGTCCAGATTGTATTCATTACATGTCCAACAATCTCAATGGTCTAGGAAGATGAAGTTAAAACTCACATCTAGACCCTTGAGGCAACTTGTAGAAATTCATTGATTGACTTCTAAATCATAGAATCATTTCGACAATCACAAATTCAATTCAATGGTGGGTGTCAAAATCGTAGAGTTGACAATTATATTTAACTCTCAACTTTTTTTTTGGACATAAATAAAAAACTGCTTTGGAGTTTCATCTTTCTTGGCACCCTCCTGCATCTTTGCTCAAGACACGAACAAAAATCTAGTTTGTTCCCAGTTTTGTCTATATATCTTTTGACATGTACAAATCCTCTAAATCATTATAAAAGTAGCCCAAAAGATGTATGATTAGCTTGGCTGCTTGCCATTTTTACAAAAATCATTGTTCACGTAACTAGACGTGACAGATGTTAATGAATTTCAATTAATATGTAAACATGTCCATGCTAACAATTTGCCAAACTAATTAAAACAAGTGTCAAGTCTAGAGTTTCTAACTAAACATACATAAATCTTAATTAGTCCAAAAATGACACATGTCTAACATTAATAAACCAAGTATGAAGTATCAAAATAAGTAGATTTCATGAATTAGTTGTCATCTGTTACCTCTTTTGAATACAGTTATCTTAATTAGGCATTTTTTACATGTGTTAATGGTCATCATTATATCATAAAAAAGATTGTATAGCTCATAGATGATAGAACCGGCTATGTACCTTTACTCTTGCAATAATTCAATTTTAAGTCATCTCTAATTTTAAAAGTGATATCACTCTCAATTTGCAACATAAATCTACATTAGGATTAAGTAAAAGGTTATGAATACCATGATCGCTAGTCTTTTCTATGACAAAAAAGGATCTCTTGTCTTTTCCCTATTTTTTTACTTTGTTTATGTTAAAATCCTGAGATCCGATAAAATTAAAAACAAAGCTCATTTATTCGGAGATGTTGCAGCGTATATAAATCCAACATTCAAAGCGCATCATATCATCTTGAGTCGTGATCAATGGTTTTGAAATATAACAATAAGTTGAAATTAGCCGTTTCATTACTAACTCAATTCCTTTACACTTGCGTCCTACTTACAAACTCAGAATGTGAGTCAATATTATTACATCACTACAAAAGCATAAACAACGACCAACATTTCAGTTTGAAGTTTGTACTATATGATATTTTGCGTCTCCTGCAGACTGCCTGCTCAAGCCCAAAATGAAAACTGGATCCACCGGGATGCATAAGCATATAAGACTCAGTAGAATCATACACTATAATTAACAAGCATTTCCAATAATTTAGGATTTACATTAAATAATCAATACATTCAATTGGAACACACCATCATGAGATATATTATAGTTAAAAGCCTCCATCCGTCTGATTCCATCTTAAATGCAACACCCCAGTGTTTTCCAAGGATTAAATAAGTGGATGTGATTAAAAAGTGATATGAGCACAATAATGCAGGTTTCAGATGTAGGGAGTAAGTTAAAACCTTGGGAAGTGTAAAGGCTATGTGGGCCCCACTAAGGGTAATTTTACAAAACTATACTACTATGGTATATTTTTGGATACTCTCATCGAGAGCTTCGTAACACATAAAAGAATGTGTGAATTAGAGTTCGGGAGAGACAGTTATGCCCAATTGAAGTTCATAGCACACTTCGTAAGCTAGTCGGCAATTAACCGACAGTGTAAATTGCAAGGACAGTGGATTTCAAATAGCATTGTAATTGTTTTGGGATTTTTCCCATGAGGGTATATAAGCTTCCCTCTCGCCTTTCTCATCATTTCAAAAGCCATTTTGCGTGGGAAAATAGTAAGGAGAGGTGAATTCATAAAGGTTTGACAAGAGAGCCAACTGTGACTTAGCAAGAAAAGCCGGAATTAAGCAACTGAATGAATTTGGTTCGAGAAGATCAGAGGATAACATGTAGGATATCCTGTAAGCTCCTAAATTGAGAGAATGGCTTATTTGTGCGTAAAACATATAAGTGTGAATGTAATTTCCAAGTCAAGATTGAATTTTTAGAAGAATTGATTAAATGCGTGTGGCTTGGTTGAGTTGAGAGTTTTGGAATTGTTATTTCAAAGATTGGAGCTAGAAAGATTTGAAGATGCTCAATTAATGACTTAAAGTTGTAGTTCATTTGGCTAAGGTATGTTCAGCATACAAACATTATTTGATTGCTTAATTTGAGAGATTAAGTGAATGAATTAAATTAGAACTATTATTTTTTGATGTAATAACTTGAAGCAAGCTTTTCATTTGAACAGAATCCCACATGATTGAATAGACATGGTAGATTAAATTGACCATCCATCTGCGTTCACATGCGCTCCATCAAATCTTGATGAAAACGCAAGCAAAATTCACTATGTCCAATTTTTGTTCAAATGCAAACATGGTTCAGTTCAAGCTGCACCAAAGGTATCCAGTTTCTAGACACACTGCAAGCCACATTTGGTGACGACAAAGAAGAATTCAGAGCATGGAGCTGAGGCATATTGTCCCTGAAAACAACTCCAAGAAAAGGTAAGGTGTGATGGAAAAAGGTCAACTTAGACATGTGTCAAATTAGTCAGTTGCCCTTAAGAAAAATGACAAATATTCGGTCATTAGTTAATGCATTGTAGGTTTAAAAAACAATATTCTACACTCTCATCAAAGAAGGTTTCGTTCAGGCACATTCGATTGCAGTTAAGCCAAGATTAACATTGGAGAAACAAAAAACAACGTAAATTTTGCATCTCAATGCTAAACCAAAAGAGTTTTCCTTTGGAAATTCCATTTTTCATGATATGTACAATTATGTGCATAATGATGAGAAATGATTTTTTTGTCTAAGTTTTCATAGAAGTATTACTTGTTGCCTGAAGAGGATGATGATCCACATCATCTTTATCATAGCAAATGGTTCATATCTAAGGTGATATTTTTGGTTGCTATTGGTCGTCCAAGAGTTGACGATTTAGGGAATGTTCTCTTTGATGGAAAAATAGGGAGTTTCCCTTTCGTAGAATATAAGGTAACCATAAAGAACAACAAGAATATGTCTAGCCAGAACTATAGTAACATATGCCATGCTATCAGTGACAAAGCAAGTGACGACAACATGTTTGATTCAGAAAGTGTTACATGCAGCAATTCAATCAAAATGGCTTCGTGGAGAAAGAAAAAAGCCAATTTACATTGCGATGAATAATGCAAAGCCCCACATCAGCCCTAATAATCCTGATTATGAGGAGGGAATTTCTCGAGACAGATTTTATCTATTAATTAGTCAACATCCAAATAGTCCAAATCTCAACATCATGGACCTTGGATTCTTTTGAAGCATTCAATTTTACAACAACAAGAAGCACCAAAATCTATTAATGATTTTTTTTTTTAGTTAGTAGGCATTTATCGGCTTTTCAGTGACAATATTCAATCATTTCATACGTCAGCAGCCATGCATGGTTGAAATAATGAAGGTTGGCTGCCGAAACAATTATAAATTATAACCTATAGGAAAAGAAAGTTTGAGTGCTAAGGGTTGCTTCTAGAGTACTTGTTAATTGATAGGGAAATTGTACACAAAAGTACGGAGGCATGTATCTTTAATGCCGAATTTCAGTTTTTTCAACTTTCTTCATGTGTACATCTTCTTACACATGAAAAGTTTCTTTATACTAGGATTGTAGGTGCTCATTGCTTAACATCTTATATGGATTGTGGTCCATATGATGAGGAATCATATCATGCAATAGAAAGTATTACATCTACTTTCTTTTAAACTTTGAGCTAATTTATGTTGTTTCTACATCTACCCATTTAGTTATTGATGCAAGTTGTGTGCATTAACTAGTCGCAATCAAATAGTCAACTTGCACTTTGGGAAATCATGTTTCAAAAAATTTCTAAGGGGATGAACACAGTGAGATGATTGTTTATTTGATTTTCTTAACTCAAATATCGGATGATTAAAACATATAAGTTTTGAGCATTTACGATAAATAATAAAAATTACTGGAAAGACACATGGATTGCGACATGATGTTTTACTTTAGACTCATAATAAAAGTAAACTGAGTTCATAAATATTATTAAAAACCTTCAAAACCAAGGGTTCCAATCCTTACAAACCAGAATTAAAAGGCAACAGACATGTGTATACATTGACTCTACAACTATTGTACAATACTCAAATAAAATGAGAATATTCGTACATGATCTATACTTGAATTATGCATTTTATTAGCTCATAAACTTATATTTATGTTTGGATTTTGATTAAATTTAGTGATGCTTTAATGTAGTTTTTGGTTTTTGTAGGAAAGTAAGTGTAAGCTGCAGAAATGTGATGGAACGTGACTTCAATGGTTGAATCTTCATAACTTCATGTATATATCTCTGATTAGACTGATTCAAGTTTCATGTTAAATTTCAAGAAGTCAGCTTTCCAACACAACCGACCACGCACAATTTGGAGTTCGGAACGAAAAGTTATAACCATTGGAAAATTGTGATGCAGAACATAAATAGTAACCGATTGATCGACAAAATGAGGCGATCGATCGCCTGAGCAAAAAAATGAAATTTACGTGATCGATCGTCACCTTTTGATCGATCGTATCTACTAGAGTTTATTGATGAATAGCATCTGATCGATTGGTGTACAGTGGATCGAACGCCGTATTCGCAAAATTAAAAAAAAACCTATTTTGAGTCTGAATTGGAAGGGGTTTCGTAGTTTCTCTTCACCCCTATATATATGTCTTAAGGGGAGACATTTTGAGTATTAGAGAATAGATCTTGGAGGCTAGAGAGTAGCAAAGAAGAAGGAGTTTTTTGGAGCCTAAGAAGAAGAAAGGATTCATGCCAATGGATCTACAAAATTAGGCTTTTCTTTTCTCTCTTTCTATGTCTAGCTAAATTCTTTGGCAAGGATAGATGAAGCCCTAGATGTGTATTGCTACTTTTTTTTTATATAGTGTGTATTGCTACTCTTGGTAGTTTAATTTAATAAAGTTCATATGATTCATGCTTAATGCTCATATGTTTTTTTTTAGTGCTTGACCATAGACTTAATTGATTATGAATTGAATTAGATCTTGTTAATCCCTGTGTCTAACCAAGAACAGGTTTGTGATTGATTTTATGCCCGACCAAGGATAGAATTAATTACAGGATAGTAGATGAACTTTTGTGTCCGACTAAGAATGTGAGTGAATTCATTGATAATTTGTGTGTTCGACCAAGAACACGAGTTACCATATCATGTCAATTTGCGCGCAATAATAATTGAGAGCAGTAATTGCATGTTTAGTGGTGGATTCGTTGCCTTGATATTTCTCTACGTTGGTTTAAATCAGTTAAAAGTAGTTAAAGTTCATTACTTTCTTAGATTAAATAAAAAATTGTAACTTTCTCTTGAGTTTGGTAAAGTATTTAACCGTCCCTAAGGTTCGACAACCTTTTAATACTCACCATAGTACAATTGTATTGTGCACTTGTAAGAGTTCTTATATTGAAACGATTAAGTTTTTGGCACTGTTGCAGGGGACGGAAGCTAATAATTTACCAAATTCTTAGCGTAGTTTAGTTTAAGAATAGTTTAGTTTTAATTTAGACTTTATTTTAGTAACTGAATTGCATTTTTTCTTCTTTTGCAGGATTAAGAGAAGACGTGGAATTCTCGCCAACGTTAGAAGGACCACCCCTTCCTATAGTTTGCATTCTCTTATCTTTTCCCTTTTAGATTACTTGAGTGTTGGATGTTTTTCCTTTCTTTTATTGATTGCATGTTGTGCTAGTTGTGGCTATTAGGACTGCCAGTAGTTGATATCTAGGGCTGCTGATTGCTAGTTGTGGATATTTGGGATTGTGTTTCTGATTCATAGATGTATGATGGTGTGGTTAGGGTGTGATGATTGCGTGGTGAAGAAATGACTTCACCTTTCTATGGATTTAGCCATGAAGACCCGTATATGCACTTTAATTATTATTATTCTGCACACATACCTACTTCTACTCCCTTTGAAGTGCTTTACCACCCATGTCCCTTATATTCTGATACTTATAATAATTGGTGGGAGAATCATTCCAACTTTGGGAGTAGTATATCTTCCCTACAACCCACGAACTGGATGATTACGAAACCATGTGCCCTTTGTTTAAGTCCTACCCATACCCCAGTAGAGTGCTATTTGGCCCATGAGTACCCAAATTTTATACACAAGTATGTGAATGAAGCCCAAGGTCTTCATAGGTGGGAGGATCATTTTAATTCCCCTTAGATGCAACTTAATCAGGCCCCTAGATAGGATTTCCTAAGCCAACACCCTACCAACCAGCCTCAATTCCATTTGGCCAAACCAATAGGAGACCAACCTTAGAAGACCAAATGAGTCAAATGTTAGCCCTTTTAACCGAGATGAAAATCGAGATGAAAGCCGAGATAAAAACCAAACACAGAGAGCTAAAAGGTGAGCTAAGGACCCATACCCAACTTGTCCATTCACATACCCAATCCATAGACAACATAGAAACACAGTTACATACCGAGTCCATGGATTTGAGAGATAAATGCACTTTACCTATCCAACCACAATACCCGATGGGTCAATTTGTAGACGAAGGGATATGTTTTTCCCCTGACCATGTTCAAAATATTACAACCCTTCGGAGTGCCTAAAAATTTGAAAATGAGGTTGAGTGTATTTTGCAAAATTATCAAGAAGGTGTGGCAATTAAAGAAGAAGTGGGTGAGTCGTTAGAACCAATTTTTAAATCTTCAATCTCTGGGGAGTCATCGTCTACGACAATATTAACAGAACCTTATGTTCTTGAAGCACCAGTCGTCCAATGTCTAGACCGACCCTACCCTATGATTGCTGAAAGTAATTTAGAGAGCTCTATCCATCGCACATTCACTACTCTATTTGAGGAAAAATTGATTGATATGGGGGAGGAGCCTTTTATTTTAAAATTCTTTTATGATTTTTTCCCATGGCTAATGCAGGGACCCTTATTTCCAAAGTTTCCCCACCAACCACTCCACCCCTTTATTCCTTGATGTGTTGCGTATTTATGCAACAAGGATAGGAGTGTGTGGGCAATCATTTAATTGACCCGGGTTGATGACTTGAGGATCTGAGTCCTGCAGAAGATCGTGGCTCAATCTGGCTAAAGATGTTAAACTTAGAGCTTGGTGGGAGGCAACCCACTTATTCAGGTGTATTCTTTCCTTGTTTTCCTTTCCTTGTTATGATTATCATTGTAGTTTTATATTGTTAACATTGAGGACAATGTTCATAATAGGTTTGGGGGAGAGCATATTGCTTGAGTAAAAAATAAAAAAAATCACAAAAAGAAAAAAAAACCTATAAAAATAAAAAAACCCTTAAGGGGCGACGTTTTGAGCATTAGAGAATAGGTCTTGGAGGCTAGAAATGAACAAAGAAGAAGGAGTCTTTTGGAGCCAAAGAAGAAGAAAGGATTCATGCCAATGGATCTACAAAATCAAGCTTTTCTTTTCTCTTTTTCTATGTCTAGCTAAATTCTTTTTCAAGGCTAGATGAAGCCTTAGATGTGTATTGCTACTCTTGGTAGTTTAATTTAATAAAGTTGATATGATTCATGTTTAATGCCATTTCATAAGTTTTCTTCTGAGTGCTTGATCATAGACTTAATTGATTACGAATAGAATTAGATCTTGTTTATCCCTGTGTCTAACCAAGAACAGGTTTGTGATTGATTTTATGCCCTACCAAGGATAGAATTAATTACATGATAGTGGATGAACTTCGTGTCCGACCAAGAACGTGAGTAATTCATTGGTAATTTGTGTGTCCGACCAAGAACATGAGTTACCATATCATGTCAATTTGCGCGTAATAATAATTGAGAGTAGTAATTGCATGTTTAGTAGTGGATTTGTTGCCTTAATATTTCTCTACATTGGTTTAAATCAGTTAGAAGTAGTTAAAGTTCATTACTTTCTTAGATTAAATAAAAAACTGCAACTTTCTCTTAAGTTTGTTAAAATATTTAACCGTCCCTGAGGTTCAACAACCCTTTAATACACACCATAGTACAATTGCCTTGTGCACTTGCAAGGGTTCTTATATTGAAACGATCAGTACACCTTCCTTTATTGGAGGCTTCAGAATCCCAACCACTATTCTGTGAGCTATTTACATCACGAAAGATGCATGAGTAATAAAACTTTGCAGAACTAACCTATACATAATACACAGTTAAAACATGCAATAATGGTAATAAAAACATCATAGCAAAACTACCACAACAACAAGCACACTTTCATTGTCATCACCTTGGTCCTTTCTCATTCCATTACATGCCAGTCTATTTCCTGACATGAAGGTAGTAGTCATAACACATATGTCATTAAGCCTCCATAGGGCATCCTTGAGGCTTATTCCTTAAGGACAACCTCCTGCATGGTTTTCATTGCATCTTTAGGCTAATCACCCATCCATCCTCCACATATGGGATCCTTATTGATCATACTCAAGGATCCACTAGTTTGTTTGCACACATACAAAATGCATGACACAATCTATTCATCTATAACATTACATTATCCAAAAAAATTCTATTGCTATGTTTGACACTAGTTAAAGTTCTACCATTCTACTAAAAGAATATATACTTAAGGCTCTAAGATCTTGACTCTCATTCTAAATACCCTACCTGCTTATAGAGAGGTACCAGCCAGTCTATGATCTCAACCAAACCATCCTATGATATCCATGGTCATTTTAAGATTCAAAATATGCTAACCTTGGTTCTATCACCTAGGAATTCTTTAAGGTATTCCTCTAGTCAACATCCTTCAGGATCATGAGGAAGCCTCCTTGATCCTTAAGGAGAATCATGCCTACTTATCAACCTTGATTTCCTCTAACCAAATGCACTTGTCAAATATGTCACAATAGGCTTGGAATCCTATTGTCAACTCTATGATCTGAACTATCGGTTAGCTTATCGTCTAGCCAACAAGCACTTGCAATTGAACCATTATACTAAAATCCAACTGAACTCTAGCTCAGAAGCTAGGTATCCAATTAAACCTTTCCTATGGACTTAACCCAAGTTAGGCTCTAAATACCATTCTTTCAATTCCAAGAACCTGGGCTAACCCAATTAAACCTTGAATCATCTAATCCTTACACAACACCTTTTGGTTTTCATTAGAATTCATAGAGCTAGCCAACAGTTACCCGATAGTTATTCTTTAGGTTAATTACATGACTTACATTACTTTGATCAATCCCATAATTCTCCTGTAACATCCGAAAAATCGGTATGTTTATTGAAAACTGCTATTTTAGGAAACTGGTCTAAAATAGGAAAGTTTTCATACCTGTTGTGATTTTTGGTCTGGTATTTCAAATTGGTATGTGGAGTTTTATTTTGATGCTTGTTGGCCAATGGGATTGATTAACCAGATTAGGCAGGTTCCCCGAGCGTGAGGACTAGACCTGGCGCTGGGACCTGTATGACGCTAGGGGCTGGTTACACCTGACGCCAGGGCCACTTAAGTGCCATGTTAGGGCTGGTCACACGTGTGATTACACTTGTGGTGGTGTCGAGATGGGCGTGTTGCCAGGTACAGGACCCGTACATGGTGGAGCGACGAATCGCATGCGCGAGGCATCAAGACCGTTCATCTGAGAACCTTGTTCCAAGACGCAGGAGGACCAAGAGCTAGAGCCACGTGGACTCTATGCTTGGTGCGTCATTCTCTTGGATGAGTGGTCTAACCTTGGGGCCCACGACTTGGAGGAGCAAATCGTGGGAACAATTTGAATTGCAATCCCCTATTTTGTAATTAATGGATTTCAATTATAATTAGATATTTAATTAGCCTAATTGGGGCACTCATGGGAGATAATTGGGACGCCCATTGGGAAGGCTGACTTGGCCCTTCCATGCTCTTAGATGGCGCCAATTTGAAGATTGAATCAAATCTTTTTGATTGACATCTAATTGGGAAGTTAAGGAAGGGATTTGGTAACTACCTGATTTGGGAAAAATCCCTACTTTAATGCTAATTAAAAACGAAATTTGGGCTAAGAGGGGATCTCGTCCTGGTTGTTTTGGTGGGCTGAAGTTGTCCTTGGCCCTTGGATGAAGAGGAGATGGACGGTGGAGATGGAGTACATGGCTTATATAAACCATGCAAAGGGAGGGCCGGCCATCCTTTTGGAACCGGCAGCCCTTCCCTTGGGTTTTTGTGTTCTCTCTTCTTCCATCACGTTCTCCCCTTCTCCTCCAACCAGCAGAGGCTTCCTTTGGTTAGTAAGTGGTGGTTTGGTGGCTCGGTTCGTGTGGAGTTTGCGTAGGAGCGGGATAAGGTGCAAACCGGTTGACGAGCAACTTGTATCGGTTCGTCAAGGTAGAAGCTCTTTTTCTCACACATGTTTATGCTGGAAAATATCATCTTTATATTGATTCATGTTCTGTTGGGATTGTGGTATTGCTGGAATTTATCGTTTGGAATTATTTGTCTCATTGTATGTGGTTGATCATTGATTATTGGTAATCCGACTTCATGTTGATGAAGATCACGTTGTGTATGATCCAATCGATGATCCAATCGAGACATCCCTGGTGTGTTGCTGTCCTTTTGCTACTCATATACTACTCCTTTACTGTCCATAAATTCTTGTCATTCTCTGGTTCATATGGCATAGGACTCTGGACTTATAAAGTCGTCATCTTTTGTTGTCCGATGTTGTAATTAAGCATATTATGATAGTATAAACCCAAATCGGCGTCATCTAAGCAAATCTACTTTAAAAAGTAATGAACTTGAGGATTTATACTCACTGATAATTGTACTATCATAACATGTCGTTCTCTGTTTCAAGTGGCTTAAGGGTCTGTTTTCATAAAGTTGTTCAGTTTCGTATTGTTGTCAACAGATTTGGTGTTATATTATGCCATGACATAAAGCAATCGTAGAGAGACATCTTAATACAATTTTTACCCTAAAAAGCACCCAGCCTTATGAGTTAGGCTTGCTGGTTTTGTACGTTCCAGTAGGTCATATTAGAGTTTGAGTGGTCTGGTTATGTGTCCTGTAAAAGCTGTTCACTTTAATCCATATACACCAAAATTGATTGAGTATATCAAATCGGCCTTTTTAAAGGAGATAATTAAGAAGATTTATAACCTGAAAGTATAAACCCTTATGGGTCAAGACTTGTGGAACTCGAAGAGCTCAGTTACCAGGTCTGACTAGGAGCCAAGGTGTCTTGGAAAAGCTGTCCAGTTTGGGGGTTAATGACCTAATAAGGTTAAATTGTAGAAAAAAAAAAGTTTTAATAAGGAACTGATATGCAATTTAATACCTAATTAAGAGAGTGATCAGAAGTTAGTAAATGCCTAAGATGATAGTGTATTAAGTCTAGATGACCCTTATTAGGGTTAGAACAAGTAATAACTGATGGAAATTGGGTTAATCCTAATTATAGTACTCTCGACTAGGAACAATCTTGCGCCAACAAACTGTGTTAGAAAATACATAACTAAATACAGAAAATTCAGGAAATTATGCCGTAAATTGGGTAATAACCTACAAACATAGGGCTGTCTGTCATAAAAATTACAGCGGCAAAAAAATTGTGTACAAATGGTGATAAATCCGGAAATGGGGCGATTGTGTACATAACAGTGTCCATTCCCAGAGCATAAGTTATACATGCACTATGATAAACCGTATAATATATGTAACACATGGAGGGTATTACTAATTAAAAACCCAGAGTTATATGGTATTAGTATTATGTAATGGGTAATTCAAATTATTACGAACGTCATGGTCACCGAGTCTTTCCGTAAGTTTCCTAACACCATACATCTCTTACACCTTGAAGCCTTGATTCAAGGTTAGGGTTTATCCTCTTAAACCCTACCAGTAAGTTATATGAGATACTTCATTTTCAGAGTATTGAGAACCAGGGATGGTCTTGATTGGAATAGTGCAAGGTGAAGGTATCGGACGAGTCTCTAACGAAGAGTTTCGGTTTCGAGTCAACCCCTGCTTAGGCACAGATTAGTTTCTTGAGTTAACTCTTGTGAGTCAATCCTTCTGAATATTGAGAATTTCAGTGTACTCCATTAAGAGTCTGATCTCCAAAATTGATCTTATGAGTCTCTTCATGAGAGCACCCTTATTAGGGTTAGACTGATCCAATTCTACATAAATTGTTTCTCCACTAAGAGTTTTGTTGAACACTCTTCGATTGGATTATAGTATGCTCACGAGCCATAGCTAGACCCATGGTGGTCTCGAATATTTATGAACCTCTGTAGTTCAGCCAATGACGGCAACGCGTGCGCTTTAGATTGTACGACATTACGGAAGGTCTGCAATCTCCGCCCATTGTGCCCGTAAGCACCGATGGGGCCACCATCCCTAGAAGCATGGCTGGGTTCCTCTGAAGAACCTCTAGGATGTTCTGGTATTGAAGTCCATAGGGGAAGTGGACTGAGCAGAGAGCAGAAATTGATTTTTCCGACACTTTGGTTGTCCAGAGTAGATATTCTTGTTTATCTCCTTACTCCTTGGAAGTCTGGAGTCTTATTGATACTCGATTTTGTTCATCCTTGATCAGTGAGAGAGTTTCGAGTGATGTGTCATCTTCATGGTAAGTGAATCCTGTCGGTATTAGTCTGGAGTTGTTGGACCTTTTATTATTAACGAGTCGTTCTATTTCCATTTATGTTGTAAGTTTTTCTGGTATCCTACTGAGTATTTCCCCTGGAATACTCATGAATCTTCTGATGCAGGAATTAAGGTGGAAAAGAAGTGACCAATGTTTCTTCATCGTGGAGGTTGGTGATCTTGAAGACTTGAAGATTAGATGACTTTTATTTCTGTTTCTTTTATTTGATGATGTTGGATTTTATGGCCTGTGTGCCATTTTATTTTATTATGAAGACTTATTGAATAATCTAATAATTAATTAGAATTCCTTTTTGTTATTCTATCTCATGTACGTGGATATGGTTTAAGTCTTATCGATCCAGTAAGACCCAGGCATGTAAATGGGTATGTGATGATTCGAGTATTCGGTCCGTCCCAGATTCCAACCCTTATAACCATAATTGGATTATCGCTTCCGCGCATATTGGGATTTTGGAAATTTGGGGCGTGACATCTCCAATCATTAAATATAATATAACCACACTCTACAAAGCCTCTTACCACACATATCTCCCTTTTATTGTCCCATTAATTCCCCTTAATATTACCACATAACACTCTCTTCTCCAATACATATACAAATATTATCCACCATACTACAACCTCATGAACCTTAATTCCAAAATCTACAGATCACTTACCATGCATATCAATCCATACTAGTCTATTTTCATATCAATCTATACACAATGATGCATCAAATCACCATACCAATCGTCTAGTTAATCTATAGGTTAAATCCTACCTATTTCCTCTATTCTTTTTGTATATTACTCCAGCCTTCTGATTCCAGCTTTTCCACTAACTATCATTCTATTGCCGTCACAAACCACCTTCATAATCCAGGCTCTCCAGGGCAAGCTATGGACTCTAGAATTGAAATAAGGTTGTTAGAGTTCATCCTTAGCCTTTTATACTCAAATTTCTCCATTTAATTCCATTTGGAATCCTCCAACCTTCAATTGTACAATGTCGGCTAGTCTGTCGGCTAAGCGACAGCTCACCGATGGCAATCTATTTCCACTTTCTTATTTTTTTTAGACGCCTGATGTCAATTTTCAAGGGCTATCAAGGGCATTTTCCAAGGGCTATAAACGCCATAATGGAGCTCAAGTTTGGAGCATCTAAGGGGCTCTAGCTTGTTTCCAAAAGGAGGAGGAGAGGGAGAGAAGAGCAAAGGGAGTCATGGAGATCTACATGAAGACTCAAGCTTTATCTTTCATTTCCCCTATTGTGCTAGGCTAAACTCTTGGGCTTAGGCTATGACGAAACCATTAATGTTGTAGTTTTTTCCCTACTTTTGATTAAAACTATATGTATGGATGATTGCATGATTGTGACTCAATAAATGAGCAAATTTGATTGTTCATTCAATGTCTATATTTAGTCTTTGAATTGATCACCATTAGCTTGACATAATATTGATATTCACTTCTCTTCTATTACGGTCGGGTTATAAGGGTACGTTTCATGCAATGATATTTATTGTGATGGTTGATGACTAGTGATGGATTATGCTTGATTAGACAGTCCATGACCATGAAATAGTCTAGCGTGGATGGCGTCGTACAAGCTTAAGCTAGTCCATGCCAAAATGAGTTAACAATTACCATTTTGGGTGATTCCAATGATTTAGTTAGGAGTCGTTCTATTCATGCACATGTTTATGTCTTGATAAATAGTAGGAAACTTAGCTACACATTATGGTGGATTCATATGCCCCAACCTCCTCTCATCTTATTTCTCTTTACTTTTCATTGTTACTTTAGTGTAGTAAGTAGTGTAGAGAAAAACCCAATCTTACTTTAGAATTTGGTAGTTATTCCTTTGTTCCTATGGATTCGATACCCACTATACTTGCCCACAATCAAATGGACTTGTATACTTTGAGGTTTACATTTAAAATGATCACTTATCCCATACAATGTTTTACATACCCATTTATTCGTATACCCTATTTTCCACATTTGTTTCCATTAAATTAGCATACAAAAACGCCCTAAAATGTTGTACCACATATTGGCCAACTCTGTGATTAATTGATCAAATTTTGTTTTAAGAAAACTTGGGTTGTGATAGACGGTGGTGGAGATGGTGGTTCGGGAACTGACTGTGGCAACAATAGCAAAGAAAGTGATGATGGTGGTGGAGACGATAATTTTGTTAGCCGATGGTGGCAATGGTGCTGGAGACAGTGAGACGACAATGGAGACAGTGGTGCTCACATCTGGTGTGATGGGCAAAAGTAACCCACTAGGTCTAGACCTAAAGAAGAGAAGAGAATGGAGAAGATTGGTCAATCATTTAAAAATTCTACCTCCAAAGGCAGAACTATAAAGTTCCCATTTCAAGTAATAAGTAGAGGTTTAGGACAAAATTACCTTAAAAAAGTTAATGGCAAAAATATTCCTTACTAATTCTCCATTCAACTTAGGGAAAAATTTAAATGAGACAAATCTCATGCTGCTTATATGAGCCCAGTTTGAGTCATAACCGTTGGATTGAGATCCGTCAGTGCTCCGAATAGGCACATGTGTATTGTCTGCCCCTACATTAAGCAGCACCAGTGGATGGAAATTTAATGGCCGAAAAGCCTGATCTCATGCCCCTTATATGAAACCGGTCTCATATAAATGGGTTTCTTCAAGTTATCTGCATTAACTTATCTGTTTAATAAATAAACTTACAGAATTTATTGATTAACTCATCTGGTCAATGGAATCAGGGACAACTATATGGGCAATGCATGGATGTTATTCGTTTCTCAACATATTAGTGCTCAGTTCCATCAGCAAAATGCCAAACTCATGTTCATTGCAAATCTCTTACCTGTTTTTGAAGTTAAAATTAACACTGTTTCGGTGGTTAACCACTTCTCCCTTGTAAATTTCATTCATTGAGAAATGGTCAAATAAATACTCCATCTGGTCACTTTTAATTAAGACCAACACATAATTTTTCATTTTTATTGATATGTGCAGTCCACAATAAAAATGGAGTGGAGAAGGCAGGCTCCGGGGGCAAGAGGCAAGGCTCTAGGTGTGAGCCTCCGAGCCTGAGTGGAGAAGACATCTTTAGAGAAGAGAAGAACTAGGGAACATTATCATCTAATTTTGACATGCATATTTTGCCAATTGTCTCAATTAAAAGTGAATGGAGGAAATAAGACTTATGAATCAAACCTTAAATTTTCAATGAACTAGCCATATCAGAATTGGCAATCAAACAAAGGAAAATTGTAAGAAAGATAGGAATTGAGCAATTTTTTGCATCTAGTCCAAGCTTACGTCCGAAACAGAAAATGTTGTCCACACAAGCGTCCTAAAACCTGATGTTACAGCTATGAATTGTTGACAGAAAGAAAGTGGAAAAACATACCTATGTTTGAGACGCGCAGCAATAAGCCATCTGCAATGCTTTTCTGCATGTTGTAAAACCCTTTTGCCACACTACATAAAACGTAGTGATAAGTCTCAAGCCAGTTGCTTGTGCGTCACAATGTATTTTTTGCAATAGACGTGTTGTGTCCCCATATAGGACACGAACATGGCCAGGTATCATGGCCGGAGAAGAGGAAGAAGACAGAGAGAAAGTAAAGGAAAGTAGATTGATTCTTATTGAATATCCATCCAGGAGGAAGAAGACCCCCTTATAAAGAGGACTCCTAGTTATCACAATGACGACATAGTGATGACATAATGTTGTATGTCGACATTATGACAACAAATGACGACATAATCTAATCAGGCCTTTATTAAAATCACTAATGGCTTTCAGAAAGAGAAACTAATCTTAATAATAAAATACTGCCTAAGATAGATTACGCGCCTTAGGTGGTGTGTGACGTTCACAACAAGACGCCTGGTGACACAAATTACCATTTACGGCGCGCCTGCCAACGATCGCAAATACCTCATTTCCATCGCAATGCGGCATTCGAGTCACTATCTAAATCAATGCTCGTGTCGGCATTCAAGTACACTTATATTAGGTTTTGCAGTTCTTTTTAAGCGAGTCATATTTGACCTGTTCTATTGATACACTGGGCTATATTTTGCATCACATTATTATGCTTCTATTAATCACTGTACCATTTGATGTTAAAAATCCTGAAGTCAAAATTGGTTGTTCTCGTTTATGGCTCTGACGGTGGGGCTTTACCAGCAACAAATGCTGCAAAGAAAGCTAAAGAGCTGCTTGGATTGAAGGTGGGCACTGCATGACCAGCTCCTCTAAATGTTGCATAGGTAAGTCCCTCGTACTCTTGCAGCCAACCACTCACCTGAAATAATTTCCCGACAATCGTAGGCACACACATGTAAGCCTACAACTTTAGTTTTAACAAATATTTTGCTTATGTGTTGTGAAACATACTAACCTCTTTTTGGTGGTACCAAGGCCTCCAAGGTTCCATGATAGATAAACCTAAAGATCCAAGGCTATATCTTGTCGACAACACTGGTACTCTTCCATCTGCATCCCCACTACATGATATATGGAAGCAATATTAATGGAGCAAGCAAATTAGAGACACAGTAATGTTTAATAAAATATATTCGATTTAGTGCATTTATTACTGCATTTTGAGTTGTACCTGTACACCCAAACTCTTAGTCCTGCACTAATAAGCTTCTTGTATATTGGCAGAACAGATTGCTTCCAGTCCGTCCAGCCCTCGTATATTTGTTTACTGCAGCGAGTTTAGGAATCATTGTCTACCAATCATACTCATATTCTATGCTAATGAAGTGTATATTCATGTGCATCCATTAGTATAAATATGGAAACACATGCTCAACCTCCTTGATCAAAGCTAGAAAGTTGTCAGGCTAAAAATCACAAGCTTTGATCATGTGTAGCTATAAATAACTTCACGAAAACGTTGATTCAGGTTACTCCTCACAAAGAAAAACATATAGATGATGCACATTAGTAGAAAAATACATCACATTTCTTTTATCCACTCAAGCCTTCTGGTGACATGAGACTTAGAGACTGTTTGAAAGACCGAATTACTGCCTGACTGCTGAAAAGATGTTTGAACCGTGGAAAATCAAGCAATCTAGCCTAGGGGAGATACCGATTGGATTACCCAAAAACCATTTGGGGATTCATTTGGCATAATCCCGTGGTTGGATGGTTAAAATAAAAATATGCACCATTATCAGCTCGATGCATTAAAATCAAGCGGCGGTCAAAGGTTATATACAAGTTAAAGGCAATGATGGGGTGATTTTTTTTTTATGCCGTAAACAAAACCAACATCTAACAGCGATCAGGCAATAATGGCCCAGATAAAAGCCACTAGCTACAACATCCACAGCTGCATTTTCCACGCCCTGAACAGGCTGGGTTGGCCCAATGATTACCTGAAACACGCCTACTAGCTAGCTGAGAGAGTCAAAATAGGCCATTTTCGGCTGAGTGAACAACGCCTCGGCATTCAATCTGGCCCTTTCAGTTCAAGGCCCATATTTGTCATGGGCCACATTAACGTGGTTGAGTGCTTAAGAAAACGTTACTACCCAGTCAAAACAAAATTTATCCCTTATTAATTGCTCCATTTGGCTCAATTTAAATTTAAGTGGTGGATGTCAAAAAAGTGTTATTGCCTACTAAAAACATACCATTCGATACATATGAGTTTTTTTTTCCAAATAGAACTATTAGGATGGGATAGATGGAGTATACTACTCCCTTTGTTCTAAAATACTATGTACATTTTGAAATATTCAATATTTTAAAATATTGTGTACATTTTGCCTTCCAAAATGGGAGGAGACTTCGAAGGATTGACTTGAACTTGGTTCGTGGACGAGCATACGAGTTGGACATGTTATAAGGGAGAAGGAGTCATATGACTTCCTTATGAGCTTTATGGTCCAATAAAAATGAGAATTTTCTCAAATGTACATAATATTTTAGAACGGAGGGAGTATTTGCGTGCGCACGTATGTGTGTGTGAGAGAGAGAGAGAGAGAGATCCACATACTTGCAAATGCTCCATTTCTTGGGGTGGCGACCATCACTCACATGAAGAGCCTTTTGAACATCAGCTCTATTGTAGAAGACATGAGCATAATTGTCAAGACACGGATCATAGCCGGCCATCAACTTTGGTATCTGATACAATAAACATAAAATCATAATTTTATTTAGTTTTTTGACTAAATAATGTTCAACATCGTGCCTTTTGTGACTTATGCTCTGTATTTGGCGGGTTAGATCATGCAACTCTTGTCATTCTAATTGTGACCGTCACATAATGGTCAATTTTATGGAGATGTGGGGTCCAAAATAAAAGCTTAGCCTTTCCGAGCAAGCGAGTCACCTTTAATCGCAGAGGTCGAGAGGCCTCGACCTCAATCGAGGGTCACCGCCGAGGCCCATCATCACTGTCTCTAGCCGCCTGGCTGGAGAAAAATTGTGGAACAGTATCGTCTAATTTTGGTACACTATTTTTGTTAATTTTCTCAATTAAAAGTGACCGGAGGGAGTACATATTTTAGCATACTACTACTAATTAGTTATAGAACCTGTTTTGGCAAAAAATAGATATGGAACTTACTGTCATAAATGATGTTTGGGTTCTGGCTTGCATCATGTTAGCATCCAGCCATGAAGTATTGGCGCTGCATTTTGAAGTATATAGACTATAAATGTCAATTTTATTGTACTGGTTGAATACTTCATTCACAGCTTGAGAGCAATTCTCGTTGTTCCACGTATCCTCGCTTGCAAAATTACAGTTCTCTTTGATGATTTTGTGAGTCTCATCTGAAACTACAGCATGGCTCCATGCATAGTCCACTAGACCTTGCCAATCTTCAGCATTTGATGTTTCAGGGTTGCCCAACTAGATTAGAAGATGTCATTCATGAGTGTAATGGTTGGTAAGACTCTGTAAAGTTTGTGTTATTTACGAATTAAATGACCCTATCAAAAGAGTCCTGTTAACATGAATCACGGCTCACGCATGTCATTGTGCGCCAATCATCACGGATTGTCGGATTTCGATCCAGTGTCCTGTGTTAATACAGGCGGCAAGAGGATTGAATCACCCCACCTGTTCCCTCTATTAATCCGCGCCATGACTCTTTATTATATCCACATGAATTAATTGATAATAACAAAGGAAGTGCATATATTTACCAGGAAACCTTTCAAGTTAATTTGTTTTTCTGGATCTTTGTTCATGTCATAGATGAGTTCAGCCAACTCTGGTACATATTTTCCTGCATTCCATCAACTCAATAAATCTAGTTGTGATGGGAAAGCATTGACACACGCAAGCAATGAACAAAGATAAACCAAGAAATGAACAAAGAGAGGAAGGGGACCTGCATAACTTTCTCCAGCTATATAAAAAGTACGGTTTCTGTAGGATGGGAATTTGTCAAACCAATAGTGCATGAATGCATATGTGTCATTTGCTAGTCGAGGTAGATCCATAGGAATGGAAAGCAAAAGATATGACTTAGCGACGAAAAATAGGTTAATGCAAACATCATATTTAACTTAGGTATAAATTAGTGAGCTTTGATGGAACCTGTGAATTCATCGCCAAGAATTTTGTAGTCGTCCGTTGTGTTTGAGTAGGAAAAGCCCACACCAACGGGTGACTCTAAGAACAAGATATTAGCCTCTGCATGTAGAAAGCAAAGGAATAAGTTATAGAATTCATTTTATCCCATTGTAAAGTGCATATGTGAGCATGGCAAACCTTTATTCCATGCATATGGATTAAACTTCAAGGGCTTATCCTCTGAATCAACCAAGAAAGGACCAATTTCTTGAGTTGCACCATAGCCGACTGATGAACAACCAGGACCTGCAGTGACATCATCGTTATTAAATCATCATTTAAAGAATCATGCGAAGAAAGGTTTTAAAAACATTGCCTTAAAGCAATAACGGGTGAGAATGTGAGATTATTGGCTTTGAAACTAACTAGATTTCTGATAAAATATTTCCATGAAGCATTAGTCAGCTTGGCACAGTTAGTGAGATAAAATTTCTTCATCAATTTTGCACACAAGTATTCCAAGAGGACCGTATTTTTAGCATTAGAAACGTCATATGGCTATTTGTTGTTCAGTTAAATGTTTGAAATATTCACTCTATCCCTCATTATAGTAGTCCTATTTAGCTTTTCAAAATGAACTAAATAGTCCCATTTGGTTGTTCAAAATGAACTAAGATTAGTTTTTATTGAAAAATAAATAGATCTATTAACGTGGGTTGGAGTATATACGTCAAGGGTTCGACAAGAAATTGACATGAAAGTTTTAGATTGTATAATTTTCAAGAACACACAGTCTCCCTCAATGAAATGTGCGATTTGTTATAAGAACCACATTGCATTGAGGGGGACGACGCGCGCAGGGTAACAGCCACATTTTGGTGTACCATATTTTTGGAACAAATTTGGTGTACCATTTGATCTAGTAGAAAGCTTGTAAAAGAAAAAGGTTGTAGACCTGGCACGCAGGTTGTGATTCTAGTTGACCCAGTAAGATGATCACCTCTTCACGACTCTATGCCACCACTTTATGCAAAAAAACAAAGAGCATTGCTATATGGACCCAAGGATCTCCTCAATGCCCCAATAATGAGGAGATTATCCACATAGTCACGTTCAAATCTAAAAAGCCTTTTCACTTTTGGATCTAGTGGAACAGAAGAGCATTACTAGTAACCATTTAGGTCACACTAGATATTCAATTTAACAAAGACAATTACGGCCAGGCTAAGGCTAACTATTGTACTGCAAAATCTTAATTTAATTGTCAATCAGCCGTACCTCCATTGAGCCACAGGACAAGAGGCTTCTCATCCTGGAGAGTCATTGCCTCAAAGAACCAATAGAAGAGGGCTCGACCATTCTTCTCGTTTGCAGTCACATAGCCTGCGTAATGCCGAAAGCCAACATTGGGCTGCCCTGGCAATCCAATAACCAAGTCTTCATTAGGCCTTTGTTGGCTGTTCTTCTTCTCGTGCGACCATTGCCTTTGTCTGGCCCCCAGCACAGGGCCCAACACGAATAAAATGAAGAGGCATCCAAAAAAAACCTTCATCTTATTGTCCAAAATTAACATCCAACACAACAGGAGGAAATCTTCCTTGTAAGCACTTCTTGATGTTGATAATGACTCAACAAGTATACCAGTACTTATAAGACAAGTGAATAGAGATAGGTAAATTTATAATGGTTACATACTACATAAGCATGTGGAGGATGAGATAGATTTCACGAATTCTTACATGTGCTAAGACTTGCAAGATTTAGTATAAAAGTAAGAGGAAACAGGAAGGAGATTGTGCCAAGAGGCCTACCAATGGGAAAAGGAGCTTACTGGATTGGAGACTCTATGGCTTCTGACATGGATTTTAGGCAGGCTGAGAGCGCTTTTCATGCATGGAATTGGTGAGTGGAGCCTCCATTCTCTTGTTGGTTGTTGAAATCACTCACTTGCAGACATGGCGCAGTGAAAAAGAACATTGGACACCATGTCTGAGTTATTGACGATTGTGACAAATTTATTACGTTTAATCTTCTTGTTCATACTTGGAAATAACCTTTTCATACATGGAAATGATTTTTCATGGGGTATGTCATATGTTCTTTGCTAAATGTTGTGTGCTATCTGTCAACTGTCATCCATATGTATCATAAGGTTTATGTCTATATGCGCTGTAACTGGGGTATGTGTCGGGCGGGGCGCACCGTGAGCCATCCAATCTCAATCCGGAGGCACGCATGACTACAGGGCACATGAGCTTGAATCACTGTGCCCGCTAAATTTTATGTGCTCCATCAGATCTCAATCCAACGGCATGCGCTCCACATGTGCCAAGACTATGTAAACATCTTCCATGGCAATCTAAATATTTCGGTGGTGTTGTACCCCTCTCAAATGGCGAATTAAATGGACCCATTATTTGGCCACACCGTTCTAACATGTCTTGTCGATTCTCTACGTTTTGCCCTAGTGGCGCCAGCTGACACGGATCAATGGAAAGGGTGTTGCCTTTTATGACGGGGGAAAGCGAGGAACAAACACTTGGGTGTCAGCAACCCACCATACAAGAGAAGGCAGCAAAGCACTATTCCGAGTAGAGATGAGCCTGTGTGGACTGGAAGAGGTGGTTGAAGCATGACTGGGATTCAACTTTTGGTTTGGTCAAGGTTAGGAAAGGACAATCCCTGGCTGATCACAGTAGTGGATTGGAGGGTTGCAAGGGGATACATGTTGCGTCATTCTACTTAAAGACAACCTTCTATACTTGTCAAGATGATATTCGATGAATCAAGTATATGGGATCATATATTTAATTGAATAATAAGATATTGTGTAAGGTTTTTTCTTTTTATAAAATAATTGGTTACTAAAAACCTCCACTAGGAATTCAACCTCATAAGTTCGAGTCTACATTCTTCGCAATATCGGCTATTCTTCAACCTGATCTGTAATACGTTCTAGAAATAGAGTGTTCATAACAGTAGCTCTGCACCAGAACTTGTGTTTGTTCTCATATTGCCAACCACTAGCTATGCACCCACCCAAACTTAAGCATATATAGTACTGAAGCGGGAAACAGAGCGATCGCCTAGATTCATTTAGTATACACAATGAGACTCAAAACATAAATCGGTCTATAACTCGACGTTGACATGTGAAAACTGTTGCCATGGCATACACAGCCTCGTCCACCTAAGTTTCTTTTAGTCCCTTATGATGCAAGGGCAATCTACAAGCTCATTGTTCAATATTCATACGCACGGGATAGGTGTTGCAACAAATAATTCACATGCGTGGAAGTATGACGATCACATCAGTCGTCACCTGGCCTTGCAAATTACGCCGAATGCTCGCCCGTCCTTACTAGACTTTTGGATGAGACCAAGCCATGATCCAAACTCTCAATATGGCAACTTCTTCGATAATCTTGGGTTTATTTTTCATCTTGTACGATCACAATGCACGATTGTTTCAAATATGCTAAGATTCCAATCGAATATTGATAGGGAAAACAAAACAGCCTAATTGAAGCTGGTGCTAAGGCCTTGTAGGGCTTTCGCCCACTACGATCTAACACACGTCTCGACCCAATTCCGCCTCCCAGATGGGCTTGGCCGGGGAGTCTCTTTCTTATCCAAAACTAGACTACAAATTTCAAAACTTCAATGCTAACTTTGCCTACCTTGTGGAGTGGAAATGTGCTCAAAGCGTGTGCGTGATAGAAGTCGCTCACATGATCGAACGGTTCCCACCCCTACATATTTTCTGTGCATAATCTTTAGAATTGATCATGTTGAGTTCAGGTAACGAGTTCGAAGACCTCAACGAGCTCAGGGGAGTTTGTTAAGTGATTGTTCACGGATGAGCACAAACCCGTGTAAGTTGTGTTTGTGGACTTAGCCTCTCACTGTAGTCGACATAACTCCCCGCTAGACAGAGAGATCACTATATATGACATGAAACATAACATTTCTCCTACCTTAATTCTTGTAGTGCAATCCACCGTTCTACAATCTGCTATACGGCCTATTTAATGATCCCCATTTTGATACACTCCTTTCACAATTATAATCTTGAGCATAGTGGAGTGGAATAGAAACCCCTTGTAGGCTCTCCATTTTATCAACTCGCTCTACTCACTCCTCTAGGGATGCTATCGGTTATCTGTATGTTTTGACAACTTTGCAGCCCCTTCCTCCTCCAACACCACCTCCGCTTCAGGCTTGCCTTCTCGTCGTCTACTTTCTTCCCGACAAATATCTTATTTACCCGCTGGACTGCATCTCAACGGGTCCCCAACGCATCTAACCTTACCTAATAAGCAGCAATTAAGGCCCCATCAGCCTCGATTCAACGGCGGGGGTCGATCCAATTTTGAAACAATGGCCGTATCATTTGGATCTATACTGAAGAAGGGCAGGTTTCATCAGTGTGTATATGATGATATAAGTAGTTATAAAAGTGTTTGCTTGCTGAAAGATGAAAAATCGTCAAGGTGAAAGAAGTACAAAAATTTTTAGTTTGAAATTTTTCAGGCTTGAAACATACTTTTAGGGTGCATTTATTTTAAGTTATCCAAATATATTTCAGTTTTTACAAAGTTTTTGTACTTCTTTCACCGTGACAATTTTTCATCTTTCAGCAAACAAACACACGTAAACTTAAGACATTCAATATAAAAATTTCCTATTAGATTCCATATGGTAGGACTACCCCCCCTTAGCCGTATCATTTGGATCTATACTGAAGAACGGCTGATTTCATCAGAGTGTGGATGATGATACAAGTAGCTATAAAAGACAAAGTAAACTTAAGACATTCAATCTAAAAATTTCCTATTAGATTCCATATGGTAGGACTACCCCCCTTAGCCGTATCATTTGGATCTATACTGAAGAAGGGCAGATTTCATCAGAGTGCGGATGATGATACAAGTAGCTATAAAAGACAAAGTAAACTTAAGACATTCAATCTAAAAATTTCCTATTAGATTCCATATGGTAGGACTACCCCCCTTAGCTTCCTGCCCCTTGTCCTTTCTCTCAGAATCTCAACTATTCAACCTCTTATGTCTGGGCTTCTGTATTCATATAGCCTATTGTTTAAATACTAACTACTCAAACAAAAACTTGACCTTTCATTGACTAAACTAGAAACAAATACAAACGAATAAAACTAAATCAAACCTTAATCTCAAAATATAACCATTGAAATACATTTTTGTTCCCTTTGTAGGGGCAGTAGGCCTTTCATGATATACTGTATGAGTACAGAAGTGCATCTGCCAGTGCCCACTAAACATGGCACGTTTCGGACGGATCTTGTGAATGGCTCTTCTGCCCTAGACTTTGTACCTGTGCATCACATGGCCTCCAATTAAGCTGTCACACAACCATCTTCAATGCAGGAATCGCTGTCAACTAATAGTGGACTACCTAAGATGACATGTTCGTACAAGCCCATTTTTTAATATGCATATATGAGAATAAGGAATTTGAGCAACATACTCTATTTGGTTATGGCATCCCCAGATCATTTATAAACACTATTAAATTACTAAGGGCTGGTAGAGCCTACCTGCTATTGATTGCTGTCTTAGCTTTCTTGTGGAACTTATTCCTTCCAACCAAAGCTATCAACAACTTCCAATTAAAGCTATCAACATAACCAATAACTTAGAGGTAATATGCCTCATAGAAAAATCCCATTTTCTTGCTTGAGAAAGGGATTGGAATTTGTCTGCCAATGTTGGCAATTTAGGGCCTGACTTTTCCATTGAGGTATGCATGACAACCAAGTGGAGCTCTTGCAGAGACAGGTTGGGAAGACGTCAAAAGATGGAAATGAAGAGATTTCTCAAGTAATGGTGATGGCTAAGCTTCAGGGCCCCACTATATTCCTAGTCCATGTGGGTGAGACAACTTGGGAAATAGGACAAGGGAATATTTTCAGACGTGCCCTTAACACACCAGAATTCATATTCAAATGTTCATCATTTAAATTTGACCACAGTCATGCTGTGTAACTGAGCCAACAAAATTAGGCCCTGGCCGTTCACCATCTGGGTCCCAATACATGAATTATACCTTGATGAATTGCTACTGGACTAGCACATTCCTGTTTACTTTGGCATTGTGGGGGCAAGGCTAGGAAGTGCCTCTCCTTGTCACATGATGACCAGGGCTACAATTGGCAGGGGGGGTTGAAACCAACAATTATTTGCAGTGGTGACGAGGAAACACAATTCAAGCTCTTAATTCAGTAGCCATGCTTTGCAAAAGACTTACTTCAATATGATAACTTACTTCATGATTGCTTACCTAATGCATTAATGTTAGTTATACCAACGGTGCGATAGCCAAGGCACGCTTCCTCAAGCGGAGGTCCCGAGTATGAACCCCCACTCCGTTAGCCATTCACTTTGAATTATATCCTGATTTACCTGGTGCATATGATGCGTGGGGGCATTGTATGCACACGAGAGGATTAGCGGCAAGATATGGTGCTCTAAGAGGTCGGTTGTTCTGCCCCTTCTAGTAGGATGCTAAAGACTCGTTGATATAAATAAAAATGTTAGTTAGACTAGGGAATGCTATTTGAGATAACCAAACCATTTAATTATAAGAAATCTGGCAATTGGAAACCCCAGCCTCCGCCCGTAAAGGTTCTTTTTAGAAAAAGTAATTATCATATGAATTTGCTTGAGTAGATAAAGCTTTTACTATTGCAAGTCTATCTATTTTTTTTCTATCTAATTGGCTTCGACAAATTCCTTTTTTGGGAAAATGCCTGGGACTTCCTGGTGGTAGCATGTGATAGAAACCGACATTTCTCAAAAGTTATTATAGAATATCATACTAAGGAGCCAATGACGGCAATCATTAACTTGTTCCTGACGTCATCCATGTACAAAAAGGTTGAATCCTTGTGTTTTTAACAAGTTTCTAAATTTGGTTTTGCATTTTTATAAAAAAAAATTGTTTCGCATTTAAGACAATTACAACAAAACAGTCGTTCATATTCACAGCAAAAGGATATTTTCAGAAAAATTAAGTCGCTGCAGGTTCGTCATAATAGGCTCGTCAGTAAAGTATCAACTGCAAATTAAATTCTCGCAAAACGGTAACTTTAGCTTTAGTTTATTTTTGTCACTAAATATCATCTTTTGTTACTTGGACAATTTTTATTCACAAAAAAAGAGAATATATCCCGAGTACCTGTTGCAAAAATTCAACTCATTGTAACAAGAATGTTATAAATGAATAAATATGTTATTATCTACTTGCCCCAAATTCAACTTCTCACTAAAGAACACAAAAAAGTTGAAAAGATTACAAGTCTCTCCGTCCAAGAAAACCTGGCTGCATTTGAAAAAATATGGTTGGCTTATATGCCATTAAAGTACATGCATGCGTAATCTTCATGATAAGATCATAATATCCAAAGATACCTATAATAATAACGGAACTATATGGCTTCATTTCATCTTCAAAGCGAGAAGGGTGCAGATGTATCATGTATGAGGTATGGCCCGCTCCATTCGACGTGTACAATACAGAACGTGAAGATTTAGCATGCAAGAAGTGGATGCTGCCTTGGTATAATTGCAAATATAACTTTATGTCTGAGGTTGTTATAGCTCATGTACTTTGACCCCAAAATCCTTGCTATTTTGTGAATTTAATTACTGCTCCATAAAAAAGGCAATGCGAGTTCCGTAATGATTTTCCTACTATATTTTATCAGTTTAAAGACCCTGGACTTTACTTGCAGAAGATACACACCAATTTGAAACTGTGGACAATGTTCTCAAGTCTGGATTAATTGCAATATCGTTATATGGAGTTTTTTTTACAGTTAGCTCTTATGGTGCGTTTGGCAACCTTAATTTGAATTTAAAGGTGTGATTCATAAAATCATATAATTTTAAATCACTTGGAGATGAAATTTTCATTTGAGACCATAAATCACGGGTTGTCTTTGAGAATAATGTGATTTTATGAGTGAGATTATAATATTTAATGTTTGGGGTGTGATTTTGTAAATGACAGGGATAGATGTGTGATTTGCACTCATCTCTTTTGATGTTATAAACTAAATGACAAGATTTACGATGAAATTTAGGCTAAAATCAAATCTCTCCCAAAAACATGCTTCTTGGATTTAGACCAAATGACCCGATTCTATGAATCACAGGGTCCAAATTCCTATTGTCAAATGCACCCTTAATTACTCTTACTCCCATCACTCTTAAGTTTTCCTTTAAAATGCAATTTTTTCCAGTGACACCCCCCTACAGTAATAAGCAAGTGTTCTACAAAATCTGACTATTTCATTTCTCATGCAGTGTAATATTACCTCAAATTCTGGTGTATTAGAAAGCGAGTGTGAAACATCTTAGAATACAAGAAAATTACCGTTTGGGTATTACAATGTCGTAGTTCTATGTTATCATACAATCGATTCTACATTATCATAGCAATATGATAAAATTCAAAATTCCCTATCACGTAGAGTCCCTCTTTGTATTTACATGTCTGCACTAGTGCAGTCTGATCGCCAATTCCCCCCTTTTTTAATGCTTTCATTAGTTTGGTAAGGGTCATTGCTTACCCCACACCATAAAGTGTTTTTGTTTAAGCCATACGTAAAGCTGTACTTGATTTTGTTCAAAGAAGTGGGAAAATGGAATGAAGTAGACACATATACCAGGTTATTATGCAATTTCTGGCTGGTTCTAGTAGTGATAGTGCAGTTACTAAAAAATGTAGTGGTGATACTAAATGTTACTGCAACGCGTTGAAACAGCCCAGCCTATATTTCTTGGCTGTCCTAATTGCATGCCCCACCAAATGTTAATCACATAACATAATACAACAGATAATTACATAAGTAGTTTAGATACATCAAGACTCGTAGTCTTAATAGTCACGACACAACCGATAATCACAATGAAGAGTGATTTTACATTAATATAGTAGCTCGACTTTTCAGGACCGTGAATATTGCAAGCATTTGGAGATAATTCTATGGCTTTGGTGTGCACTTCTCAGACACCCGAAGCCGTACATTTAAAATGACAAAAAATGTCACTTGTGGTAATGACTCACGTAATCAGAAGGATAATGACAAATGCAAAGAATGATCAAATGGTGAAAATTGGAGATTGAGTTTGTATAAAAAATAAAAAGAAAATTGGAGACGAGGACAGCATTGCAATTACCGGGGCATGCACTATACTAAAGATCAAAGCGGATTAGCCGCTGACTTAACAAACAACCTTCCAAAGGCTGTCATCTGATTCCCAGTTTGTTCTTCCACCCTTTTCTTCCCGCTATACACTACACAGGACAATATAAAACCCTAACCTAGGACAATATAAGGGAATGGAGACAAGGAGTACTAGACGTTGAAGGGCCTAGTGGTGGCCCACAATGTATGTGAAGAAGTGAGTCTTGCAAATGTACATGTGAAGAGCATCGCCGGTATAGTCGCCGGGCACTCCGCTGCTACACAATTAATAGATTCTCGTGGTACAAACCAGATATTTTGATCTTGATTATGTATAATGACCAAATTTTGAGGAATTTCTTGGGGGCTGAGAACCTGCGATTTGATAATGATTTTCCTTCTTAAGATGGATGATGCCCTTAATTACTGGTGCTAATGAAGAATAAAAGTTTGCAAGTGGGAACATTCCTTATTTGACGTTATAGTTCGGACAACTATTATGAGCCATTGCACATATTTGAGATGTGGGGCTCATTGTGGGTTGTCGGATCTCGATCAGACAACTTATATCACTTGAGGGGGCTGGCAGGTTTTAACCTGCCTGTCCATGTTTTATTGTACTGATGTCGTGTGATGATGATTTTTGCGGCCGCTGATGCACATGCAGGTACTCCACCGAATTGGAGACGTCAATCATGAGGATCAACGACTCAACTTACTGGAGTATGTCCCTGTAGACATTCTCCAAGAGGACCAAAAATGTTTTTGTTGATATAGGTTGGATGCATATTAACACAGTCCCTTGATTATTAATTACTTTTGAGGTTATTTGAAGGTAAAAGATACCCAACATATTTGTGTTGGATGCCCCCCAGAGAAGAAAACATGACTAAGAAAATTAGATCGATAACGATTTTAGTCAAGGTATTGTAACCTTGTATTGGTTTTCTTTTTACATGAACTAAGTGGATTGTCGACACATATGACAATAAGACGGTCATAAGGTTACATTGAGTGCTTGAGACCTAGTCCCACATGCTTTAGATCATGTCTAATCCTACATATATGGGTCGGTAGTATTAGGGTTCAGAAGTAGCTAATTCTCAACCATGAGACCCTTGAAAGTGGAACTTTTTTTTTTCTTAAACGTTGCAAGTGGAACATAAATAACTGATATATACTGCAAATTTCCTAATTAAATTATGTGGTAAAATGTGGAAACATAGGGATCTGGGTCCCACTAAGTGCAACGATTTTGCATCACTTGATGGTCTTGCGCCTTAAATGCCACATGGATTAATTGCAATTTCCTACAGGAAGTTGGTCCTTGCTGTTGGCAGTATTAGGTGGGAGATGACCGTATACAAAACATGGAGAAGGATGCGCCATAGGGGAGAGCTGGTGGTCTCAAGACCAAGAGCTGGCTGGGGGATCATTCTTTATTTTTCTGAGAATATGAAGGAGGATAAATGGAAGAGGAAAATCTGGGGAATTGAGTCCTCATCACTTGACGTCAACGAGATGCTTAACATCATATCTTCCCTTCACCCTTTTATTTTCCAACTCCTCTGCACCTCCATTTAATCTCTCTCGCTCTCTCTCATTCATTGTTTTATGGACCTTGGACTTCCATTAAAAGCAATTTTCAATGTCTAGGCATGAAAGTTGCCAGTTTATTTAGCCTCCATGAAAATCATATGCCACTCATGATGTAATCAAAGGCACCGTTGCTCATCACCTCTCCCTTTCCTTTTTTCATCCCCCTTGCTCTCTCCATTTCTTCTTTCTTTCCTTCATTCTTTCATTCCTTCACTCTGAATACCATTTATATATTTCTCCCACGTACCCTTTTTTTCTCATCAGCTGTTCTTCTTTCTCATACTCCACAACCTGAGAAAGGCCAGATGAGAACTGCATCATCTTTCCCAGATCTTTCTTTACAGATCAGCCCCCCTTTGCTTACTGATGACTTTGATGCTCCAAGGGAAGCTCGAATAGAAAGAGAAGCTACAGATCAAGAAGGATTCATGAGTCTGCAAGGGAGCTTCAACATTCATGGGCAAGAACCAAAACTAAGTCTAGGGTTCTTGGACAGCTCAACATTCAGTCCTCTGAATCCAGAGCTCCAGCGCCATTATCATCAGCTACAACATCCTCAGGCCTCTAGAGAGTTCAAGAGAAGCCAAAGATTTTTCATTGGAGGCAAGAGAAGCATCAGAGCACCTAGGATGAGATGGACTACAACACTCCATGCACATTTTGTGCATGCAGTGGAGCTCCTTGGGGGCCATGAAAGTAAGTAGACATCAAGTTAAAAACATTCATAAAATGTCAAAGATAAAAATTTGTATATCATTCATCTATTTCCAGGTACAAAATTTTCACTACTAATAAAGGTGAAAAATTGTATATTCATTCATCTATTTCAGTTTTCTTTTTTCTGTAGTTGATCTAAATTGTGGGTATTCAAATGTCATGTACAGGAGCAACACCCAAGTCAGTCTTGGAGCTAATGAATGTGAAGGATTTAACACTTGCACATGTGAAGAGTCACTTGCAGGTGGGATTTCAAAACCTATACCAATGGTCAACTAGCAATATCATTACCTTTTGTTTCTACATTCATGGTTCTTTGCTACCATTAGGGTTTTATATGGGGCAGACTGGGGTATACGGTGTAAGGACAAAAGGGTATCTGGGTAATAATCCTTGCTATGGAAGACTCTTTCAAGGGAAAAGTTTAAATGAGATCGCTCTCATATTGCTTATATGAGGCCACTTTGAATTGTAGCCGTTGGATCTTGATCTGACGGCTATAAATATCCATAATGATCTCACCCACTCCTTGATGTGACACACTCACCTACCCACTGATTTGATATCCACCCTCTGATCAGAATCTAATAGCTATAAAGATTGGCCTCATGCTCCTTATATGAGAACGATCTCATGTAAACTCATCCCCTCTTTCAATTAGTCTTACATTTTTTGTACTGTTGCAGATGTATAGAACAGTGAAGAGCACAAACAAAGGTGCAGGTAATATATTCACAGTTACATCTTCCCCCTCTCTACATATCAGATTAGTGGTGGATGAAATCATTTGTTGGGTGTATGGCAAAGGACTGGCATTATGTGTATGATGTGATGATATTGCAGGGCAAGGTCAGACAGATACAGCTTCGAACCAAAGGTCAGGAGGGACTGTGGAAATGGAGACAGGATTATCTTGTGAGAAGCTTGAATCAGACCCTAGTGATTCTGTCAATGGGTCAAGTACCCCACCACCACCTCCATTGCCAACCGGATCTCCTCGGTGAGTACATCTTCATCCTCTTCTTTTGTCTCAAGTCTCAACATGTTAGAAAAATAATTAAGTAAAATTAATAAATATTCTCAACTATGTAAAATAGAGTCAAGCATCTCATCACGTGTACCAAGGCCCACACGTGTTACGAGCTATAGTATATTCATACTAATATGTCAATAATATGCTTTCATGTTGGCTTTTGTACCGTGTGTTCAGTGTTGAGGAATGGGGTCGCTGGATGAGAGGGTATTATTTTATTGATTGTGGCCGGATTTGGTTGTTTTTACTTGTCAACGTTAGATACCATCTTTAAATTAGGGCCAAAATGCATGGACTGAATCGCATTTATTAATCCTGGTCCTTTAGCCACCACCGTCTAGCTCATCACTCGGGAATTGGAGAAAGTAAAAGGCACAAAATCCGAAATATTTTTTATTTATTCTATGAATACCTATTCCCTTTTGACAGATTGATGTATCATACGTCAATTTGGTTTTGAAGCACTAGAATTTCAAAACTTGGCCGGCAATTCGTATAGCCATATCTCCAATATGTTAATTAATAGACTATTACTCCTATTGTCAGCGTGCTACTAATGTAAAATGTTAGACAAGTACTAGTTATCGTATGTTATAACCAGTGTTTGAGGCTGTCTTTATCAGTATTACTGGTTGCTATTAGAAGATGATATCACATTTATCACCTGGGAGGCTGGAAGGAGAAACTAGAAAAGAAAAGATGATTACTACCTATACCGGTTTTCATAAGAAGACCATGCCAAGACCTGGATATTCTCCATTTGAAACCTTTTAAAAGGAATTTCTAGGGAAGTGCGGAAGCATTTCAGCAACTAATATCAAGACTGGCAAACCAAATTGGGAAGTTAGTCTCTATCTGCAAAGGTTAGATCAGTTGTGGATGGTAACAGTTTTGACTGTGACAGAGACTACTGGCCTGAATTCATGAGGTGAAGTTTATTTGATAAACTTCCCATAAATATAATAATATGATGATTGTGTGTCCATCTTTTAAAACTCACATTTAATTGCTTTAAGATAGAAAATTTTCATCATTGCTACCTATAATGAAGCATGCTTGATCAGAAGGTAGAATGTATAAGCTCAAATAATGTTCATCATATTAGATATCTCCAAGTGCCTTACTTTTGAAGTATTTTTCTCACAGAAACATGAGACATAGTATCATTTATATCATAAACGTTCAAATTCAATGCAGCTCGGACAGAGGTCAGCAATATGATTAAAAGCTACATACTGTTGATCTTAAGTGTGGCAGTATGAAAGTCCTTGGAAAATGGTGAAGGGGCTGAGCATTGCAGAGTGGATGAGCATGTCTTCTGCCATCTCCTGACAGCTCTTCATTAATTTTCTTAATAAGTTGTTTCTGCCTCGTGAATGAATCCAAAATTTTCAACTATTCAGTACAAAGATTGGGTGATAATTTCAACTACTCCTATTTGGCAAGATTCTTATGTAACTGCTCGTTGCACCTTACAGGGAAGCATGGACAAGAGAGAGTAATATAGGGTGTGCACTAACACCGGTCACTGTTCCAACGGAGCCTTATAACGTGCATGATCTACCAAAGGTATCAGTTCTTCACATTGTGACGGTTTCATGTTTTGAATAATTTCTATGCAGGTTAATGTAATTCTCATTGGCGTTTGTGGATCTACTTACTCCATATATAATTATAGAAAGCACCACGAGCTGTCCGATTGAGATCCGATATTGGCTCGTAGAAAGCCCACCTGCCCGCTGTATAACTTGCACTGTTCCATAGAAATTGCACAGGGGAGATGCTCTAAGAGAGCGTGCTGGGCATGTGCTAATGGGAGTATTTGGCAATGTTAGATATGGAGATCAATTAAGTATTTCATCTTTTTTTCCCCACAATACTTAACATTTATTGTTATTGCAGGTAAATGACTGCTGCGAGTCCCTCGATTTGTGTCAAAATGAGAAGGACAAGTTTCGTTTGAACTCATGGTCATCGTCACACATAGGATCTGCACTGGTGCCTCAGTTGCCAAATTTAGAGTTCTCTCTGGGGAGAAAGAATTGGCAAATGGACTACACTGAACCCTCCAAAGAACTAACTCTACTCAAGTGTTAAAACAGCCTCAGGTTTGGTTTGCCTAGTCAGTGTCTTGTGCAGTTTACATAGATGTTTTGTTCCATGTTTCACATCAATTAACAGGAAGGGGTATGTTGACAAATTAGGATCAAATAGAAGGAATCTTTTAAGAGTTGTTTGAGGCCTCTTGGGTCATCAAGGTGTGGTTGTAATTATAAAAATGCAAGTTTAAGAGAAAGTGTAATTAAGAGGTACCATGTTTTTGAGCGATGATGTGACGTAAACATTACAATTACTTATATCAATCTCGAAAATTTGGACTATTTGTCAATTTACAGGACTGGCACATAGTGATCCTAACATGGTATATGTACCATGTTAGGCCTCTGCTATGTACTGATCAAAGAACTACTCCTTCCTATCAACCTAATCGATCAGTCTCGGACACTAGGAAAATTTGTCAATTTACAGGCATGACACATAGTGATCCTAGCATGTTATCCCAGAAAAAAAGAAGCATATTGATCCTAGCATGGTGTATGTACCATGTTAGGCCTCTATGTACCATGCTAGGACATTTATGTGTCATACACCCACGTCAGGCTACACATACCCTTACTTATATATCTTTGCCCTTTTGTTTCGGACTCATGAAGAGTTCATAGCTGGTTTGATAGAGCTGAAACTAAATCCATCTAGAGTAATTTGATTTCACATGTGGTTGAAGAGATTTGACATTTTATTCGATAGCTGATTTCTATGCTTTTCCAGCTGACGGGAAGTCTACCTAGCTGTCTAATGAGCTCCATGGTTACCAAGAGTCATGGCTAAACTAATGAATGTTGCTTAGACAGCGGCTCCAATACTTTCTGTGTTGCATACCAGTTGGTGGAAGTCCATAGGAATCCCGCCAACGAAAAGAGAGGAAGAAGGAATTGAGGAGTATGACAAAGGATGTGGGGGTGGAGTTGTTAAAAAAGTGCAGAAGGAGAGCACACAAACCTTGAGAATGAAAAACAGAATTAGTTAAAATTGAGAGGCGATATGCAATTGGAATATTATAGTGGACATTTCTAAAACAATAATATAGGGTATGAATAAGAGAGAAAAAAGAAATAATGTATTGGAGGAGATTGAAGTTAGAGGTTGGGTCGGTCATGGGTCAGCTAAGGCTTATCCTCCTCTATACTCACTTCGTCGAGTTCTATGCATACATGGTCCATTACTCGTTTCCCTTTTTTTTTGCTTGATAATGAGGGGAGGGTGTCGAAATCCTTAGGCAGCAACCAGCCTCTTTGAGCACCGTATCGTTGGGCTTGTACAAGGTGCAGCAATCATATGCACTAGTGAAAATTGGGATATAACCTATGCTTTAGGAAGTGTATTCGGGAAATCGCCCAACACCATGTTGATTTACTCATTTCCCAAATTCCTACATGTATCCGATTCATTACCCATCACTATTACTCCCTCCAACTGGAATTATTATTACGTTTAGATTTTAAAATGAACTGAGTTTTTTTTCAAAATAAAATGATTAATTCATTTAAAAAAACAAATGTTAATATTAAAACTAAAGTGAGTATAAACCCTTGATTTTGTTAACCATTGGTCCATTACCCATTACACAGATCACATCAGGTTGGGCGCAATGAAGTATAAACCACACTACAGAGTTGAAATGTAATGCCCTAATTTCAATAACACAATTTTGTGTAAATCAGAGTAAATTTTTTGTTGACGAAAGGCAGTAAATATCTCATTCAATATACATTGGAGCTGAAGCTAGAGCCCATAAGCATTAAAAAATATGATCAAAAATATCGTTGGAGCATTACATTCTGGAACCAGTTTTCAAATATATAATATTAATTGAAACGATAATCCTATATTTCAATTTCAATCATCGATTAAACATGATCCTTATACATGAGCCATAATGAACTAATATCTTATTACAATAAAATGTTCTTGGCGCACACACGTGTTTAACTTTATTCAAAGTAAATTGCATTTAAAAAGAAATAGCTCCTACTGCAACTATTGTATCTGACTATCTCCCACGACCTAATACTCCTAAGCTTACCTCTCGGAACTTATAGTAAAAAAAGGAAGTTGAGTATAGACTACTCAGTAGGAAAATCTATATTCAATTTTGAACACAACAATAGTAAAAAAATATTCAAAAGTAAAGCTACATCGAGCAATAACTCAATAATTTAATTTTTGCTTTTACTACATTTACTATAAAGCGTAAAATAATTAGAGTTATTCTTCCTCATGCCTTGGTCCACTTCTCAAGGACTCTTTCTTAATATTATTATCTTGCGAAATTCCCCTAGCACTTTCTTTCTTCCATTCATGTCTTATATTTTTATTCATACTCAAGGTGATTCTCAATTAGGAACTATTTTTTTGATAAATCACTTGTCCTAAATTATGCATATAAGATCTATTCTCTTGAGGAACACATCATGTGATTTCATCTTTCATTCGACCTCTTGTCATCCACGCTCTAACAAGTAGTCAGGAAGGGAATTTACAGTCCCCTTCGGATTAGAATACAGACATCATGAACTTCGTCGTAATCTGGTATGCATACTTTGATATCTTGTGGATATGAAACCTCAAGCTGGTCAACCTGAGTCTGGGTTTGTACCTTCCAACTAACACAACTTCCACATAGTTGTGTTGATGGGCATCATAGCTGAACAGATTAGAGCGATTTTGAAGTTGAAATAATTCTAAGGTTGTGATGAATAGCAACCTATATAGTATAGTAGCTAGGGAGTTGTCATAAAATTATAAGAATTGGACAATAAATTAATTAACTTAGACATGAATAAATTGTTATAATCAAGACTATATAAATAAATAATGAGATTAGAAAAAATAAGACGAACTATTTATCGTTCTAAAAGAGGACATAAGAAGAATAATGTAGAAATAGTAATAACGTAGAATAATGAAATAGAAATAGTAATAACATATGTTACAATAAAATATTGTAAAACATATAGAGACATACCGATGGTTCTCTTGAAATGTGCAAGGCTCGGCTGGTTGCCAAAGGATTTTCTCAGGAATATGGGATTGATTACAACTTGAGAGTTAATCACTCATGGTTCAAGACAAGAACTCAAATGAAATGAAATGTGTAAGTATGACCTTCTCTCCGAGTATTAATTTTGAGTGTGAATGATAGAATTAAATAAAGAAATCACGATTCGTTGGGTTTTTTCGATGGTTCATAGAATGTAGATTTTGCATCCTTCTCTACTGCATCGCACATGCGTATTACAGCTCTACTATACTTATAATAAAACAATGATATTCAATTCATTATACTGCTAATGTTTAAGCCATCAACACATGTTCATCAACACAATCTAATGTCGGTGGTGAAGTATCGGTGCCCCGACAAATTCCAGATCTGCCATATTCAATTCAATCCAATTCAAATCTAATTCATGCAAAGACAATTCTAAAAGCATTGCATCGTGCACATAAACATCTTACATCATAGTTTTGCATGAAATTATATTCTCATCACCATGATTCGTAATTTTGCATGAAATTAAATTATCATCATCATCATTCTTCTTTAATGATGATACCATATACAATCACTCGATATAGCATGAAATAAGCATGATTACATCCAAACAATCCATACTTTCATTTCAATTCTTTCTTACCTTGCAATGCCTTGGACTATAACATGGTATCAGTCCTCCTTAAACTATATCTCTCTTTCATAACATAATAATTGACCATACAAATCTTTTCTATCATGACATGACATTTAATTTATTTACTTTCATTCTAAAAAAATCATTCATTCCCATTCCAAATATGTAATACAACAAACAATTTGATGCTCCTAATTTGATCATGGAGACAACACATAAATATGGTGTTTAGCTTTCCTACCTTGATTCTGATTAGTGGAAGCCAAGAAGCATTCTCCTTCTTTTCTGACCTTCAAGCCATAATCTCTCTTGCCTCTTTCAACCTCTCGGTCATGCAAAGTATGACTTTAGTAGGGTTATTATCATTTTTGTACTAAAAAATTAGGCTTAAACACATTTTAGAACTGCATGGACTAAACTACACCTTAACCGCCGACACATGACCATCGATACAACTTGATGTCGATGGCTTGCTGAAATGTAATTTCAATTACTTTTCGACTTACAATTTTCTGCATAGTTGAAATGTGTTGTGCCACACTAATTTACGTGGATGGGCAGCTTATAAAAACCTAGCGAGGGTTGTGTGCCACAAGCCATTTTATGGTCTGCTTGGATGATAAAATATTTGGCCTTTTAGGCCTGAAAACCCTGAAAGTCATTTGCATACTGAAATGGGTAAAACGTGTCAGTGAAAGGAATATGTAAAAATTTGTCACATTTCAACCTAAGATATTTAGAAATATTAACAGACTTCAAGGTGCTTGTCACTACTGAAAGTGTTTTTACGATAAAATGCACAAACACATTTTCTAAGTGAATATTTGTGGGTTTGTTTGTGAAATTTTACAAACACATTTCTACATCCAAACAGTGCCTTAATCCGACAACACCCATTAAAAAAAACTAGTAGTGTTATGACACTCCTTAGGCATCTATTGGACATCACTTGATTAATAAATAAGTAATTGAATCGTTAAGGTTAATTAGTGATTGAATATTTGGAAGATATTTTTTAACTAAATTACGAGTTTTTTTGTTGCTTAATGATTTTGGAACCTTGTTAGGGCCATTATAAATTTATAATTATGAGTTCTTTGAGATCTATAAAAATTGAAGGGCTATGCCCTAAAGCAACGAAAAGATTCATAATTTATTTTTAAAAATAACTTCCAATTATTCAAGTACTAATCACCCTTGTTGCCAAAAAAAGGTACTAACCATCCTTAAATATTTCAATTACTAAGCGAGCAAGGGTTATTTTGAAAAGTAAATACCAACGTTCCTCCCGTTTGGATGTAGTATTCCTGGCATTCTTCCCTCCAATTCTCCAACTTCAGGCCATGAAGCGAGCTTGCCATCTCTTCTTCACTACTCGCCAGCCTTCTCAGCTACGCCCTCGCTGTCTCTATTCCGTCTCCTCCGGCGAACCCGCTACGCCATCGCTACCTCCTCTCAGACCCTTCCCCTCCTACTCCCCCAAGAAGCCCACGATCCGAGACTCCGACCTCGTCCACCAAATCACCACCACCCTAAAGCTCCGCCGAGCCGAGCCCCTCCGCCGCTTGCTCAAGCCCTTCGAGTCCCGCTTCCGGTGTGACCACCTCATCTGGGTCCTCTCCAGAATCCGCGGCGACTACGCCTTAGTCTCCGAATTCTTCGACTGGGCGCGTGCGCGCCGAGACCTCTCCGTCGAGGCCTTCTGCGTCTTAGCGCATTTGGCTGTGGCGGATGAGCAGCAAGACGCTGCTCGCTCTGTACTCCGTCGAGTCCTCAAGAATGTGAGGCTGGTTGATTGTGAACATTCTTTGAGCGATTTCATCGAACAGTTGATATACACTTATAAAGAGTGGGGTTCCAGCCCGGTTATCTTCGATATTGTCTTCCAAGTCCTTGCTGAGGCCGATTTAGTGGATGAGGCAAAGAAGTTTTTGAAGAAGATGTTGAATTATGGCGTGAGTGTTTCGGTTGATTCGTGTAATTTGCTTCTTTCTCGTCTCCCGGGAGTTGATCCTGTGGTGAGCATTTTTAGTGAGCTTGAGGAGTTGGGTACTTGTTGGAATACCGCATCCTACAATATTGTGATTCATGCTCTTTGTGGAGCACAGAGGATTGAGGAAGCTTATGACCTTCTTCTGGGAATGGAGAGGAAGGGTTGTCAACCTGATGTAATAAGCTATAGCACAGTAATTGATGGGTATTCTCAAACTGGCTCTCTTCAAAAGGCATTGGACTTGTTTGGTGAAATGAATGTAAGAAATTTGAAGCCAAATGTGTATTCTTATAATAGTATAGTTGTTGGTCTTTGTAAAGACAGAAAACTCATGGAAGCGGAGAAGGTACTTAGAGATATGTTATCTAAGGACATAGTTCCAGATGCAGTAGTATATACAAGCCTCATTTGTGGATATTTTAAAGTGGGAAACATTCAGACTGTAAGACAATTGGCCAAGGAAATGGAGAATCAGGGCCTTGAATTCGATTTGATTACATATACAGCTATTATTGATGGTCTCTGCAAAACTGGAAAAATTACTGAAGCCAATGAAGTATTTAAACAGATGCTTAGTCGGGGGTTGAAGCCAGATGAAGTCACTTTTACAGCACTGATAGACGGTCACTGCAAAAACGACCAAATTAAGACAGCCTTTGCAATTCACAATCAAATGATTCAATTTAATCTGACTCCTAATATTGTCACTTACACGGCACTTGCTGATGGTTTGTGCAAACATGGAGAGGTTGAAACGGCAAATGAGCTTCTGCATGAGATGTGTAAGAAAGGTTTAAAGTTAAATATCTGCACTTACAATTCATTGGTTAATGGTCTATGTAAAGTAGCTAATGTGGATCAGGCAAAAAAACTAATGACGGATATGGAGTTGGCAGGTCCTAAACCTGACACCATTACTTATACGACCGTGATGAATGCCTATTGCAAGGTGGGAGACATGGACATGGCATGTAATCTGCTTAGTGAGATGTTGGATAAAGGCCTCCAGCCAAGTGTTGTGACGTTTAATGTTTTGATGAATGGGTTTTGTGCATTGAGAATGTTAGAAGATGCTGAGACGTTGCTGAGTTGGATGCTGGAAAAGGGAATTATGCCAAATTCCACAACATACAACTCCTTAATGAAGCAGCATTGTATTGGGAACAATATGAAGGCCACAACTGAGCTTTACAGAGCAATGCTTTCTCATGGAATTGACCCTGACAATAATACCTACAATATATTGGTAAAGGGGCATTGCAGAGCGAGAAATATTATAGAAGCCTGTTATCTTCACAAGGAGATGGTTGAAAAAGGTTTTTGCTTGAGTGAAAGTTCTTATAATGCTTTTATTAAGGGTCTTCTCAAAAAGAAGAAAGTCTCTGAAGCAAGAATCCTGTTTGACGAATTGAGAGGAAAAGGCGCAGTTGGTGACAGAGAAATATACAACATCTTTATTGATGTAGCATATAATGAGGGTGACATGGATATGACTCTTGCTTTATGTGATGACGTCATTGAGAAATGCCTAATGCATAGTGTTGATCTTCAGTAGTGAGATGGAAAGAAGGTACCACATCAGAATAAAGTACTTTTGATATTGATTGCTCTCTATTACTTTCAATGATTTTATTTTAAATTTTTTTGCAGTGTAAACTATACTTAGTAGAATTTTGTCTTATAAACGAATAGCCAGGGTATGGAACTTAACTTATGTTACAGACAAGCAAAAAGCTGCTGTCAACCATAATTCTTACTTGTGGCTTGTGAAACAAACTGGTTCTTCCCTCTTCCTTTCAGATGGAGATAAAACATTGGTTATTGTTACTTTGGTTTTGTGTAGATGCATGGCTTCATCGTGGAGATGAAGATTTTTTGGCTTGCTTATTACTGATAATAGCACAATGGAAGGTATTCTTAGCTCTTTAATTTTTCACGAGTAAACACTTGATTGTGAAAGTTTTCCTATATGTTTTAGTGCTTGCAAGTTCAATACCAATTTTAATAGCGATAAATTTCACTATCAATTTGACCTTATTAGGTCATTTATCCTATTTGGCATGCTCTTTCTTTGGACGTAGAGTAAGTGAAGGTTGTTAAGATAACTAGTTTTGATTATTCTGTGAACAATATGAAAATACTTTGTGGTTTGAAGGAATCATAATTAGAATCATAGGTAGTTAATTTTATCTTCTCTTCTATGGGGCTTGGCTACAGTGAATATTTTTAGTATCTTGACTCCGTGCTGATGTTCAAAACAAGAAAATTGAACATTGAGTGAACTGTGAAGGAGGGGATTGCCACAAACCTATGAAGAAGATGGGATTGGCTGCTGAACTTAAACAATGAATTGAAGAACCCAAAAAGATAGGATGAAAATAAATGGTAGAGAAGAGAAGGATAGCTGATAAAAATTGGAAAGAAAAGGAGGACAGCTGGGGTCATTCTATTGTTGTCAACTGAAAATGATGTTGCTCTGTATGCTGGATATGAGGGAATGAGAAAAAGAAAAAGACCAGAAAGAAACGAAAATGAAAAGCCCTTGCACAGAAGAAGAAGATAAATGAAGGAGGAGATGTCGCTGCCATCACTACTCACCTTATTCCTGTTTCCTTTCTAGTGACTCCATGAAGTTCTAACATTTATTGTCTAGGATGAAGCCCCAATAAGCTTTGCCTTTTATTTCAATTGATTTTATCCAAATTTTGGTTGCCGTTAGTATAAGCTTCATTGTTTTCAATTCCATGTATTTGACTACTGGGTTTGGATTATGTGTCACATCAGTAGTCACTAGATGTACTTTTGTAATGAACAAGTATACTCAAGGTTTTGTGAATGGAAGTATTAAACCATTGATTACTCCTACTTTCCGGTGTAAAGCAAATGGCTTCTAAAAGGTTTCAGTTCCATAAAAATGTTTGGCCCATTTTAATGGGAACATCTACAAAGTTAGGTCTGCCAAATATAGTTGTCAGCTTTAATTGAACAGTAATACTGTGATTTCCTACTCTTTATAATGTATCTGCTAGATTACTGTTAATTTGATCCGATTTTTTGTGTGCAGATAGAGCTGGAAAGATTAATGCAACGACAACAAGAATGTGTACGTCTAATATAAAAAAATATGTAGATATCGAGAGACTAGATGCGGATAGAACTTGTTCAAGTACATAACTCTCCGTCTCCGCCAATGTTTTAAAACCCGGTTCTGTCGTTGACCCGGTTTGGTGACTGCGATGGGCCAACCGGTTTGATCCAGTGGGTAAACCCGGGTCGACCCGAATGACATCATAAGCCTTTGTGAAATAAATATACCCTTCCCTAGAAGACTAGATGTATAAAAGTAAAACATGCACGACCATACAATCTTGAAAAAGTATAAAAGCCTTGGTCACAAATAAAGTAGTTGACAAATCTCTTGTGAGGAAGATAAACTAATAATCTCTCAACGAATAGTAACTTTTACATACTTTTCATTTCATGTTAAGTCCAAATATTATAAATTTCTAACAAGTCTCAATTTGAGCTTTGCTAATCAAAATCCAAAATAAAGTCTCAATGTCATACAAATAACAAGACTAATGTTTGTACTCAATACTCATGTAATAATAGAACTTAAAAAGTCTCAAATTAAATTCTACTAATCAAAATTCTAACTTTGGAAGTCAAAATTAAAAATCTCCATTGTCGATCATATTTTCAAAAACCGGATCTTGATGACCTTGGGATATTTCTTCCACATTTCTTACAACCAAAAACACATTCTAGGACTCCGACCTATCTCAACAATTTCATCAAGAAGTTATACGTAATCCTATAAATGATCGTTGAACTCGTATAAAAATAGATAAACAAATTGATTACATGAGATGATTAAAAGATAATATTTTACGTATGCATCTTTGACTAAACAATCTAACAAGTATAATATATATATATACACACATTCTAGGACTCCGACCTATCTCAACAATGTCATCAAGAAGTTGTACGTGATCCTATAAATGATCGTTGAACTCGCACAAAAATAGATAAACAAATTGATTACATGAGATGATTAAAAGATAATATTTTACGTATGCATCTTTGACTAAACAATCTAACAAGTATAATATATATACATATATATATATATATATATATTCATATATTAAAGTCCGTTGATTATAAAATCAGTTTTATATTTGGGGACAAAAAATAGAAGCCACTATTGACAAGAATATCATTGACATTGAGGAAAAATATATGTGACAAAAATATTATCACTTAATACTCACTTGAATTTCTCTGACTCTATCACTAATAACTCCAGAGTTTCTCTCAATTCGGATAATTTCTTTCTTGAAATACGCTTCAAGTTTCTTTCTTTAATCAATTTCTAAAGAAACCAAAGAAGCAATAAAGAAAGAAATAATCATTTTATTCATACCCTTATCCCAGAATGATCCTAACACATTGGGCAGAGATTGTTTCAATATACCTTCCTCCTTTGTAGCAGTGATTTTTCAATTTTCTCCAATGGAAAGTAGCAACCACTGTCATACTGCTACACCAGCCAGTGGAAGTGGAGCGAGCAGATGGGGACAATGGAACGGGGCATTGGTGAGGACAAAACTGGTGGCCTCCAGTGGGAGGAAAGTCAGCGGGGTTCAACAATGGATGCTGCGGGCTGGCATCCACCGGAGAGCAGTGATGATGGACTCAACACTTTTCTGTGAGAGAGACGAGTATTTTTTTTAGTATTATATATATCCTGGCTCAGTCGTCCCATCCCGGCTGGCTCTTAGGTCAACCCGCCCAGCTCGCAAATGACCCCGGCGGGTCTTAAAATGATAACAGCCCAGGCATTCCGTCCCAGAAAATGAAATGGGTCTGGTCCAACCAGGTTCAACCGACCAGACCGAACCGATTTTTAAAACACTGGTCTCTGCCAAAGAACTCAATAAACGGAATGCACAAGCTCTTAGGGCTTTTAAAACAAAAGCTGGTGCAATACACCACACGATCAGCTACCTTTTTTGCGTAAATCACCACTCTACTCCCATAGCCACCTGCCAACTATAGCAAAGAGGGTTATTGAATATTTTCATACCCAGTAGGATGGGTAACAAATTATAGCATAGTTAATTGGGGTGCTACTAATCATTCAATCAATAATCAGGAAAGCAATTGATAAGCACATAATGTATACACATAATACACTCTAACACCTTTAGTTTCTAGCCCTAATTAGCTGTTATCTAGGTTATTTACTAGTTATTTAGATTAATTGAAAATTTAGGAGTTATTTCTTTACTTTGGTAAAAATGGGAAAAAATTGTTAAGTTGGACATTCTTCATGAACATCAATATCTGTATTTGACCTTTCACTTCGCTAGAAATGGCTAGGAAGCGTTATTTTTGTATTTGCTCCTCTAGAAATGCAATTGCACTACCTTTAATTTCCGTCTACTCATTTTGAATGAATTTTAAACTTATGTAAGCCTATATATAGGCCGTTATTTTAATAGAAAATAAAGCTTGTTGATTTTGAACTTAACCTTGTTGCTTGTTGATTGAGTGTCACACAACTCATGTGTTTGTTGAAGGTGTGTCCTTTCCATACACATCCTTGGTCTCCATTTTTTAGATTCAATTTTAGAAGCCTACTTTGTTTCTGAATTTGGTTGATTTAGTGTAAGTGGTAGGTGTCGTTTGAGTGATTTCTGCTTTAGTCTCCCTTCATCTCTGCCATCGACGTCAACTTTCTTGTTCAATTAAACAAGGTAAGTTGAGCACGAGCACACTTCACTTAAGACTTAATTCCATGTCCAAATAAGAGCATTAAGTGAAAGCACTTGAATTAGAAAGGTTTGATTCTGAGTGTATTTAAGACTATCTTAAATATAGAAACAATCACTTCGGTCAAACACGTTTAAACGATGTAGGAATCTAATCTCGTGTCTCCAGTGCGAATAGTTTGGATGCTAATGAGAACTTCAGATCCTGGAGTAGAGGGAAGCAAAGTAGGAGGTGGGTGATCGTTTAATATTTAAACTCTTGCAAGTGCACAAGGCAATTGTGCTACAATGAGTATTTAGGGTTGTCGAACCTCAGGGACAGATGAATGATCTACCAAACTCAAGAGAAAGAGAAGTTTGTTGTGATTTAATTCTAAGAAAACAATAAACTTTAGCTAAGTAAAACGAGTTTAACTAATATGGAGAAGCACTGAGGCTTCGAATCCACCACAAAATAAACCATCTTATCGTCTCTCTCTCTCTTTTGTATAAATTCCTAATTGGCTAGCATATTCTTGGTCAGAGATATACTTGTCAATTCAAGATATTGTGCTCTCCTCTCACACGTAACACATAAAGCAATTAAAACATGGAGCTATGATCTATCTCTCTCAATTACTGTTCATCAATAAACTTCAGTAGATACGATCGATCGAAAGGTGATGATTGATCGCAAAACTTTTGTTTTTTTGCTCAGGTGATCGATCGCCTCATTTTGTTGATCGATCAGTTACTATTCATGTTCTGCATTACAATCTTCCAATAGTCATAACTTTTTGCTCCGAACTCCGAATTGCGTATGGTTAGTGGCGTTGGAAAAATGACTTCTTGAAATTTAACATGAAGTTTAAATTAGTCCAATCAGAGATATATATATATGAAGTTATGAAGATTCAACCATTAGAGTCACGTTTCATCACATTTCTGCAGCTTACGCTTATTTTTCCACAAAAGCCAAAAACTATATTAAAGCATCACTAAATATAATCAAAATACTAACATAAACATAAGTTTTTGAGCTAATAAAATGCATAATTTGAGTATATATCAGTGGGGACATGGCTCCAGTAGAATGATCTAACTGTCATTAGTTGCACATGATCGGTAGGAATAGTGAGCGCCATAAAAGATAGTTGGTTTGATCCAATTTGATGGACACAAAATTTCACATCTGAGGTTATAAAAGACAAATAATTGTGTGACAAGTCTTTCGAATATTGTATGCGCACGGAAAATACAAAATTCTTTTAAACGACACTTCGACTATGACTTACTGGTGACTCTGAAAAGTATATTTGCAAATTAACTTCATTGGTACATAATAATACAAAACATTCTTTCGAAGGGCTACCATACAATGCATGCTTGACCTTAATATAAATGAAAGATATACATTAATGCATTCTTTACAAAATAGTACTCATTTAACGATGGAAGTATTTAAAGTCTACTTTCAAAGAAGACTCCTCAATTTTTGCCCAAGTGATAAGCTAATATTTGCATCAGAGAGGATGCATAAGTAATAATACTCAACAGGACAAACCTATGGATAATTTAAATTCAAAAATTGACTATTATATAATATCGATTTCTTGTAAAGCTACAACATTCAATCTATCATTCATCATATCAAAATCAAATAAAGGCTCACTTAGGAGATCCAATTCATTTACTCATGTTCTTGGCCTATAAATATGACCCAAGAGATTGCAACTAGCATGTCCTTATGATATATTCTTTCCATTAGTAAGTAGTATGAAACTTTTAGTGGTAGTCCTATTCACCCCCCTCTCTCCTCTAGGACCCAAGAGCACTTTCAAGTGGTATCAGAGCTTGGTCACTCTTACCTAGGTGATAACACCTAGAGTGGTGATTTGGGTGTTGTTGATGGATAAATTTGATAGCTCATCCACAACTAACCCTCCCCCCCCCATTTGACGGGAATAACTACGCTTATTGGAAAAACCACATGAAGACCTTTTTGAAGGTTCATGATGAATTGACATGGTATTGTGTAGAAAATAGTTGGTCAACTCCAACTGAAACCATAGAAACAGATGGAACTATTACCTTGGTTCCTATAAAAATTTTGGGGTGGTCAGAGATGGATAAAAAATTGAGTTTGGAAAACAACAAACCACTTAGTGACATTATTTGTGTAGCATCCCCCAGTGAATATAAACATATATGTATGTGTGAGACTGCCAAGGAAGATTGGGATATTTTAGAGTTGTCTCATGAAGGAACTACCTTAGTTAAGAAATCTAAACTTCAACTCCTTGTAACTAGGTTTGAAAATATCAAAATGGGAGAAGATGAAAGATTCATGGAATTCTATTCTAAACTCAATGATATTGTAAATTCCATGTGGGGTCTTGCTAAGAAATTACCTGAAACAGAAATTGAAGACAAAATCCTTAGGTCTCTCCCACTTAGATTCTCTCCTAAATTGATAGCCATTGGGGAATGTAGAAATACCGATCTAATGAAAGTTGAGGAATTAGTTAGGTCACTTCAAACCTATGACTTACAGAGTTTGTCGGTCGTTGGGTGGGTGGACTCGATTTCTTCCGATTTTAAACAATTTTTGTTTTTTTTGTTTGAGTGCTCCATGCTTCACAGAGAGTCTGCTCTAATGTAGGATGGTTCAACCACAAATTATAGAACAAAATCAAGATTCGAATAATGAGGTAGAATAAGAACTTGCTTTCTTTGCTATAAAGTTTACTAAACATTTTAGTGGGAAATTTAGAAGAAAAAGATTTTTTTTTAGACTAAATTTATAGACAAATCTAAAGGAAAGAGTCAAACAAACTCAAGAAACATTGAATGTTATAATGGTCATGGTCTTGGACATATTGCTATTGAGTGCCCATCAAGAAGTCTTTAGACTTCCTCATCAATCATTGTTTAAGATGGTTCATCCAAGGTAGAAAAAATAGAAGATGGATCATTTGAAAGTGATTCAAATTCACGTGCCTGTGACAATGACAATAATAACCTTCAAAGTGCTTATAACTTTATTCAAGAAAAGCACTAAAATGATTAGGAAAGTCACTTTGCTTTTCTATTCTAAAAAGCAAAAAAAATTTAAACTCAAGGGAGAACTTGATCTAGCTAATATTAAGAATGATGAGTTAACGCAGGAAATAGTTAAGATCAAAACTGAGTTAAAAGTTAGTGAGGAGATATCGGAAAACAAGAAGAATTAAATTAGTTATCTTTGAAAATTTAACTTTGGAAGAAGAACTTAAGGATGGTCTACTTGAGAAATTCTCTCAATGTAGTCACACTGTTCAACATATAATAAGGCTAGGAAAAAATCCAATAGAAAAAACTGGGCTTGGTCATACTAGTCAAAACAAACTTAAAGACAAAACCCAAACTATCTTTGTGAGAAAAAATTTGTCCCCTAAAGTAGCCTTAAGTCTCCAAAAGTTCATTAATAAATGGAGAAGTAGAAAATCAATCTAAACCTACCATAAAGAAGGGAAAATCCATCTTAGGAGAGTATCCTCAAATAAAATTGTACCATTTAATGGAAGATATGACATAAGGAAAAGGTTTATGAAAAACAATGATTACACTAAAAGTGAACTTCTAGAATTTATGAATTCCTCACATGGTGTTGTAACATCCGAAAAATTAGTAAGTATTTTAAAACCAAAATTTGACCCTCTTAACGTTTGATTTAGTCATGTTGTGCCTTGTGCAAATTAAAGTTGGTGAGAAGAGCTTTCCAACGCCACCTATTATGCGCGATTTGGAGTTCGGAGTAAAAAGATATGAGAAATTGAATTTTTATTTAACGTGACAGCGATCGATCGCCTTAAGATCCGATCGATCGGCAAGCTTGAACCAATCGACGCCGTATCAAAACGATCGATCGTAGTTACTGTGATTTGTGAATGTTGTGTTTCGCGTAAAGCGATCGATCGGCAGTAATAGCGATCGATCGGCTGTAGCGTGTTAGTGTAAAACAGTGCATACAACGATCGATCGCCGTATAGCCGATCGATCGCCGGTTGCGGTTTGCGTTTTCTAGAAGTATTTTTGGGATGGATTTGCTTGGGAAAGATACCAAATCCCAATTGGACTTGTTTTGCACGTCTCTAGGAGGATTGTGAAGCCTTCCCATTGGTTGAAAGTGTCCATAATTTGGAAGATTAGTTTGAGAATGGATTCTCCCCCAACTCTATATAAACACTAGAGAATTGGCTTGTGCTAACCCTAGAACGTCCAGAGACTTTTCCCTTCTCCTTCCCACGTTCACCCATCTCCTTAGAGGCTTGTTCTTGTGGGAGTTTGCGAGAGCTTGGACCGGGAGCTTTGGAAGGAACGGAAGAGACGAGTAACGCGTAGAAAGGCGAGATCTTTGGAGGATTAAGTAGGATGGTTTTTCCCCTCTTCTCTCTTTTGATTATATATGCTTTTGACAAGTGTTTTGAGTCAATACCTTAGTTATTGTTTGGATTCTTGCGAGATGAATGTATTATGTTCATATTTCTATGCGTAGTGCATCACAAATCATATGTGCATTCATGTTTCACTTCTAGACGGGAATTCGCATCTAAAGTTTAATGCTTTATTAATTTTACAGACACTAAAAGTTCTGGTATTATTTGATTGATTATTATCCACGTTGAATTTGTGACTTTAAGGTGTGTCTTACCTTAATTGTCTTGTTATGGGCGTATTAATGATTACAAACTATGTTATATATAGAAGAACACAAGAAAGGAGTGAACTTTAGCAATTCCAGATAATTCTAGGTTCTGTAATTGGTCTAGGAGGGGAGTATATAGTTTGTTAATGATGTATTATCATTTATAATGTGTTGTTAAGTAAGATAATCAAATTTAATTAAGAATTTTAATCTCGGCCAGAACTGTTTCTGTGCTGACAGTCGGGGGTAAAGAATTCATAACTAATTCAAATAAAATCGGAAAAATATAAAATCAGTGGAGTTAGAAACTAGACTCACGAGGGTATTATCAGTAAAAATTTTAGAGGTTAAGTCTTACTGTACAGAGAACAGTCTCCGTCGTAAGAGGACTATTATGCAGGAGACAGTGAGCAGAATTGAGAGAAAATACTAAGTATACAAATAACATCATGTAATATGATATGGTAATGATTAATATGTTAATAACAATAATTGGACTATATACTTATGGTATATCACAGTAAGAATTAGGTTAGATGTGATTCAATTATGAGGAATTCCTATCTAGAGTTGAGCATGAAAGGTATGTATTGATTGTATGTTACTCCTTGTGTGAGTGGTCTTGTTATTCTATGCTACTCCAATGAGTGAGTTATGTGTTGACCAAAGACTTTGATGCTTCTATCCATACTCCTTGAGAGAGTCTATTCTGGTAAGAGATACCTTATGATCTTAGAGTGTTGAGACCTCTATTCCTTTGAGATATTGCTCATATTGATTATATGATTGTTTCTTCCACTGGAGACCTTGCGAGACTCTCCCCTTTGTGGTTTCATAGTATGCTCAATTAAGCCATTGCTAGATCTTGCGAGGTCACTTATATTTATGAAATTGCAATTCCATACTGCCCGAAGGGAGGCACTATACGTACGTTAGATTGTGAACATTACGGAAGGTCCTCAGTCTCCGCCCATCGTGTCCGTAAGCACTGGTGGGGCCAGCATCCTAGAGGCATGGCAGGGTTCCAAAGAGAGGACCCCTAAGGTGGTTCTGGTATATTTTGGTCACTTGCGAGCGACCAGGTTAGCGAGCAGAAATTGTAACTCCTTTCACTTTAGATGTCTGGAGCCTTTGTTATGATTGTTATCCTCTCCTTACTCATATGTGTAGTAGGAGCCTTATTGATATTTTTCCTCACCTGCGAGTTGGAATTGTTGTTGACTAACCTTGCAGGTGTATAGACCTCGGTTAAGTTCAGATGTTGTGGAATGTCTATGATCTTTATTATTCTTATTCTCTTCTTACTGCTTGTTTTCATTCAGTGGGTTTTTACATCCTACTGAGTGTTTCTATGAAATACTCATGCATCCTCTGATGCAGGCGCAAATGAAAAGTGAGATCAGGAAGTGCAGTAGTGGAATGGCGGATTGAAGGCGCCGAGAAGAGTTTAAAGATTATTTAGTTATTTGTTTTTGCTTTTTTTGATGCTTATGACATTATTGGCAATTGTGTGCCATAGACTTTTAGGTTTATTTATTTGACTTTCAAAAATGGATTATTATTAAGTAAATTGATTTCATAGTATTCATTGATGTCTATTATTGTATTACACTGATTGCGGGCATAATCGGTTACACGTCCTTTTGAGATGATTGTAATCGGTTGGTAAATCGACTGTTCAGTCGCGTGCCCGGGATCTCTACCTCGAATTGTATCTCATTGATTGGCTTCCGCTCTCTGATCGAGGTATGGGATTTCGGGGCATGACAGCGTGGTATCGGAGCCTTCAAAGTCAGTCTAATACATTACGAACATTGCTGAATTATGAGATGAAATAATAGAACGTGATAGAAAGTAAAAGGACACTTAGAAGAACTTACTATATGAGAGTAGATTCATAGATAGAACCGAAACCTTATTTTATAATACTAATAATGACGTTTCTTGTGTAGGTTTAAATGGCTAGAACAAGAAGCGGTAGGATCTATGAGAAAGACAAACAAGAAGCCGTTAGGCAATGGCTGGAGGATTGGAAGAAGAAAGACATAGGGAGTGGAACCGAAGATGACCCATTACAGATTGACATAGAGGAAGTCCAGAACCCAGTGGCTGAAGTAGAACCCTTACCCATAGATGACCCAGAGTGGGATCCTTACTTGGATTATGTGCCAGGTATGGAGATCGAAGGATATCAGCAACAAGAGATTGAAGTAGGGTTTACCGATGGATATCCTTCTATATTTGTGATGGTAGAGTCCAAAATTATGAGGAAGCACCCTATTTATGTTTGGGCTAAGGATGATGCGGCATTGTCTGACATTCTGTACCATAGGTTTAAATCTTTGGGTTACAGGTGGCTATACATGACGATGTGGGAAATTCTATGGCATACGTACTTGAGGCTTGCACCAACCTAGTTAGCTTTAGACATACTGGATGATTACCTCTAAAGTCAAGAGCTTAGGAAGGATGACTAAGAGAGAGTTAGGATAGATTTTAGTTTTCATAAATCTTTTGTAATAAGCCCTAGCTTATTTGTGATCTCAGTGTAGGAATCTTTTTATTAATGAATAAAAAAATTATTTGCTTTAATGCTTGCCTTGTGATTGTTTTATTTTGTGTGTAGTGTGTGATCGGCGCTAGGAGTCAAAGGAATAAGAGGTGAATTACAAATTGAGCTATACATAAGATTTCTAATTCATCTCCTTTCTTTGACTGTAGATACGCGAGAATGGTGAATTCAGGAAATCGTGGACGTCGAACCAATACGAACCCTAACCCTTCGTAAGAAGAGGGAGCCAGTCAGAACATGTTTGATATGGTTAAGCAATTGGCGGCTGAATTGCGAAATGGTGGAAGTAGTAATAATAATGCGAAGGTGCCGACACTCGAACGGTTTAAGAGGGCTGGGCCTCAGTTTTCTGGTGAGGATGACCCAGAAAAAGCGGAGCGTTGGTTAGTTGAAGTGGAGAGGCTGTTCAAGGGCATGAAGGTACCCGAGGCTGATCGGGTGATTTATGCTACTTTCCTATTTGTTGGTGAGGTGGTATTTTGGTGGAAGTCTGCCGAGCGTAACAACTTTACTGCGAATCAGGAGATCTCATGGGAAGAATTTAAGGAAGTGTTCAATATCAAGTACTTTCCTTCCCATATTCAGCGACGCAAGGAGAAAGAATTCTTGGAGTTAGTGCAAGGATCGATGACTGTGCTTCAGTATGAGACGAAGTTTGAACAACTTCAACGATTTGCTACTAATGCTTGCCCTAATGAATTGATTAAAGCGCAACGTTTTGTGGACGGACTGAAGGACGGCTTAAGGTCGAGGGTGTTAGTTTCCCAACCAACGACAGTAGCAAAGGCGGTCGAGCTAGCTTCCATTTTGGAGGATGATTTTAAAAAAACTTTGGAGAGGAGGAATAATCAAGTCAAAACTCAAGAGAATAAGCTGAAACGTTCGGGAGATAAGAGTTTTAACAATAATCGTGGGAATCAGCGTCCCTTTAAGCAGCAAAGGCAGCAGCAGCAAAACCGGATGAATGGCGCACAACGTCAACAGTTTCGAGGCAATGACAACGGTAATATGGATGGAGGTCGTTGCAGGATTTGTGGACAGAATTCGCATAGAGGGAAGCCGTATCCTCAAGATCCACGGAGATGCTACTTGTGCAATGAGGTTGGGCATATCTCTCCTTATTGTCCTAACCGTGGAAAGAAGACCGGAGCTGATACGAATAAGAAGACTCAGGCGAGAATCTTTGCTCTATCATCCGAAGATGCGCGTGGTTTTGATGAGGTTATTGTAGGTACTCTTCTTATCCTCAATCGTTTTGCTAGAGTGTTAATAGACCAGGGAGCGTCGCGATCTTTTATTTCTTCGGTGTTTGCTTTAAGTCTAGATAAGTCATTGTCTAGACTGAATGATGATTTGGTGATTTCTACTCCTATGGGAGATTCGGTGATAGCAACCGAATATATTGGAAACTCTCCTGTGCTTATAGAAGATAGAATTTTGCTTGCTAATCTTGTGCTGATTTATATGTGTGATTTTGATGTAATCTTGGGAATGGATTGGTTATCAAAATATAGTGCACTAGTGGATTGTACTAAAAAGAGAGTTTATTTTAAAGTTCCTGGAGAGAAAGAACTATTGTTTCAGGGAATTCGGTATAGAAAAGGAGATTGTTTGATATCAGCTGTTAAAGCTCAGAAATTACTGGCTAAAGGTTGTAGAGCCTATTTAGCTAATGTGACACCTGTTGAGATGCCTACCCTAAGAGGACTATCTACAGTAAAAGTTTCAAGATTAAATTCAATCTGTGCTAATACTGAGAGGCGTCGGAAGTAAACTGTTATGTAAAAATAGAACATTATAATTCAGGTAAAAGTTAGGAAAATATTATCAAAGCAATAGCATATGCTATAATAAGTATACCAAGAACTTTATATATAACATATAAGATTTTTCAGTAACTATTGCAATGGAATGGACTATGTATAAGAATTAATATCATGGGCTAATGAAGGGTGGCTTGGTATTTGATAAGTCGTGTGCTTCACTTGTAGTGTCGACTCGATTCGACTTTCCAATTGGAACTTGAATCATCATTCTTCATCTTCTAAAATAGTGATCTTTGAAGTCTAGACCCAGTGCGTCATAACTCAGTTGAGGATTAATATCGAGTATATAATTCACGGTGTCTTGAGAATCCAAATGTCTTTAGTACTTTGTTTGTGTCAATTCGGTTTAAGTTTCTAATTTGAGTATGTAATTCTCAATCCTATCTGTTCGTATTCTGATATTGAGTTTGAATAAGTGTTTCCTGGACACAGGTGGTGTATAATTAAAACTATGCGCTAATACTTATTAACACTACTGATATTGTATAATATGAACCAAAAAGTGTTATTACTATTCACTATATTTCTTAATATGGATTATCACAATAAAGTTGGATAAGTAAAAAGACTAATCATATGGGGCAAGTCTAAGTGAGTAAATAAGCCAAGATTTCTGTTTTTCAGATAAGCGTTTGTGTCAGTTTGAAATTCCACTTGGAAATCAAATCATCAAGGACCTATCCTTAAATCTTGACTTTGGATATGTATTCATATTATAAACCCAATTATTTTCTAAAATATTCCTATCTAAGGCTATGCATGAACATATGTGTCTCAAAGTATTGGTTCTTTTATTTCTAGTCCTATGGTGAGTTTTGTTATTATTTGAGATATGAACTTCCTTGTTACTCCATAGAGTGAGTCATATGTTGTTGAGAGTCTTTGCTATTCTATTCATACTCCAGAACGTGAGTCATAAGTTGTTGAGAGTCTTTGATATTCTATTCATACTCCATGAGTGAGTCATTAAAGTAAGAGTTACTCTATTCTCAGAAAGTTGAGACCTATGCTATTGTTGAAACATTGTCCAGTTTGACATTGACCTATTTGTCCATTAATTGTTCAGTGAAATCATAGTATGCTCACGAGCCATTGCTAGGTCCAGTGTGACCTCCGATATTTATCGAATTTTGATTCCTTATTGCCCGAAGGGAGACAAATACGTACGTTTAGGCTGTATGACATTACGGAAGGTCTATAGTCTCTGCCCATTGTGCCCGTAAGCACGGATGGGGCCAGCATTCCTAGACGCATGGCCAGGTTCTGAAGGGAGAACCTCTAGCATGATTCTGGTATATTTTACCACATGGGGTTGGTAAATTCAGCGAGGAGAAATTATAACTCCTTGCACAATAAATAACTGGAGCCTTTGGTATTTTGACCATTCTCTCCTTACACCGGTATTTGTTTGGAGTTGTATAATTTATTGTCCTTGCTCTATACTTGATAGTCAGTAACTGTTGATGATTTGGAGTCTTGGACTATTGTAATTTCTCTCCTTACACTTTGGATGTTTAGGAGTCTTCAGTGATGCTGTTATTTCCTCTTGTAATGGAATTCTTGTTGCTCAGTTCAAATATTCTTGATTATTCAAACGTCTCATATTAAACCCTACTCTTTGTCCTATATTGTATATTCTGTTCTTGTGGGTTTTTGCATTCTACTGAGTGTTTCCATGAAATACTCATGCATCCTCTGATGCAGGCGCGAAAGATAACTAAGATAGGATGGGTGCAAGAGCAGGAAGGTGACACTGAAGCTCGAGGATGATTGGAGAGTTTTCAATTACTTACTTAGTTTGATAAACTTGATGTCATTGCTGGCCGTTGTGTGCCATAGTTTTAATTATTTCTTTTAATTGACAATTTAAGTTCTTTGCTATAATAATAACTAAGTAAGATTCATTTGATACATTTACAAGGTTTTGTTTTGAGATTGGATGATGAGTTTCCTTGTTCATGAGAGTTCCTGGTAATGTTGATTGCACATCCTTTTGTGATGATGTAATTGGCTGATTGGTTCGACTATCCGTGTCGCGTCCTAGAGTACCTACCTCACCAAAGATGGTATTTTGAAGACTTCCGCACTCCGATCGAGGTCAGGGATTTTGGGGTGTGACAGCATGGTATCGGAGCCTCAAAACATCGGAACTCTAGAATCATCAGTCTTAAAGGAACATTGTAATGTAAGAATGATGTAGTAGAACTTGAGTGACATTAGTGGAAGGCTCAGGAGATCCTAGAGGAACTTAGTTGAGATAGAGAAGACTTAGCAGAATCTAGTTGATGAGTCTAGTTAGAAAATTGACAGAACTAGTAAAGACTTATCCATGTGGGAGTGGGAAAAAAAAATTTAGTGTACTAGCGAATCTCTTTGACTTGTATGACAGCAAGACCGGAAGTAGTCAGGTGTATGGATGTGAAAAGCAAGAAAAAAAATTATTGAAAGATGGTGGATAGAATAGAAGTTAGGTGATATCAATGAGGGAAGAAAGAAAGACTATTACAAGATTGATATAGAAGGACCGGATCAGGAGAACCCTAGAAGGGCAGTTTTAGTAGTTGGATTTTATTAAAACAGTCCCTTTGATAAATACATTTGGGTAGATTAAGTGTTAGAAATCTCTAATAAGAAATTGATTTTTGGTCTTCGATCTTGTGTTTGTGGTTGTTGTGTTTTGTGTGAAATTTGTTTGCTCGAGTTTTGGAAGTTCACTGGCACTCGAAAGTTGCATTTTGAGGAGCTAATGAGTAGATAGATGAGTTAAGATTCATCTACTTTCATTAACTATAGAAGCTAGGCGATGGATCATTCTTTTTTAATCAGAGTGCGCAGCGGAAGTGTGGTTAGCTTAAGGATCGTCAACTAGGGATCAATGAATAGATAGATGAGTTAAATTGAAACATCGTGAAATTCTAATTCATCTTCTTTCATTGATTGTAGACGTCGGATATGGTTAATTCTGGAGCAAGAATAGGCGTACCAAACAGGACTACATTCTCAAACCAGGAAGAAGAGGTGGATAAAAAGAGGTACATGATGCAACAATTCGCTACTGCAAGTGCGAACGGACTAGTCTCTATCTTGGAAGTGCTAAACGCTCAACCCTCTGCAGTGGCCAAAGCAATTGAAGTGGCCTCTATCCTAGATGAGGATTTCAAAAGAATCCAAGAAAGGAGGATCAACTTAGGCAAAGGTCAGAATAACAACTTCAAGTGCCGTAACAACAAGAGAGTCAGAGGCAATGAGGAGAATAACAACCGGATCTATAAACAGCGGAAGCAATTGCAACAACAAAATGTGCAAAACTTGCCAAATCGTGAAGCCCAACAATTCAACCATACCGGGAAGAAGTGTGGAGTTTGTGGACAACAGGATCACATTGGGAGGCCATGCCCACGTGATACGAGAAGCCGCTATGCATGCAAAGAAAAAGGGCATATTGCACCCTATTGCACAAATAAGGTAGGTCGATGCAAATTTTGTGGACAAGAAAAGCATAATGAGAACAGTGCCCAAAGGATACTAGAAGGTGCTACATATGCCGAGAGTTTGGACACGTCTCAACCTACTGCCCAGATAAGGAAAGGATGACAAGATCCAAACCAAATGAGAAAGTTCAAGCGCAGGTTTCTTCAATATCGTCAGAGGACGTAAAGGTATCAAACGAGGTCATTGAAGGTGCTCTTCTTGTCCTCAATAAAATAGCTTGAATATTATTTGACCTAGGAGCATCTTGTTCTTTTATCGTATCTATCCTTATATTAAGTTTAGGGGAGTTGTTCCCTAGACTTGATTTTGAATTGTGGTTATGGTTTTTGTTGGGAGTATCGTAATAACAACTGAAGGGCTAGAAGACACCTTAGTAAGAAGTTGGGAATAAGGTCTGATTGTTGTATTGATATTGTTTAACTTTTGTGATTTTGATTTTTTGCATGTTTGGAGTGGTTAGCCTAGCATTTGGTGACTGGAGTTTGCCATAAGAAGAAAATCTAACTTAGAATACTAGAAGAACAAGAACAAATAGTTTGAAAGAGAAAAGAAAACTATCTCTTGAGTTGTTTGGAAATTGGATTTGGCATTTCGAGGACGAAATATTTTCTAAGGAGGGGAGGATGTAACACCCGAAAAATTTGTATGCTTATTAAAATTGATATAGATCTAAAAGTATGAAATTTTGATGTTTATTTTTATTTGATTTTGATCCATGGTATTAAAGAGCATGAAGAGAGCTTTCCAACGCCACCGACAGTGCTCAATTCGGAGTTCGGAGCAAAACGTTATGCTAGTTTGAAGTTTAGTACGTGATTGGGGTACGCGATTGATCGGCCGGGTTACATGATTGATGGCCGTGGTACGCGATCGATCGCAGCGGCCGAGATTGAATACGGAAATTGCGATTTTGAGTGGATTTTCTTAAGGAAAAAAGATACCAATCTTAACCAAACTTAGAGATGACGTTTACCTAATGATTTTAGAGGATTTTGGAGGATTCTTATTTGTTGAAAGAGTCTATAATTTAGGAGGAATATTTTTAGAAGAGATTTCCCCAAATTCTATATAAACCCTTGTAGTGTTGGCTTGTGCTATTGAAACCCTAGCCCTAGAATGTCTAGAGACCTTTTTATTCTCCTTCCCATGCTCACCCTTCTCCTATAAAGCTTCTTCTTGTGGGAGATTTGCAAGAGCTTTGAGCGGGAGCTTTGGAAGAAGCGAAGGAGATGAACAACACGTAAAAAGCGAAATTTTCAGTGAATTAAGAGTAGGATGGTTTTTCCATATTCTATTCCTATTCTTTTTCTTCTCATCTATGAATATTGATTCATTCATTCTTATTATTGATATATATACTGATTTAGATGGAATTTGGTTCACGATTAGTTATACTAATCTTATTGTTGGTTATGTTCTTCGCTATGTTCATGCTATATCCATACTATGTTCTTAGATGGGAAAGATATCAATGTTTGATATCTACTGATTGTATTGAGGTCTAAAGTTCTAATCTTTCTCTGTTAGTTCCTTGATTTCGTTGGTTCAAGTAGTTGCAAGTGCTGTCCTAATTTAATTGTCCATATTCCAAAGGGTAGTTACTTAAAACTGCTAGGTATGGTAAAAGACATGATAAAAGAGGGTACTTTAGTAATTCTAGACAATCCTAAGGTCCGTAATTAGTCTAGGAGGGGAGTAATAATATCTGTTAGTAATATATTATCATCTATAAAGTGTTACTAAGGAAGATAATCGAGTTTAATTAAGAATCTTAATCTCGGCCAGAACTGTTTCTCTGCTGACAGTCTGTAGTAAATAATTCATAACTAATTTAAAGAAAATTGGAAAAATATAAAATCAGTGGTTAGAAACTAGACTCAGAGGACTATTTACAATAAAAGTTTCAAGATTAAATTCAATCTGTGCTAATACTGAGAGGCATCGGAAGTCAACAGTTATGTAAAAACAGAACATTATAATTCAGGTAAAAGTTAGGAAAATATTATCAAAGCAATAGCATATGCTATAATAAGTATACTAAGAACTTTATATATATCATATAAGATTTTTCAGTAACTATTGCAGTAGAATGGACTATGTATAAGAATTAATATCATAGGCTAATGAAGGGTGGCTTGGTATTTGATAAGTCATGTGCTTCACTTGTAGTGTCGACTCGATTCGACTTTCCAATTGGAACTAGAATAATCATTCTTCATCTTCTAAAATAGTGATATGTGAAGTCTAGATCAAGTGTGTCATAACTTAGATGAGGATTAATATCGAGTATATAATTCACAGTGTCTTCAGAATCCAAATGTCTTTAGTACTTTGTTTGTGTGTCAATTCGGTTTAAGTTTCTAATTGGAGTATGCAATTCTCAACCCTATCTGTCTGTATTCTGATATTGAGTTTGAATAAGTGTTTCTTGGACACAAGTGGTGTAAAATTAAGACTATGCACCAATACTTATTAACACTACTGATATTGTATAATATGAACCAAAAAGTGTTATTACTATTCACTATATTTCTTAATATGGATTATCACAATAAAGTTAGATAAGTAAAAAGACTAATCATATGGGGCAAGTCTAAGTGAGTCAATAAGCCAAAATTTCTGCTTTTCAGATAAGTGTTTGTGTCGGTTTGAAATTCTACTTGGAAATTAAATCATCAAGGACCTATCCTTAAATCTTTACTTTGGATATGTATTCATATTATAAACCTAATTATTTTCTAAAATATTCCTATCTAAGGCTATGCATGAACAAATGTGTTTCAAAGTATTGGTTCTTATATTTCTAGTCATGTGGTGAGTTTTGTTATTATTTGAGATATGAACTTCCTTGTTACTCCATAGTGTGAGTCATATATTGTTGAGAGTCTTTACTATTCTATTCATACTCCAGAACGTGAGTCATACGTTGTTGAGAGTCTTTGATATTTTATTTATATTTCATGAGTGAGTCATTAAAATAAGAGTTATCCTATTCTCAGAAAGTTGAGACCTATGCTATTGTTGAAACATTGTCCAGTTTGACATTGACCTATTTCTCCACTAATTGTTCGGTGGAATCATAGTATGCTCACGAGCCATTGCTAGGTCCAGCGTGACCTCCGATATTTATCGAATTTTGATTCCTTATTGTCCGAAGGAAGGCAAATACGTACGTTTAGGCTGTATGACATTACGGAAGGTCTATAGTCTCTGCCCATTGTGCCCGTAAGCACGGATCGGGCCAGCATGCCTAGACGCGTGGCCGGGTTCCAAAGGGAGAACCTCTAGCATGATTCTGGTATATTTTACCACACGGGATTGGTAAATTCAGCGAGCAGAAATTATAACTCCTTGCACTATAGATGCCTGAAGCCTTTGGTATTTTGACCATTCTCTCCTTACACCGGTATTTGTTTGGAGTTGTATAATTTATTGTCCTTGCTCTATACTTGATAGTCAATAACCATTGATGATTCGGAGTCTTGGATTATGATAATTTCTCTCCTTACACTTTGGATGTTTAGGAGTCTTCAGTGATACTGTTATTTCCTCTTGTAATGGAATTCTTGTTGCTCAGTTCAAATATTCTTGATTATTCAACTGTCTAATATTAAACCCTACTCTTTGTCCTATATTATATATTCTGTTCTTATGGGTTTTTACATTCTACTGAGTGTTTCTATGAAATACTCATGCATCCTCTTATGCAGGCGCGAAAGATAACTAAGACAGGACGGGTGCAAGAGCTAGAAGGTGACGCTGAAGTTCGAGGATGATTGGAGAGTTTTCAATTACTTACTTAGTTTGATAAACTAGATGTCATTACTGGCCGTTGTGTGCCATAGTTTTAATGATTTCTTTTAATTGACAATTTAAGTTCTTTGCTATAATAATAACTAAGTAGGATTCATTTGATATATTTACAAGGTTTTATTTTGAGATTGGATGATGAGTTTCCTTGTTCATGAGAGTTCCTGGTAATATTGATTGTACATCCTTTTGCGATAATGTAATTAGCTGATTGGTTCGACTATCCGTGTCGCGTCTCAGAGTACCTACTTCACCAATGATGGTATTTTGAAGACTTTCGCACTCTGATCGAGGTCAGGGATTTTGGGGCGTGACAATGTGGGTGGTGAACTACTCATCCAATCTTATGGCTTCAACACTTTTAAAGTTAGCCATTGGAATTCATCCTCGTAAAGTCCATCTTCAATGTCTACATTACTTATATTTGGCAAGAGAGAAAAATAAGGAAATTTTGAAGTTCTAAACCAGCCCCTTCGTCCTTGCAAGAGCCATGACAGTTTAAGTCCATGCTATCCTTGACAATCACTTTCTAGAGGAAACAATCCTCATGAATTGCATCTTCCTCTCAGGATTTTGATTTTATCTATTTTTTATGTTGGCTTCTTCTTTCTTTTGATGGTCGTTTGATATTTTTCTTGGGACTGTGATTCCAATATGTTTGTTTGTTCCCTCCTTTTTTTTCTGAGTTTCAATGAAATTATTTATAATTATTATATTAAGAAATTATAGGAAGTCTTAGAAGTCAAAATACCCCTTAGATGAAACTGGTCAAATTGAAAAAAATATGCATGTTCGGCCCCCAAGACAGGCCTCTCAACAGGTTTTGGGTGAAGCCTACATGTTTAGACCATCTGGCTGGCCCTGACCTGTGAGCCCTACATGTTGAGCCGCCTGTTTAAGCAGCTTGTTCAAATTTCATTTATGTAACTACTACTGGCGTATAACCTCCCACAAAAAGAAGTACCATGCATTATGTAGTACAACTTATGTTGAAACTAGGTCCCCAACTTGTCATTAACAAAAAAAAAAAGTCCCCTAACTTGTTCCTAGTACACTTTAGCGAACAAAAGAAAGCGCGCATACACACACATGTACACACACAAGTCTGCGTAGTACAATACCATGCGAAAGAAAGTAGTCACACCTAAGTGTCTCCATCTTCATTTATTTCTCATCTTCCATCACTATCTTTGATCATCAACCATTCGCGTTATCTGCAAGCATGGCCGTGAATAACACCTTTGAATGCGACTCTGTTCATGAGTCTTTACACTGTTTTTCAAGAAATTGTACAATAAAAGATGACGTTATATTGACAGATAATAGCATAAAGATCACTATATAAAGCTCAGACCAAAATTTAAAACTGTTTTTTATAGCCAGATCTTGTACTTTGGATGGTCTTATCCTTGTGGTGACAGAAAACTATGAAGCAAATTGCAAAAATGAAGGGTAATCGAGCCACAGCGGAAGCGAATTTTATGATTTTATCCGTTTGATGTGGGTTCTCAAAGATTGGGTTTTTCCTTCAAACAACAAATATAACTTAAAGATTATCAAATTATAATCACTAACCTTCGGCCTTTGTGCCTACGAATCACTCCACGGATAAGAATATGTCCGAGAACACCAAATCCTTCACCGATCGAGTGTAGAACGTCGTGAAAAGCTATATTCCCTGAATTAGCTTTTTCACCCAATGAAATCAAGATCACCAAAACCAGAGAGAGCGAAGCGATTTCAAACCAAAAGAAGCTCTTTTTTTTTATCCGCATGGAGGGCGTCCCCACCATTGCCCTTAAAAAAAAATAGAATTTTAGTTACAAAATTCATGCCTTTTCGGTTTCCCGAAACTGGCTCAACGTCTCTCCCAGAACTGATTTTCCAATATGATGACTCTTATTTGACAATTCCATTTTGGTCGTACCAAAATAACTAATTCCAAATAAGTGATTTCCAAAACGGTGATGATTACAGTGTCTTTTCCAATTTAGTGTGGACCGGGCCCACGGAAGCCTAACTACTCCACATGCCTACACCCGCACGAGAGAGCCGACTCCTCTCAATCAAGACAAGAAAAATGGGACAAGAACCCATATTTACTTACATCCCCCACTATGGGTTCTTTGTTCATATTTGCGATCCACAGTGACTCGTGCACTAGTCCTGTCGTAATCCAAAACTATGAACATGTTTTACAAATAGATCCGTCGTTAAGGCCTTCGTTAACGGATCAGCTAACATCTCAACCGTAGGAAGATGACTCACCGTCAACTTTCCCCGTTGTAGCATGTCAAACACATAAAAGTAATGCACCTCTATGTGCTTAGCTCTTGAACTGATCTCCCCATTACGGAGTCTCGACACAGTTGCCAAATTATCACAATAAATTTGGACAGGAGCATCAGTCCACTGTTCTAGCTGTAACCCAGCTAGAAACTCTTTAATCCAAACTGCCTCGGAAGCTGCCAAACTGCATGCAACAAACTCAGCTTCCATCGTGGACTTAGTAACGCATTTCTGCTTCTTACTAGCCCATGCCACGGCGCCGCCACCAAGCATAAAAACATAACTGGCAGTGGATTTTCTGTCATCCTTACACCCGGCATAGTCCGAATCACTATAGCCTTCTAATGACAGGTTCTCAGCCTGATATGTGAGTTTCATATCCTTGGTACCCAGCAAGTATCTGAACACCCGCTTAATAGCTTGCCAGTGTTGCATACCTGGGTTAGTCAGATATCGACTCACAAGGCTTACTACAAAAGCCAAATCAGGTCGAGTGCAGTTCATGGCATACATCAAGCTGCCAATAGCCTGCGCATATGGCACAGATTGCATCTTCAGACGTTCCTCGTCTGATGCAGGTGCCATTCTTTCGGACAAAACTGTCCCTTTATAGATGGGCGAATTTATGGTTTTCCAACCAATCACTTCAAAGCGTTTCAATACACTCTCAATGTACGATTCTTCAGATATACTTAACCTCCTCGCTTTTCTATCTCTCTCAATCTTCATCCCGAGGATGTAAGATGCTTCACCCATATCTTTTATTTCAAATTGGGTCTTGAGCCATTCTTTAAGACTAAGAATCATACTAGTGTCATTCCCCATTAATAATATGTCATCTACATATAGTGACAATATCATAAATCTACTCCCATCTCTAAAGGAGTATACACAATGGTCATAGTCATTGGCTACAAAGCCATATTCACTTATCACCTTGTGAAAAGTGAAATACCATTGTCTTGGCGATTGTTTCAGTCCATACAATGATTTAATAAGTTTGCACACCTTTGTTTCCTCCCCGGAAACAACAAACCCCTCGGGTTGATCCATGTAAATCTCCTCCTCTAAATCACCATTTAGGAAGGCAGTCTTTACATCCATCTGGTGCAACTCTAAATCTAAGTATGACACAATTGCCAACAAACATCGAATCGAGATGAACCTAGACACTGGAGAATAAGTCTCCTTAAAGTCTATGCCCTCTACTTGTGTGAAACCTTTGGCCACAAGTCTAGCTTTGTACTTCTCTATTGATCCATCGGCTTTGAGCTTCTTCTTGAAGATCCACTTACACCCAATGGGTTTCCGTTCGTCTGGTAAGTCAACAATCTCCCAGACTTTGTTCTTCAAGATTCAATCCATTTCCTCTTGAACAGCCTTCGCCATTCCTTGGAATCTGGACTACACATAGCCTGCTCAAATGTGACTGGATCACTAAGTACAGGTTCATCTACCGATATCTCATCTTCACCAAGCATGACATAGTAATCCTTCAACAAAATTGAAGGTCTACGCTCTCTTGATGCTCGAGTTTCAACATCCTCATTGGATGTGTTACCTATCACTCGTTCATTACTAGTGACAGTAACTTTCTCTTTCTCAATTTCAAAGAGTTCCACTTTCTGACTAGGAGTTTTAAGGTTTATATCTTCCTCAAGAAAATAAGCATCTCTAGACTCTATAACCCCCACTGTCCCATCATCATGGTGTACTACAAATCGATACCCTTTCGAATGGTCACAATAACCTATAAAATTGCATTTTATGGTCTTGGGATCCATCTTAGTTCTTAGTTGATTAGGCACCCTCACATGGGCCTTTGACCCCCACACTCTCAAGTTCGAAAAGTTTGGACGTCTTCCCGTCCATAACTCATAAGGGGTCAATTTGATTGACTTAGATGGTATTCGATTTAGTACATAAACAGCGGTGTCTAGTGCTTCGCCCCAAAACTGCGTTCCAAGTTCAGAGTGGTTTAACATGGACCTTACCATGTCCATCAAAGTCCTATTACGTCTTTCAGCGACTCCATTCTGCTGAGGAGTATACGGTAAAGTATACTGATGCACTATTCCTTGGTTTGTACAATAGTCCTTGAACAAATCAGATGTGTACTCACCACCTCTGTCTGTTCTCAGAACTTTAATCTTCCGTCCTAATTGGTTTTCAACCTCAGCCTTAAATTCCTTGAATTTTTCAAAGGCATCGGACTTTCTCGATAACAAGTACACATAACCATATCTTGAATAGTCATCTATAAATGTAATAAAATACATCATTCCCCTTTGAGTCTTGACGTTTATAGGCCCACAAATATCTGAGTGAATGACCTCTAAAAAGTCAATTGCTCGTTGTCCTTTCGAAAAGGGTAGCCTAGTTATTTTTCCAGATAGGCAATCCTCACACATGCGCAAATTATCACTTATTCTAGGTAGTAACCCTCTACCTGACATTCGGTGTAATTTTGTCCCATTCACATGACAAAGGCGTAAATGCCACAACAATTCATTATCAACAGCAACACAAGCAACATACTCAGAATCAATCATTTCATTATTAGCAAAGTCATTGGATACATCAAGTTTGAATAAACCATCAACTAATGAAGCAGTAAATAGAATATTATTCTTCTGCCCCACAGTTCCCTTGCCACCCTTGAACCTGACTTCAAATCCCTTTTGAGTCAGAAGAGGGATTGAAATCAGATTCCTACGAATAGTAGGTGCAAACAAGACATCTGTGAGGACTAGAGTGTTTCCTCCTAAGAAAGGAATACGAACAGAGCCAGTCCCTAGCACGTCACAATAGGTGTTATTCCCCATGTAGATCTTGTGCTCTCTGGGACTAATCTCTTTCATCTCAGCAAAAGACTCCTTTGCCATGGCCACATGACGGGTTGCAGCCGAGTCAAGCCACCAACCTCTAGTGTTAGTGTTCACAATCAGTGCCTCAGAAATCATACACACTATGTCCTTTCCTCCACCCTGCTGTTTCTTTTTCTCGTTGCCCTGGGAGCCATTAGGACAGTTCCTACTAAAGTGGCCCATCTGGTCACAAGTAAAGCAGGCTCCCTTCTTCTTATTTTTGGCCTTGTCTCCACCCTGTAACTGAGGCTTCTTTCCTTTCCTCTTGAAGTTCTTCTTTGAGGTGCCTGCATAGGACCCACCTTTCTTAGAGCCAACATGGTGAGCAAGGTTGGCAGATACATTAGAGGCCCTCATATGCTCTCTCCTTTCCTGCTCCAAGCCCAGCTTGGCAGTAAGGTCATCGAGAGTGAGTTTCTTGTCACTCAGGTTCAACGCCACCACAACTACTTCCCATGATGGAGGGAGGCTAGTGAGTATCGTAGACACTTGGACTCCCAATGAAATTAGATCTCCAAGCATCTCCAACTCACTAGCTATAATGGTCATAGCATTTATGTGCTCAAGCACATTCTTGCCCTCCTCCATCCTCATGTTGGTGTAGCAAGTGTGGAGCAACCTGATGTGTGCCTCAGTATGCTCTCCATACCTCCTCTCAATGGCCTCATACATTTCTTTGGCCGTTTTGTGCTTCTCAAAAAGCAACTCCATAGTAGGCTCCATAAAGGTAAGCATCGTGGTCCTTGCTCGTGCATCCTCCATCCGGAACTTCTCGTACTCTTTCTTTTGAGTAGCAGTACTATGTTCACCCGTAGGTTCAACAACTTGGTCTAGCACATGACCCAAGTCATCAAGGAACAGAATGTGACGGATGCACCTCTTTCAGGTAACAAAATTGGTGGCATTCAACTTTTCAGTCTTTGCCAACTCACTGGAGACCATACGGGAAGCCATTGCAACTTTTATGAAATCAGCAAGTGTTCCAATCAAATTGAAGATAAAAATCTACAATCAATGGAACAGGACAATCAGTGTAAAAACAGCACAGTTTGAATCACTAATTAACTATCAACAATTATATAATCAAGTGGCACAAAATACTGCTTCAATATTAATTAGTTTTTCAAATCTTATCCCGCCGATCGATCGCGTCAAAATACCCGATCGATCGCCAATACGATCGATCACGTCAATTTATCCGATCGATCGCAGCTTTCTGCTGTCGACTTTGCACAACTTACAGTAAATACGATCGATCATGTTAATCTCACCGATCGATCGCGTTGATCGCTGCACAATTGCAATTTTTTTTTCAGTAGATACGATCGATCACAATTCGTGCCGATCGATCGTTTCCCTCTTTAAAAGCAACTCAACGATCGATGCCGATCGATGCCGAACGATGGCGATCGAAGGCGATCGATCGTTTTCCCTTTTTAAGAGACTTAACGATCGATGCCGATCGAAGCCGATCGATCGTGACCAGTCGTCTTCTCCGATTTTACCTTCGAGCGATCGATCGCTCTTGATGCCGATCGATCGCGACTGTAAAAATCGAGATTTTCAGTCGGAAAAACCGCGAGGAAAAATCCCACGAATCTCTTGGAACTCTCACACCACAACGGATCCAAAGTTCTGATACCAATGAAGGGTAATCGAGCTGCAGTGGAAGCGAATTTTATGATTTTTATCCGTTTGATGTGGGTTCTCAAAGATTGGGTTTTTCCTTCAAACAACAAATATAACTTAAAGATTATCAAATTAGAATCACTAACCTTCGGCCTTTGTGCCTACGAATCACTCCACGGATAAAAATATGTCCGAGAACACCAAATCCTTCACCGATCGAGTGTAGAACGTCGTGAAAAGCTATATTCCCTGAATTAGCTTTTTCACCCAATGAAATCAAGATCACCAAAACCAGAGAGAGCGAAGCGATTTCAAACCAAAAGAAGCTTTTTTTTTCATATGCATGGAGGGCGTCCCCACCATTGCCCTTAAAAAAATAGAATTTCAGTTACAGAATTCATGCCTTTTCGGTTTCCCGAAACTGGCTCAACGTCTCTCCCAGAACTGATTTTCCAATATGATGACTCTTATTTGACAATTCCATTTTGGTCGTACCAAAATAGCTAATTCCAAATAAGTGATTTCCAGAACGGTGATGATTACAGTGTCTCTTCCAATTTAGTATGGACCGAGCCCACGGAAGCCTAACTACTCCACATGCCTACACCCGCACGAGAGAGCCGATCCTCTCAATCAAGACAAGTAAAGTGGGACAAGAACCCATATTTACTTACAAAAAATTAGTATAACAGGGATCAAAATTTGGTCATCCTAATCAAGAATTCTTAGTGAAAGGTTGCAACAGAAGTCTTGTAGAATTATTGTGCCTAGCTCATTTTTCTTTGAAGGGGGATGTTAGCTCATTAATGCCTGCATCAATATCGATCCGGCGATGATGAAAAAATTAATCGAACTACATTAAAGAAAATATTTTCTCGTCTCATACCACAAATAAACTTCATTTTCCTAACACATCCTGAAGTCATGTACGTGGTAAATGTTCCAATATCCAATGAAGTTAAAAGAGCTTTCTCAATCTCCGTCAATGGCCTATGAATTTGCTGCTCTAAAGAGAAATTCTTGGGATGACTTGAACTTACCTTTTCCAGAGGATAATGATGCCTTGAGATTCTGCTCCTCTTTACGTTCGTTCCCCACATCGATTCCCGGCCATGGGTGGCACATGCAGCATTTGCCCTTCTCTATGCCCTCATAAACAGATGCGACATGACGGCTGCATCCTCATAAACTTCCCACACTGCTTGCACACTACCTTCATACACATCTCTTCTGCCTTTTTCTCTTCTTCAAGACCCCCTAGTTTAAACTGGATAGAAATGGTGTGTGCGCACAAGCTTATCCATTCCACTGTCTGTGTCCATATATGACGTTTTCTTCTTTGTTCTAATCGAAATTTGCCCTTTGGCAATGATATTGGATCCTTCTGTGTTCGTATCGACTTCACTTTTATGTTTATCTGACTCCTAGAAGCTTTATTTACAACGCCTAAGTCTGATTTATCTTTAGTACACAAAGTCACAAACAACAAATTGTCATATCTAGGAGAAATGGCGCGCTCTTGCTCACACTGTCTTCATATCGGATCGAGATCGGATGGCAAGTTGATAACCCTGGTTGGCAGGTGCTTCAAACGTGCCTGTTCCTCTATAAATGTGTGTGCCATCTGATAGAAAACCGACGGCCTGGGGTACCTCGGTGCATGCCAACATAGGTGAGTTGGGACGCATCCTAACGGACTCTTTTATCTCTTCTAATGTAGGATCTTTGAATTGAACAGATCAACACGTTATATTCTGTTGCCATCGGGTTGGATGCTTGTAGGATATGTCTTGCATAGAGTCAACTTGTTTAATAGATAAATAAAGAAATGAGGCATTGATCTTGGACTAGGAACAAAGCAGGACCAAGGTGGGCAGCATTTGTTGGAGTGACTTGGTGACCATGTAAAACACATCCGCCATCTGGAATTATTACGACCATAACGTTCTGCAAATTAGTTCATTTTGAATAACCTTATGGTGATAAGAATTCCCGATGGAGGGGGTCGCACACATTTGAGTGAATTTGGGCAGTAATTTAAAATTGGCCGTTTGGGGCGTGATTAAAAGTAAAATAGCCACTGTCGATGTTTTGCTACACTGTGCATCCATATTTTTTTTCTATCTAGCTGAAATACCTTATGTCGTGTTTCAGCTAGATAGGAAAAAAAACATGGATGCTACAGTGGATTGGGAAAATCCACTATGGCTATTTGCTTATAATCACAACCCAAACAGCCCGAACTTTCTCCAACTCCAACCTCCATGAATGACCCGGTTACCATACGGGCCCTAACTTCAAAGACCCATGATTTGCCACCCATCTCTCCTGGTCCTATGCATAGTGAAATTGGGAGTTTTTTCCATATTACGTGGCGCCAATTTTCATATTCCCATATTACCTAGTTTTTCCCGTGAAATCTCATATGGCCTAGAATCTGGACTTAAAGTACCGAAAATACCCTTCTTCTATCTTTTTCATTCTAATACTGTGCGAAGAGGTGTGTTGTATACAACACGAAAAACACAAGGCTTTCTCTAGCGATTTCCATCGACGACTCCACCGGCGCACCGGCAAGTTCGAACGGCGATTCCACCAGCGACCCTTGCGGATTTCGACGATCCTATTCACGTCCCCCAGCTCGATTTGGAGCTGCCTCTTGCTGAATTTCGACAACACGACTGACGGAGAGTGGGCAAAGGCGGCGATTTAAAGAATATACCTCAGGGGATTTCGGGGCTTCAACTTTCTGAGGTTCTCCCACGGCTCCCTGCACCATGCAACCGGCGGAGTGACCGATTGAGCTTTGGTTTACAGCGAGGAAGAGTGTGAAAGGCGCCTACCAAGAAATACACACATACACACGACTAAACTGCGATAAGTTACAACAATCCTTACTGATTTTAGTTTCAAAAGCTCCGAAATTTTGATTTTTAATTTTTACCATGAACCACGACTGTATATTTAGTCATGTATGCGACGACACGACTTTTATGTTTCATGTTGCACCAACACGACTTTTCTACTGACCACACTACCTATCTCCTTGCAGATGGATACAAAAAGAGATGAATCTATGGAGGAAATGCCTTCGGAGGAGGAGGAGGATCAGGATTTTGTGTTGGCACCTCAACAGCGAAAACAGAGGGGCAAGAAGAGGAAGGCTCCGATGGACCTATCAATGAAGAGAACATACTATATGCGACCTGTGTTGTGGATGTTTTGTCAATCGGGCGCGATGAAAAAGTGTGCAGCCCTCCTACGGCATCACCAAAGATGTGGCCAACTGATCAGAGAAGCTGGTTTCACATTTATTTTTGAAGGTGAGGATGTAGTTGTTTCTCGGAACCTCCTCGACCATTTGGTAAGGTACTGGGATGAGTCGGCGAAGGTCTTCAATATCAAGGGCAGGACGCTACATTTCACAGAGCAAGAAGTTGCTCTTATCACCGGATTGCCCCCAAAGGGCGAAACAGTTGAGATCGTCCCCTCCTTGCCACTCCGACCAGAAAGTCAATTATTCAGAAAGTACTTCGCCGTCAGGAGACCGGATATTCCACACATTGAGAAAATCATTGACAAGCTTAGCAAGGGTGAAATGAAGATGGCAGAGGAGGACATGACGAGGATGATTATTTGCCTCCTCTTCTTCACAGTGTTGTTTCCACACAGCACTAGGCGCTGCATCCCCGTTTGTACCAGTACATTGAAGACCTCCCAAGATTGAGCTCATACAATTGGGCTGGGGCTATGCATAACATGTTGGTATCTTGTATAACCCACACCAGCAGACTAGTGGGTTCGAGATCTCAAGGAGGGTCACGGGCCGGTGGATACCTAAACGGCGCCTCATATGTCCTTTAGGTATGTAGCATTTCTATGTTTTTAGATTCTTCAAAAGGCATGACACATAGACACTAAGTGTCATGTCTTATGCAACACGACTAAGTATATAGTCGTGTTGCATAAGACACGACCAAATTTCCAGTCGTGTACTATTATAGTCGACTATAATAGTACACGACTCGCCTGTATCCGTGCCTTTTACTAATTTTTTCATCTGTTTACTATGCAGATTTGGTTTTTTGAGCACACGACAATCTTCCATGCTGTCTTGGGCCCTACCAGTTCAAGGGTGAAAAGGTGGCCAGGCAGTGGGGCCCTAATTACAGAGGTCAAGAAGGGTGCACAGAAGAAGCATCGTATGACCGACTACTGGAAGGGAGTGTTCCATAATCTCGAAGTATGGGACGAAGTAGTCGATGTAATCATCCCCATGGCCGAAGAGGCATCTCTCATTATTTTGTCTCCCTCAGTGGCCTCTCCTCCGCAACAGCAGAAGACGGAGAGGTAGGAAATGAAGAGGACTCCCAAACAACCTTCACCCTCTTCCTTGAGGACAGTTGCTCAGTCTACTGCAATGGGGCGATTGGAGGGTTCGCTTCAGGGCATACAATCACTAATTGAGATAGCTCTGTCTTCGTATGAGGAGATGGGAAGGAGTGTCGGACCTCTGCGAGAGGTTCTTCACTCTATGAAGGCATCTGCCACCACATCGTCAATACTGTTAGAGGGTCAGATCTTTGAGCATCCCAAGAGGAGGAGACTGAAGAGCCGACGAAGGAGACAAAGGAATCAGAGAAGGAGTGGATAAAGAAGTCATCAGTGCATCACATGGAGCCAAAGAAGCGGCCCAATGACAAGGAGCATATGAAGAAAACTCCGATGGGTATGCGGAGAAAGGAGCTGGCACACAAGTCAGCTGGCAATTCATTGAAATGGGGTAAAGGTAAGTTATACACAATTATTTAATTTTTCGTGTCACATGGTACACGACTATTAAATTTTTCGTGTTGCATTCTACATGACTATTTAGTTTGCCGTGTTACATGCAACATGACTATGTTCTTTTTTGTACTGCTACTGACACGAATATGCAAAATATCATTTTAGCTCCCATCAAACGCGCAGATGAGGAAGAGAAGATTCAACGGGCTAGTAAGAGATCCTCCGCGAAGTTGTTTTTGAAGAAGCTCCAACCAGAATTTGACAAACATATAGAGCGTGCAGAAGTCGAGGGTCGTCAGACGTACGTATGGGACCTATTCCCCCCTGGTGTAGTGGTAAGGAAGAAAAGGAGGACTGTCTCCGTGATTGAATTGCTAAGGATTAGGGAAGATGAGCATATACATAGAATGGTAGTAGAGCAGGAAAGGAGGAATAGGTCCCGTTAGTCGAAAGCCAACTCCGAAGAAACCATATCCAATCGACAAACGACCTCTATCATCGATGAGGTGATCTCCTCCTTACAGCAGTCGGATATCCAAACGGCCAAGGAGGAGATGAAGGACGAGGAGGAGGTGATCTACACATGAAATATACATTTTATTATCTCTTAAACTTATATTTATGATAGTATTTTGATTAGATTTAGTGATATTTTAATATAGTTTTTAATTTTTGTAGGAAAATGAGAGTAAGATGCAGAAATAAGGTAAAAAGGAACTTCAATGGTTAAATCATCATAACTTCATGTTCATATCTCTGATTGGACTGATTCAAACTCCATATTAAAGCTCAAGAAGTTAGCTTTCCAATGCCACTGACCACGCACAATTCGGAGTTCGGAGCAAAAAGTAATAACCAGTTGAAAATTATGAACAATAAATACGATCGATCGGCATTTCATACACGATCGGATGCCAGAGCCGAAAACAGTGTTAATGAAGAAAGCGATCGATCGGCAGCCAAAACGATCGATCGTATCTACTAGAGTTTTTGGATCTGCACATTACAGTAAGCACAATTGATCGGGCATAAAATGATCGATCGCCTGATGAGACAAAACGGACGATCGGCGCGATAACATTGAATTCAGCAAAGGAAAGTGATCGATCACTAAGTGATCGATCGGCTGTACGGAGTGATCGATCGGTTTGTGCGGTAAACCTAAATCAAGCCTATTTTGACTTGGATTTGGATGGGGACTTCGGGGTTTCTCTTGAGACATATAAATAAGCCTTAAGGGAGAACGTATTGGACATTAGAGAGTAGATTTTGGAAGCAAGAGACGAGCAAAGGAGTCTTTGGAGCCAAAGAAGAAGAAGGATTCATACCAATGGATCTAAAGAAATAGGCTTTTCTTTTCTCTTCTTCTATGTGTAACTAAATTCTTTGTCAAGGCTAGATGAAGCCCTGGATATGTGTATTACGAAGTTCTAAAGGTTTAAACAGTGGAGTCTTGTTTCACCATATTTTTGCATTTTTCTCTCATTTTCCTACAAAAACCAAAAACTATATTAAAGTAGTAGTAATTCTAATCAAACACTAGCATAAATATAAGTTTAGAAGATAATAAAATGAATATTTCAAGTGTATATCACCAATGAGTTCAAGATCCCATGTGCCAATATCTTTCTTAACTAATCTTTCCAACTTCCAATCTCGATAATCTTGCTTAAAACCCAATGCCCTAAGCCAAACTGGTTGGGAGTTATTAGCCTGAGTCATTGCTAAACCTAAGCATCTTGAAGTCAGCATTACACAATCCTATTGAAAAAAAAAATTTATGGTGTATTATCCACTCAAGTCTAGAATGTTGGACCCGAATGAGGCCCGTAGGCATTTATGCTATCATGAACCAAAAGATTACGATGACTGTGTAGATTCTGAAGTTCTTTGGTTAATGGGTAACACTAGATATATGTGAAACAGAGATTTAGGATGTATGACTACAATGTTCTACACTTTATACTATTTACATTATCATGCTATATTATATTTGAGCAAAAATTTCTAAGTTGAAACTGTGGAATAAAACTAATTACTTGAGGGCTTCTATATTACCGTTGATTATGAACCAAGTACGTGTGGTTGATTTTCTTAAGCATTGTGGTTTGGATTTGTCAGGATAATAGGTTGATTGTTTTGCAATATTTTATTTTATTTTGTTTTGTTTGCACTTAGGTTAATTAGGTAATAAGTACAAGTTTGTGGGTAGCATGGCTGCAAACCCTCACGAGACACAACTCGTCCTATTAGGGACACCTAGAGGTTTAACGGCTTGTTGCATCCGCTCAATGCAATCGTGTTTCCTACGAAAGTGGCATTTACTTTTCTATTTAGTCTTTTGATTGCTTTAGTTCCTTTAATTTGTTTTGTTCGATTTTGATTTTGTTTTGTTTTGCTAGGGACTCGCAAAATATAGGTTTGGGGGTATGATCTACACATGAAATATGTATTTTATTATCTCCTAAACTTATGTTTATGTTAGTGTTTGATTAAAATTAGTGCAACTTTAATATAGTTTTTGGTTTTTGTAGGAAACAAGAGTAAGTTGCAGAAATAAGGTGAAAAGGAATTTTAATTGTTAAATCATCATAACTTCATTGCATATCTCTAATTGGGCTAATTAAAGCTTCATGTTAAAGTTAAAGAAGTTAGCTTTCCAATGCCACTGACCGCGCACAATTCAGAGTTCGGAACAAAAAGTTATAACCAGTTGAAAATTATGAACAGTAAATACGATCGATCGGTATTTCATACACGATCGATCGACAGAGCCGAAAATAGTGTTAATGAATAAAGCGATCGATCGGCAGCCAAAATGGTCGATCGTATCTACTGGAGTGTTTGGATTCTGCTATACCCGAGAGAACCCGACCCAAGATGCAGCCCTATTTGATTGATGATAACTTAATTTTGGTTCCAATTTGGGGATCTTGAACAAGGCAAATTTAATTAATTCAAGGTATGGAGTCGATCCATATATTCCACTTGTATTTGCATTGCACATATACTAAGAGTACTTATGTTTTAAAAACGAAACCTTGACAAATGAGACGTAAAAAAAAAGGTGATATTTAAGAAAACCAAAACCTTTTAGCTGCACTCGCTAAACCCATTTAACTCGTTGGTCCTTCTTGTTGCCCTCTTTCTGTTCATTCAATTTTTAATTGTCCAAAAACAAAACTATTCATATGGCATAATGTTTCAAATGGGTCTTCATATGGGACAGAATTTGTATTTCTTGAAACATGATTGTACTGAGTTTTAATTTAGAGCAAAGCCGTGTTTTACAAAAGAAATGGATGAATAGATGGCCTTTAAGTTCTCCAGCCATGGACGGGTGGGTGGGCTAGCTAAAGCCAGGCACAGCAGACTAATTCAAAAAAATGCTATGGCTGGAAAAATTATTGGGTACCCCTAGCATAAGGCACCTAAGAGCCATCGATCTCCAATATCCACAGCGCACACGCTCTACTCGTACATAAAAAGCATGTGAGCCATCGATTTTGGAGATCAACAGCTCCATTATGACACATGGTCAAGGCGCTTGCACCCAATAATTTTCCTCCTAGCTGGCATAAAGCTGACGTGGTCATGCGCTTGCACCCAATAATTTCCCTCCTGCTCCTCCTGGTGGGCATGTGACATAACTTTACGACTGTCACAAATATATATGTCGCCACATGTTTATGTATATTTGAACGCATAGCATCCGCCATGCTGCCGCTCAGATCATTTGCCCCGCTTAGATCATTTGCCCGTATGCGATCTTCAGGAAACTAACTGCCAATGCAAGCTTAGCCAGCACAAAGGATTTTTCCTGCTCAGGCAATATGCTACTTTGCTTTGTAAAAACATCATTGCGAAGGAAAAAATTACTCAAAAGAGTCCACATCTGGCTGGCCGTGAACCACAATCGGACGGCAAATGCAAATACAGGGGGCAGGCATGTTGAGAATCCGACGCACACCCTGGATTTATGCATCAGATCTCGACTGATAATGCGTTAGGCACATGCTAACTTCCTATTTAAAAATTAGCTACCTGATTAGCAAAATCCGAAATGGCACCTGCTACGTCCACTTGAAGCCTCGTATACAGCAAATTTTGCAGACACTCGAGCGTGCAGGCCATGATTGTAACAGATGGTGTGTTTCCTCCAGTTACTCTGTGGTAGGCTTTTTCAGAGACTGTTCACCACTGCTCGAGGACACATTGGCACGCTTAACTCCCCTTCCTACAACGCCCAAGTCTGTAACACTGATGCTGCTTCCACTACCACCATTAGTAGCAGACGTTGATGTTGCCGGAAAGCTGAAGCCATCTTGTGCCATATGATCTATATCTGATGTTAAAATGCGAGGAGCAGGAGATGCATTGCCAAATGCCAATTTGGAACCTACAACTTTCAGAAGTTCTGAAACTACAGATTTGGGGTTCTGAGCTGCTTGCTCCAGGTCTTCAAGCTGCATGAAAAAATATGAATCACTTCAAATTTGCTAGCCTAAGACAAACATATGAAGTAAATGAGAGATTTTGTGCTACCTTTTTCTCCAGGTCACTTAGGAGTTCACTGAGTGCCTTTATCTCTTTCAGCTTTTCTAAATTTATTGATTGGGTCCTATCTGGATGCTTATCAGCACTCTGATTCAAGTCCAGAAGGCTCGTCTCAGCTGTCTTTGTCGTTGAAAAATCCTGGTCTTTTGTTTCTTCTTTGAGGCGCTCCAAACAAGAACCGCATAAGGACATAGCTTTCTTGCAGTATGGAATTGCCTCATCAAACCTAGAGGCCACCTCTAGCACCAAGCAAATACGAAAGTTTCTGCAAGTCTAGAATTAAGGTCCAACAAGGAAAAATGATGAAGATAATTATCCCAAAAAAAAACCAAAGAGCTGAAGAAAGATGCATACTAAGAAGAAAATCACTCACAAAAATGCAAAAGGAGGCACTCACATATTACCCAAGTTGGCAGAGAAAGTGTAACAGCAACACAAATATACAACCCTTCAATCTAACTCTACAAACATTATAAAGGCGAACTTAAATAACAATGTTCAATATTGCATCAAAAGATTTGTTATATTGAAGCAGCATCAATTAGGATAGTATAAAAGAAACCGCAAAACAAGACAAGGAGAAGTTTCAAACGAAAGTTCCCTATTATAGAACATTGCCATGATTCACTCCGAAAGGAAAAAGTTCACATGCACCCTGCCTCAAGCACGTCGGTGTGTCCTGGGCCGGGTGATACAAACCCACCTACCCCCCTGTATGTATGTGCGCAACCGAACTGAAATCCCGTGGGCCATGGTGCCTCCGACTAATACCAATGCGTATGGAGATAGGGACTAACGAAACTATTTCAAAAATAAACTTTATCATACAACACATTTCTTTGAACACTAAAAACTTTAGTGCCAAATCAAGAAATATCACTCAATGACGTTTTTAGTCACTAAAAAACCAAAAAGGAAAGAGTAGAGTAAAGAAAGAACATAACTACTGAAATTTGCTTACATTCAGATTTATTCACACTAAAGGTTCCATCATATAGGAATTGACTAAAATGAACAGCAAATCATTTTGATAATAAACAAGACAATAATGACTGATGATATAGAATGTCAATTATAAAGGGCAAAGTCAATTACCAAAAAAAAAAAATTTATAAAGGGCAGTGTCTAACAAAAGTGGTACAATTTATCCATACAAAAGAGATTCTGCAAAATTATATTGGTATGTTGTAAGTAAAAAAAAACCTCATACATAAACATTTTGAGATATCTGCTTATAATCTTTTTAAGTTTAGTCCACGCATGCTTTCATTAATTCCAAGACTTTAAAGATGCATAACATGAAAGGAAAACATCATGAACCGTATGTCACATGAGACAATGTCTTAGCACAAGAATTGAGGACGTTCATTTCATGTAAGGATACATTTCAGCTACATGGCGACTGTCATGTTCAACAAGGCTTTCTAAGATGTTTAGAGCTTTCAAATAGTCACTGAGGGACGTCTCAAATTCCTCTGCAGGTTGAACAGACATCCATGTTATAAAACAATTGATTCCAAATCATCTGACCATTAACATTCAAGTATATTATATGAAATATCAAATGAAGCAACCTCGTTCTAAGGAGATTTCTCCCAGGGCTTCCAGAATCTTTACTTTCTGCAGTGTATTTTCTGGTTGCTTCTCAACTATGGCCCTTGCAACGTCCAGCATTTTCCAAGCTAGATCTAGGTCAGACTCATCTTCATCTGTATCTTCTAAGTCTTCATCTTCAGACTCATCATATTCACCTTCCTCATCTTTCCGGCCTGAATCTGTATGTTTTTCACAATCAAAGAATTAAAAAATGGATACTTTGCAAACATCTCCACAAATTCGAGTAGCTCAAAATAGCAATATATTTAAGTTACATGCAAAAATTTACACATACTTTATCTGGGTAGAAAACAACTAAGCCTGTGAGTTTGAATTTAGTTTCAATGTGCAGTGTTCATAGATAATGTAGACTCATTAACACAAAGAAGTAATCATACCTAATTATAGTATTTTTTAGGTAAGACTCACGCATCCGCACATGTATGCCAATGGGTTTCAATCCCTGCACCTTCTACCATAACCTATACAGCATTAACCAGCCAGACTAAGGCCGAATTGGCGCCTAATTACAGCATTAGTATCAAGTGCTCCGCTAATGTTGGAACATTAGTATCATCTTCAATGCTTAGACACAAAAACATGTAATACCTAAAGGGCAACAACAATGATACTTGCATGGCGAAATGGGCAGAATAGAGCTAACACCATAAGCAGGTGCTCACATTACCAATGGGAAAATCATAGTAATGGGTCAGCTGTGAACTGTAATGGAAAGAAATAATAAAAGGGTCGGACAGGAGCGATATCATGGAGACAGTACAGATGGGAAGAGGACTTCTTACATTCGAGCCCTTTGAATTTTCGAAATGGTGATCAAGGAATCTATGATTGAACTAAATCTTTATTGGTCTGAGGCCCAAATGAGCCCATCTCTACTGCACTCAACTCGGGGGTCCACCCAACTTCATACTTAAAGGATGTCTCCAGCATATCATCTGCCTCAAATCTAAAATCATAAGCTTATTTGGAAACTATTGCAGCTATGACTAGACAAAAAAGAAGCTTAACAAGGAGCTGATCATAAGCTGAACAATTAACAATGCATAGTCGAACAAATAGCTGGCCCAACATCGTGATGAGACCTCATAATCATATCTAAACAAAATAGAATATGGAGAAAGTACAGATAGAAAAGAACATCCTTTCAATTAAAGGCCCTCAATTTTTAAGATTGATAACAAAGGCATCGAATAATGTACTCATTCGTCAGACTGAACTAGACTTTTATCAGTCTGAACACACAATTAGCTCATCTGGTTCTTCCATAGGCTCATGTCAAATATCCGTACAAACCATTCATAGAATACTTGAAAAGACACAACGAACTTACTTCAGGCATAAAAAATGCAGCTCAGTAAAATTTGTCAAATATTTGACAAGATACATACCATCATCTGGTTCTTCCATAGGCTCGTGTATCTGAGCGGCAATAGAAGGAGAAGAATTTTCGTCACTTTCTCCAATCTTGTCACACATAATCTCTTTTCCACTATCAGTTGTAATGCAGCCAGCAGTGGCAACATACGTTGTACTGCTTTCACCACGAGAAACAGCTTTCTCAGCACCAGCAATTCCCGTATTAGGTTCCTTTGGCACATCAACTAAAGGGTCAGACTCATCTTGCGCTTTATAGAGCAATGCACGTCCATATTCATAGTATGCCTTGACACATTTTGGAGAAAGTTCACCAAAGAGTCCCACACTGAAAAAATAACAAGAGTCACCGAATTTTATAATCTTTTCTATGACGAAACTTCATAACGTGCAAAATTCAACTATAAGGAACTATAGACAGCAGCCCTGCAATTTCAGAAGATAGTGATTTCTAGGTTTTGCACCAGTAAACTTAAGCTGCCTAAAAAAGCTGATGACAGCAACTGGATTCGAACTTTTACACAAGTAATAAGCATATCAACAAGGAATATAGCATTCATCGTCTTCCGTAAGAGGTGCACAAAACAACAATTAATGAATCTCGATTAACATTCATGTACCAGGAGCCAACTTCCAACATTTGCTAGAAGGAAACAATCACCTTACTAGAAAAGACAGTCAATGTTCACTGTACCAGTAAGAATTCTATATTGATTGCGTTCTTAAATAATCAATTTATATTCTGATCAATAAGCCTCAATTTTCTTATGCATATGAAGTGAACTTTTCATATAGGCACATGCATATACTAGGCCAGGCACAGCAATCTTATACACGGTACTACCACTATTTTCATATCAATTTTCTTTCAAAAACCCAGTAAATTCAATCAAGCCATCTCACCCCATGTATGCCAGGGAAAAACTAAAGGAAACAAAAAATATAAAAACCATAAATACGACATACATAGGGTGAGAGTGACGGCTTGTTTCAATTAAAAGTATAAATACATGATTGTAAACATGATTATTTTTCAAACATTTACCATCAGCAAACACTATTTAACAAATTGCCCAAATAAAAAGCTACGCAAAAACTGGAGTTATATCAACCTCAACAACTACCCACATTCAACACCACTTCCAGCATACTTGTTTTTATGCAAATCTCAACCACAATCTTTTAACTCAACTCTAACGAGTGTGTGCCATCTCCAGTATGAGTCCCCATGCTACTACTTCAGAAATTAAATGCAATAAACTTCAGAAACCATAGTTCATCCAAAAAATACTACAAATGTGCGGCAGTGCATAGAGATATTAAATATTCCTTCCGTCCAATGAACCCTGCCTGCATTTGAAAAAAACACAGGTCCACAAATAAGTGGCTGGCTTCGCTGCCTCACCACCAAAAACATGGAAGATGGGGAAAACTCTGTCTTTATGTACAGGCCTTAAGAGTTCAATAAATTTAATTCAGTTTCATATGCAGACAGGCTTCATTGGACGGAGGGAGTACGAACAAAGTACACAACATTTCTACCTCGATATCTACACAATTCGAGATTAAACATCTTTAGGCTACGCGTATGCGACGTCAAAATTCATCACAAGAAGAACAAAAAAAGACCATTTCTGATAATTTACAAGCAATTGACAATCTTTAAACCCCTTTGTCGATGTCAGCACTGGACACAAATACTCCTCCCGTCCGAAAAAGGTAGATACAGTTAGGCATATGTCTCAGCCACACAGACTTTTGCTTCACTGTGGCTTAAAAAATTCACATTTCCACACTGTATCTAACTTTTTCGGACGGGGGGAATAAGACAATAACAAAGAAAGAATTAACATCAAAACGGCAAACGCGGTAAAGAAAAAGGAAACCCTAACCAAATCTCGACGGCACGGCTGAGGCAATCGACGGCCGGGACATTATCGCCGGCCTTTCTGAGCTGAATCCCCTTCTCAATAAGCTCCTCCGCGATGGTCAGCGTGTTCAAATCATCCCCCTCAGCCTTTCCCTCTTCCTCCCCATTCTCGCCAACGTCCCTCTTCTCGTCTCCCTCCAAAGCAGCTGCTTTTAGCTTCTCCCCTTCCATTGGCCGTGCTGCTGCTTCAGGGTCGGAGGCTGCGGCGGCCGAGCTCGAAGCTTCTTGATCGGAGGAATCCATTGCGGAAAAGGTGGGGGTTTTGCTGTTGGGTTCGGCTTCTTCCCTCCAAAAATGGAGTGGCGGAAAACAAAATTGCTTTGAATTTGGGTGTCGAGTCCGGCGCCGAAGGGGATCGGGAAGAGGCAGCGATCCGACGGCTGTGCGTGGAAGACGAAAGAGCAACGTGAATGTACTGGCCCAGTAAAGCCCGCACGTTCTGAAGGCAATTTCAGATCCACTTTGAGACAGGCCTGAATTTTGGGCCCGTAGAAATTTGGGCCTGTCTTAAAACGTGCCGGCCTCAAACTAATGGCCAAATTCCGGTCGGCGCCAATGCTTGCTCTTTAGCTCCTCCTTTATCCATGGGTGAGACTTTTCAGTACTATAGTTTTTATCTGTAACACTATATGCTGAGTAGAATCCAAAGTTTATTTGATTGAGTAACACTACACTATTCTCATTTACGATCTTGTCAGTAGAACTTTATTGTCGGATACTGAAGATCCTGACGGCCAAACCCTATTGTCAAATATAAAACGGTGGATCCCTGACCTTAGATTGAACTCAATGAAATAGTTAACATTAAGTGTCATTTCTGTCACTAAATATAACACCCGAAAAATTTATGTGCTTACTAAAATTGATTAATCTAAAAATATTAAATTTTAAAACTTGTTTTTGCTATGTTTTGCAACTTTGGAGTTAAAGTATGTGAAGAGAGCTTTCCAACGCCACTGACGGTGTGTAAATTGGAGTTCGGAGTATAAAGTTATGTTAGTTTGAATTTTGGTATGCAGTTGGGGTATGCGATTGATCGCCGGAATATGCGATTGATCTAGCGGGGTACGCGATAGATCTCATTGGCGGATTGAATATGGAAATTGCATTTTGAGTGGATTTTTTTGAGAAAAATATACCAAATCCTAACCAAACTTGGAGATTAAGTTCATGAGGAGATTTTGGAGGATTTTAGAGGATTCCTATTGGAGGAAAGAGTCCATGATGAGGAAGGATTTGCATAAGAGGTGGAAACTCTAAACTCTATATAAACCCATGAGAGGGAGGGCTTGTGCGATTCATATCAAACCCTAACTCTACAAATCTTATGTTTTTCTCTTTCCCACGTTCACCCTTCTCTCAAGCCTCTTCTTGGTGTGAGTCTTCATCCAAAGCTTGGAACGGATACATCGCTACGAAGCGAAGAAGGCGAACGACGCGTAAAGGGCAAGACTTTTGTGAAACTAAGAGTAGGATTATTTTACTACTATTCTTTGTGATTTATTTTAATCATATGAATGTTTATGATTCAAGTTCTGATGTCAAATATGTGACCTTGTTTGGGAATGAATATGTGTGGTATTTCTATTCATGAGTTGATTATGATCATGCTCTTATATATGAAGATGTAGAGGTCAATTGATATATGATATGTAACATGATAAAAAGGGTATACTTTAGTAATTTCAGACAATCCTTGGATCTGTAATTGATCTAGGAGGGGAGTATGGTTGTCTGTTAATAATATATTATCACCTATAATGTGTTATTAAGTGAGATAATCGAGTTTAATTAAGAGTCTTAATCTCGGCCAGAACTGTTTTATGCTAACAGTCTGTAGTAAATAATTTATAACTAATTCAAATAAACTCGGAAAAATATGTCGTTTATTGGGTTAGAAACTAGACTCAAAGGACTATATACAGTAAAAATTTCATAGAGTAATTCAATCTGTGCTGACGCTGGAAAGAGCCGGAATTCAACTAATATGTAAAAATAGAATACTGTAATTAGGGTAAAAGTTAGAGAAACTTTAGCAAAATATTACCCTATGTTAAAATAAGTATACTATGAAAGTAATATGTGTTATGCAAGATCTTCCAGAAAGAATTACAGTAGAATAGACTAAGTATAATACTTTAATATCATGGGTTAATGGTGGTTAGTTTGGTGTTTAGTAAGTCCTATATGTTTCATGGTTGATATTGACTAGACTGCGTTTTCAAGTGGAAGCCGAACTATCATCCCCTTTGACTAAAGTCTTAAACTTTGAAGTTTGGATAATGTTTCTATGACCGAGTTGAATATTGGAATAGTTCCACCTATGTTAAGGCAATGTATGACACTTCTGTTGTTGACACTTCTGTTGATACTTCTATGGTTAGTTATGTGATGATAGAGATTAAGTAATCTCATTGGTACTCCTTTAGTGAGTCAGACTTTTGAAAGAGTATCGAAATCTTTGTTGTACTTCTTTCATGAGGTAGTTATCAGAATGAATATGTTCTTCATAGAGGATACCTTTCCTTCGAGTAAATAATTACATCAGAGATTCGTTATAAGAACCTTGTGAGATTTTGCCCAAGAGAGGTAAATTAGTTTCTCAAGATAAGAGATGGGTAGTCTCAATAGTACCTGAGTGAAGACATTTGTAGTATGCTGGTAAAAGCCATAATAGACTCCGTCGAGTTGAGAGTTGTAGAATACTCAAAAGCACTTGGATTAGGAGAGACTATGTCTAGTTGAGAGTTGTAGAATACTCAAAAGCACTTGGATTAAGAGAAACTCAGCCAGGGTGAGAGCTAGTGATACTCAATAGCCCCTATGTTAAGAGAAACTCATCCAGGGTGAGAGCTAATAATACTCAATAGCCCCTGTGTTAAGGGAAACTCAGCTAGGGTGAGAGATAATGATACTTAATAGCCCCTGTGTTAAGGAAAACTCAGCTAGGGTGAGAGTTAATGATACTCAACAGCTCCTGCGTTAAGGAAGATTCAGCTAGGGTGAGAGTTAATAATACTCAAAAGCCCCTAAGTTAAGAATTCAGTTAGGGAGAGAGTTAATATTACTCAAAAGCCCCTGAGTTAAGAGACCATGCCAGGATGAGAGTTAATAAGACTCAAAAGTCCCTGTGTTAAGAGAGTATATCTTTGGACCCTTATTAGGTTCCCGCCCAAAGAGAGGCATTCCATAAGTACTGATGGAGCTAGTATTCTAGACATGACAGAGGGTTCCAAGGAGAGAACATCTAGGATATATGAGAGTGAGAGTTGTAGCTCCATACGCTTGTGATAGTTGAAGTCTCTGTGAATGATATTTTTCTTATGCACTCTCAATGTTTGAATCATTGATTAATTATATTCTCTCCATACATTCTAGCTGTTTTGGAGTTTCAGTGACTGATGATGATTTCTGGTAATGCAATTCCTTATATTGGATATCGATATTGTTGATTTGTCAATTGTTGTTGAAATCTTATGCATTGTTATATATTGTATCTTTTGTGTTTGTGTGGATTTTGCATCCTACTGGGTATTTCTTCGGAATACTCATACATCCTGTGATGCAGGCTTGGATAAAGATTAGATTTGGAGAACGTTACAGCAGAAGGAAAAGCTCATGGATTGCAGTCAGAAAGTTACGAAATTTATGTTGCTTTTGAAATAAATAGCTGTGACATTAATAGCCTGTGTGCTAAGAAGTTTTAGTGATTTTGTTAAGAGATTTTAATGACTTTTATTTTGGGATAATTTGAGATTAAGAATTTTTATTTCATATGGTTTAATGATGTTGATTCATATGACTGAGTGGTTTCAATTACACATCTTTTTTAGATGTTGTGGTTGACTGGTGAATGAGTATTCAGTTGCGTTCCCGAAATTCTGCTTCAAGAATTTCTCGCTTTAAGGTCGACTTTCGCACTCCGTCGAGGCTTAAAATTTCGGGGCATAACACTAAATGCCACCGTGAAATAGTGTGATTTTTATCGGTCAAAATCTACTTTCAAAATATAACATTGGGGGTAGAAAGAAATGACCCTACTTATGAAAGTGGGTGTTACTAATAAATTTTGGGGTGCTAAAAAGTATAACACTTATCCAAAGCCCACCCACGGTCGGGGGACTTGTAAAAAGGTGGGCTGGCTAGATCGTGGGTGGTGAATTTTTCAACCTTTTGTTGAATAATATGTGATCGGGAGGGATCAAAAAAAGATTAAAAATAAAATTAAAATAAAATTCTTTAATAATAAAATAAAAATAAAATAATATGTAATTGGGAGGGATTAGTAAAAAATATCTCTCAACATAAAGATTTTTTATTTTCTCTAAAAACTTAGCAAAAGATAAAAATAAAAAAATAATATAATTTCATCGAATTCTTAGTTCAATCAGATAATCAATATGGGCCTAAAATCATTAGATTTCTATTAGTGGGTTTTACACCACTTCAAAATTTGGGGCCATTACCCAAACCCACGACCCCTTGTGTATCGGTTCACATTCTCTGTTGAGACGTCCAAAGCCAGCACTTTCAATCAAAGATTTTAGCAAACACTCTGCCCAACGAGGCAATTCTTGTTTTCGTTCCTCCCTTCCAAGGTGCTACAAGCCCAAATCGAACTCAGACCTCTCCTTGGACAAATAGAGGTTCTATCTAGCTAGCACACTAATGATCTCCTCGTCCAAACATAAGAAGGCGTGGACCAAGCGGACCTAGGCATCAAGCAAGCAGTCACTGAACTATTTGAAAGGATAAGTAGCACTAACGCCACTTAAATTATATACTCAAAATGATCGTAATTTTTTTTATTAAAGAAGCCCAAGCGTGGAGATTTTGTTTTTCTTTATGAAAGAACTGGTATCCAAACTTAATCATCAAGAGATTATTATCCACGGAGATTCCTCTATTCCAAATAATCTTAATACTCCCCAGACAAAAGTTGGACCTTGGAGGATATCAAGGAATCTGTCTCAAATTCGTTCCATATTCCCTTGAAAGTTGGAAGATTAGGCATACATTCAGGGAACAAAATTAGGTGGTAGACAAACTAGCTAATTCGCTTTGGATCAACACTCCTGCTCGCCAGCATTCTTTTAACAGTCTTCATTTGGATGCCTTTTTCCTTTTTTTCTTGCTCATTTGTTTCTTAGCCTCCAGTACGCTCTGCTTTATATATAAAAAATACTTTCTCCAATAGTAAAAAATAAGATGTGACCATAGTTAAGTTTTTATGGAGGCAGTTCTACCCTTTTGACGATACTTTTTTACCCTTTACTTGCTAAATATCACCTGCAATATTATAGCATAAATAGTACATACCCCCAATCCCAGTGAAGATATCCTAAGACATATTCCAGATAAAACATATCAGGGCTTCTATCCCACTGATCTCGAAGGTTAGAGTGGAGCTAAGTGTACACGTCTAAATTGCCACCTAAAGGGGAGCTTGGACATGAACTACTCTTCTCTGTCTAATTTTGAGATTTTTTTATGCTCACAACAACCACACTGGTCCTATCTCAACTGCACTAATTTTTGGGAAGTACTTCTCTAAAATAATTCATCATATGAGCAGCCTAATTTTTGGGATTTTTTAAAGGAAATAGTTAGCATGTGCCAGTTTGCACGCCGTCCGATTGCGAGTTGCGGCACGCAGGCAGGAAAAATAACCTGCTTGCAGCATTATGGAAGCTTCCCGCCCGATCAAAATCGCAGGCCCAAAAGTACGTAAGAAAACTTTTATATATGAAAAATTTCTTGAGACTTGAGAAAGTGGTTTTGGTGGGAGAATATCTGAAACAGCCTTGAATGAAACAATCCCCATTATTCCTTTGAAAATTTCTTGAGACTTGAGAGAGCAACTTCTTCAAACAACGTATGGGGTTGGAAAATTTTTCTTTGCTCAACGTGTGGGAATAAAATCCTAACAACGACTAACCCCCACCTGCCAGGAGCTTGCTCAATTTGGTGCATTTGGACCTCTTCGAGGCAATTAGATTTAGATGGGCAGATGTACAACCTGTTAAATAGGAACGTTAGCTGGATTCCTTCTACTTATTTGCTTATTCTAGAAGAGTTGTGGATCAAGCCAGTATGGCCTACCTGGATTAATCAAAATCTGGCTCTTCTCATCTTTAGCAAATTTGTTTTAACATATACAATTGTGGTTTGAGAATGACAAAAGAACTATGACTAAAAAATTAGTGTTATTCAACATGAAACACAAATAAACGGATCACGAAAGAGATAATAATGATTAACTTAATTAATATCTCATTGTCATGAGAGAACCAAGCTTTATGAATCAAAATAAAAAATTATAAGAAGAGTAAGAGCAAAGAGCAAAGATAAGAACGTAACACTAATCCACTTTTGTTCCCACATGTTGACTTCCCTTTTGGTTGCAGCACTCGAGAAAATTGAAGTTTTGGACTCTCAATGTTGGTAGAAAGTGGTATTCTAATGATATACTGGCTTTTTTTTTCCTTTCTTCAGTATGGGCATACTGCATATCTGTTGTTTCTAATTCAGAAGGGGAAACGTACAAGAAAGGAAGAAGAATATATATATACCAAAAGAAAGAAGAAGATAGAGATACAGTTGTCAGTTGTCACGAGTTGCACGAGTTGGATATTTACAGATGAGAGGATTCCATCGTAACCACATGAGTAAATTTGCAGGGATGAGTCTTGACTCTTGACTGACCGGGCTCCAGGACCAAGGTCCTATGACCATGGTACATAGGGGTTATAGTATGATATAGGGGCCTAACATGGCACCTAACGACATCGACGCTCTTCACAAACTTCAATTTTGACCATGGGTGCGTTTGGAAGCAGAAAATAAAACAGGGTGAAAATTTTCTTGGGTGAAAATTTTCAAGGCTGATAGTTGACGTATGTTTGGAAGTTGAAAATTAACATAGGTGACAGGTGACAAGTTTCACTCTGTTTTAAGATTTGCTGATTTCTGTTTGGGAGCATGAAAATAAATCAGACTGCTTTACGTTTGGGAAGCACTGTGAGAAACACCAAGTCAGGGCATAAATCTACCGAAAATATCCCTTGCTAATATATCATTTGCCTTCCCATATCCCCAATGCGGTAGGGTTCTGCGGCTAGAGACGCCGGATGGGAGCCAGGCTCATCGTGTAATCGAATATTCGTTATCCACATCACGTTGTGGGCATCTATCGTGACCCCAATTACTCGATTTCGTTTCTCAGTGAGTAATCGATTACTCGATTTATGTGCCCATCGTCTAGTCCGCTCTTGAAAACCCATCTCTATCGTGTAATCGTGATGTCGAAGTACTTGGTCAATGCGTAATCGGTTACTCGGTCTCCACCTCATCGCGTGGGCATATATCGTGGTTTCGATTACTCGATCTCGAGCCTGATCAAGTAATCGATTACTCGTTATCAGAGGTAAATGTGTAATCGATTATTCGCTTTCGCGACCGCCACGTCAAACGTCTCATATTGGCTGAGTGCCGTGTTCCCTTCATCGTGTCATTATGCAAGGGTGCCGAGTAACTCAACGCACGTGTCAGAGTGCATGCCGGACCCGTCACCACCGTCTCCTCCTTTCCCAAATTGAGATCGTCCTTCACCCAATTATAAATACCTGTTTCTGGAGCTTCATCGCCACTGCGCAACTGCGACTACTTGGTTCGCGATTCCACTTTCCGACGGCAGCGGGGTTCCATTTAAGCACCGGCGGAGTTAGGCCTCGAGTCGATTTAAAGCCGGTCGATCTGCAGGGTATCCCTCCTCAGGCCGTCAGGTTATCGTCGTGTAATCGGTGCCTCCTAAGACACATCCACCCACCAGTAAGATTTAAAAATCCGACCTTTTTTTTTTTTTGTGTCCGATGGCACGATTGCGCTCGCATATCGTGTCACTGGATCCCGATGCTTTCATTATCCTAACCTGATTTCAAATCCCACCCAAATGTGCGTTCCCAGACTAGATGAATCCACCGCCAAATCCCACCCAAGAGAAGCGATCTTCGCAGTCCCAGAGGAAGTATAACGCGAGGCCAAGCCTTCGAACCCAGTGTACACCCGGCGCTCTCACCAAGTCTCTACAAGTTGCAGAGCGTTACCCACACTGCATGGACCTATTGAAAGAGACTGCTTTTCATTTGTTATTCGAATGCCGTCATGTAGTTGTGGCTAGAAATTTGCTTGATGTGTTGTTGGACTGTTGGGATGAGCGTCTGATGGTGTTCAACATAAGGACTAGAAGGTTATCCTTCACTGAGCAGGATGTTGCCCTCATTAGGGCTGGGAAAATCCTACCCGACCCGACCCGACCCTAAAATTACCCGACCCGACCCGACCCTATTGCAAAATAGGGTCGGGTGCGGGTTTGAAAATTTTACCCTATTTAAAATAGGGTCGGGTAGGGTAATTACCCGAATTACCCCCACAACCCTATTTTACCCGATGTACATATTATAAAATATTATAATATACATTTAATATTAAATAATCTAATTTTTAAACATAATTTTATTTCTAAATCACCAAAAACTTTATATTAACCATATCTATATTAAAATTTAGTCAAATAAAGGTCAATTTTGACTTTTTAAATACTAGATTAGTAAATAAAATTACTAATTTTTATTTTATTTTTTAAAAGTAGGGTCGGGTCATTACCCGACCCGACCCGATCGAAATAGGGATAGGGTCGGCCATTCTTGACCCTACTCATGAATAGGGTCGGGTAATTACCCGACCCTATTTAGGTAGGGTAAAGGGCGACCCGACCCTATTTTACCCGACCCGACCCGATTCCCAGCCCTAGCCCTCATCACTGGGTTACGGGCATCTGGTGAGATTGTTAATTAGAAATCCCCTGACGGTAAACTGCTGGCCCCGGAAGGATCATTCTACCGTAAGTACTTCTCCACACGGAGACCGGATAGGCAATCCATTGAAGAAATACTTGATAAATGTCTGCGGGGGGTAGCAGATCTTTCAGATGATGACATGGTTCGTATGATCGTCCTCCACATGTTTTCAACCACGCTCTTCACACAATCGTCAAGAACAGTCCCTACAAAACTATGCGACTATCTGGACGACCTCTCCCAACTGTCCAAGTATAATTGGCCGGCAGCCATCCATAAAATGCTTGTCTCGAAAATGTCACATTCATCTAGATGTTTGCAGTCTAGATCTTCCGGAGAGACGAGTAGTGGCGGCACTCTGGCAGGAGCCGCGTATGTCTTACAGGTGAGTCCTTATATTCAGCTTATATTGTAATTGATAACTCGATTCACGTAGATTTCGTCACATCGAGTACTTGATGGTAGTGGATATCGTCCCCTCGATTACTCGATATGCATCTCTACCGTGTAATCGATTACTCGATGCTTCTGTATCATGACATTGGACCATATGCATCTATACCTTGTAATCGATTACTCGATGCCGTCTACTCGATTAGTCGACCTTTCTGGAGATCGTGTAGTCAATTACGCGGTAGGTTCCTCTATCGTGTACTCAATTACTCGATAGTGTTCACTATCGCGTCCTCGATGACTCGGTATCATTGTATATATAGACCTTTAGTGATTTGCTGATTTCTGTTCTCATTCTGCAGATATGGTTCTTCGAGCACACCAATCTGCTTCAATCCACTATGGGTCCATGTAGTCCAAGAGTGAGAAGGTGGCCGGGAGCTGGGGTGCCGGTGGATGAAGCAAATAAGGGAATCCAAATCCATCACCGATTTCGACCGTATTACGTTCACATATTGGAGACGTTGGATGTCCAAACCGACGTCGTTGATGTCATATCCCCATTACCGAAAGAGTCATCTCTCATCCCCCTCCACCAACCTCAACCTCCCACGTCACCGAGGTCGACACAGTCGTCAACTTTCCACCATCATGTCACTTCCCTTCAGGGTGTTCTGGAGGGGATTAATTCCCTCCTTAATGTCGCCCTCGAACAGAGCGATATGATGGAAAATCGAGGCTTCAGAGTCCCTCAGATTATTGAGGGTATTCAAACCATGCAGAATTGGAATCACACAGTTAGAAGCCTAGTTGACAAACTGGGCGATGCCGTACCAGTAGCTCCCCGCCAACCACCCCAGCAGGTTCATCCACCCCAGCGTGTCGGCCGAAAGCAGCCACACCCCGTACGAGGTGAGTCAATACGAATGGGGTCAACAACAACGACGGTGCCAGCACATGTTCGTCAGTCCCCCCCTGCGATGCCGGCCGCGTCGCCCGAAATGGACCAGCCGGCTGTGTCACCCCGGCCTGAGGCAGAGCGGCCTCCAACCGAATCGCCTATATCTCCGGCCATTCCTACCCGCCACAAGGTGGCCGCCCACAAGACAACAAAATCAGGTAATTTCCCTATCACCAGCCCGATATCTAATTCGTCATATATATGCCAATCAAGTACTCAATTACTCGATATATGTCTCCATCGTATAATTGATGACACGATAGATCTGTCAATCGTATAATCGCGTGTACGATAGAGGTGCCCTTCGTGTATTCGATTACACGATGGCATGTCTATCGTAGTGAAACATTATACATTCCTCTAACTGTTAATCCTCATGTCCGTCATTTGCCTTTTGCATCTTTGTAGCAAGTAGGGCACAAAGGACTTGCGCGGAGGCAGCGCCACCGTCGGTTTTGCCAAAGTTGACGCGCGGGAATGCTCAACTTGTACATAGGTTCCTCCAACAGTTACGCGCTGAGGTTGAAGACGAACCTGCCCCCACTTCTGCCTTCCCACCCGGTCCTCCAGTGCCGAAAGGTAAACGAAGGCGATTAGTTAAGGCATTCCCCGATCTACCGACCCCTCCAGCAGCGGTGCGACCTGCTGAGACCCGGCCGTCTGATGAGAAGGGTGACGATACGCACCTTCGCAGAAAGGGAAAGGAGCAAGTAATGGAGGCTGAAACAGCAGAGGTTCGTCCTACGACCGACGTACCCACCGACTACGTTGGAACTGATATATGCTTCGAAATGGATGTTTTGTCGCCTAAAGATCGAAAGACGATTATGCATTGGATGAGGCACCCAAGGGAGAAGTATCCGACTGATTCATTATACGATCACGACTACTTAAGTTTGCTGCGGACCGAGGAAATAAACTATACGGTACATGCACATTATGCTAATTTAATCGATGGTATTTCGTTGATCGTTATACTTGATGGTTGTTTTAATAAAATACATGCAGGTCATTGATGCGTTCTTTGAACTGCTCCGGAAGAGGCAACAGATGAACAGTGATGTATTGATGTATCCATACTGCTTCTTTGGAGGAATCATGGCTACTAAATATATTGAACTCGTAAGTGTGTGACCGCAACTTATTTTTACATGGTTCTGTCGGCAATCATCTAATATATATACTTCTCATCTCATATTTCATTCTTATGTAGGAGTTCATGCCCAAAGCTGATAATAAACAGCTTATAGATAAGTTGGTCAATAGCCTGCTGAAGGGAATCGACAGGAAAATGACGTATGCCTTCTTCCCAATTCACATAAGCACCCATTACTGCTTGCTGATTCTACACTTCCCCACCCTACGGTGGCGCTTCTACAATCCTCTTACCGGCCATCCAGCGACGCATCCACACCATAAGCTGGCTGCCGATCGTGTAGTTGCCTGCCTGGGTAAGATCCTCTCAACCCACTTCAAGATGAAGGGAGCTGACGGCTGGTTTATGTCCCAAATAAGGGATGCACCCTTCCAACGTAATTCCGCAAACTGCGGAATTTACGTAATGATGTACGCAGCACAGTTGGCGTCGGGGGTCGTCAAACCAGTTTTCGATCAGACGGCCATAACAATGCTCTATCGGCCGATGATCGCGGCAGTCCTGTTAAGGGGAAGTATCGAGAGGGAATTTGACGACGTAGCAGCAGAAGGTATACAGGACATCGCATTGGCCGCTAAAAGATCGTAGTGTACTAGAAAATGCGAAACTACTGTAATTTCCGTAAGGATATGTTCATTACTTGACATATATAGACATTGCCCTGTACCTACTCAGAGATTCATGTACATAATGATAGATTCATGTATTAATACTTGCCCTTACATGATTTGCAATTCCTTCAAATAGATCATCACGTCGATGTCTCGACAAATTAGCTTATCGTGAACACGAATGCTCGATATGCAAGGGAAGTACCACTGTCGTGCCTGCGATGACTCGAATAAAGAGCTTATCGTGATCTCGATTGCTCGATGTGGATCCAGGCAAGGACCACGATCATCACGTCGATGACTCGACAGATTAGCTTATCGTGAACACGATTGCTCGATATGCAAGGGAAGTACCACTGTCGTGCCTGCGATGACTCGAATAAAGAGCTTATCGTGATCTCGATTGCTCGATGTGAATCCAGGCAAGGACCACGATCATCACATCGATGACTCGACAGATTAGCTTATCGTGAACACGATTGCTCGATATGCAAGGGAAGTACCACTGTCGTGCCTGCGATGACTCGAATAAAGAGCTTATCGTGATCTCGATTGCTCGATCTGGATCCAGGCAAGGACCACGATCATCACGTCGATGACTCAACTGAATAGCTTAGCGTTACCTCGATTGCTCGACTTGCTTGGGCAGGTCCACTTCGTGCCGTATATGAGTCGACTGATTTGCTTCTCTTCACCTCGATTGCTCTATATGCATGGCAGAAAGAAGTAAATTGCACTCATTTACCGTCGACGACGTGGCTGACTCGCCGGTGGATCAGGGGGGATATGTAGGGAGTTCCCGATCTCATCCCGGATTCGATCTCGCAGCTGAACCATTGCTCCATCATCTGGCCCCGACCATTCCCCGGCATGACTACTAGAAGGATGATTGTCAGATGGTTCTTCTATCAATCGGAAAGCTTCATCTGTTTCGTACGCGGGTAGCAACCAATCTCTCATGTCAGAATCAGTGGCACTATTGTGTTGCTCGTGAATGAAGTTGTGCAACGCGGCACAAGCATACACAAACTTTGCTTGCATCTCAATTGGATAAGGGGGCATGTTTTCCATAATGTGCCAACATTTTTTGAATGCCCCAAAGGCACGCTCAATTATATTCCGGAGCGACGCATGTATGTAGTTGTACATCTCATGCCTTCCAGTTGGCCGTCGTTGTTGGAAAGAAGCAACATGATACCTGTGGCCTTGCCCCTTGTAAGGACCGAGGAAACCTAGCTTGTTCGCATATCCTGCGTCAACCGCGTAGTACTTGCCTGGCGGTGGTCGTGGGAAAGAAGAATTGTCGTCTTCTAATACTGAGTCGAGAATTCGCTGATCATGGGCGGACCCCTCCCACCCTGTGATGACATAAGTGAAACGCATGCTGAAATCGCACACACACATGACATTTTGTGTAGTGACCTTTTGTTTACCCCTGTATGCGTTTGACACATCCGACTTCACCTTCGCCATAACATGCGTGCCATCTATTGCACCAACGCAATCTTTGAAATATGGATAAAATTTTCTATTATTCCGAATGTAAGAAGGCATGTGATCGAGTGGAACCATGGTGGAGATTCTAGCATGGAACCATTGCTCTAACGTGGTGAACACCTTATACACATACCGATGTATGGTCTCTTCTGAGTGGGAAAATTCATGCCCCAACTTACGAACAGATGTACCGTGACCCATTAGCTGACAAAATATCATGAGTTGTTGTTCAACAGATGCGCCTCGACTATCTTCCAGACCGGATGCTCTAGCCTGTATACATAATTCAACGAACGTCTGTTTGTTCATACGACATACGTCCCTGCACATTCGATCATTCGTGACAGTATATAACATGTCATGTACCAACTCCTCTCCCCTGTGGCGATGTAGGTGAACAACATTACGAGATGGATGATTTGATAAATATTCCATAGCAATGGCACACTGCTTAACTATTGCAGCATCCTCATCGTCGTCGCCAAAATACCTCCACCTCTAGAAAGTGAGATTAACGAAATGAACATACTACTGCTTGACAAAAAATAAATGTTAAAACTGCTGAAATGAACATTAAATCTAGGCTTACCAGAGGATCCATGTGTTCCCTAACCAGGAAGTATCAAACAATACTCGTGTAATCAAAATGTGGGGGAGTACATGACAGCCTTCGGGTGTCTATCGTCAATGCGAGTACACGATAGACTCCATTACCGTGGTCGGCGGAGGAAAGGTAGAAAACATAACTAACTAACGAGGTGCACATAGAAGATGTATATATAAGCATGCCCGTCCTCACATGCAAACAGTAGGAGAGAAGGCAATAATGACATGGAGACACTCATTCACCACACACTCATGGCCTACATATAGGTCAGAGGAGTCACATGCATACAGTACCATAAAGGACAAATAATCACATGGAGCATAGTAGGGAGGAAAAAAAATATTAGTTCAACCCACACGAAGGGCACAAATGCATAGAGGTCATAGGAGTCACATGCATACAGTACCATAAAGGACAATAATCACATGGAGAATAGGTGGGAGGAAAAAAAATAGTTCAACCCACACGAAGTCCACAAATGCATAAAGTGGATACCATCTTATGCAACAGTAATAAAATGACAAGTTTCTTCAAATCTAGATGGGCGGTTTCTTCCCACTCCAAAGGTTCTTCAACCACTGCTCAGCAAAAAATTCATCGTCTTCTAGAGCCAGCCACAGATGTCTATTAGTCTCCGTCGAGAATAATGTCATTGCAAAACTGTACATTGGGTTAGATGGGTCATATCCAGGGAGGCGGCGTAGTAAATGAAGACATTTGTTGATTTCATCAATCTGTACTTGCTTATCAGTGACCTTCGCCTCGGCCAGCATACGATCGTGCTTCTCGGCAAGCGCATTTCTTGCCATCATAGCGTCAGACAGCGACTGGAAGCCGGTAGATATCTCGGAAGAGGAGTAAGTCTTCCTCTTCGAAGTCTGACGCTGGGCACCAGGGGTAGGAGGGGTAGGCCTGAGGGGATCACTGGTGGCGTGTGGAGGCATCTGTAGGGGAGTTTGGGAAGCAGGAGAGTCGGCGTTCGGAGGCTCCTACAAACAAGAACATGGAATGTTATTATCACACAAAATGTAACCCAGATACAATGACAAGATACAAGCGGATGATGGGATAACAGTAACGAGGTTTTATGTTTGTGCACCTGAGATTGGTTGCAAGTAGGACGTACTGAGGGGCCAGGGCCGATCGGGCTTCCTTGGATATCACTATCAAGGAGGTGCGAGAAATCACGAGGGTATGTGTTATCTCCCATATCCTCTCCCAAGAACTGATCAAATTCATTGGGAAGCATCCTAGGGTGATCCTCATCGATACCGTGTGAACTATCCGGTGGCAGCTGTGCACTGGGGGGAACCACCTTTTTTGGCCTTCCATTATAAGCCTGCCTTCCAGTAGCATGGTTACCATCGAATATTATCGATAATAGACCCTCCATCTCTCTCGAGTATCCCCAAGACTTCAATCTCATGGCCTTCGGGTGTCTCTGCGGCAGAAGGACATGAGAGTTGGAATGGCAATGAAACATTTTGCGGAAAAAAATGGGTGACGATACGCACCTGTCTAAAAATATTCCAAAAATCAGGATTTCCGGAGGTATAGGTTTGGGTTGCTTCGTTATACCCACAACCAGTGTACTCTGACATCCACTTCCATGCATTGTAGAGGTACCTAGTCTTGTCATAGTGACTGCGTATTTTTTCTTCATTCACAATTATACCCTTCTTCGCCAACTCTTGGCTTACATAGTCGTATCCTCCGGGTTGAAGACCCTTCCCCTTACGAAATCCGGCCATAAGTGCTTCGGCATACGCTGCGATAAATGCATAGTGCTCTTCCTTGTTCCACTCAACCTGTTTGACATACTTTGATCTCTTGGCTGGGCTTGCCATCTATACCACAAAAGCAAAAGCATATGAGAAGAGAGATGTTGACGTAATCAAGAACCACATGGAAATCGAGTTATCGAGTAACTGGGTATAAGGAAGACACAGATCGAGTAATCGAGTACTTGATCCTTCCATGGACCGTGGACCCGATTACTCGATCGTCATACATGTCACGATAAAATGACATGGAAATCGAATAATCGAGTCATCGGGTACACGATAGTCAGAAATATCGAGTAAGCGATTACTCGCTTTATGTGTGTACCGTGAACCCGATAACTCGATCTCGAGCCATCTACGACGTCTATTCACGATACACACATGGAAATCGAGTAATCGAGGAATCGGGTATAAGGAAGACACAGATCGAGTAATCGAGTATGCGAGAACTTCATACGTCGATGACCGTGGACCCGATTACTCGATCATCATACACGTCACGATAAAATGACATGGAACTCGAATAATCGAGTCATCGGGTACACGATAGACACATATATCGAGTAATCGATTACTCGATTTATGTGTGTACCGTGAATCCGAGCACAAATCGTTAACCACATGGATATCGAGTAATCGGGTATAAGGAAGACACAGATCGACTAATCGAGTACGTGATCCTTCCATGTACCGTGGACCCGATTACTCGATCGTCATACACCTCGCGATAACCACAGAGTATTCAAATAATCGAGTAATCGGGTACACGATAGACACATATATCGAGTAATCGAGTCCTCGATTAGTCGATTTCTGTGTGTACCGTGACCCCGATTATAGATCTCGATCCACGGATCACTTTCGCGTAATCGGGTACAGAGTCCATGGATCTATCGAGTACTATATTACTCGAAAACTCGATTCCACCGGTGGCTGATCGGGAGAGTCCGATCGGCTCGACAAGAAGAAGTTTTTGATTAATAAATAAGGAGATCGGGGAAGAGGTGAAAACAGATGACAGTAACAACTGTTACAATTGGCCTAAAGTAAGCAGATCGAGCACAAATCGTTACACGCAGAGGCAGTACATATGCATTCAAACGCATCATATTCAAACCTCTAATCTTCAACGAATATGCATAAATTTCCAAATAGATAGCACATATGCTCATTCAGAGTAATAAATGTTATGGGAAAAATTACATGGAGAAAGGCAGACGTCAACGAAATGTTCAAATTCGAAAAAATCAAACAATCAGGGCCGTGTGCTTACCGAGACGTCAATGACAAGGGACGGTCTTCGACGACGGTGCGGCGGCAGGAGATGCAAGAGGGAGGGAAAAATGGTTTATTGGAGGGCGGGGGAGTCGCGGGCGAAACGGTGGAAGGAAGATTCAAGGACGGGAGTGATGGCGGCTGGGATGAGAAAGAGCGATGAACGGAAGGAGAAAGGAAAAAAAACCCTAGGCAGCCCGTGATTTTTCGTCAGCCTGATGCTCACTCGAGTGAGCATCAGCCTTTCAGGGGTGAAAGGTGAAAATTTATCACCTTTCACCGTCAGGACCCACTATTCACCCTTTCAGCTAAACAAACATAAATCAGGTGAAAGGTGAAAATTTTCACCTTTCACTGTCACCGACCATTTATCACTCTTTCAGCTTCCAAACGCTTTTCACCCTGAAAGGTGAAAATTTTCACCTTTCAGGCCTGAAATATGTTTTTTTTCACCCTGAAAGGTGCTTCCAAACGCACCCCATGACGCCGGGGCTGAAAATTTTCCAATTTGACATCCTGGCGTCCTACCAAGCGAATTCGTTTTTTTTTTGGTACATCGTGAAATCCCCCTTTCTAAAACCTAACCCCAAGGTGAACTCAGACCGCCCTACCACCATGCCAAGCGAATTATCAACTTGGAGAGAGGAGTATAACAATTATCAACATTAGAATGAACACCGTAATCCTATGTCCAATATTTGTCTGTATAATTCTCCCATTTTCTCTTTAATTACTTGCATGCTTTTCTTATTACAAATTGCTAAAACGAAGTGTGACTAGTTATAGTCACTATTTACTAGGTTTTTCCTTATGGGTAAGTGTTTCCCTCCAATAGTAGAACATATTAGCAATTTGTGGAACTGTAGGCACATGCAAGATATGGTTAAGTCAAGTTTTACATCCCCAATCTAGGACCACCTATTTAGCAAAGAAAAAAAAATAGGACCACCTAACTAGTTGCGTAAGCCCGTTGGCCTTAATCTTAGGACAAGCCTAGTCTAACCGGGCTTCATGACCAAATTTTGTTGCTGTACTGGTAGAGAGACGAGGTACTCTAGTGGTATATAATACTGCATGGTTTTTTCTCTTTCTTGATTATGAACATACAAGATATCTACGTTTCCCATTTCTTAGGTACCCATATGCAGCGATGACCAACTTATTCAGAAGGGGAAACGTACAAGAAAGGAAGAAGAAAATATGTACCAAAACAAAGAAGAAGAAAATACAAAATGCACAAGTTGGATATATGTAAGATGAGTACGACTAGATGTGAAAACCATAGGATTCCATCTCAGGCACACGTGTAAAATTGAAGGGATGGAGTATTGCTTGACCGGGTTCCAGGACCCAATGATATGACCATGGTACATACTCCAAAGAGATTGTAGCATGGTAATAGAGACATAACATGGTATCCGACTAATAGATGGGCTTCCTCTAGTAGCTATAGATGGTCTTCCTCTAGTAGCTATGTCTTAACAGATTTCCAATTTGACCATGGAGCCGGGCCACGAAAACGTTTTCCAATTTGACGTCCACAAGTTGGAGGGAGGAGTGTAACACTTATCGACTTTAGAGCGAACACTGTAATCCATGCACAGTATTTGTCGGTGTAACTTAATGTTTTGCTCTTTCATCACTAGCATGCTTTTAATGTTACAAGCTGCAATTGTATAAAATGTGACTAGTTATAGTAGGACCTCCCTAATTAGTAGAATTTTCCGTATGAGTTAATTGCTTCACTATACATAGTAGTAGAACATATTTGTAGTTTATGGGACTGTAGGCACTGTTTGACGCAAGAATCACAATATTGGAGAGGAGAGTATCAAGTTTTACATCCCCAACCAAGTACCACCGTGTTGGAAAAAAAGAAAGAAAAAAAAACAGGACTACCTTACTAGTTGCATAGGTCTCCAGTCCTTTTTGTTTAGTTATTGTGGTGAAAGGCATGTTTACTTTGTAATTCCTTAATCTCTTTACTGTCTTTCTTTTTTAGTTAAAATTATCAATCATTTAAAAAAAAACTAGTTGCATTGGCGCTTTAGCTCATTCGCCTATCAAGATAGTGGAGGCACATTGAGCAATAAACGATGGAAGAGTACGATCCATCAACTGCTTCATTCGTACTCTTCCATCGTCTATTGCTCAATGTACCTCCACTATCTTGATGGGCAAAGGTGCCTATGCAACTAGTTTTTTTTAAATGATTGATAATTTTAACTAAAAAGGAAGACAATAAAGAGATTAAGGAAATACAAATTAAACACCTTTCACCACAATAACTAAATAAAAAGGACTGAAGATCTACCTATGCAATTAGTAAGGTAGACCTGTTTTTTTTCTTTCTCTTTTTCCAACACGGTGGTACTTGGTTGGGGATGTAAAACTTGATACTCTCCTCTGCAATATTGTAATTCTTGCGTAGTGCCTACAGTCCCGTAAACTACAAATATGTTCTACTACTATATATAGTGAAGCACTTAACTCATACGGAAAGTTCTACTACTTAGGGAGGTCCTACTATAACTAGTCACATTTTATACTTGCAGCTTGTCAAGTGGGTCAATTAATGTGTTTAGTTTAATTAGACTTAATTACCCATGTTTTCACAAAAAAAATGCTTATAGAAAATACGTATTTTACATACAACATACAAATACGTAAGGGCATATTACTTTAAAAAAATGGACCAAACAAATTCAAATGCTCTCCGATTATGCCCTTAATAAAAGAATTGTACCGTCTAAGACATTTGCAAGTTCTAAATTTTAGAAGGACACAATAGTAAAATAAGAATCCCTCCTCACGTGTGTGCCTACAAAATAGGATAGAAATTTTGTGAATCCGCAATTTTCCTAATAAGTTGACCTCCTTAATTGCTGCGGTTTAATTAATTGTGCAAATATGTCAAGAAAATATGCTACATTGAATGTGGAGAAAAATTAAGAACACAAAAAGATAGATTGAGGAAATTTTCAACATATTATTATTTATTACAAGATTAATTTGTCATGCCCCAAATTTTTAGCTCTTATTGGAGTGTGTATCTTTTAAATATTATAAATACTTGAGGCATTACAAGTAATTGCTCCATCATTCACATTCACACAAACATAATGAGAGGTATAAAATGACAAACTTTCAAAGGATAAACTATTTATAAATAAAAATTCAAAATGAACAATAAATAATAATATGTTATGTTCTCTAATGGTCCAAAAGCCATTATTACAAAACCATCAAAATAAACCGTAATTATAAAGTCTAAGCTTTGAACTCTTCTTCTATGAATCCACCTTTATATCCAGCTCTCCTCTATGAACTATTAGCAGCTAAACCTGCAATAGAATATAACAAGATAATTCAAGGCTAATACAATTCAGCGTAAGTAGTTGTAACATGAATCTACAATATGCTACAAGGCAATTGGAAGAGAGATTCACCATTAATGTGAATAACCTCAAACATCCAAATGAAGCAATCAGACTCCATAAATATTAATAATGATAAGAGTGAATGATTTTTTGCTCTCAGATCATTGCCACTACTAAGCAGACATCACACTGATTTGCCACTAGGGGTCCTCGATAAGACCCCTGCCACGAGTCTAGGACATGTGCCCCATTAGTATTCATGGACACAATGAGCGGAGACTGTGTAAACCTTTTATGATGCCTAACAATCTAAAAAGTGCATGTGGTCCTTGATAAGGCAGGGATACGCTAATCCCAAATATAAATATAGAGACCTCACAAGATCAGTGTCTCTGACATGGCTTATTGAGCATAATATGATTTTTATTAGAGATATACTAATCTCTTAGGAGACTTCAATCGAGTATTTCATAATGCAAACTACAGAGATACACCAATCCCTAAGGAGACTTCAATCGATTATTTCATAATGCAAAAGTACAGAGATACGCCAATCCCTAAGGAGACTTCCATCGAGTATTTCATGATGCAAAGGTATAGAGATACGCCAATCCCTGAAGAATTTGACTTTCTTGACAGAACTACTAGAAGTGTTCAAGCAAACACAAAAACATTACATGTAATTATATTAAGTAAGAAACCCCATAAAAGATAAAAGGAATGCTGCTCATCATGGCTTTAAGAGAGATGGAAGACTTGAATCTCATATTGGTGTTCAAGCTGTATAGAAAAGACAAAAAATTGATGAAGCAATAGGTTATAAACCTAAAGACTGGTTCATGACATGAAGACTCATAGCTATTATATTTTTAATAGATAATAGTGTCTCTCAGTCATTTGTATATGTGATTACTAATTTAAGACTTTACACATTGATCGATCATGGTTCTGAGAAAAGTTAACAATACTTGTAGGATTTTTAGTACTGCTAAATTCTAATTATAAGTCATATGTAATTAATTAAAACACATCATCATGGTAGGACTAATTTGTATTAGTAGATTAAGGCCTCACAAAGGGTCGATAGAGTATTTGAAATAAATAAACTATAGATATGTAAACCGATAGATATAGACTATTTTTTATAAACTTCGTAAGATACATTTATAACACCTCAACATAGACAATTAATACGTAAAATATTCATCACATGATACATAAATATAGGCTAGGATAACACATGATTGAACATAGGAGTTTGGTCGATACACTGGGTTACGAACATTATCTAGATAAGTAGAATTCAAGAATGTAGAATCTCTCTATAATAAAAGGGGTAGAAAGACACACCTCCCGAGAACAATACAAACAGTTTCTGGACTGGAGATAGCCCTGTAAGTCTAAACCATAACACTACTTATGACCTATTTTTTTGATTTTTATGGAATTAATTATAGATTATCTCGTATAGAGTGTCGGTGCAGAAATCAGTCTTGCCGAAAATGAAAAACTATTCTGAGACTGACTATAATGCTTAGTAAAACACTGGACATTTAGTATTGTTATAACCTTGAATAAATAAGTCTTAACCTTAGCAAAGTCTCACTTGAATATGGCAGCAACAAGGAAAGTCATACACAAATCAGGGTTCTTTCTTAACACAATACATGTAATAGGAACACGAATCATGTAAGCGATGGTAATTGATTATTACAAACACTATAATAATGCATATAATTCAAACAAAGTCATAAGAGTTTATGCATAAGTAAGGCTCAACTCAACATCAGTGGGAACACGTAAGTATCTAATTTAAAACGCAATAAAATCTAGGCGTTGTAGAAGAACAAGACATAGAAATAATTGCATAAAAACTTCTTACCTCAAACAATTCGTCGATATCTTCTCGCTTCACCTTAATTCCAATGTCCTATGCACAACCTTCATCGCCTCTTCAAGTTGGCCAACAAGAGAAAGACGAGAGAGAAGAAAAAAATAAGGGTCGAGAGAGAAAGAAAAGAGAGAGGGGGTCGGCAATTTGGAGAAAGAGAGAGAATATTGGGAAAAGAAGGAGTTGGTTGCTCTATTTATAGAGGACGTCCAACCCTCGTCATCCTTATATCGGTTGAAGTCTATCCGTATCTGGTAAGTTTATAACTATAAGGATTCTTCGAAACTAATCCTGGTGCCCAGAGGGAGTTGATCGTTTAAAATTAAACCATTGCAAATGCATAAGGCAATTGTATTACAATGAGTATCTAGGGTTGTCAAACCTCAGGGATGGATAATAATCTACCAAACTCAGGGAAGAAAAGTTGCACTTTTAATTTAATCTAAGAAAGCAGTAAACTTTAACTAACTAAATGAGTTTTACTAATATGGAGAAGTGCCAAGGCTTCAAATCCACCACAAAATAAACTAGCTTATCGTCTCTCTCTCTTTTCTATAAATTCCTAGTTGGCTAGCATATTCCTCTCGGACATATACTTATTAATTCAAATTATAGTGCTCTCCTCTCGGACGTAACACATAATGCAATTAAAACATTGAACTATGATCTATCTCTCTCGAGCATAAATCAATATAACCTTATTCCTTTATAACACGCAAGTATTCCTTGGATTGAAATTCACAAGTGTCACTCTTGCCTCTCTCGAGCACAAAGAATAACTCTCAAATAAATTAACAGTAATTGTATAATAAGATCCATACACCAACTAAGATAAAAATTAAGATGAGAGAATCACTCTCACCTCTCACCATCGCCATCGACTGCAACCTGGCCATTGAGATCCATCGCTGCCAGCGGCCATTCCACCGTCGAATGGCTGCCACAGGCGCTCTGTCTCCCACTCAAACAGGGCTCAACTAGAGCTCTGTTTCTACTGCTTTGTTTCTCTCTCCCATGGCTACCGTCTATTTCTCCTCCATCGTCGACCTTGAGACCAACTCAGGCTGCCGCCGGACCCATCGCTGCCACTGCTTCACTGTCTTGAGCTCCGCCGCCGGACCACCCTCGTGCTCGAGCTCTATCTGGATCGAAAGGCCCGAGTTTTGGCTCGGGTCGGGTTTCTCTCTTTTTTTTTTTCTTTTTTTACAAAACCGAACCATTGAACCCAATTAACCCGATTCAATTCAAATCAGGATAAAACCTGTTGTGCGAATCTCATTCATCTAATCTGCAACATGTAGTTCTTTACTTTATGAACAAAACCCCCATTCTCCTTAGATGACAATCAACGGTCTGGATCATCTCTGCATGTGAGCTCGATGTTTTAAATAAATGAAGCTCTTTAAATCCCGTCGACGTGTCCTCAACCCTTAGATCTTTGATCTCTTTGCCAAAATATTTTGCTTCTTTTCTCTTTTTAAGCCAAAATGAATGTATGTCTTATTTTTCTACAAAAGATCAAAACAACATTAAAGTAGCAACAAATCTAATCAAATACTAACATAAACATAAGTTTAGGAGATAATAAAATATATATTTCATGTATAGATTAGGAGTCCTAGCCCAGTTGGTTTCCTTTTTTACTTAGAATAAAATCTCTTCCTCCTATTTCAGTTAATCTTACTTATCATGAGACAGTCAGGAGCTTTCCTATTCTTATTGATCCTCATCATCAATCAGATCTATCTATTCGGAACAAGTTTATCTGTAACAAATCCCTGGCGCCCAGCAGAGTCCTAGCCTACATGGTTTCTTTCCCATCGTCCATCTTATTCCTCTTCATAATCCTACTCCAACTGATGCAGGCTGCTAGTAATCAACAAGATAGATAATACATTACAGAAGGGTAGAAATGTCATACAACTAACAGTTAGTTATAACTGTGTAGAGAATAAGGGTAGTTAGGACTTTTTACTTTTTAATGAGCCTATAAATAGGCCCATGAGTCTGTTAGGATGGGGAGTTCATTGTATTTTCAGAATTTCTTTTAGCTCTCTGTAACAGAGACTGTTAGCTTGTGGATTCAAGCTCCAGACTGTGGATTCAGTCTGTTTTCCTATTGTAAATCCTTCGTGGATTCGAAGAGGCCTGTGGATTCAGGCAATGTAATCCTTTCTCTCTCTCAATTCAATACAAGTTCTTCCTGTTCTACTCTTTCCTGTTGGTTGCTGCATCAATTTTGGTATCAGAGCCAGGTTGAGCAGTCTTCAATGGCTGCCAACGATCCAGCCAGTTTACAGTCCTTAGTGAGGGTGATTCAGCAGCAACAAGAGGTTCAGCAACAGACCAATGCTCAGCTTCAACAACTGGTGCAACAGATGCAGAAACTGACCTCAAATCTGACCATTCCGCAAAATCAGGAACCAGATCCGAAAATTCAGGAAAGGGTCAATTTGAGCTCAGACTTGGAGGATCAATTCCAGAGGCAAACCCTAGCCTTCGATGGAGAAAATCAGGGTCAGATTCCCACATTTGCTCATAGAAACCAGTCTTCTACTGATAGAAGAAATGGAAGGTATGGACAAGTTTATTCGAGAAGAGGAATGCATGTGGGAGGACTAGACAGAACTAGAGCAGCTAATGTTTCAGGAATAGCTGAAATTGACAGCTCTAGTGAGGAAGAAGAAGTGGCAGGTCGATTCCAAAATAAGTTGAACTCTCAGTGTAATCCCGAGGGAGATCTGCCAAGGAGTCAAAGAGGTATGAACTATCAACCTATTCAACAGTTCAAACCAAAATTGGAATTGCCATTTTTTAATGGACAAATGATAATCGATGACTTCCTAGACTGGATATATGATGTTGAAAACTATTTTGATGTGATGGAAGTCCCTGATGAAATGAAGGTGAAGCTTGTATCCTGTAAACTAAAGAAAGGGGCTGCAGCTTGGTGGAATCAGGTACAAGTAAGCAGGGTATAGAGGGAAAAGCATCCAGTTAGGTCTTGGCCACGCATGAAACAGATGCTCAGAGATCAGTTTTTGCCTGTTCATTATGAACAGATGTTGTTCCAGCAATATCAGAATTGCAAGCAGGGCAACAGAACAGTTTCAGAGTATTTGGAGGACTTTCAAAGGTTGTCAGCCAGGAACAACATAATTGAGAAAGAGTCACACAAAATTATCAGATTTAAAGAAGGCCTTAAGTTCAATTTACAAGAGAAATTGGCTTCTCAGCCTTTAGCTACTTTATCGGAAGCTACACAAGCTGCTTTCCGACATGAAGCCTTGATGAATAGTGGGAATGGGAGAATTGGTTATTCAAGGGGTTACAGTACTAGTTCTAACAGTGGTGTATCTAAGACAGCTACTGTGGAATTACCTATCTCTAAATTTGAAAAAGGGGAATCATCAAAGCCTCAGCCTAAAACTGTTACAGTTCCTATTATGGGCAATAGTTATGTACCAGGTAATCCTAAAACCTGCTATAAGTGTAGGCAAGAGGGTCACATATCAAGTGATTGCCCTCTAAGAAAAGGGGATCAGGCTAGAAGAGGAGGTACTATTGCTGTTGCTACTAATCAGGAAACACAAAATACAGATCTCAGTCAAGAAGAAGAGGATGCCTACTTAGAGGTATATGGTGATGAACAAATTGAAGGAGAAGATCAAACTGCCAGTTATGTGGTAAGAAGAATCCTAATGTCTTCTAAACAGCTTGTTGACACTCAAAGACATCAACTGTTTATTACTTCAGCCACAGTTAAAGATAAAGTGTGTAAGGTTATCATTGATGGAGGAAGTACAGAGAACATTATTTCTAAATCAGTGGTCAACACACTTAATCTACCTACTCAGAAGCATCCTAAACCCTATGCCTTGGGGTGGATTGCAGAAGTTGGTGATTTTAAGGTAACTGAGCAGTGTACAGTACCTTTTACTATAGGTGGAGTGTATGCAACTGAAGTGTTATGTGATGTCATAGATATGGATGCTTGCCATATACTTCTTGGCAGACCATGGCAGTTTGATTCCCAAACAGTTCATGAAGGAAGATCCAATACCTACAAGTTGGAACACAAAGGGAAGCTGATTAAACTGATGCCACAGTCCATTACTAGAACAAATAACCGGCAGGAAGTCAAAGAAAAGAAACAACAGATTGAGTTGTGCCCTAGACAGTTTATCAACAGTGACTCCAACAAAGTGTTGCTGGTTACCAACATCCAGAGAGAAATTGCAAAAGCCCAAACAGTGTATCTAATAGTTGATAAAGGATTGGAAGAGGTCTCTACAACAGAGAATAACATATATCCTCCATCAATTCAGGCTTTGCTTCATCAATATGCTGATATAACTACTGATGAGTTACCTTTACAGTTGCCTCCTATGCGTGATATTCAGCACCAAATAGATCTTATTCCTGGGTCGAACCTTCCTCATTTGGCACATTACCGAATGAGCCCAGCAGAGCATCAAGAGCTTCAAAGACAAGTTGAAGACCTGTTGGCTAGAGGATTGATTCGAGAAAGTCTCAGCCCTTGTGCAGTTCCTACTTTGTTAGTGCCAAAGAAAGATGGAAGCTGGAGAATGTGTGTGGACAGCAGGGCCATTAATAAGATCACCATTAAATATAGATTTCCCATTCCTAGGTTGGATGACATGTTGGACATGTTAGCTGGTTCTAAAGTCTTCTCTAAGCTGGATTTAAGGAGTGGTTATCATCAGATTAGGATCAAACCTGGGGATGAATGGAAAACTGCTTTTAAGACAAAAGAAGGGTTGTATGAGTGGTTGGTGATGCCCTTTGGGTTATCAAATGCACCTAGCACCTTTATGCGACTTATGACACAAGTGCTTAAACCATTTTTGGACAGATTTGTGGTAGTGTATTTTGATGATATCCTTATTTTTAGTAAGGATGAAAGTACTCATTTACAGCAGCTAGCAGAAGTATTTGAGGTGCTACAACAACATTCTTTATACATTAATCTCAAGAAGTGTACCTTTCTGACCAGCAAACTTATATTTTTGGGATATATTGTTAGTGTTCAAGGGTTACAGGTGGATCCTTCTAAAACCAAAGCTATTCAAGATTGGCCAATACCTAAGAATACTAGTGAAGTTAGAAGTTTTCATGGGTTAGCTACCTTCTATAGGAGATTCATTCATGGTTTTAGTACCATTGCAAGTCCTCTGACTGAGTGTTTAAAGAAGGACAGATTCAAATGGACTTTTGAAGCTCAAAATAGTTTTGATCATTTGAAGTACAAACTGACTCATGCCCCTATATTAACTCTACCTGACTTTTCTAAAGTCTTTGAGGTGGAGTGTGATGCCTCAGGGGTGGGTATTGGTGCTGTCTTGACTCAAGAAGGAAAACCTGTAGCATATTTCAGTGCCAAACTGAATGAAGCTAGGAGGAAATGGTCAGCTTACAAATTAGAGTTGTTTGCTTTGGTACAAGCTCTAAAGCATTGGAGACATTACTTGGTTTTTAAGGAGTTCATCCTTCATACTGATCATGACTCCTTAAGACATCTACAAAGTCAATCTAAGTTGGACAGATTACATGCCCGATGGATGTCTGAGTTACAAGACTACTCTTTTGTTATTAAACACAGATCTGGACAGTTAAATAAGGCAGCAGATGCTTTGAGTAGAAAGGCTGTTTTGCTAACTACACTACGTACTGACTTGTTTGGGTTTGACTGCTTGAAAGAATTATATGCTGAAGATAAAGATTTCAAGGATACCTGGTTAAAATGCCAAAATGGTACTACTTTTTCTTCTGATTTTCACCTAACAGATGGGTTTTTATATAAAGGAAATCAGTTATGCATACCTTCCTATTCTATTCGACAACAATTGATACATGAGCTACATTCACGAGGTTTAGCAGGACATTTTGGCAGAGATAAAACTGAAGCCTTAGTCAAAGAACGATATTATTGGCCCTACATTAAAAGAGATGTGAGCAAATTCATCAAACATTGTGGGATTTGTCAAAGATCTAAGGGCCACGTTCAAAATACAGGCCTTTACTCTCCTTTACCTGTTCCTCATCAGCCTTGGGAAGACCTTTCTATGGATTTTGTCTTAGGGCTACCAAAAACTAAAAGGGGAATGGACTCTATTTTTGTGGTAGTTGACAGATTCTCGAAGATGGCACATTTCTTACCCTGCAAAAGAACTTCTGATGCTTCTCATGTGGCTCTTCTATTCTTCAATTTTATTGTAAGGCTCCATGGATTACCTAGATCAATCACCTCTGATAGGGACAGCAGGTTCTTGGGCCATTTTTGGAGAACAATTTGGAGAAGATTGGACACTACATTGCAATTCAGTAGCACTTGTCATCCACAAACTGATGGGCAGACAGAGGTGGTGAATCGAACCTTGGGAAATCTTCTACGAATTTATTCCAGTGCTACACCTAAACAGTGGGATATGTTTTTATCCCAAGCTGAATTTGCTTACAACTCTACACCTAATAGATCTACTGGTTTTGCTCCTTTTTTCATTGTTTATGGATTCCTTCCTAAGCATCCAGTAGATCTGTCTTCATTGCCTAAGCAGGTTGGGGATAATACTCAAGCCATGGATACAGTTTCCCAGTTGGTTTCTATTCATCAACAAGTCCGAGAGGCTTTACAAAAGTCTAATTCAGCCTACAAAGCTAAAGTTGATCTTAAAAGAAGGGAACAAATTTTTAAGCCAGGAGATTTTGTCATGGTTTACCTCAGGAAAGAAAGGTTACCAGTTGGCCATTATAGCAAGTTAACTTCGAAGAAGGTGGGGCCTTATCAGATTCTCAAATGTATCAGCAACAATGCCTATGTAGTAGATTTGCCTGCACACATGTCTATCTCCAAGACCTTCAATGTGTCTGATCTCTCACCTTATTTTAGATCCTAAGGAGTTTCCATTTCTTTAGCTCGAGGTCGAGCTTTTCTTCAGCAGGAGGGTCTGATGCAGGCTGCTAGTAATCAACAAGATAGATAATACATTACAGAAGGGTAGAAATGTCATACAACTAACAGTTAGTTATAACTGTGTAGAGAATAAGGGTAGTTAGGACTTTTTACTTTTTAATGAGCCTATAAATAGGCCCATGAGTCTGTTAGGATGGGGAGTTCATTGTATTTTCATAATTTCTTTTAGCTCTCTGTAACAGAGACTGTTAGCTTGTGGATTCAAGCTCCAGACTGTGGATTCAGTCTGTTTTCCTATTGTAAATCCTTCGTGGATTTGAAGAGGCCTGTGGATTCAGGCAATGTAAACCTTTCTCTCTCTCAATTCAATACAAGTTCTTCCTGTTCTACTCTTTCCTGTTGGTTGCTGCATCACCAACTCTAAGTATATCATGTAGGAGATCCTTTCGCTGATCAGACTCCCAGCTACAACTCCATCTTGGCGCCAGACTTATCCTCTAGCTGATCAATCTTCCAGCTTTCTGAGGAGTCCTATTCTAGATTAACACTTTGTCCTATCCTTCACCATTCCTACTTCAAGTAGGACTCTACAATCTTGTCTTTTGCACACTTATCCCTGGCGCGAGGCATATCCTCAACGTCTAACATTCTTCGAGATGTTCAGACTGCTAGCTTTTGAGGAATCTAGTTCTAAGCTTACCCACCGTGCAACTCTACTTCATTCCTACTTCAAGTAGGATTCTAAGATAATTACCAACCATCTTATCTATCCAACACCTGCTAGAGTCCAAACAATTATGGTTTCTCAGTTCAAGACACCAATAATTATGCTTTAATTCAATTTTTTTTACAAAATTTGGTGTCTTTGCATAATTAGTTGGAAGATAATGTATGTAGCGTTTCATATTTGCAGGGCAATTTTTTTTTAAGTAGATGTTGGTGGGCCCATTGTTATGTGTGGGACCACTTTTGTTAGTTTTGTGTAGCACTAGCCGATGGGCAATTGAGAGGCTATTGGAGTTCGAGTTGGACTGGGTCATCATGAGTGGTTATTTGTTGAGAAGGACTCCCCAAAATTTGGGACCGTTGCCGGTAGATAGCAGGTTAGCTCAAAGTGCAGCAGAGAAGTTTGTAGCCGTTAGCTACTTAATTTTTTGTATTTTTTTATAATTGATGTAATAAGGCTTTGGTGACCCACATAACAATTTATGTTATTTTCATTATGTATTTGTTTACAAATAACTAATCCTTGTTATTTATCATCACATTCCTTTACATTATTTGTTTTGATGAATAATGGTGTGAATGATGGTTTGTAAGTGATGCCTCGAGTTTTCAGAAGAAAATTATATACTTATGCTGTGATTTGGAAATTTGGGTTGTTACAATGTAACGGTTCAGTAAGGGAAACGATATTTGTACATCAGATTTTCTACACATTTCTATACACATCAGCTGTGTATAGAATATGCAGGAATCTGATGTAGGGTTATCACTGCCCGTTCAGTAATACCATAATTAGTTCCTACAAGCTAGGAAAGGTTGAATAATTTTGTAGTGTGTGCCTACAAAATAGGAGGATAATTTGTTAGTCTGTGATTATTCTTTAATGAAGTTTTCTATACACCTCTAGAATAAGAATATTTATTATTACTAATATATTACTAAAAATAAAGAAAATATAATCGTACGAGTTGTATGGGAGTTCTATAATAAGAATCTGTAATGTCATAACAGAATCCGTGATATGTAATAAGTCATAACAGAATCCGTGATATACCTATGTAATTGTCCAAAAAAACATCATTACCCTATGAGAAAGAGAGAGATACTTCGTTGTTTAAGAATCTAATTATCCAAAAAAATATCATTACCCTATGGAATTACCTATGTTCATTAATGAAAGATTTCTCTATGCCCTAAAAAACAATTAATTACTTTCATATTACTATTCAGCCTCAGAGTGTCCCAAAAACTAAATAATAATTTCGTTAACTGCGCCAATAATCCAGATTAATTACCTTAACTTATTGAATGAAAAAGACAAAGAAAATTCTTATTAAATGTTGAAAATATAGGAACCATATATATTGTATTTAACAACTATCCCGTATAAAAGGTGAAAAAACCGATTTATTTATCAAAAATGAGAAAAGTTGCTAGATACTCACAATTAAGGGTCCTATAATATCATGAGTTTGATTAAGATAGGAAAAATCTGACCACTACTGCCTTCTTTTATAAATATTTTGTAATTTATGTGAAAATCTTAATTGGCAGCTTCTATTACTTCTGCCAATCTTAATTGAATTAGACAACAGCTTTTCATAGGTAAAATTATAAAAAAAAACTTTTCATAGGTAGCTATTCATAATAGATTTTTAATTACCTCGCAGCCACACAATAATTACAAATCCTAATTGGTTCACTTTTTTTATACTCCCTCTAAATTTTGGTTTGTAGGGCAAATCCAATCACCTTATAGTGGAACCGTAATTTTTCAAATGCTGCATGGATTTTTGGACGAAGGGAGTATAAGTTGTGGATTATAATGAACCATCTTTCATTTCATATAATTCATTGTTTTCCTGAGACAGATCTGTACCTGCATCCAATACCTCATCTACATTACAAAAGGAGCAGTTTATCATACTCTAGAACCCATACAAAACCGCAGCATGAAAAGTGGTTGGCGCATTCTCGCTAAACATTACATGTTTCCAATGCATAGGCATGCATGCTCAAAACTTCATGTCTCAACTGAATGCAAAACGTCAAAATGTTAGCACGTGCAACATGCACGTACACTTCCACTAGTACTAATAAATTCTCTCTATGTTCCATGTACCATGCTCATGGAGTCCACTGATCAGGAAAGCATATTCCTCCTTACCCAGTCCATCCAATGAAGCTTGTCTGGATTTAAAAAATGTGAGTCCTCCATTACATGGCTGACTTTGCTTCATTCAGAGTGATAACACGGCAAGGGGAGTAAAAACTATTTTCTTTCTACGGGGCCGAGAATCTAAACTATTTCATTAATTTTGGCAATGAAGCCAAGCTTCATTAGATGTAGGGAGTAGAACTATACTAAGCTTATCTTAATCTTTACTACATTTTCCTCCTCATTATGTACACCGGCCTAGCTATTAAGCTTAAGTCATCTTTCTTAGTCTTTTCTCGATCTTTCTTGGTACAAGTAAAAGATCCTCAAAACCAAAGAAAAAAGATCCTCACATGGTACTTTGTTTATTCAATTCATATTAATTAGTACAAGTAAGGAGTCAATTTGTCACATGATCATTTTCATGAGGACCTTTTTTTTAATCGTTCTTTCATGATCCAATGAAGCAATAATGGATGAAAAACTCTAATTTATCAAGTTTCATACGGATAATTTAAGAGACCGGTTTACATGAAATTGTTCTCATGTCGCTTGCATGAGCCAAGCCATCTCCATCCATGAGGTCAAGATCACTTGGAAGGTAAGTGTGAATCATCACCGTCAAAATCTGACGGTTCAAGATTATTCGGACTCATGCAAGCTATATGAGAATGGTCTCATTTAAACTTTCCCATAATTTAATTACTTACTAAACCCCTCATTATTTGGTTAAGATATGTTGATGGAACAGATCAAAACATAAAAGATGCTAAGAGACATCCACCTAATATCAGCACCCACTGACGACCTCTACGCATTGGTTGTGTGGAATGCGACATTAATGACTAAAACGTTTCTAAAATGGCACTTTTTACTTCATGCCAAGTGTCATATGTTTTTCCATAAGAATGCAAAGTCTTACAATTGAATACAAAGGACAAGAAAGCAAGAAACTCACGTTATTGCTCTATAAGTAGGCCCTGTACTCGCTCCAACATCATCAAGTAGAAAAGAGAAATCCTCCCTGTATCAAAGAAAAAAGAGAAAGAGAACAATGACTACTCCACCAGTACGTGAAATCCCCGGCGACTACGGCCTTCCGGTGGTAGGCGCCATCCGCGACCGCCTCGACTACTTCTACAACCAGGGCCAGGACACCTTCTTTAGCGCCCGCCAGGAGAAACATAATTCCACCGTCTTCCGGACCAACATGGTGCCGGGACCGTTCATGGCGCGCGACCCCCGCGTCATCGTACTCCTCGACGGAGCGAGCTTCCCCGTCCTCTTCGACATGGAAAAGGTCGAAAAGCGCGATGTCTTCACCGGCACCTTCATGCCGCCTACGTCCCTCACAGGCGGCTACAGGATCCTATCCTACCTCGACCCCTCCGAGCCCAACCATGCCAAGCTCAAGCAGCTTCTCTTCAACCTCCTCTTGACGCGCAAGGACCAATTCATCCCAGCATTTCACACCTCCTTCTCTTCTCTTTTTACTACAATGGAAACCCAATTAGCCAGCAAAGGCAAATCTGATTTCAATGCTCTAAACGAAGTGTCAGCCTTTGAGTACCTTTCTCAATCCTTCTATGGTGTAAGCCCAACTGACACCAAGCTAGGATCGGACGGTCCGAAGTGCATGAAGCTGTGGCTGCTGTTCAACCTGCACCCTCTTATCTCCACTGCGCTGCCCAAGTACTTGGATGATCTTCTGTTCCATGTCTTCCACTTCCCTCCCTTTATCGTCAAGCCCTACTACAACAAGCTCTACAACTTCATCAAGGAGGCTGGCAAAGAGATATTGGACCAGGCGGAGACGATGGAGATCAACAGGGAAGAGGCGTGCCACAATCTGCTCTTCGCCACCTGCTTCAACTCCTACGGTGGAATGAAAGTCTTCTTCCCTTCTCTGCTCAAGTGGATAGGCATGGCCGGAGAAGAACTCCATGGCAGGCTTGCAAAAGAGATACGCAACGCTGTTAAAGATAACGGAGGAAAGGTAAGCCTCTTTTATGTTTTTTTATAAAAAGCCTGTTTATGTTTCGCGTTATTGCACTACTCCCTCCGCCCAATATTACTTGTCTAGATTAAAAAACCAAAATGAACTCAAATCAGTATTTTGGTTTTTTAATGCGGACAGGTATAATTAGATGGAGGCAGTAGTAAAATGATACCTTCAACTAAAAATATAATATAAAAAGACTGTGAGACCAGTCAAATTATGCTAAGCTAGCTTAGCCAAAGCCTTTTGTTGGGGGATGGAGTAAGGCCAAAATTTCTGCCTGATTATGGACAAAAATATATTTTTATATACTATATATGTTCGTCTTTTTCTGTTTGTTTATTACTCTCCAATTAATCTCATGCAAAAATGGAGTACAAAAAGATAAATTCTAGTAAAAATATAAATCAATTATACTATCTAATACCTATAATTAAAACCTAAGCATAATCAATTGTCATAATACCACCGTCATGATTTTATATGGCCATCAAAACAATTTCATACCCACTATCACTATGCGAGAAAGTTGTAATATGTATCGGCAAAACAAAGAAGATTATGAATATTCCCTCCATCCAATGAAGCTCGTATACATTGCAAAGAGGAGGGTTTACATGAAATTGCTCTCATATAAGGAGCATGAGGCTAATTTTTTGGGTCATTGGATTCCGATCCGAAGGTAGATATGAAATCAGTGGGTGTATCATATCATGGAGTAGGTGAGTTTCATGTACGTAGTTGTTTATAATCGTCAGATCAAGATCTAACAGCTACGAATGGAATTGGCCTCATATAAGCTATATGAGAGCGATCTTATTTAAACTTTTCCCTTGCAAAAATAAGTAAATTTTATTAGAGTATGGGCCCGTAACACCAGCAATTTTTGTTCCTCATTGTGTTTTTTGCCTTGAGGGGGCACACATAGCCATGTAATTAATGTTGGAACCATATTCTTCCACATTTAGACAAGCTAGGCTGGACCATACATGGGCACCTGGGACCCGAACATAGTGTGCGGCCTACCACACCACGTCCTTGCAAATTAATCCAAAGTTTAATGTGTTGATGTTATACAGGTGACAATGGCAGCATTAGAACAAATGGCCCTTATGAAATCAGTAGTCTACGAGACACTAAGGATAGACCCACCGGTCCAATTTCAATATGGAAAGGCTAAGAGGGACCTAGTAATAACAAGCCACGACGCATCCTTCAATGTGAAGAAGGGAGAGATGCTGTTTGGTTACCAACCATTTGCCACCAAAGACCCCAAAATCTTCAACACGGCGGAGAACTTTATCGGAGATAGGTTTGTCGGAGACGGCGAGAAGTTGCTCCGCCATGTGCTGTGGTCCAACGGACCAGAGACGGAGAGTCCCACGGTGCAGAACAAGCAATGTGCCGGCAAGAACTTTGTGGTCTTGATTGGGAGGCTGCTGGTGGTGGAGCTCTTCCTCCGTCACGATACGTTCACGGTAGAAGCAAGCAAGGATCCGGTTGGTGTGGGCCCGATCGTTAATGTAACGTCGTTAACGAAGGCTAACGGTGCTTGACCAACATGTCTTGTATTTTTGTGCTTTTTTGTATGTCGTGTGATTTTGCTTACAAATCAGAATATTCGCAGTTTTCTTGTTTTGTAAAATCTTACATTATCATCATTGTCTGTCGTATAATTCCACTGAAGTTTGCTCCTTATACATGGCTGTACACTCTATATTCCCTTACTCTTCTTTAGAAAGAAAATTGTGATAATGAGATCGACTCTAGGCTATGAAAAATCACTTAGGCCAACCCCTTACCAACTACCATCGGAGCTAGAGTTTGAGGCTTGTGTTACTTAATGGAAAATTCCGTATAAAAAAAAAGACAAAAAGATTGGCCAACCAATTTAGATTAATATACAGTAGAAGCCAGTTCCGTTGTCGCTTGGGCATAGGTGCGTTCAAGAGTTTGGATGACTAGATGCACATGGCAAGTACTAGGCAATTAGTGCGGCGAATTCCTAGCAAAAGTTCCTAGAAAATAGGACGCAAGGAACTTAACCCGAAGTCGTGTTTGACCCTATGATCTCATTCAAAACCTGACGCAACCAACCAATACAATTTGGACAGCCGCACATCCTCGGGTTTTCCAGAATCTGATCCATTACCAGCCCGGTCCTAACTAAGTAATTCATCGCCTATATCGATTTCGGGCCCTACCTGAGAAAACAAAACTTTATAATATCGGTTTTTACATTTTTTTTACAATATCGTTCGGCGATATTTCACCGATATATTAGTTTTTTCTATTTAAAAAAATGTTTCCAAAAAAAATTAAGATCTTTTTTTAAAAGAAAAAAAAACAACTTTCCGTTTGAAATCTATGCTTTGTCTAAATTAGTATAACTCATTCTAGAAGTTAGATTGTGAAAATACATAGTAAAAACTAGTTTTCAATCACCGATATTTTTTCTACAAATATCTCTGATATTTTATCTCTTAGGCCGACCAATATCCGATATGAATGTAAGCTAATCCAGCCACCTAATTTTTTTCAAATACAGCCAGGTTTTTTGGATAGAGGTAGTAATAACTTGTTGCATACATAAGGGAGGAACCAGGGGCAAGGGGACAATGAAAAATGGGGCAATTGAAAAGAAACCCATCATCTTTACCTTATAACCAACCCAAAACACTACAGAAGTGTAGGGAAAAAAAAATAAGAACACTAAATTGCTAACTTAAATTACAAATTTCGTTGGTGGTACACCTTCCACTAAGTTTTCTTTTAAATTGTTTACTCTACAAAATAAATAGAATACAATTTTTTTCTACGTGAGTCAGTTTATTTATTTCACCTCCTAGGTGTCTAGTAAAATCATTTTTTAACATGCGATTTGGGTGATCTGTTTCTTTACTTTTTAGTTATGCTGTATGGTTCTTCTCTTGGGCTTTTGCACAACGCAAAAAAATAAGTCAGTGTTTGCATATGTTGTCATTTCATTGGAAAAATTAAGATGAAAAGTCATCGCAAGCAAAGAAGAGCTGAGCTAAGGGGCCCGTTGGATCGAGAAAAATCCACTCTAAAAAATTCACCTAGTTGGTGGATTTTTGGGAGTGGATGTTTTTGATTTTTCACCCCAAACGGCCCCTAAATTGGAGCTTAACTTTGAGTTCGCTCGGTTTGCTATCAATCCCAGTAATGAGAGGTGTCTAACTCCTTAGGATTCGATTAGAAAGGGCAGGCTGCCGGCCTCTTAGAGCACCCACTAATTACCTTGGGCACGTGCAAGGCTCACCCAGCATACGCACCGGGTAAATCAGAATCCCGGGTAGGTGGCCAACAGAGTGGGGGTTCAACCTCACCACAACTGTATGAAGAAACATGTCCTGGCCATAATTACCCTCTTAATTGAAAATTAGAAGATTGTAATGTCTTAATGAGCGATCAGACCATAAGCTGATTGACTTGTGATGCATCAATATGAATAAACTTGTGGCCTTACAATTCTCATGCAGCTTTTGACCTAATATACACTACATACATTAAAATCACGACATCTGCAAAAATGAATTTCATGATGTAAGTCAGAGTTGAATCTAATTCTCTAGAGATGGGTTTCGTCCTAATCAATGCTAATGAATACCAACTAAAAGTGCAATTAAACATTACTTAATACTCCATTAATTATCTTTTTCTTCTTTGTTTTCTAGTCTGACTAATCCTTTACTTTAGTACAAACAAAAAAAAGAGTCTGACTGTCATTCCTCCACACAATAATGTCTATCATCAGCCATCTAATCAATTTTAGTCACGTAATTAAATTCTCACCTAATGGATGAATCATACAGCTTCAAATACTCTTCAACAACCATCACATCAGTTTAGTCAAGTAAGCTAATTATCAGCTATCTCATGAAAAATCACTTTCTCATCTCTAATGGATATATCATACATCTTCAAATCTCGTCCCCTCAGTCCAGCCAGCATCCCCCAAAGCAAGGACCACCGGTTTCTATATCTAAATGAGAAGCAACCCTATTATTAGTCGCACTCGCTACAAGTCTATATCGACGGATATTTTCGTTGATAGCCGGTCGCTATAAGTGGTGCTGCTAATGACATTTCGACGGAAAAATGGAAGTCTGTCGCTAATATCTATACAACAGTTTGACCGACGGATTTATTTCTGTCGCAATTATATTTTAGCGACGGTTTCATACCGTCGGTATAAATATCTAGCGACGGTTTCAAAGATGGACTGTAGACTCTTAGTACGTATTGCGACGGTTTTGGTCTTTTGTGAAAGATTTTATCTGTCAGTATAGACTTAGTAAAAAGCGTGTAAATATTTAGTGACGGAAATAATCTGTCGGTATATCTGTTGCATGGGTTTAGCGACGGTTTAGTCGATCGCAAATTATATAAAAATTAAATATTTTAATAATTAAAAATCTAATAAAAATACTTTTAAATTATTTTCTTCATTCATAAATGACACGTTCACAAAGCACAAGAAGTGAGTAATATTGACAACTTTACATGGCCTGAATTGGGATGAGATTCAAAGAACCCAACAATAGCTTTATATAACTGTTCCTCTTCAAATGGCTTTGACACATAGCCATCCATACCACTTTTAAGGCATTCCTCATAAATTGCTTGAATAACATCTGCAGTCATGGCTTAGATAGGCAGGTGCCACTTCACTTTCAAGCTTCCCATACTCCGTCTCGATTAGTCGAATCTGCCGGGTTGCCTCAAACCTGCAATGGAATACAAATAAACCAACCTTCAATTCTGAACACCAGAACAACTTGGTTTAGTTAAGACGAAGATCCATGTATAACAGGCTTCTACGTTCTTCAGTTGCATGCTAGGAAAAGTCTTTTATCACAACTGTCTATGATGATCGGACAGCCATGTTTAAAAATTCCTTTCCTGGCAAGCAAGGAAATGTCTGGCAAATTAAGTGGCCTAAATTGACACAAAACAAATAAATCATATTTATACAGCAAAATAC